>VDFB02193867.1:778761550-778812412 GCA_007258455.2 Sequoia sempervirens | reverse complement strand
AATGCATAGATGGGTCCCAACTACATGGCCTTGTTAGGTACCCATGTACAATAATGAAACTTCTCAAAAGATGATAAAGAGAAAACCCATAGGAAAAAACTCTCCCCTGAGAGAGAAGAAGAAGATAGACCATACAATCTCCAAATGTAGAACCTCCTACATTGTTGGCAAATTCTTGACACAAGAAGCTGAAGATGATCCAATATCACCAAACAATATTCCTCCCCTTAGGAAGAAAGAAAACCAAGTATGTATGCAGGATATCTTCCCATTCTTGAAAGGAATATGAAGGAAGAATGATGGAAATGTATGATGTCTCTGAACTCTGCTCAGGTGTCCCCATGTTGATATCGAAAGATGTCACCATCACATCAGGTGTTCTAGGCCACACTGCAGAAGATGAAAATCCAGAGCCTAGTGGAGATGGATGTAGAGAAAAATTCGAATACCAAGATATCTCCTCTGAAGAAAAAGGTGCCTCCTCCAAATGTTACTCAATAGTAGCCATAGTCATTTCAACCTGTGAGGAATGATCGTGTGGGTAAAGAACAACATGGTCAAAGGGTTCCTCCTCAACATCTGAAGAAGACAAAAACTTCATCAAAGAGAAGATGTATGCACTCAATTGTGTCCTCCAAGTCTACAAGATAGGACTCACAAAACAAATCTGTAATGTCTGTCAAGTACTCATCCCAAGTAGCTGTGTCTGGAAGACAACGAATGTCCTACTGCACTGAATCAATAGAAGCCATGGATGTAGCAATACCAGTATCATCAAAAACAATAGGTGATGTAGGATATGAAGTATTCAACACATGTCTCTTGAACCTTAGTTGAAATAATACCAAGATTCACTTGACCATACTGAATCTCCTCAAAAGTGTCCACACTAGATGCCTGAGTGTGTACATCAGCTGAAGGAACATCAGAGGAAAAATGTGAGAAGGTGTGTACTCGAGATTGATGATCTGCCTCCCCAATTGCAACAATATCTCTGCTATGCAAATCCTGAATAATCATAGAATCTGGTGTGAACTCAACACTCTTTCCTTCCCCACCATGTGTGATCTGATAGATAGAAAGGATATTAGTTGAAAATGAAGGAACAAAAAGGACAAATCATTGAATGATCCTTCATCTATGTTAGTAGATCCTTTCCCACAAACATGCATATATGTGTTGTTAGTCATCAGGATGTTTGGTGACGAACAAGTTTCAAATGAAGAGAACATACTCTATGATGAAGCCATGTGATGTGAAGCTCCAGAATCAAGAATCCATCTCCTTGACTTAGAATCTGCAATGGTAACAAGTGCTTTCCCCTTTTGTTTCTCTGAATTTGGTTTAGAAGAAGATGATGAATCCTTTGACATAGTTGATTTTATTCTTTGTTAAAAGATGCTTCAACTAACCAATTTGTTTTAAATAACATTGATTTTCATCATGCTCAAATTTATTGCAATATGCACATGTGGGCTTCTTCTTAGATGACTCCCCTTTTGAGGAAGAGGATTCAAATTCTTTTTGTGGCTTGTTCTTTTTCTTCTTTTATTTCTAATCAGGATGTCTTGATTCTTTATGTACACCTTAGGCTCACTAGCCACCAATGCTTGTGACTTGGAAACCTTGATGAGACCCATTTGAATCAGTGTCACTTCCTCTTGGATTAGAAGATCTGAAAATGCATCAAATGTAGGCACAACATATGTGGCTCCCATAGAAATCCTATTCATGTGAAAGAAAGAAACAAAGACAAAATACTCAGGACCAAGCTTGGATAACATATTAAGAATCAACTGTAAATCCTCCTTAGCAATCTTGAAATCCTTTAGTTGTGTTCTTAGTTGCTTAATCTTGAAGATATAGTCTTGGATGTGGTCAAAATTTTTTGGATCAAGATTCATCAAATCATTATCAATCTGATAACCTCTAATCTTATCATTTTTACCATATAAATTTTCAAGAGTCTCCCAAGCTTCCTTAGGTGTCTTGCATGATTCAAGATGAAATTGTAAATCAAAAGAGACTAGTGAACAAATGTAACCAAGAGCTCTCTCACGATTGATGTCCCATTTTTCCTTAGCATTAGCATCAGTAGGTTCGGGAATAGATTTTTTAAAACATAACCTATGCAACCTTTTTCCCTTAGATAATTCCATATTGATTTTTTCCATGATTCATAATTATATGGAGTTAGTAGTTCAATTTGAAATTTCCCCATTGTACTAATACACAACAAAAGAAATGAAAGTAATCAAAACGCCACAAGATCACCCCCCCAAATTCACTCAATCAATGATCCCCCCTAGAAAAATATAATGGTGACACTTTATACTTAGTGCGTTTACAATTCTGGAGTTGTTTCCAGAGTTTTACAATGTCTAATACTGGACCCAAATACTGAAAGTATAGAATATGCTCAAAATAAAAACTTCAAAATAACACCAATGTGTAGTGATCAAAAAAATATAAACTTTCAAAAAAGGAATTGCCTCGATTCGAGGTATGTGAAAGTTACAATTGTTTGAAGTACAAAAAATTAGAATTGTCCTTCAAATCTGCTGAGAAAATTGATTTTTTGGAAAATATGGATCACTTGAGAAAAAATGGATTGCACCATTACAAAGCGTGTAAAATTCTACCCCAAATCAAAAATAATTTCTCACAAAAAGGATCCAAAATGACTGAGATAGAGGCCTCTAAAGTTCGCCTGCAAAAATGAAAATTCAATTGGAGAGGGGGGCAATTTTTTTTTAAAATGATGACACCTTGCTGATATCAGCTGACCACTTGCTTAATTTTGAAGATCAAATTCCCATTAAAAGAGAATATTCCCTCTGGTGAGCAAAATGTTCCTCTGCCTATCAAAATCTTAACTGATGCTCAAAATATTCTTTAGCAGGGAATCTTCGGCTTGGAATCTTTGAATATTCGCTGCTAAGATGAAAGACCAGTCAAAATATTCTTTTCAATGCCAGGTTTTTTAAAGTTTTCCACCAAATTTTTGAATTTTCATGCCACTATTTTAAGGGGGACACTGGAAGTGTAAAAGGCAACACTAGATTTTTTATTGGAGCACACAGATATGACAGCTAGTGTGGGCAGATGGGGGAATGCCACGTGGTGGGTCAGGCCCACAGTCAGTACTACAAGGTACTCTGTAGGTCTGTGCAGGGTATGACCTCCCTGCACAAGTCTGCAATGCCATTTTTTGATTTTTTTTGTTTTTTTTTTATAAAAACTTAAAAAAAATATATTTACAATGATTTTTTTTTTGCTTTTTTTGCAAATCTAAAATAATTTTACAAAATCAATAATAATAAATTGTTTTGACGCATAAAAATTGTAAAAATATTTTTTCAAAAAATGTGTTGTACCTCACACATAGCCGTACAATTCGGCTCCCTAATTTTTTTTCCCCCAAATTCAATTTTATCCAAATTGGACAAATTATATATGAAAATGGGGGGTTTTTGGGCCTTCTTGACGTGATGGCACAATTTGATTTGGCTCAAAATGCTCCTAACAAAATCTCAATACTGATTCCTCCCAAATTGAGAAGGGGCTCGCAGATCTGAACACTCTAATACCATGTAAGAGTTGCTGATGAACTCGAGCATCCAGGATCACTTGCAAAACCAAGATTGACCTTCTACACAAGAGCAACAAGAAGATGAAATGATGGGATATGGTGCAATAACAAAATAATGATATTATCACACTGAAAATGATACAATATGCATCAACACTCCTTTGAACTGAATGAGTTGATATGAACTCATCTAAACTAGACAGGAGGGAGAGGTGAGTGTTGATTATATAGCATAATATGTCCATATAATTCTAAGAGGGATAATAACTCCCAAATAACCAAATTAGATGGGAGTTATGCCTACTTGAAAAATGCCAAATAGGTGGCATAACCTACTCAAAAAGAGACAAAAGAGTGGTTTTGTGAGGTGGCATAAAAGACCAAAAGAGGGTGTGAGACTCAACCACCCAAGTGTGGGTGAGAATGACACATGTAATCGACGGATTACGCCACGTGCCCTCACATAAACCATGTATCATATAACCTAAGTATGCTTAATAATGTGTAGGAAAAATAAATATTAAAAAACCTACACCAAGATTGACTTGGACCAAAAACAATTGTGTGATATTATCCACCATAGTAAACTTCTCACAAAGATGAAACAAAGAGACATTTGTAAAAGGGAGTCGAGAAATCTCTACCTCACAAATTTGAGGCTAGACTTGCTCACCTGAGACCTCCCCTCCTCCTTTACATTACTATTGATACTACTTCATTAAGAGAGGAGTGAAGCCGGTTGACTTGATGTGCAATTGCATGCTTACATGCAAAACCATTTACTCATACATGTAAAAGATGTTGAAATTGACATTCACTTAAAAGCAATTAATTGCAAACAAGTAATGCATGCATGCAGACAACTATAATTGAAATGCAATTGAAGATCTATCTCCTTCATGCAATATAACATCCACATGAAATTTAAATGTGCCCACCTTTTACATGCAAATCATTTTTATTATACACATATATATTTTATTATTTATCAATCTCCTTTATTATATTGAATAATATCAATTGATCATTTCAATTTCAAGCACTTTTAAAATAAATTTTATTTATTCACTTATTTTCCAAGCATTCAATACTAAAAGTGTATAAATTAATTTATTATTAATTTATCTTCCTCAATTTAATATTTGAGTTATGCAAGAGAAATGGGATATGAAATCCTTCCCCTCTTAGAGAGACATTGTCTTGATGTCTTACTCAGTAGTCACTAAAGTAATTGAGGCACCACACCATGCCAACAAGTACTTTCAATTTCCTTTATCATTATATCCAAAACATGGTCATCAAGACTCATACAAGACATGGTATGCATTTTCATCAACTTAATGCACTCAAATTTTCATTTGACAAACATGCAGCATGCACATTCAGAATATGAGAAGCACACTCATTTGATAGAACAATGTTGCAAAAATTTTGTAAGTGAGTGTGTGTGTATTCCATTACTACCCTTCAATCCTTACAAAGCTAGTTTACCTCTTCTTCAACAATGTTCTCCTCCTTTCAATGGTGATGATCTTTCTATGGCACTCATGGAAACAACATTACACTTTAGTCCATGTTAGTACCCAAAATAAAAATCAAATTCAAGAGTTATTCTTAATGTTTCTTCTTATCTAATTAAGATGTAATCATCTCAATACTTATACAACATAAACATTTTTTGCACAAACATGTATACTTGTGCTTACTATACCTTGGTGGTTCATTACATTGGCTGGGTTGCTCATGTTTCCTCTTCAATGTTCCTATCTTTCCTTACACACACTTGTGCTGTTTCAAGCTCATTCAATTATCAAAACCTCATGGGAATAGTTGATATTGTAGGGAAAATACTACAATTCCAAAATATGACTAACATTGACTAGATCACAATTTGACCATATATAAGTGAAAAAAATATATAATTCATTCACATACCTTCTTTCATGAATGATACTCTTGTGCATCCATAGATCATCTACACATGTTCTCCAATCATCAAAGGTATATTATCCATACCAAATTGTTCCCATATAGAGACTCATTTGCGATATAAGATCATCATCGTACATGAGTAAAAGTAATAATAATTGAACTACTAAATATAATCTGCATACAAGTTATATCTCCACATGTGTAAGTGCATCATTCATATATTAGCATGTTTACAAAGCACAACACTCCTACTAGTGATAGTGCATCCTATAAGTTGTAAACAAGTAATGGTATGCATTTAACATGATCTGTGAAGTCTTTGACTATCAATCCACTCATGGCTAGTCACTGACTATCAATTGTCACTAACTATCAATCCACTTATGCTTAGTTACTAACTATCAATTGTCTTTGACTATCAGTTCCTCACTTGGCTAATCAGTCGTCACTGACTATCAATCCTCACGTATCTAATCACTATCTGTCAATCATCACTGACTAGTCAAAGTCGCTTTCATGATTTGGGAACTTTTCCACCCAATTCATGAGGTTTATACTTCCACAAAGATTTTCCTATCTAGAGTTCTTTCGACCTTGCAAGCACCTAGCTATCTCAAGATAAGTTGAGGCAGGGGGAACAATGCATACCCAACTACATGCATTTCTATCTATTGTTAGAACATGCAAGTTCCATGTTAGGTAATGATAGAGAGAGGTTAAATAATAAACAATATGTTTTGAATAAAAAATAACTACAAAGCTTGACCAAGCACATGCTGCATAAAATGCAACTTAGGATAGATTTGGTAAAGAAAATCTACTCTCTCTGGCACCCATCCTAGAAAGCATAAACAAAGGGTATCCATCCCTTCTATACCATCTACTAGCATCATACATCTATGTGCTATAGGCTATCTAGTACTTTTGTATCATTTCAAGCATATACAAGAAAACAATATTTAGTACATCTTGCATGAACGAAGATAATACATTATTGTCAACCACTTAATGAAATTTAGGTCTTCTCAATGCATATCATACCATGCATGTGTCATTTCATTAATCATACATTCTACTCTTCACAATTTGTAAGACAACATTCAATCATGAAACAAATTCAAGGTCTATACATTCAACGTTTTATCATTGTTCATGGTGAAATTGATAGGTTACGACACTTATCATTATATTGGACCATCAATATCAAATATTTAAAATAGTCACCAAAAGATTCAAGAGAGAAGAATCACCAAATTCAACATTAAGTCAGAGAATGTTGACAATTCTAGCAATAGATCAATTACAAAATCAATCACGAAAGTGTTGGCGACTAATCCAATCATAAGAAAAATGAAAGTACAAAAGTTGGTCCTTACAACACAAGAAAAAATTTCATTATTGAAATCAAATAACTCATCTTTTTGAGGCACTTCACATAACTGTGTGTCCATAGTAATCACACAATGGGAGTGAAGGGCTACACGACACCTCTCATCCTAGGTGCGCTAAAGAACATACTCAATCGCATTCACAAATCAAATCATTCCTAGTTGCACATTCATGCAATGATTTCACATACCAATACATTCTTTCATTCATTTTCCATACTCAAATATTTCTTTTCAATGTAATGCAAGAAGACATATGAAATAGGAATTCCACATTATATGCAAGTTGTGGAGATAGTTGCGTGCCCTCATGCTTGGTCCCTGAGTGCTTACACCTTGTCACATGATATAAATCTACGCCCCTCCAAACTGCGTCACTTGTCCCTACGCACAAGAGGAATTACAAGCATCACTCAAAACTTTAGTCTCGAAGTAATTAGGGATAGATTATCATTTGAATGGAGCAAATCATCGGGTGATCACGGGTAATGCAAAACTCCTGTTCGACATCAGAGGAATTAGAGATAGCGCCAAAGTTTCCTCTCTGATCTGCAATTGAGAGACTACTCTTGTATTCAAATATATCATCTTTATTCACAAGCATGTACATAATTTCTCAGGATCTTGTGCTATGTTGAATGAAACTCCAACATAGCTTAGTTTGCTCGAATGGTGTGTGAGCCAAAGTCATTTGAATGAAGTCGAAATCTGGGAATATTTTCTTTATCTGCCAAATCGCCTCAAGCATTGTCAAGTGTGAACCTTGGTGTAATATTGGCATGGGCTGCCTTGTGAAATAAAGGGCTGCCGAGTGTGATCATTGGTGCAGTACTGGCATTGTTTGTGCTAGTGATCAATATCTGAAACAATATCGAGTCTGAGGAGATTACGGGAGTTGCCTGGTGATTGTTAAAGCTCATGATTAAAACTGATAACTGTGTATATCGAATTTGGAAAATCGGCCAAAGCCGGAGGCTCGACCTGAACGATTATCACCACCATTGGCCTTATTTCATTCACGCGAGTTCTCTGCATTCAAAGAATATGGTTGCCAGTATATTCTTGTCTTCGATATTGAAATTGACATAAGATGTATAATGTTCTAAGTGCATAGGTGCAAAGGAATGCATACAAGCCGTCATCTTAATTAATTCTACAATTGTGTCTGAGCCTGATATTCTAATAGATGGAATTATAGGAGGCTGGTAAGATGGTGTGGCAGTCAGTTGAGGATTGGTATGGGCTTAAGCACTACTATTCAATGCATCTTCTGCGTGTGACAAAGGCTGTACTAAGCAGAGTCAACATTCAGGAGCAAAATTAATTCAGATCTCAGGATAGATAAGTGCAGACCCGAAAAGCATTCTGATTTCAATGAGATAAGTATTCCCTTCTGTTTATACTTTTGAAATTTAGGGTAAAATTTAGTCTGCTAAGTTGTGCAGATCTATGATAATTTTGTGATTAGTAAAAGGTCGTGGTTTCTTTTTGAGTAGGTGATCTCTGACATAAGATCCCTTGAAGATACCATTAGTTCATTACAAGTTGTTTCATGCCAGTTGTGAAGATCTCTGAGTGTGACTCTGAGATGAAAAGAGAATTACATTTTCGTTGTGATTGGATGATCACATCGATACCATTCTCTAAGTGCATGGATTGTGATGGTGCCTTGAGAGGCCTGGTTCCATGTTGAATATGTTGGCTACATAATGTGTATGAGAAATCTGAGTTGAACAGATTGTCTCTTGTTGTGCTGAGATTAGCACTTCCGAGAGTAGTAAATATGGAAGGAAGATATATCAAAATCAATAAAGATAAGTCCTATTATTTCTTTATTTTGTTTTTCTTTTTGCTACATATTTCACTTATAGTTTGATTCTTATATATAAACTATTATTAATCCTTTAAATTATAGGTTAAATCGAGAAGCAATTGAATGAGTTTACTCAATGACATTTAAAAGGAGTTAAAATTCGAGGATTCAAGGCTCGAGTTGAGAGCATGTTCGAGAAAAGGATTGAGATTCTGTCATGGAGGGATTTCACTTCCAAAAGAATTCTTTGCAATCTCTGAGGTAGGGATCAAGAGGGAGTTTTGTGACTCACTAAGATGAAGTGAAGGTTACAACGTTGCAAGGCCGATTCTAAAGTCCTTGGAAGACCTCTTCAACTACTGAGATTAGAACTGCACAAGACATTCATCTGGATTTGACATTGGTAGCTCCGCAAACCTATTTAGAATAGAGTGATCTGGTTGAGAAGGACAATCTTGAACTCTGTACAGTATCAAAGGTGTGCACGGGAAAACATTTCTCTAAGGCAAGCATTGCAGGCAATCTTGGACGAAGAGGTTATAAGGTTGATGCAAGTACTTGAAGATTTAGAGGGAGCCTACTGAACCTGAAGAAGATGGAGATCTAGTTGAGCCTCTGGAACCAACTGATGACAAAGCATTGATCTTGGTTTTGTATGATCTATTTCTTACTAGAGAATATCACCTCATTATCAAATGCAAGAAGGAGTTAGCTTTTGAATTTGAAATGAAGGATCTTGGTCTCATGCACTACTTCCTTGGTTTAGAAGTATGGTAGAAGCTAGATGAGATCATTCTGAGTCAAGGGAAGTATACTATTGAAATTCTAAAGAGGTTCAAGGTATGATGGATTGCAAATCCATGTCTACGCCTATGGAGACCAACTTGCAAAAGCTAAAAGAGGCTGCAACTAGTTCAGATCTGGTGAATCCCATGATGTACAAGCAGTTGATTAGATCTTTGATGTATCTAGTCAATACTAGACCAGATATTTACTATGTAGTGAATGCACTTAGTCAGTTCTTGTGTGAACCAAGGCAAATACATCTAGTTGTAGCAAAGCATATCCTGAGATACTTGTGTGGTATAGTTGGGTATGGCTTGAGATATTCTTTTGATGTGGACTTGGAGTTGCATGGATATTCTGATTTTGATTGTGTAGGGTGTGTTGCTAATTGGAAGAGCACCTCTGGATGTTGCTTCAGTTTGAGGTCTGTGATGATATCCTGGTGTAGCAGGAAGCAGTCTTCAGTGGCATTGAGCACTGTAGAGGCTGAGTATATTGTAGCTTGTGTGGTAGCTCAAGAAGCAGTGCAGTTTTAGAAGCTCCTTGCAGGATTGTTTGGACAATCGTTGGAGCCGACTGTCATTCATTATGATAATCAAAGCTGTGTGAAGCTTTCTGTCAATCTAGTATTTCATGAAAGAACTAAACATGTTGAGATCAAGTACCAATATATCATAGATATGGTATTGAGGAAATTAATCTAGTTGAAGTACATCAACACTGATGAGCAAATGACATATATTATGACCAAGCCTCTCTCTAGAGTAAATTTTGTGTACTTTCGAGACAAGCTTGGTATTCTGAAGAATGAAGTCCTAACTCAGAGGGAGACTTAGCATCAGTGATCTTCTATGATTTTCTTTAATGCATTTCTCTGTGAGAGAGATTTGAGGTGCAAGCCCTTGTTAATGCATTTGTCTCTATGAGAGAGATTTTAAGTGCAAGTCCTTGTTAATGCATTTCTCTCTATGTGAGAGATTTGAGGTGTGAGCCCTTGTTTAATGCATCTTTCTTTGTGAGAGAAATTTGAGGTGAAAGCCCTTGTTTCCACCCTTTGGGAGTAGCCATGGTGGATGTCATGTGTGTGACTCCATGACATACATCACGTGAGAGAGTCTGTGATGATTTTATTGTAATTGTGCTTTTCACCCTCTGGGAGTAGCCATGGTGAATGTCACGATGAGGTGACAACATCACATTGAGTGATCCTGTGATGGGCACCTGTGCACATTTACCATACGTGGGAGTAGCCATGATGGTTGATATCACAATTAGGTGATAGGTTCCTTTTCCACATATGGGAGTAGCCATGGTGGTTGACATCATGATGAGGTGATGTGTCTTGTATAGCTGGAAGTGTTTCTCCCTAGCTGAGAGGAAGTGTTGATGTTATAGTAGCTTCGGGCTCATCCTTCCAGCCATGAGTCAAGACATAAAATTGCATATAGCCTATCGACTATTTATTTTATTGAGAAAATTAGAGTGAAGAGGTGCTTCACTTGGCAACAATATAATTGGGCTGACCTTCCTTGTAATTCACATCTTTTATTTGTAATTATATTTTTGTATTGTGGCTAACCTTGTACATGAAGAGGTGAAACCTCTCTCACATTTTGTATTTATACAAGGTCATTTCCATCCATTCATCCATCAAGAAAGTTTATTCATTCCTTCACAAGTGTGAATTTCATCAAGAGCAGATCGAAGGTTCTCTAAGAGCATAATTATATCAAGGAATAGCATATTAGCATCTGTCATTGCATCTAGAGTTGGTGCTGAATATTGGACTTGTGATTAGCCTCATTGCAAAGAGAATTGTTACCATTATTTATATATATAAGAGCGATCTTTATTGTTGGGTTTTTCTACCTCAAGTGGATGGTTTTCCTAGGGTATCTTGTTGTGTTCTATTGTTCATGTGGTGGTTATTTTTCATGTTTTTGTTTATTGAAAATATGATTAAATAAACAACACATCCATTTGACATTATGAAGAAAAGGCAAGGTCTAAGTAGATATTTTCCATCATAGCATCACATGTCAATTCATTTCCAAATTTCATAGTTTGACTTGGCATTCAATTGCCTCTTAGTTAATTCAATTTTTACAAAACACAACAACAATCAAAGGTGGATTCCAAGACTCATAGCATAAGGTCACTTTGACTTCATTTTCAAAGACAAGTCAAGAAATGGTACTAAGATTTCCAAATAATAGCACATTATCTCATGCAAGAGGTGACATCTCATTTAGTCATGCAAGAGCTACCCACTTAAGGGTCTACACAATCTACATCTCGAGTCACTATCACAATCCTGATACCATGACATCTAGATGCTTATGTGGTTAAAATATCAAAGTGTTTAGACTCGATGGTATTCAACTTAGTTACCCCCACTTGCAAAGTTGGGTCAGTTTTTAAATCATCATAATTTCACAGTTTACAAGAAGGTCACATATGAGGTAGGATCCATTTTACCAAACAATATCTCATTAAAGAAGATAGGATAACCAACTATGGCCACCATGCAAGATATATAAAACACATTATACCCCTATAACTTCCTCAAGTACTACAAGGGGTTAGCCATGTAGGTTTACACAAATATTATGCAAAATGCAACCTAGGGACATACATCATTGCCCTGAATGACTTGCTAGGTCAACTTCACTTAGATTTTATCTATTTTCACTTATACATGCAAAATTGCATTCTTACCAGAGAAAAGGTACATGCACATCAAAATTTCAGCAATAATAATTTTCTAAACATCTCATGCATTCCTATCATTATGTAGCACATGGCTTCTGTATATCAATATGTACCATGCAAAAGTTGGAACAACTTCTAGAATTTTCAATGTATAGTTATTATGACATGCATACGCTCTCCTACTTGACTCTTTTGTTTTCATGCAATGGATAACCTTCTAGGGTGCCTACGTGCATTCAATTCCTTCTTAAGTTATCATGCATACATAAATTCTCATTTCTAGTTACAAAACAAACAACTTTTTAAAGCAAGGCACTATGCAAGTTTTAATACAACATAAGTTTTCCTTTCATGCAATAGTCTTACTTAAACGTAGCCTTGAAGAACAAGATCCTGGCTTCATCTTGCTCTACTTTTCAACATGTAAATTGCACTTAGTTTTCAATATGCCTTCTAGTTAAAAAGGAAATATCAAAAAATATATTTAGTTTTCTCATGATGTGTTCAAATTAAGAAACATCTTAGAAAGATTTCAAGTCATCATTCATGGTACCTTCTCTTATAGGATCTTCATGAGAACACAAATAACATAATTAGTGGGTCCTATCATCCAGGAAGATCAAAACTTGCACGAACAGGGCTTATCCTGAGGGCTCAAAAGATAGGCGGCAAAAACTATCGATCATGTGAAAGAATAAGAGCATCAAACATGCAGGTCTAATATATGGATAAGGTATGCAATCATTTTTTAGGATTTCCCAAACGATGCCTTCTAAGATATACAAGGACTTAGGTCATGCACATGAAACTTAGGATGTCGCCAACTCAAACATTGATCAAAATCAATCTTTCTAATGACAAGTCTATGTGCCAAGGGCACTACCCTGAGAGCGACTGACTTGCTTCCAAGAACTCTAAGACAAGGAACATCATCCCTTTCCTATCAGGTGGTAGAAGTTTAAAAGAATCTTTACATGTCATATACATACCAACTTGCTTATGCATCATGCACTCAAAACCTTTAGGAGGTTCATGCGATCAAGTGTCGCAACTAAGCAAGGTGAACTTAAGGCCCTAGTAGTGAACCCGACTTTGATACCAAATGTAACAACCTCCAAAGATTTATCTAAATTAAATTCACAAATTACACATCATTACACATATAAAGATGACACATTCTCAACATATAATTTAATAGAAATAAGGAATTATATTAAATAATGAAAGTTGAGTACAAGTGTTGATTACAAGGCAATACATATGCGAACATTTCCCTTACAATAGACCTCTTGGTAAAAAAAAGACTACACAATGAACTTAAATTTGAGCCCTCATGACAAGATCCTTACAACCTAGAAACTCCTTTTACCATCTCAAGGGTGAGAACATTATGGGAGTGTGTTTCTGCCATACCACGAAGTGAAAAATTTCCCCATAATTCTTCACTCCATCAAAGAACACTCGACCCAACACAAGGAAAAATAGCAATGCAACACTAAATAGGAGTAATGGAATATGTGTAGCAAGTCAAATCAATATCTTATCATATCATGATCATCACAAAGTTTCACCAAAATGTCATTATGCTTGACGCTTGTGCACATACATAATCAATCATGAAGGTTACATGTTAGTTTACCGTCAACGTTGCTAAGCGCATTTCATGAAAGCAACAAGTAATTCTTTGCAAGTTCTAGTTTGCTAATATGATATCATGTCTACATACATGCAAAAACTTTCAATAATATTTTCATAGTGCAAGTCAAGGAAGTTGATCCATTGTAAGAACATGCAAGCAATAGCATGAAAATAGTTAATATTAAATAAAGAAGGTATAGCTCATGTATGTATCTATACAAATATATATGGGTATATATATGAGTATATACATTCTTCAACAAAGAAATTTCATTATCACATTACCTCCTATCTGACTATCATGAGAAATCATGTTCGATGATTAGTGAACAAGCATTTCTTTTAGACATGGGAAACATATTCAATAATTCTTTAAGTAGGAGATTCTACTATCAGATAAGTCATGCAACCATCAATATCTACATGATGGTTCATAAAGCACAACTGTTATATAAACATCTTCCTAGTTGTCCTTTAAAATTCATCTCATCTTCTAATTTAGCTTCAAGAGATGATTAAGTAATAATGGGAAAAGTTTAAGGTTTATTAAAACCTAAAGATTTCGTCAAGATTATGATTTTTCTAGCCTCTCTCTCTCACCATCTTAAGCCAATATCTTGATAGGTAGACACCTCTTGAACATAGACAATACATTATTTCTCGATTGAAATGGTATCTATTTAATACTATGATCTTCATAATAATCATCATTATAATGTATGAACTATTTAGATCTTTTAACCTTATAGATTCATTATCTAATTATCAAAACTCTAGGTATCACCAAATTATTCATTATTTCCATGTGGGAATTGGAGTTGCCAAATACTACCGTGCATTATTCAAATTCATCTCATTTTGGCAAGAGATCAATTGTATTTTAAGCTTTCACTTATGGTGATGTTGTCTAAAGGTACTAAGAATCACAGTCAATACCAAAATGTTGTAGACGTATTCTATACCAAGATGCAATACTTGTCTTTTATTGTTGCCACTTTGACAACTCAAATTTGCTTTAAGACAATGTTGCTGTCAAATCTTATAATATTGACCACTTTAAATGTAGACTTAACTACTGTCGAGCCCATAAAAATGAATCCTTGGTGCTATCACTAGTCTATTCGCTACATAGTTTGGAGTCAGATACTATTTCGGCTTGGTAAGATAGGATGAATAAATATAACTGCTTGCACATTATGAGACTAAGGCACGGAGGGCTCTCAACAGGTTATACACCGTGAGTCTCCATCACCTAAATTCTAGTGACAAGCATACAGAGCCATGCGGAGAGGGCAATGCCATTAACAGGCAATCCGATCCTTCACTTCTTGGAAGGTCGACTTTTCTGACAACCGGTTTGAGAGAGTGACTAGAGAGACTTTATAGAACAAAAGAAAATGGCATCTTCCAAGCCGACTAACATACTCACGCCACCAAGAAACCTAAAGGGTGTGTAGTTGCTATATGGTACTATGCATGCATGCATCTGGAACAAAATAGTGTTCGGCAGAAAGCCTCAAATAGATGTTGTCTCAGAGAATGCTACATTGGCGCCAGAAGCAAGCGAAGGGAGAAGAGGGACTTAAGATCAAATCTTTCATGAGCCAGTCGCATCTTGTATGAGGATGGTACAACCATTGAGAGACTTGTCCATTACTAAGCCGCCCATTTTCCTTTACTAAGCCGCCCACCTGTGACGAATACGAGGAAGAATCCTTACTCAATCCGCTCCGAGGGTATTTCGAGGTTGATTGATCCTGCCCGAGTTAAGATGTCTACAGGTGCAAGCTTGTGGAAGCTGAGTCATAGCATGGGGTTGTGGAAAGAACAGAACAAGAACGATAGATTTGACAAGAAGAAACTAACACTGTGGCATAATCTAAATTCACAATAAATCAGAAGATTTCTCTTATTTAAATTTGATTGCAATTCCAGGCTTTAAGAAGGAAACCGACCCTCTTCTCGGGAAAAATTTCCTTGTGCATGCACATGCTGATAAAATTCCAAGCTCAAATCTATTCTTCATCGAACATAATGCAAGTAATGTGCTTAGATCTTTAATGAAGAAAAATAAACTCTTATTAATACACTAGTGCGCTAACTGGTCACTCATAAAAAGGCCTTAAATCGCTTATACAAAAATATGTCTTTCCTTCCATTGTGTATACTGTCCTATCAGATAGAAGGATACTTTTTAAGTAACATTCTTGGCACAGCTGAACAAGATGAAGAGAAAGAAAAGAACATCTCAAGGAGGATATCGACATTGAAGACTTAGATTGGCAAGTCTCTTAATTATTCAAAAGTTAGTCATCACATGCTGTAATTATAAGAACATAGAATGCACACAGGATGATTCAATTTTGGAAGCCAAAGTAAGAGCGCTCTCAAAGTGTCGAAGACATTTAAATAAGAATTACCGATTTCGATATACATACCGTGTACGTTGCATATCTGTGCAATGACATTTTCCTGTGTGGAGACATCTTTCCCAACAAAGCCTTCCTCCTTCCGATGATCTTCCTCCAATGGACTCCTACTCACCGATGCATTCTCTTCACGGCTCGTTTCCCATTCTCTTTTACCCCATCGACTTAGCGCAAAAATAATTGTGTGATATTACCCACCATAGTAAGCTTCTCACGGAGATGAAACAGAGAGATGCCTGTAAAAGGGAGCCAAGAAATCTCCACCTCATTGTGTCGAGGCTAGACTCGCTCGCCCGAGATCTCCCCTCCTCTTTTACATTACTATCGCTACTTCATTAAGAGAGGAGTGGAGCCGGTTGACTTGACGTGCAATTGCATGCTTACATACAAAACCATTTACTCGTACATGCAAAAGATGTTGAAACCGACATGCACTTAAAAGCAATTAATTGCAAAAAAGTAACGCATGCATGCAGAGAACTATAATCGACATGCAATTGAAGATATCGCCTTCATGCGCTATAGCGTCCACATGAAATTTAAATGCGCCTACCTTTTACATGCAAATAATTTTTATTATACATATATATATTTTATTATTTATCAGTCTCCTTTATTATATTGAATAATATCAATTGATCATTTCAATTTCAAGCACTTTTAAAATAAAGTTTATTTATTCACTTATTTTCCAAGCATTCAAGTTGAAAAATTAATTTCTTATTAATTTATCTTCCTCAATTTAATATTTGAGTTATGCAAGAGAAATGGGATATGATAGGTCCTTGTGAACACAAAATGACACCAACATCAAAATAAAAGAAATAAGCAAACTGAAACAAAATTCTTTTTTTTGGGTGATAAGGATTGCTCTACCCTCGGGATGCTTCTGCATCATTTTTCTATGAATTTTATGTTCACCTTATAAATGTGTAGGCGATATGAAAATTTCATACTATCGAAACGGTATGTTGGGGTTTTGCTTTTTGTGGTAGAATGTTTATAGCTACTATTATAATTTATTGTTAATGATAGTTTTCTCATATTTGTTAATTATATGTTGATCCCATATTTTGGGCATTTAGAGGCACGATATGAAAATTTAACGCAAATTAATTAAGGTTGAAATCAGTAAAGTGGGGTTTTGTTCTCTATGATAAAATATGAATAATTCAATTTATGAAAGCCCTTCCTTAACTATAATTCATATCTCAAGTAGCTGTTGTATATGTAGAGAATAAATATTGGGAATTGTGAGAATACATGGCTACAAGTTAACTTATTCCAAATTAACTTATTCTAACCAGTAGCCACACCTTGTTTTAAACCTGCAATTCACAAGGTACCCAAATTGTGAGTTTTTTAACTGTGTATATGTAGGTGTGTAATTCAAATAGAAAAACACCATTGTTGTTCATGAGAAAAAACAATATGCTTTTTTACAGTACAAGATACAAAGCATGGTTTTTTTTATTAGTACCTTGTGAAGTGCATGTTGTAAAACACGTCATGTTTTAGAAGGAAACTACAATTTTTCATACCCAAACACACTGTAATCATGTTGTCAATAATTTGTGTTAAATTCTTATACGACACACAAAAAGAATAGGGTGAACATAAGTATCACAAATTTGAAAAACCTTGAAAACAAATTACACACAATTTTAATATTTTGTTTGGTTTCTTACAGTCATAGAGTTTTAAAATAAAATTGGTCAAATGAAAAGAAGGTTGCAAAACATTGTGTGTTTTGAAACTTGCAAGTTGTTATACACAATGAATGTTATGAAATGTAGATGGAGATATATAGTTATGAATGTCTTATAAGAAATATAAGTTGTGAAACAAGTGTCTTTTTTAACATGCACTTTATGGCATATGGTATCCTTCACAGTACACAATTGACACTATTCATTTCAAGTAACTTCAAAGGAATGTTTGGATTTGAAAAACTTTATCTTTGGGAAAAAGAGGTATGTGCACCCCAACAAAAAGGTATTCTCCATTTTATGTTCAGATAGGGTTGTGATTTTGCTTTCATTGTATAGGTCTAGTTGTAGGTTGAACTACACAGTGTGGTTTACAACCTACAAATGCTTACATCATGGTTCCTAGTATGTGTTCCACAATCATGAATAACCTAATTCACTCAATTATTAATTAATTTTTTTATCAACATATTCAAACATGTTCTTCCTTTGAGGTTGGTGGTAGCAATGCAACCACATTTTTTATTCATTTGAGGTTATCACCAAGGTTTTGGTTGACTTTTTAACCTTTCTTCTCATATAAAAAATTTATGCATGCACCACAACCAATGTGTTTTGCAATATTATGTGTTGTGTCATGCATATGTGTAGTGTAGAAAATTGTATACCTTAACAATTTCACACCATGTTTTTCCCCCCCATAAATTAATGAGCCTAATTGAGTCCCTAATTTCCTAATTTATGCATTCTAAAGCCCATTTTTATCATTTTTTGACAATTTTGCAAGCATTGAATAAATGCAAATAATAAATTTTATGATCCAAACACTTAATGTCCTGGTGGATAGGGCTAAGACCCATATACCCATGGGTGTATGGGTCTCCTTATATTGTCCAGGACCAATTTTTAATATGTTTTTGACAACATTTTAACATTTAGAATTCAAATTTCAGTTGTCAGCTTTTAGAATTTGATTTTCAAGAAATTAGAACAATTGCATATTGTAACGCCCCGTCACGTAAACCCCAAAGGACAACTAAAATCACAACAATTTTTTTTGAAAACATAAAGAATAAACACTAAGTATACTAATGCAACTAACATAACTAATAATTACAAGTTGAACACCTAAGTCCCTTGGGGTACACGAGGTGACATTACATAATCTATCCCATAACAAAGTTGATAAAAGTAATTACCAATTCTACTAACATAGCCCAATCATTCACATATCATCATTTACACATTTATTAGAGATAAGAAATGAGACAAGAATTAACCATATAGAAAACCATACATGTATTCATAACAAATTGTACTTGGAAAGATAAAGAACATATTTTCTCAAACATAACACAACATCAACGATATTGACAATTATGATTCAAGAATGAATTACATAATGTGATTATATATTACATCAATCTACAAGTACATCTCATTGAACAATTACTCAAGATTACATCATAAGTCTACCCAATCACATGGGTCAATAACAAATCAATACATAGTATAGTAGAAGTACAAGTATACATATGGAAACATATAAACTCTGGATCAAGCCGTCTTTGCAAAACTCTGCACTGAAGGGTACATCTGCAAAATAGGGAACCCAACGGGGTGCATAACACATTCCACCTGACCACCCCCGTGCTAGGAGTATATAAGGAAGGGTCCCCAACCAAGAACATTAATCAATTAACTTAACTATAATTATCTACAAATAACTATATCAATTAAATAACATTAATTAATCACACATAAAATAAAGATTAATTAAATAAAAAACATTTACAAACTAAAATAAATAACCAACACTAACTCAAAATTAAATAAAGACAAGGTTGAGACAAAGACACCATTGGACTCACAACAAGGTGACAAACTTGGGACGAGGACACTTCCTTAACAACTCCCTTTTCAACATCATACTAGTTGGGTTTATGGGACATGCCCAAACCTGTCAAGCAGGTGGAGTTGGTGTCCATTACCTACATCCTACATAGAAACAAATGTCAATTAGCATGTACATCTCCATTTCAGACACACCATGAAAGGTAATCGTGAGGTAGCACGGCACTTGCGAGCAAGTGATGCCACTCCATCCTTTCACCAAGACTCACTAGCAAACACATTAGAAACCATAGCAATATAAAATCACTTCACCACATATAAATTATTAAAGAAAACCATAACATAACCATATAACATAATCACCATGAAATGTATCATCAAGCATCATATGTAATGTCAAGTGCAACAAATCAACCAAACTATGAATCCACACACAACCAAAATGGTGAACTGATCACCCACACAAACCAAGTACAAAATCCACACAAAAGAGTATCAACAACATGAGGGGTATTACAAATATAAATACCTAGTTATTTTTATCATCTCAAACCTAACAAGCTAGAGGTGAACATTGAGAACATTCAAGAGAAAGTCAAGAGTAGAATTTTAGAGTTTATTGTAGTAGTTCAAGATCCAACATGATGTCAAATTCTATGTTTGTTCATGTTATTGTTTTGTGAAGGCTAATATTGTTGTAGGTCTCCAAGCATTCATGTATTCAATAAAATTTATCAAGCAATATCCAAACCCTTGAAGTGATGTTCATGACTTTAGTCCTTCAAGGAAGCCATTGAAGGGTGGTGAGTTGCAGCATTGTGTTCATTCATAATTTCCTTCCTTTCCATTATCATTGATCCATGATTGAAATTTTCCATTATGGAAGTGGAAACACTAACATGGGATTTGACTGAGGCAAGCCCCTAAATGGCCCAAAATCTATGCTCTTTGTGAATGTACAGAGCTTCAAGAGCTGTTTTAAGTTCTTTTTCAATCCAACAGTCATCTTCTTTGTGTTCAATTGTATAAATTTCTTTTGGAGGAATAAGATATATTTTATCAACCATGTGTTCAACCTCCAAGATCTTCCTCAAGTTGTTAGGCTTTTCTAAAGGAACCAAGCTCTGATACCAATTGTTGAACACCCAGAATATTGAGAGGGGGGTGAATCTGTATTCTATTAAACTTTTGAACACAACTTATCCAATCACCCAAACATATTAATAGAAATAAGGAATGAAAGCATAAAACATCCACAGGATCACATGACACATGAACACCATTATTTTTACATGGAAAACCTAAAAAGGGAAAAACCACTATGAGGATTAGCTCACAATATATTATATCCAAATATAGTATATTACAGGGGCTCACTACCAGGATACACTATCCTTATAAGGCTCACAACCATAATTAGATACAAAACAAAGATGACTACTTGGCCAAAATGTGAACTAATAAAATTACACATTCCTTGTGTTGAATTGTAGTTCCTTTGAAGCTCTAAAAATAAAATACTACTCTACTTAGCAGTCACTCAACAATTCTACTCTTATTCTGATCTCACACCTCTGAATTCACAGGTTCACACAATATGATACCTTTCACACCTGATGTACCACTTGTGCATACTCACACACCCTTCACAACTCAAAATTTTCTTGCATCTATATACCCAATTATATTTGCATACATCAATTAGGTTGGCCTAATTAGATGTAGCCCTATTTAATTCAAAAACACTTTGTTGACTCCAAACTTGATCCAAAACTTCTTCACACTCAAACAAATGTGCAAAAATTGAATTTAGGTTGGCATGGATCTAAAGTAGATCCTACAAACATCTGCATTATATATTTAATCTTCACAAGATATATCATGTATTAGGTCGGTCAATATTTGGACCTAATCACAAAAACTTTCAATCACACATACACTTCTTCATGCGAGCAACTTCCAGATTCAATCTTTCTTCAAATTCACAGTTCACTAACATCAGTAAGTCTAACTTTAGAACCACAACACAAAAAAATTCTTCTCAAGGAAATGCAAAATCTCCCACACTGTATACTAAACAAAGAAATGACTAAAATACACAGGGCTAAACTCTGTCAATGATATCTTCTAGACTATTTCACAAAACATCATAGAATCTTGATTTTCATTGTATCTAATGATCTTGAAAGCATGGTTAAGAGTGTAGAGATAGATATTTTAGTTTAGAGGAGTACAGACCAAAAAACTAACACACTAAACCACAAAATAGTTAATAGAAGTACCTAGCTAATTAATTTCATGTACAACCATATTTTTCAGACCAACTTATTGTATATACATATCTTTAGTAGCACTTCCAAATCATACTAGGTTGATCATAACAATGTTGAAATCAATGACAACACTAGATCAACTAGTATTATACATCTCATGCTCATGTTGCCAACTATCCAAAACTTCCAATAGAATGTTCATTGACAACTTGCAAAAGGATATAAGGGAAAAAGTCTTATTGATGAAATTTCAATCCTTTATAAGCTTGTGTATGACACTTCATGATTATCATAGTTTAATTAGTAAGTATGAAGAAGCATCCTTATTAACTCATACTAAGAAATTTGAGCCCGTACATCAAAATAATTACCAACAATTCAAGAAACCAAATAAGAACTTTCTAAAGATAAATCCATCCCAAACAAATCATGGTGAGCCTCAAGTTGCTACCATAAGTTCAACCCCATAAAAATTTAAGGAAAAAGATAGATAGTTTACCCCTCTACCTGATTCCCTTCATTTAGTATTGTTGCAACTTTTGAGTAAGAACCTAATCTAACTACCTCATGTTAGACCACTAGATACAACCGAACATTTACCTCCAAATTACAACCCAAATTCCTTTTGTCAATATTATCACACAAGTGGAAATGACACAAAATGATGCATGCATCTTAAACATCAAGTTCAAGACCTCATTGATTCTAATAACATCCAGTTGGGTGGTGTTAATGACCAAGGGAATAAATTCATCGCCCTGCCTATCCAAAATATGCAAATCTTTACCAATCCTATGCTGAGCTATTCAACCAACTTTGTGCAAGCTTGTGATGTTAAGAATGATGAGATGAATATTGATAAACCAAATGACATCAATAATTATTATAATATTATTGAAGATGGTCTACAAACAATGGTTGGTTTTGTGGATGTGCAACCTTGTAAGGGAAAAACCACTGTGCTACCCACCATTAATTTCACTAATGATGATGCACGTAGGCATGTACCTGATGGTCCTCTCTACATTGTTGGTTGTATCAATGACAAACCTACACAAGGAATACTTATTGATCCTGCATGTGCATAGAATGTGATCACCGAGGAATTATTGTTCATGTAAGAGCTTTATCAAGATACCTATGAACGATCGAAAGTATGGATAAAAAATCATGATGGTTTTTCTCACCCTACAATAAGTTTCATCACTCTTCCTCTCAAATTTTGACCTAAACAAATAGATGTCTCATTCTCCATCATCTTTTCATTGTATCAATTTTGTCTGAAGCTAGGTTATTCATGGCTATGCTCCATGAATGTTGTCCCATCAATTATTCACAAGTGCATAAAGTTTCTCTTTGGAAAACACATATTTATAGTGCATCATAGTGGGTTTAATCCTTTGTCTTCCCATGTAAATTTTTCATTGGATTTATTTTGGCCTTAACCTATCGAACCTATAAAGCCTCTTGAAGACTTATTTTTTGAGTCATAACAAAAGTTCAAGGAAAAGAACATAGTAGAATTATATCTTAGCAATGTTCCTGAAGGTGATAGGTCCATCCATGGTTGTTCCTTCTCCCCAACACATAATGGATGAACGTATGATTGAGATAAAAACCCTTCCAAGTAACCAAGATAGTGCAGTTTCTTCACTCATATCCTACAAAATAACAAGAGAAAATAAGGTGATTCCTTTTGTGCCTCCAAAGATAAAAACAAGTGTATAGACGTAAAGAGACAATGGTTTCCAAACCCCTAGTGGTTCCTTCAGTTCCTCCCTCAAGGGAAGAAAAGAAACCAATGGTTGATAAACCCGCTCCTACCCCATCACAACTTGAAAATTGTATAAGAAGAAATAGAAACATTGTTAAAGAGATTAGGCATAGATGTTGTGATATTGCTTTCCAATTAGAAGAAAAGAACAAAACACTGCATGATAATCCAACACCCATGGAAACAACTTAAGAAGAAATTGAACTTTCACCAAAGAAATAAATCAAACAAGAAAATTCAAATGCAATTATCATAAAAGCTCCCATTGTGATCAATTTGGATGATGGTGATGAAATTGCTAAAATTTATGAGGAGGTGCATAATAAGCTTAATGCTTTATTTTCCAAGCAAATGAATTTAGATGGGGGCAGCGACGATGATCCTCTCGATAAGAGTGACCCACCATGTGTTGCACCTAGATATACTCCTAGTATGACACTTTTTGTAGTCCCTTTAGCTAGTTGTTCACCCTCCATTTATGATGAGTAAGATTGGGATGCAGATAACCTGCTCTAGGTTGGATTGCATGTGAAGTAATTCTTTGGTGTATTTTATTTATGTGTTCTTTGTGTCTTCTTGCATGTAATGTAATCTCCCATGTTGTGCTACTTGGTGTGTCTTTGTGTTTGTGAGTTTTATTTGGACGACCCTTGTCGCTCCATTGGTGCAAGGATACAAAGGAAATAAACCTATTGTGACATTCTTCTATTTGTATCTCAATTATTTTATATTTCATAAAATTTTCCTTTGTCTTGTGTTTTCCTTTTGAGATGTGAAGGTGTTATACCCAAATTTTAATATCAATAATCCCTCTCTAGAGAAAGTTAGGAGTGATAGAGTATCAGACTGTGTTAGGACAGTTCAAAGTAGTTCAGAAGTCTTGTTGGAATGATTCACATTCCTCTGGACATGAAGGTTTTGCCAAGAAGTTTTGAAGACATACTCAATGATGTCTAAAGTATGTTATATTGAATTTTCAAGTGGTCTAGTGCTCCACATGTTTAGTTTTCAAAGTGACATTTGAATAAGTGTTTGAATACTTGCACCTACAAAAGGTTATGAATTTAAATTGTTTGAGCTTGTGTGGACACTCCACATGTCTCATAGTGTCTAAGGTATGAAGCACATGATCTTTCTTATTTCCAATACCGCACAAGTGTTTCAAGTTATTTTATGAAGTTATGTGTTTTTTGAGGCCGACTAAGGAATGTTGATGATGTGTGCCACTAATTCAAGTTTGATTAGAGTTTAAGGATTGATTGGAGATGTTGTATGGGTCATTTTGACTCATTTGGGGGAAATGTAAATAATGTTTTATCATTTTTGTGTACCACCGATGCATATAAAGGCCAAAATGCTACAAGTTCCATATTTTATGTCTGTGGTTGACTTAATTTGTATTTACAAGTATGTAGATGATATATAGAAGATCAAAGATGAGAAGAGTTGTATGGAAGTGTGCAAAGATGTGTAAGTGCATGGGAAGACTGTAGTAAGGTCCACTATAGACCTAATGTGTAGAATTAATGACTATTAGTGGGTTGAAGCCATAAATTTAGTCATATTCTTGTTATTCTAATCAAGGAGTTGTAGCTTCCTTGGGTGTAACTCTAAAACTATAATCAGGGAGTTGTAGCTTCCTTGGGTTGTAGCCCTAAACCAAATTTGTAGTTGTTGTTCATTTGTGAGGCTAGATTTGGACAATAGATCCAAGAAAAATTTCTCACTATGATTTTTCCCTTGTGGGATTTCCACATATATCTAGTATCAACTATGTTCTTCTCTAGATGCTTATCTTATTTCCTATTTTTATTAAGTAGATGAATTCTTTATTGGTATAACTTAGCTTCAACAATTAAGGATTAAAATTGAAATTTGATGGAATATTGATTCACCCCCCTCTTAGTATTCTAATGTGTTAAAAAAAAGCTCTCCAAAATGAATATCCATTTTGGAGAGCTATGCATAAATTTAAAAAGCCCTCCAAAATGGATATCTATTTTGGAGAGCTATGCATAAATTAAAAAGCTCTCCAAAATGGATATCCATTTTGGAGAGATTTTAATATTAAAAAATGCTCTCTGAAATGGATATCTGTTTTAGATAAGTATAAGTAAAAAAAAGAAACTTTTTAACTCATTTTAATTGTCAAGAGTTTCACAGCGGCATGGGAAGAGCTTAGGAAATGGAGATTTGAATCGATAAGATATCCATTTTTGCTGTCTAAATCAAAATTTATCAATTTCCCTTCAATTTTAACAACATTCAAGTGAGGTAAGTTGAATCTTGTTTATGTTTTTTATGATTTTAATTATTTTATCTATTTTTTAACATACATATTAGTTTTTTTTATAGATTTTAGTAATTAGAACTTAAAATTATGTTAATTTTAAAATTGTAATTTTAAATAGGTTTTAAATGCAAGAAATTGATAGAGAAAATTTTCCACAAAATCCTCCTTCAATTCAAGATTTAATTGAGATAAATATGATTGAATTGAAGAACATTGCTCAGAGATACCATAACCACCCATATTTGTATTCAGTAACACCTATATAGAGGCCATAATAAATCATGTGCAAGACATCACAAGGAAATATACTTCATTTCAACACTGCAGAGATACACATATGTTTTGGGCTATGATGAGATTAAAAAATTAGAAATATCTGAAGTCGATTTAGCCCAATGTTTTATGAACCCAAAAATTGGACAACCTATTGGTTTACATAAACCAAAATTTTTCATAAAATGGTGCAAACATGAGGGCATACCAATTTTTTGGGGGATTGTTGGTGGATGGTGTTCAATAAACCACCCAACAACAATCTCAATTTCCCTCTTTATTTTCTCCATAAATTATATGCAAATTTTGTTTTAGGTAGACATGTGAACTATTTTGATTTTAGGCATTTTTAGGGAGTAGGTATGGGAATGCCCCAAGATAGACCTGAGGAAATGTGTTAGATGCAAGGTCCATATGTTCCCCCTCCTAGTATTTCTCTCCTACCTCGAGTAGCCCATCCAAATATTGTTGTAGATGCAACAATGCATAGTCTCTTGGCCATAAACTCTTTGACTAGCCATTTGATTACATAGTCCTCAAAATTTTCCTAGGTACTTGATAGTGACACTTTTGGTGGTTTAGATGATGTTGGTGGAGCATCGACATATAGAAATATTTGTGTGCCTTATCATTGTATTACGCACAACCATATGTCTAGGTCCTATGGTAGATACTACCGAGCCTCCCCTAGATACAACTGAGTATGAGGTGCATGATGTGACACATAGAGGAGATGAGGTAGCATTACATACTACATACATAGAGATGTGTGAGGGAAGAATAGATGCAATCCCATCCACGATTGAATATGAGGAGCAACAATCTTATGTACAGGTAAAAATTACATTTATTTTGATGGTGCATTTCATTTAAAATTGTTATCACAAATAGTACATTATTAATGTATATTTAAGTGGAAATTTGAATAGTTGATGATTGAGGATGAGATTAGAGAAGTAAATCATGGTACTATTTTGGCCATCTAATTTTTCCTAGACATAGTATAATTTTTTGTACATGTAAATCTTTTTTTATTGTATGCATATAATTTAAATTATGATTAATTAAATACATACTAATTTATAACTTGATCTTATTTTACTTTTGAAGTGTACTCGAGATGTGATTGATATGACACCTTTTACTGTGTCATATACTAAAACACTTGATCATCCTCAAAGATAATCATTTGTAGAGCAATTCATAGTCAAGGTAATTGAACTAAATTTTAATTGAATTAATAGTTTAGTGAGAACTTATACAAGTTATTGTAGTGATTTAATGTCAATTTCAAATATATTATGGTTATATGTAAATATATTTGTAGTCTTACATTCTTGCCATGTTTAATGTATATGATGTTGATGTTACTACATCTGTGACAATTTCTTCTCAAAAAATCTCAATTTCATCATCGATTTGGGTATATGGTTTTTTATATCTAGTAGATACATAAATTTCTAGATATATGTTTAGTTTATGTTTGTTTGTTAGCAATTATATATTAATTTTTTCAATTTTATTTTTCTTCTTATAGAGTATTCCCATATCCACATATATGGATCCTCTACCATTTTAATATGGTAGGACTCTTGATTGTCCTAAGGGACCATCATTTGTTGAACATATGCTAGCAAAAAAACAAAGGCTTGAGGTAATGAAGAATTGAATTTGACTTTAATTTATAGTTTACTATAGTGATTAGATGTTACTTTGAAAGTTATAAAAAATAGTATATAAGCTTCTATTTATTAGTCTAAGTTATTTACCATTGAGTGAATTAGTCTAATTTGTGATTGGAATTATTTTTGTGCAAGCAAATTCTCATCCATTAGGTGGCATGAAGAAGCTACATTTTGATGATCCGTCACAAGTTTAGGATTTTCTTGACATGACATAGCTATTTGAGATATACATTGTATATAGACCATTATATGAAATATGCCACATTTTGTAAATATTGTTTTGATTTGGCATATATGCCAAATTTGTATATGTACATACACAATTACTACACCTTTATATATAAAAATTGATATTTGATTTTTTTTTTTCATTGTATGCATGTTTTCCTACTTTGAAACTTAAAATTTGAATGTATAATCATTATATAATGGTTGAGATATGATGGAAAACATGTTATATATATTGATTTCTTGCAATCTTGTAGTTTAATAGTTTATGAATGACATCATTTTCACTCATGTTATACTAATCTTAAATTTGGTTGCCTTGGGTAACTTCACCAAATTTGATCCCTTTATCATTAGTCTCTATAGTTGCAACATCCTTTACACTTTGATTCCTTTATCCATTAACATCCTTAGTCTCTATGGTTTTATTTTGGTATTTATCCTTTCAATGAAGTTAGATTTCCCATTTAGCAATGATGGATATTTCAATTTTAATTTTCCTTTTGAAATTAGTGCATCAGAACAAATGACATGGAATGAAATTTTTGGTGTACAATAATACATATACAATCCCAATATTTTAGCTTTATTTTTACATTTAAATAAGCACACCATGCAACATGATAGCCATATATTCAAAACAGTTAAATGCATGATACACTACTTTCTAAGCATTCAAAGAATTTAGTGTTTTTTCAGAAGATGCATGTACTATAAACAACATATGTCTTTCATAATGCAACATGAATAAATCAACAATAGACCATATCATACTTCATTTATAATTCATTAACAAATCACATATTTTCATCAAGAAAGATTCAAAATAATGTTACAAAAGTAGTCCATAATAACCTTACTCCATTCATATATATATATATATACATATATATATGTACATATATATACAATATATATGAACCCCTAAAGAGAACCTTGATTACAAAACAAAATGTGTATGCTAACATGAAAATGTTCCATTTACTTTCAAAAAGAGGGATATACAAATACCCATCGTTTCTAAAAATGATAGTCCTTTTGGAATGCTAAAGCAATGCATGATGCAATATCTTTCCCAAGTATTTAGTTGTTTGTAAAGATTTAATTGAATTGTGTATTGAATAGTATCTATAGCCTACAAAGCCAATATATATAATACAACAAAATTAATGTGATGTGTTATCAAAGATTCATTTGCATAGTTTTTGAGTCAAACTCATTGAACCATGAGTAGTGGTTCCCAAGAACCAATATCTTATGAGTATGAATAGTCGACTTAACATCCATTGCATCTAGTCAGTCCTAACAAGGTTGAAGCATTTAAACTTCACAAGAGATCACCCATCCCAATACTACTCAAAATCAAGTGTGCTTTACCATGGAGTTCCCTAGGGAATGCATACATGGGCTAGGCATATCAATCTAAAAATTTGTTCTTTCACCCACTTTGTGGATTTGGAATTGCACTTGTGCCCCAACCAATGAGGTAGGAGTCAAATGGATATGCAAGAGAAGAAAGAAGATTGAGGGAATGAAAGAAATTCTAGTTGCTTTACTTCGTTGAGAAAATAACTGAAGTAGAGTGTAAAGTAGTAAGCCTTCCACATCCATGTAGGTAGCTAAATGATATGGAAGGGAAATGTTCATTCTCCAAGTCACCCAATCATTTCTAAGTGCACTATTATGACATAGTCTCTTAAGAGCCCTAAGAGAAAAAATTTCCAAACTACGATGAAGTGTTCTCAGATCTTGTGGGACCTAAAAATGTTCCATCTACACTTACAAGTCCATATGGCATCCCTCCACATAAACCACTCTCATTTTTGGTCAACTCAATACCGTTTGGCCATGGCAACTTAGAATAGAAACTGGTAAAAAACATCAGTAGAGAGTAATGCAAATTTGGCAACAAGCATATTTCGTGTTTCATGCATCCTAGACCAAAACCAACTACACCAACATGTCCAAGTGGGTAGCTAAATGCTAGGGAAGATCTTTATTTTTTCTCCAAGTCACCCGATCTTTTGGAGTGCACTATTTTGTCATAGTCTCTTAAGAATCCTAAGAGAAAAAACTACAAAACTATGATGGAGTGGTTCTCAGAGCTCATGGAACCTAATAATGCTTTGTCTACATGTACAAGTCTATATGGAATCCCTCCACATAAACCTCTCTTATTTTAGTCAACTCAACACCATTTGGCCATGCCAACTTAGAATGGAAACTTGCAAAAAGTGTTAGTAGAGAGTAGTGCAAATTTGGCAACAATCATATCTTTTGTTTCATGCATCCTAGCCCAAAGATGATTGTGCCAAAACGTCTAAGTGGAAAAATAAATACTAGGGAAGATCTCTATTCGTTCCCCAAGTCATCTAATCATTTTAGATTACACTATTTCGACATAGTCTCTTAAGAGCCATAAGAGTAAAAAACTGGCAAACTATGACAAAGTGTTTCTCAGAACTCGTGGAACCTAACAAAGTTTCATATTCATGTATAAGTACATATGGAATCCCTCCACATAAACCTCTCATTTTTGGTCAACTCAACACCATTTGGCCATGCCAACTTAGAATGGAAACTTGTGAAAAGCATCAGTAGAGAGCAATGAAAATTTGGCAAGAGGAATATTTTTAATTTTGTGCATCCTAGACCAAAACTGACTGTGCCAACATGTCTAAGTGGGTAGATAAATGCTAGGGAAGGGATATTTTTCATTCTCCAAGTCACCAGATCATTTCAGAGTGCACTATTCTAGTATAGTCTCTTAAGATCCCTAAGAGCAAAAAACTTTCAAACTATGACAAAGTGGTTCTCAAAGGTTGTGGCATGTAATAGTGTTTCATCTACATGTGTTGGAATGTGTTGAGATGTGATGTTTTTTGTTGTCATTAATGATTTTCATTGATGTCAACATATTTTGGTTAAGTGACTGAGGTTCAATTGTAAATATTTGATGATCTGGATTGGCGTGGTTCTGAATGTTATGCTGTAATGATCTATCTTTGATTGTGTCTATCTTGGTCTTATTCCTTTTGCAACATAATGAAATACACTCTTATGGGTCCGAACCAATCTAGATGTTGATTAACGTGCTCTGGAAAATTGTAACATGTATATCCTATTCTCTGGTTCTGAATATCATGGTAAATGTAATGTGTTGATTTGAGCGAGGAGGTTCTGTTTGGTCCATGTTTCATTCTTTTCCGTCACGGGAATTTTTTTGTGGTGACCTAATTCAAATTGTGTTTTATCAACTTAGAAGCATGGAATGAAAATGTGTTTGGCCAACTTAGAAGTTTTTGGAAGCATGGAATGGTATAAGTAAACTTTGATTATGTTCGATGAAAGCAAGTGTGATGAATGCAAATTTGAAGATCTAGACATTGTGAAGTAAGAAAAAATATATGATTAGAGGTAGCAGACAGTGAGATTTTAACCTATGTTATTGTTGGTGACAATCATTTTAGTGGTGGATTCCCTTTCATCATTCTTCTGGTAGTGAGCCTTTTTTTGTTGGTAGTGAGTCTTTCTCTTTTGGCAGTGAGCCTTTTTTATCTTTGGCTGTAATAGCCAGGAAGTGATCCTACTGACTGTGAGCCTTACCTGCAGTGAGCATAATTTGCAATGAGCCTTTGTAAAAATCACCTTAACCGGTGTTTTATAATTGACAATTAGTATTCTCCGTGGTTTTTCCCTTCTTGGGTTTCCACATAAATTTTGGTGTTTGTTATGTGCTTTCATGTTCATTTCTATTAGATGCTTATCTGAATGATTTAAGTTTGCTCCGGATTAATTAAAGTCAAGAAACTTATTTTATAATAATTGATTCACCTCCCCTCTTATTTATTCAGACTGTTCAACAATTGGTATCAGAGCTTTGGTTCCTCAAAGAAGAGCAAGCTTAACTGCTTGGGGTAGATCTGATGGCGCACAAACTGATAATTCCTATATTTGATGGATCTGACTATAGTTTCTAGAAAGTGTAGATGAGAGGTTACTTGATCTCTCTATGCTACAAGACTTGGAAAGTTTTTGAGACAAAATATGTTGAATCGACATAATATGTTGAATCCACATAAGGTGTTTCTACTACAGATGATATTTCAGCCTATGAAGAGAATGAAAAGGAAAGGTATGCAATATTTAGTGGTTTTTCTAAGACTAAGTTAACAAAAGTTATTTCATTGGGCACCGCTTATGAAGTTTGGGAAAAAATGAAAGAAATTTATGAAGGAAATGATAGATTCAAATTATCAAAGAAGTTGAAAGCTAAGCAAAAATATGAAAACTTGAGGATGGAAGATGGTGATAATATATCAAACTACTTTCAAAGAGTTGACAATGTAGTAAATGAAGTCAAAAATCAAGGAGGTACTCTAACAAATTAATATGTAATGGAGAAAATTATGATGACCCTACCAAAGAGTTATAGTGACAAGATCTTAGCTATTAAGGAAGTGTATGATATGAAGAAATTCACCAAAGAGCAACTATTTTGCACCTTGACTGCGTTTGAGATGAGGAAATTTGGAAAAGAAAAGGAGAAATCAGAAACTGCCTTCAAAACCTCAAAGACTGAAGATGATCCAGATAGTGAAAGTTCAAAAGAGTTAGAAGAAAACTTCACAAGTAAACTAAGGAAAGGTACCAAAAAGTACAAAGGTATGTTGCCTCTTAAATGTTTTATATGTGGAAATATTGGTCATTTAGTAACTAAGTGTCCAGAAAAAGGAACAAGGAAAAAGTTTAAAAAGATCAATAAGAAGGCCTATTATGTCAACGAGAATGTCAGAATTTCAAATGATGAATCAAATCATGAAGATTATTTGTTTTTGGTGGAAAAGGATGAACCTAGATTTGATATCTCTAATATTTGTCTGAAATCTAAACACTGAAGCTGCATTATTTGTTAAAATAAATAAAGATGAATGGTTGATTGATAGTGAATGTTCAAATGATATGACCGGTGATAAAAGTAAGTTTGTAAATCTTGAGAAATATGATGGAGGTTCTGGTAGATTTGGAGATGATAAAACAACATAGATTTTTGGAATTGGTTCAATTACCTTTGATGGAAAACATAACATTGACAATGTTTACTATGTGAAGGGTTTATACCATAATCTTCTGAGTGTTGGACATATGTGTGAAAATGGCTATAATGTGGTATTTCAAGATAATGGTTGTGAGATCTAGAAGAAATCTGGAACTGTTATTGTAGCTGGAAAAAAAATAAGTGGAAATATGTATCAACTAGAAGGAGCCACAAAAAGATGCTTATTCTCTCATTCTGATGATAGTTGGCTCTGGCACCGGAGGATGTGTCACATCAACTTCGACAACTTGATAAGGATAAGTTCAACAAGTGCAGTTAAAGATTTTCCAAGATTGACCAAACTAGACAACACTATCTGCAAGGATGTCAAGAAGGAAAGTAGACTAGAGAAATGTTCTGAAGAAAAGAAAAATCATCTATTGGTTTGTTGGACCTTGTACACACTAACCTATGTGGTCCAACTGGAACAAGAAGCTTACAAGGTGAGAAGTATTTCATACTTTTAATAAATGATTATTCCAAACTAACTTGGGTCGCATTTTTAAGAAAAAAATCAGAAGCTTTAGAAAAATTCAAGATCTTCAAGGCAAGAGTTGAGGATGAAGTTGGCAGGAGAATCAAGTGCTTAAGATCTGATAGAGGAGGAGAGTTTACTTATAATGAATTCAATAAGTTATGTGAAAAACATGGCATCAAAAGATAGCTATCTACCCCTAGAACACCACAACAAAATGGTGTAGTGGAAAGAATGAACTAGACAGTTCAAGAAGTAGCTAGAACAATGATCATGGAAGCGGATTTACCATAGGTCTATTGGAGAGAAGTGATACACACAACAGTATACACTCTTAATAGAGTACTGTTTCAAAGGAAATATGGAAAGACATCATATGAGCTATGGCATGGAAGAGCTCCCACAATAAAGTACTTCAAAATTTTTGGAGGCAAATGCTACATCCAGAGAGATGAGGACAATCTTGGAAAGTTTGAAAGTAGAGTTGATGAAGGCATATTTCTGGGTTACTCTACAAGAAGCAAAGCGTATTGATGTTACAACAAGAGACTGAAAAAGGTGGTTGATAGTGAAAATGTGAAAATAGATGAAGATGTTCAAAGAATTCCTGACATACATATTGAATATGAATCAGATGAATTAGAGGAAAAAGGAGAAAAGGATAAGAAAGAAGAAGAAGAAGAGATAAAGGAGGTTCTGACAACTGCAACTAAAACTCCAAGGTATGTGTAGAAAAACCACTCAAAAAATTAGATTATTGGAGATAAGAATAAGGAAATCACCACAAGAAGCAAAGCAGCTCAAGAGAAAGTATTATTGTGTCTACTCTAAAAAATTGATCCAAAACTATGGAAGAAGCATGCAATGATCAAAATTTAGTGAAGGCAATGAAAGAAGAGCTTGATCAGATAGAGAAGAATCAAACCTGGGAACTTGTGCCTAGATTGGTAGACAAAAATGTAATTGGAACAAAGTGGCTATTCCAGAACAAGTTGGACGAAAACATAAAGGTAATAAGAAAAAAGTCAAGATTGGTTTGCAAAGGTTACACTCAGATTGAAGGTATTGATTTTGAAGAAACATATGCACCTATTGCCTAGATGGAAGCGATCCAAATATTCCTGGCTTTTGTAACTTTTAAGGATTTCAAATTCTACCAAATGGATGTAAAATCTACATTCTTGAATTGGGAACTGGAGGAAGAAGTCTACATTGAGCAACCGAAGGAATTTAAGTCTAGATGTAACCTGGATGTTGTTTGTAGGTGAAGAAAGCCTTATACAATTTGAAGTAGGCACCTAGAGCCTGGTATGGCAGATTAGGCAAGTACTTGATTGGACAAGGATTTCAAAAGGGATCAACTGACAATAATTTATACTATAGAATTCACTTAGATCAAATGTTGATTGTTGTGGTTTATGTTGACATAATCTTTGGAGGAAATGATGATATGTGCAAAAAATTTGTAGATGAAATGTAGAAGAATTCAAAATTTCCATGATAGGTGAGTTAAATTTCTTCCTTGGATTACAAGTAAATCTAAACAACAAAGGAATTTTCATTTCTCAGTCCAAGTATACCAAAGAATTACTGAAGAAGTTTGGATTGGAGAATTCCAAACTGGTTTGTACACCTATTGTTATTGAATGTAAGTTGACAAAAGAAGTTGATTCACCTAAAGCTGAAGCAAGTATGTACAGATTAACGATTGAAGGATTGTTATATTTGACGGCTACTAGACTAGACATTAAGTATGTTGTTTGTTTAGCAGCCAGATTTCAACAAGAACCAAATGAATCACATGTTGTAGTAAAAAGGATCTTTAGATACTTGAAGGGTACAAAAGACATGGGGTTATCGTATCCAAAGGACTCAAACTTCACTTTGATATCCTATACTAATGCTGATTGGGCCAGATGTGTTGATAATAGGAAGAGCACAAGTGGTGGAGCTTATTTTCTTGGCTCACGGTTGGTTGCTTGGTCAAGTAAGAAACAAGATTTTGTATCTTTATCTATTGCTGAAGCTAAATACATTGTAGCATCCTCATGTTGCACTTAGATACTATGGATGAAACAAACACTAAAGGAAATGGGAATATCATATGATGAACCTATCTCAATTATGTGTGATAATACCAGCACAATAAACATTTCCAAGAATTTGGTGCAACACTCCAGAACAAAACATATATCCATTAGATATCATTTCTTGAGATAGAAGGTTTTGGACAATGAGGTAAAACTTGAATATGTACCTACAAAAGAGCAGATTGTGGATATCTTTACAAAACCATTGAGCAAAGATACTTTTGAGTATCTTTGGGAAAAGTTAGGGGTTCTACCCCCTCCTAGTCTACAAAAATTTGCACCAGGGTGTGCATTGGTCCAGGGTATTATATGTTCACTCTTATCTGGATCAATGCTTAGTGGCTTCCTCTTAGGGGGAGCGGAGTAAGTTCTTCAGGGGGATTTTTTCCCTTTGTCGTTGATGTCAAAGGGGGAGAAAGAAAAGAAGACAAGAAGCTGCGTTGTTTAGTTTGTTGTTGATTAATGTTGCCATAAATGACAAAGGGGGAGATTGTTGGAATGTGCTGAGATGTGATGTTGTTTATTGTCATTAATGGTTGTCATTGATGTCAACATATCTTGGTTAAGTGACTGAGGTTCATTTGTAAAGCTTTGATGATCTGGATTGGCACGGTTCTGAATGTTGTGTTGTAATGATCTATCTTTGATCATGTTTGTCCTAGTCCTATTCCTTTTGCAACATAATGAGATAAACTCTTATGGATATGGACCGATCTGGAAGTTGATTAATGTGCTTTGGAAAATTGTAACGTGTATATCCTATTTTCTAGTTTTGGATATCATGGTAAATGTAATGTGTTGATTTGAATGAGGAGGTTTTGTTTGGTTCACATTTCATTCCTTTCTGCCATGGGAATTTTTTTGTGGTGACCTAATTCAAAGTGTGTTTGGCCAATTTAGAAGCATGGAATGAAAATGTGTTTGGCTGACTGAGAAGTTTTTGGAAGCATGGAATGGTATAAGTAAAAGTTGATTCTGTTCGACAAAAGCAAGCGTGATGAATGCAAATCTGAAGATCAATACATTGTGAAGTAAGCAAAAATATATGACTGAAGGAAGCAAACAGTGGGATTTTAATCAGTGTCATTGTTGGTAACAATCATTTCAGCAGTGGATTCCCTTTCATCATTCTTTTGGTAGTTAGCCTTTTTTTGTTTGCAATGAGCCTTTCTCTTTTGGCAGTGAGCCTTTTTATCTTTGGTTGTAATAGCTAGGCAGTGAGCCCACCAATAATGAGCCCACTGGTAGTGAGCCTTACCTGTAGTGAGCATATTTGGCAGTGAGCCTTTGTAAAAATTTCCTTAACCAGTGTCACCTTAACCAGTGTTTTATAATTGAGAATTAGCATTCTCCATGGTTTTTCCCTTCTTGGGTCTCCACATAAATTCTGGTGTTCATTGTGCATGGTGTTTGTAATGTGCTTTCATTTCCATTTCTGTTAGATTCTTATCTGAATGATTTAAGTTTGCTCCAGATTAATTAAAGTCAAGAAAATTGTTTTATAATAACTGATTCACCCCCCTCTTAGTTATCTAGACTATTCAACAACATGTACAAGTCCATATGGAATTCATCCACATGGACCTCTCTCATTTTTGGTCAACTCAACATCATTTGGCCATGCCAACTTAGAATGGAAACTTACAAAAAGTGTCAGTAGAGAGAATTTCCAATTTGGAAACAAGCACAGTAGACCAAAACAAACTGCACCAACACATATGTAAGTGGGAAAATACATTCTACGGAAGGGCTCTATTTTTTCTCCAAGTCACCCGATCTAATCGGAGTGCGCTATTTTGATGTAGTCTCTTACGAGCTTTTGAGCATACACATGAGATACTTACACATGAACAAGAATACACTTGACATTTATGAACATACATACATACACATGATATTACACTTTCCAAACATGAACATACATACATACACATGATATTACACTTGAGATTCATGTACATACATACATTGTGAAATTGTTTACACTTGTCAATCCAACTACATACCATTTGCATTCTTAGCATACACATAAAACATCATATCCATAATGTCATTATAACTAATAACTTGCATATCATGTCTTCCATGTCCTCATGTACAAATACATCAAAGCACCACCCTAAGTTGTACAAATTGTATGTATATCATATTTCCCTCTCTATGGCTACATGCCAATCTCATCTCTGCCATCCTAAAGTGTACAAATTTTATGCATATCATATTTTCCTCTCTATGGCTACATGTCATTCTCATCTCTACCACCCTAAAGTGTACAAATTTTATGCATATCAATATTCCTTCTCTATGGCTACATGTCATTCTCATCTCTACCACCCTAAGGTGATCCCTATCATTATAGAAGCCACTTGTCATTGCTCACTTCTCCAAAAAAAAAGAAAGACCTGCATATAAATATAAGCAATTTTTTGTATATAAGCAACATGAACTAGAAACTAAATATGATGCAAGATTACGAATCACTACTTATAATTCTATCGTAGATGTCACCTTAAGAATTATATGGTGGATTTATTATCATTGTAACCTTGTCGCGCTCCAAAAAATCCTACACATATAAACAAGTGAATTTTTAACAAAAGCAATTTCGAAGACCTATTTGAAACTCAAAAATTGTGGATTTATTGTAATTCTAACCTCCTCATGCTTCAAATACTTGGATATAAAGTTTGAACTACAAAGTTTGAACTAAACATTCTTTCAAACCACATATGATGCAAGATTAAGAATCACTACTTATGAATTCTATGTCCATGTGCATTACCATGATTACCTCATTGTAAGTTCATAAGACAATCATGGATGTATTGATCTAAATAGCTTAAAAATATTCCTTTCTTCTCCAAAAAAAAATACACATATAAACAAGTGAATTGTTAAGAAAATAAATCTTTAAGACCTATTTGAAACTCAAAAATGGTGGATTTATTGTCATTGTAACCTCATCGTGCTCCAAACTTGAGTGTAGTAGACTTGCATATAAATATAGACAAGTTGTTGAGCATAAGCAACATGAACTAAATACTATCTCAAACCACATATGATGCAATATTAAGAATCACTACTACGTCAGTGCATTACCGTTATTAGCTCATTGTACTCATAACACAATGTTCGTGGATGTATTGATCTAAATCACTTGAAAATATACCTTTCTTCTCCAAAAAACCTACAAATATAAACAAGTGAATTGTTAAGAAAATAAATCTTCAAGACCTAATTGAAACTCAACAATGGTGGATTATTTTCATTGCAACCTTGTGCTGCTCTAAACTTGAGTGTAGTAGACCTACATATAAATATAAACAAATTGTTGAGCATAAGCAACATGAACTACAAAGTTTGAACTGAACATTCTCTCAAACCACATATGATGCAAGATTAAGAATCACTACTTATGAATTATATGTCAATGTATTACCATCATTACCTCATTATACTCATAACGCAACCATGGATTTATTGATTTGAATCACTTGAAAATATACCTTTCTTCTCCAAAAAACCTACATTTTTATATACCAGTTAATTGTTATGCAAATATTTTATGTAATTTTAATCCAACCCATAAAAATAACATGAATCTAAATAAGGTGAACAATATCATACATGTCCCATACAAAAAATAGATCCACTACTCAAGTGTGTCTGAGGGGCAACCTCTTATATTCAAAGTTTCCAATATTGCTTCATGATGAACAATAGTAATCGTCCATAGTTATTTTGTTCTTTTTTTTGCATGATGATTCAATAACTTGATATTTGTAGCTACAACTAGGTGTAAATACTTGATTATGGTTTTGTACTTCTCAAAGTACTCAAATATAGGAATTCCATTATTTCTAATCAAATATGTTCGTAACCAAGTTCCAAAAATTACAATTGATCTCATAGGACATGTGAACCCATCATCATCTGTCATAGTTTGTAATAGATTTATTTTCCTTGAACAAATCATTCCAACCAATAGTCTGATCTCTCTTCATTCCCATGTGGTGCAACAACTGCATAAACATGTCCTAGTTGTATAAGGTCTAAAATATGGTAATAGTCAAATAAAGTTTCCATTTCATTGAGTAAAGATGAATGACCTTCATATAAAGGGGTTAGATATTGTGGAATCCATTTATCTACCCAATCACTTGACTCACAACTATCCCACTCACATTTGATACAACTTTGACAAAAACAAGCTAAATATCATGTCCAAATAGTCCATGTACTTGCATCTTTGACAATTCCCTAATTTTCTAACAATCCAATCTCTATCCCACTTTACCTTCATCAACCAACAAAAAGAACCTACACATTTCTGAATCAAGTTCCCCTTCTTGTGATAATGCATAGTTACACCACTCAACAATTGAACTTGCATCAACAAATGTATCACCACCTCTAATCTTTAGTTGCTCTTTAACTAGAGCCCTCTTTATATATGCACCTGTTCCATCATGTTCCTGTTTTCCATGCTCAACTTCAAAAAACTCCAAATATGAGGTGTACCCCTCTCTTCATGCATTATAATCAACCAATAAAACATACAAGCATTCTTGAATTGACTAGTGCAATTATTTGACCAAATGAGATGTTGAACCATTAGAATATCTTTTTCCTACAAGAACTCCAAAAACTTGTTAAAATAGTATGTATATACTCTGATGAATAAGGTCGATCATCACTCATGTAAAAATGGTACTCCCTAACTATCTTCCTATTCTTTTCTATACTATCAGGGTCATGTTTGTATGTGATGTGAACAAAAATTGCAACCTTAATTGAATTGTAATATTGAGACTGGACTTCATTTTGTGGTTGCAATGTGTAGTTTTCTACGAAATAAAGTACAAAGACGATGGTTCCAATTGGGAAAGAATCCTTACACATCCTAAATTGTTGATCTAACCATGTAAACCTATGGTTGTGTCTTGCATACTTGTAAAAATATTTTTCTTAAAATTAGAAATAAAATCATCAATACTTACCTCTCTTGTAACCGACTTACATCTCGAACCTTCACCTCCACTCCTCAAATTGTATTTCACTATCTCAAATCTCTTTTTCTCAACCATTTTCTTTCCAAAATCATGCTCTTTGTCCTCATGAATACATGATATAAAAAATGAGAACCCACTACATTACAAACTCTTTTCATTTAAACAAAAAATTCTATAGAAAATGCAACCATTATCTCTAGCACATAGAAATAAATCTACTAACTCCCTTGATGACCTTAGTAGTTGCATTGTAGCACACTCCTGCAACATTTTTTTAGTATGTAAAGTAGAATGAATATTGCGTAATATTTCATGATACATAGAAAAATCCATATGGTATTTACAACATGTATTACGAATTTTAAGAGGAAAACAATAAAATGGCTTACAAGATTCAAATGTCCTTTGTGAGATTTTTAAATTTGGATGTGTTTCACAAAATAGTTTTTACAAAAAAATTTGGCTATGCTCTAAGAAATTTTTAGGATGTGGTGTGCACTCTCGATCATCAATTATTAATTTTAAAAAATATTTTATATTTGGTGATACTCTAGAGTTAGAGTGCCAAAATTGTTGAATTTCATCCTTTGTGATATTAGTTAGCTTCTTATCAACTCATGGAACCCTACCACTAAAATACCAAGTATCATCTCGAATAGGACTAACTAGTCTTGATTTTATTGCTAGTGCTTTTGACAAAGTTATGTGATTTAGCCTAAAGTCAACACATGTTTGCCTCAACAATCGAGCCCTTCTTAATTGATTCTTACTAAAGATGTTATTACTCTACAAGAATCTCTCTTATATTTTTCCTTACTAGTCTTTCTAATAGAATTGAGTACATTAAAAATATTTTTAATAATTTTATTTCAATAGAACTTCTTTTTTACATGAATCTTCAATTTATTTAATAATGGTCACATTTTGTAAGACTAGCAATTGTACAAAAAGTTGTTTTGAGCCATGAAATTGCACCCTAGTGTAATTTCCCATAATATACCCTTACTTTAGGCTTATATGATTGATAATGCAAAACCCTACCACCCTAAGCCTTTTTCCTATTCACACATTTGGTGTTTTCCATTGGTGGAGGGAATTTTGACTAGGATTCTTCCATACTACGTAGATGTCTATGAGCCACATAAACGTTCTTGACAAATTCTCAGGTCTGTGAATGTTGGGACATTACATTTTTGTGGCATCCACAAGTTGTAACACTTCTAGTGATGATTGGTCGTCTCAAAAATGTCCCTTTTACCTCCAAATCCTCATTTTGAACTAAACTTTCCATTCCATTAACTCTCTCTCTCTCTCTCTCAATATATCACATTCTAACTTCATTCTTGCACCTTCACTTCACTCTCTCCATTATTGCTTCTTTCTACACCATCTTCTTGTAGGTTTCAAGCTATTGGAACTATATTCTTACATGTTTGTCTTGTATTTTCAAGGCTATCATCTTTCCTTTCAACTTCTCAATCTTTACAAAGGGAGGGTAACATTTTATTGTTGTCATTTCATTGCATTATCAATAGTATAGATAGCATATAGATTGTCTTTGCTTTCTATACATATTATCTACTTATTTCTTTATCATTTTCTCTCTATTGTGGTATATCAGTTGTTCATGGAGGTAGAAACACCAAAGTGGGGGTTTGATTGAGGAAAACTCTAAAACATAACCCCAACATTTTTCCATTGTCATATGTGTAGGTACTTTGTTCATGTGGATCTTGTAAGAGGCTAGACCATCCGTAAGTTGGATTTCTACTACCCTTGTCATTTCATTCATAATTAGTTTATTGTTCAAGTTAAAGTATTCATCTTGTTGTAGTCAGTTTATTTATTTTATGCATTTATAGCATTCTATCATTTTAATTTAAACTGTTGGATTAAGGTTTTTAGGTTGTTAGCACACCTTGAGTCTCAGATTGAAAACTTTTTTCTCTTCCTGTATGAGACACTAGCATGATATAGAGATGCCAATGCATCACATTGTCGTCCATGACCTGTGCAAATTTCCTCTAGCCGAGAGCCAATCAGTTTGTCATCTGAGACCTCTATGGTTTACTCACCTGATTCTTGAAATCCTTCATCCCTAAAAACCCCAAAAACATAGATTAGTTTGTCCTTTGTTTATCATCCTATCTTTCAACCTTTGTGATTGAGGTGACTGAGGGTAATTTGCTCCCTTTATACCCTATTTTTCTTGGGACTTGGGAGTATCAAATCCCCTCCATATTTAGGTGAACCCAACTTGAACCTTCTATCTCCTTCTCTTTGGTTTGAAAATTTTCTTCTCTCATGTCTAGAGTGTGTTGCAGATAGTGCATTATGAGGCTTTTATAAGATTTTATGACCCAATCTACAACATCTGGACATGTTGTAAGAATAAGTATTCAAAACATTAGAATGGGATCTAGAAGGTATAGTCCCCCTCGAATGGGTCCTACTTTCAAAGAAATTATTTCAAGAATCTCTACTGGTTTCTTTTCTCCCTTTGGTGAGGTGGAAATTCACGTCCCTACCCCTGCCTCGCCCTTTGTCTCTTTTGTGGAGGATAATGTTATTCTTAGGGTTCCTATAGAGAAAATTTATTCCTTGGATATGAGACTCGAGGAGCTTGAGAGATTTATGGCATAAGATGATAACTTTTCCCAAGTGACTCTTGTCATTGAGTAGTTAAGAACTACATTGAGTAAGGATCAAAAAGGCATAGATCTTCTCTGAGGGATATCACATATTGTAGATACCCATGTCCCCACCTACACTTCTAACTTGGTTATTACTCAAGTGGCTTGGAGATCGCTAGAAAATAGCTAAATGTCTCAATGTCAGGGGTGTTAGTGTTTATGGATGACACATGTCCTATCATTGATACCAATTTTGTACCTGATAAGAGTAATATGATTAAAGTAAATAAGGTTCCTTTGGGTTTCAACTATTCTACATATGAAACTCATAGTGGCCCTATTTTTGGCTCTAGTGTTGATGCATTTATAGGTACTAGCACTAGGTCCTCTGTTTATGCAAGTGTTCGTGGTCCTTTTGGAGGTTCCTCTGGTCACACCTCATCAGTTGATCTAGTGCTCAATGATATATTACAAAGCATGGAGTGCATGCAAAATTAGTTAGCAAGTTTGACCAGTTCTTCTTCCCAACCTATGATCTAGCTTTTCCATAATCATATCCCTCTTTCCATTTCCATCTGGAACACTCCTATCCCTCAAGGGGTGGAGATACCTAAGTTTGAAAAGTATAATGGTCATGGGGATCCTTGGACACATGTCTCATCCTTCAATGTGCTATGTATTGATTTATTTCATATCGATGCTTTGTTGGAAAAGCTATTCTCGTTTTCCCTCAAGGACATTGCCTTGGAATGGTATTGCGCTTTACCTGATAATTCTATTTTCTCTTTTGACTATCTAGTCAACTAGTTTCTATAGTAGTTTTAGGCCAACATTAGGTCGAAGATTTCCTTCAACAATCTCATTCAATGTAAGCAGGGGATCCATGAGAAATTGACCGACTTCATATTTTGGTATCAAGTTATCTTTGCTTAGATTTCCTATTCTTTCCCTGACTCCAATGTCAAAAGGTGCTTATTAGAAACTTACAACTTTCCCTACAAGAGAAGTTTATTGTAATGAAGTATTATTCTTTTGTGTAGTTGTGTGTCACTTTGAGAGAATACTATCAAGCAATTGTTTAGTATGGGGACTCGTCCTCGTGCTCCCACTAGGATGGTTGATTGGTTGTGTCAGTTTTAGGAAAGAACAAGATTGTGGCTAACATGGTCTCAGTTCCATTTAATAAAAATAATATAGGACATAACAGAAATTTTACTAAACTATCAAAATTATACACTAGCATCTTGCAAAAATTATTAAAAGATAAATTAATAACATTGCTTGAGATTCAACCACTATCCCAATTGCATCCTCAATGGTATGACTCTAATTTTTTTATCAATTTCATCGAGTTGTTGGACATGATACCGAAAGATGTGTCCACCTATGTCACATGATTTAGGACCGAATTAATGATGGGACCATCCGCCTCAATGGTAAAAAGTAAAGTTCTAACAAATCTGTAGCCAAGCCTAACATCCAACTACAAATATACATGGATTTGTTCCTGTCACACTCTATGAACTTGGTCACTCCTTCATCTTCTTCTAAGCTAGTCCCATTTGAATATATGAATGTGGTCTCATTCACTACTATTTCTCCTTTAGAGCATACAAATGTTGTGCCCGATATTATATTCAACTCACATGATCTGCCCTTGAACAAGGAGCCTTTTTTGCTCTATGTTCCTACTTGAATCAATGGTAACATGTTGACCAGTGTTATGGTTGATTCATCAATTCGAGTGAATGTTATCATGGAGGAGGCCTTGTTTATCAATAATTTGCAAAAGGATAAATATGATGATTCGTAGGCCACCCTTCACACTCATGATGGGTTTTCTATCACCACTATGGGCTCTATTTCTTTTTTATTTTCAATTGGTCCTAAGTCTATGGATGTTCCTTTTTTGTGATCTTAGAGTCAGACTTACTCAGAACAAGGTTGGGCATTCCATGGATGGCCTCCATGAATGCAATTGCTTCTATGATCCACAAATTTTTGAAGTATCCCCACAAGGGTATCATGCATGTTGTCTAAGACATTAGATACAAGCCACTAGTAGCATGTGGGGTATTCTCCCTTGATCATTTTTTTCCCACCCTATTCAAACCCCTCCCTCCTAGGGGATATCTCTTGTATCAGGCTTATTGCAGGTATAAAACTTGGGGCTTAACATTGAAAGATGGTTTTCCTCCATTGCCTTATGTTGTGTCTCTAAAGGCTTGTTTGGGTGCACAACAACAAGATCCATCCTCTTCCCCTCCCAAGGGGAAGGACAATATTGCTCTTTCCCTTAGGCCTTCCCCTTCTAGTTCTTCTTTTGCACCTGCTACTTCCTCTTCTCAACCCTTGGCAACATCCTCTATTCTTGCTCCTATGCATAGCGTAGGAAAAGGAAAATTTTCCATGTTGTGGAATTCAAAGAATCAAGTCTTTCAACTTGTAGTAGAGCAAGATTCCCCATACTCTTCTCAAGCCATTCCTTCTATTTCACATAGCTGATGTAATTGGATTTTGCATGAGTGTAATTGCTAATGAAAGGATCTGGCCAAGAAGCACATGAATTTACAAAAGAGAGGGGGAGTCTGTTGTTTCTATTTCTAGTCCTGCTTCTTCTATGGTTACTTTTGCTCCTTTCTCTTTCACTTTAGTTCCCATCACCTTTGTTCTTCTAGATTCATCGATAGATCTCAATGAATCTCACCCCAAAAGGGTGTAGGTGTTCATCACTCCTTTGGTAGACCCTCCCCTTCTTACCTCTCTTCCTAATATTTCTCATTTCTCACAACTTGTAGACATGCCTCATACAAAGGGGGTCTCCTTTGTGGCTCTACCTCCTTCTTTCACTTCCACTTCATCTATGGGGTTTCTTCATCCCCCAATGAAGTGCAAGCTTGAGGATGACCTTGTTGCAAACAAGGGTCATAAGAAATATTTGTCTCTTGTAGAATTTTGGTTATGCTTTGGCTTGTGTCATCCTTGTGATGGAGGAAACCCCCGCATCTTCGAAGTTAGTCACTGCTCCTCTTCTTTAGGTTAGTCGTGACTCCTGGGTGTCTTCCTCCCCCCACTCAATTGACACATGGAACTCCTGAGAATTACATGTTCAACTCATTGGAAGATATCTCAACTTTGTCATCGATCTTTGAGAGATAGGTGACCCTAGTCTCACAAGAGCTCAACAAAGAGGACCTTGATGGGCCCTCTTCCTTAGCCCTTGTCATAGGTGAGCCAGCTAGTGCAACCCTTGCTATCTCTCCCATCTACGATCATCCTCCCTCCCCTTACAATGATCTATATTGGGAGTAAGATGACCTATTGGTGGATTTAGATTAGGGTCACACCTCTTCTACATCTGTAGATTAGATTTGTGTGATTTTTTATGTTCCCTCACACTTGTTTGTATGTGTTTTGTGCTCTTTCTTGGAGGACCCTTGCTACCCTTGTAGGTTCTCTGATATAGGCATGAAAATATATCATAACCTTCTTCTATTTGTTTCATCATTCTTCCATGTGTCATAAATCTTGCTTTTTACATCGAGGACAATGCAAAGTGTTGGGGGTATTTAGGCCTTCTTCCATGTTGACCCAATATTTTTCATTTTTCTTCATGTTCTCTTCTTCATGTTTTGATACATTTGGGGATTGATGATATTTCATACATATATTATATTATATCTATCTATCTATATCTATGAGAAATTCTAACCCCGAATTATCAGATACCCCTATCTCCTGATTTCTTCATCTTTGTTTGTCTTCTTTCTGATGTTGTGATTCTTATGTGTTGTCCCTCAATTGTGTGACAACATTTCATGCCATAAAATATCTCATATTTCTCTTCTCTCCTTAGAATGTCATGTGATCCTTTGTGTAGCACACATCATTCTAAGGGGGGGATCTCATATATGCTTATTTTCAACAAGGAGTAATCTTTCAAAAATATTCCTTGGTGAAATTTCTTTAAAAATGATCCCTTGGTGAAAGAATCAAAAAATTTCCTTTCAAAAAAGGAGTATTATTTCCAAAGGATTCCTTGATGAAAGATCTTTCAAAATGATTCCTCAATGATAGAATCATTTGTGAAATTTTTTGTCTTTCAAAAGGATTCCTTGATGTCTTAAGAAAAAGATTCCTTGATGAAATACCCCTTTCTAAAAGACTCTTTCAAAAGGATTATTTGATGCTTGTTGTCTTATGTATTGATGTTTTATGTCTTATATCTAATATTTTACATCTTGTGTCTTGATTTCTAGATGTCTTATATCTTGGCGTCTAGCTTGTGGACAACTTGACTAGACCTATCCTTTTTGTGACTGTCCTGCAACATAGTTTGTAGCAGCCATAGGCCTACATGCTTTCCAGATGGACTCTATCCATGCTATACATACCTATCAATTCCATCTTATATTTGATCATATTGTGTCTTATGATTGTGTCTATTATTTTTCTCTTTTTCACCTAACATGTTTTTTTGTAGCTAACATGTTTGTGGTGAGATTGCAACAAGCTTTGCAGGATCATGGATCAGTGTCTTCTCATCATTCTAGTGGAGCTCCCTTTCATTCCAAGTATACTAGAGTGAAGGACTACTTCCTCTCATTTTTGATATATTCTCTTCAATCTCTTTCTACTTTAGCTCACATATGCACTGACACATATGCTTGATAAAGTGGGGGGAAAATATTGAGGCATGAAGTTGCACCCTAGTGGAATTTCCCATAATATACCCTTAATTTATCCTTATAATATTGATAATGCAAAACTTTTCCACTCTAGGCTTTTGTCCTATTTGTACCTTTGGAATTTTTGTTGGTGGAGGGAATTTTGACTAGGACACTTCCACACAGTGTAGAAGTTTGTACACTATTTGAACATCCCCGAGAGATTCTCATGTCTGTGAATGTTGGGATGTTACATTTTCATGGAATTCATGAGTTATAATGCTTCTGGTGATGGAAAAATTTCCCGAAAAAAATCCCTTTTGCCTCCAAATCCTCATTTTGAATCAACTTTTCCATTTCATTCACTTTCCCTCTCAATCTATCATATTCTAACTTCATTCTTGCACCTTCACTTCACTCTCTCCATTCTTGATTCTTTCTACACCATCTTTGTGTTGGTTTCAAGCTATTGGCACTATATTCTTGCATGTCCATCTTGCATTCTCAAGGATACCATCCTTCCTTTCAGCTTCTCAAGCTTTCCAAAGGGAGGGTAATGCTTTATTGTTGTCATTTAATTGCATTATCAATAGTATAGATAGCATATATATTGTCATTGCTTTCTATACATATTTTCTACTTCTTTTCTTTATCATTTTCTCTCTATTGTGGTATATTAGTTTTCCATGGAGGTGGAAACACCAAAGCGGGGGTTTAACTGAGGAAAAATCCAAAACACAACCCCAATATTTTTTGTCATCATGTGTGTAGGTAATTTGTTCATGTGGAGCTTGCAAGAGGCTATACCATATGTAAGTTGGATTTATACTACCCTTGCTTGTAATTTAATTCATAATCAATTTATTGTTCAAGTTAAAGTATTTTTCTTATTGTATTTAGTTTATTTATTTTATGCATTTCTAGTATTTTGTTATTTTCATTTAAACTATCAAATTAATGTTTTTGAGTTGTTAGCACACCCTATGAGTCTTAGATTGCAAGCTTTGTTCTCTACCCGTACAAGATGCCAGTGTGCCATACAGATGAAAGCATGCCACATTTTCATCCTTGACCTATGCAAACATCATTTGGTTGAAAGCCATTAAGTTTTTCATTTGAGACCTCTGTGGTCTGCTCACCCAATTCCTGAAATCCTCCATCCCTAAAAACCCAAAAAACATAGATTAGTTTGTCTATTATGTTCTCATCTATTTCAAGTAACCTTTTTAGGGTTCTTGAATGTTGAGTCTTTTCATTGGATTCATTACAAATATATGGATTCAGGATTTCATTTTCTTCTTTGCATAGATCCTCTCTTCTTATGCCATTTGGAGATACATTGACATTCATTATTTCTTGTGTCTTATTGATTTCATCAATGCTATGACCAGGTGGATTATTGAATATTTTTTCAAATTTTTGGGTTGTATATCCACATTGGTCAAGAAAGTTTTTATTTATTTCATGTTCAACATTAATATTTTCAGTTTCATTCTCAACATTCATAATTTCATGTTCTAAAGTTTCAATTTCAATTTCTTGTTCAATATTTTCAAATTCAATATCATGATCACTTTCAATTTCATTTAAAGGTAAAGATGAGCCTTCTCCTTGAATATGATGCGACATACCTTTTATTTCCACCCTCTTCCTTACTCTATCTTTCTCCCTACTTGCCTCAATTTCCTTCGCTTGACATTTCCTCTTCTTTTTTCTACAATGACTATTGCTTCCCATTCAACTCAAACAAGTACCTTGATGACTGAAAGGATAAGATTTTGTGTAAAAGAGTGCTTAAAAGTGGAAATTTGTTTTTAATCCATAGTAATCACAATATTTCTAATAGAATAGAGAATGTGGGGACTGTTGGAATGCCCAAAATGGACTTTTGATCATTTTGTCCACTCAAACAAAATGGATATTGATTTTGTTTTGGTAAATGGATATTCATTTAAAAAAGCTTGTATTCATATGCAAAAAAAAAATTACAAAAGAGATATCCATTTTGGAAAGTAAAACAAATATCTATTTTGTGAAGCTTGTTTTCACATAAGTGAAAACAAACTTTGTGTAAAATGAAATGGGTAAATGTGTTGCACATAATGGATATCCGTTATGTAGAAAAAATAGATATTCATTATATCAAACTATTAAAATGTTCTAACATCTATTATATTATATATTGTGTATTATATTATATATTTGTATTATATTATATATATTATATATTATATTAATATTAATATATACTATATATTATATTATTATTAAAAAAATCTAGATAGAGAAATGGAGATAGGGAGAGGTAGAGAGAGGGAGAGGTAAGGTGGAAAGGAGAGAGAGAGGAAAGGAGGGAGATAGGGATTGGTAGGGTGGGAGGGATAGAGGGAAGGAGAGAGAGGGAAGGAGGGAGATAGGGAGTGGCAAGGTGGGAGGGATAGATGGAGGGAGAGAAAGTGGGAAGGAGGAAGATAGGGAGTGGGATGGACAGGTATAGAAAGATTTAGG
>VDFB02193867.1:778614485-778761450 GCA_007258455.2 Sequoia sempervirens | reverse complement strand
TCACCAAAATTGATATCAATTTAATTATTATAATTTGGTTACTAATTATTATAATGATATAGATTTTGGGATATAGAAAGCACTAGCAACTATTTACAAATCTGCAATTTTTTTGTGATGGCTTCAACCTGCATTTTTTTTAAAATAATATAAGCCATAAAAAAATCCACACTAAGAGTGAAGATCGTCGACAGGCACAGCAACTGGCATGTAAATCATATACAGATTGCTGCCTAGCCAAAGTTTCTTTAATACATTGCTGATTACACCCCTTCCAAAAATCTAAATCATTGCTATTGTATTCTAATTAGATTCCACAAAGCCTTATTTTAGCCACTATAACAGATCACTACAACTTTGTTACAGCACTGCAGGCAATTGTATAATGCATGCCTTCATGATATGCTTAGTAGTGATGAAATTAAATATTGAAACCTGAAACACCTTGCAGATTATTAGCAGATTTGACATCTAAGGCTTTCATTTTAATTGAAGATTTTCTTGTTTCCAAATATGCAACCAAGATTATCCCATCCTTACTTTTAAGAATCCCCACTGCTAGGAAAAAGAAGAAAAACTAGAGAAGTGTATGAGTCAGTTGGTGTGCACATGCATGTAAACACACTAGTGCGGGGAAAAGGTAATCGTCTGCTACTCATAAGAAATAATGACTATGGAATCATGGAAATTACTTTCTTCTTCTGCTAATAATATGGAAACTTACTATTCCATCCTTCCAGCTTGCCTGCCAAAGCTTTAGGGACAGCTTTCTGGCTGTATATTTCAATCCTGTTCCATTATTAAAAACAAGATAAGTTAGTGAAAAGGGAAATCTTTTCCATCCACTGATTACAAATGAACTGCTAGATTACAAATGCAGTTCATTTTCTATTCCAATTTTCTTTCTGAAGTGAATAAAGATGGAACCTACACATTCGGTGAGTCATTTGGATGCTCAATATCAACTGCATCAAGCTCCCTAAGTGCATCCCAAACCTGCAAACAAAACATTTAGAAAGAAAAAGCATGAACGACAAATAATAAATGCAACTTGATACTAAACTGCTTTCCACACTTGATCATATTCTGTGCACAACTTTGTACACATTTCCCAATGCATGCAAGTATATGTTTCTCTTCATAACTTCTACACTTTGTCCTTTTTTCCAAATGCACAGGACCTATTGCAATCATTGATTAACGATAAACTGACTGTTTGAATATGCTGATAGGCACCTGATTATAAGGTATTGAATGATGTGGAGAAATAATACCATGCATCTTTTCTATAAGTTGTGCCCCTTTCAAACCTTCTAATGAAGAATAATAATAAGAAACATCCTCGCAATCATAAGATGCATGTGGTGGACTGGTCAAATTGTTACCACTTGCTTCTGGAACAAAATTCAGGAATAATAGTACTAAAGCAACACCTCCAGTAATGCATCTCCTACAAAGAGAAATGACAATAACCAACTGAGAAAGAATTGATGTCTACGAGGCAAATCAAAATAACCATTATTTTTACACAGAAAAGGTAGAAAATACTAAAATGACTTAAGTGAATAGCAGCACAGTGGTTGACTGTTCAGATCCCAGTTACATTAATCTGATCATAAATAGGCTCCAATAAACTCATTCCTTTTTTTATCACAAGTTGAAACAGCATACTCAATGTAATTTGATATATAAAATGCATCCAGATTCCATATACATATCTCTCCAAGAAACAAGTAATGCAGAAACTATAAAGACCAGCCTGGAATGTCAATTCTAGTCAAAACCAGTTCCAAAAGGCCATAAATGTTCATGAGAGATTCAACCAATGAGATGCTTTTGGTGACAACTAGGTTGATCATGGTAAAATACTATCCAATATATCTGGTTAGAAATAAAATGTAACCAGTGTTCAGTTGAAACATTTAACCATGTAGGATTAGCTTTTTTATCCTAACATTGCCAAAAGTTATATAATTCAATTATCATGGTAAATCAGATAGTGTAGCCATTGAAGACCTAGAAGGATAAGGATTAATTGATTATTGTCTACTGGAGGGACAGTGTAATGTCCCCATTTTCCAACTCGCCACTTGGGCATTACTTTAATTAATTAGTTTAATCATTTGATATTGCCTGACAAAATATACATTTAAAAAGGTGATATTAAATAATCAGATTAAAGTACTATAATAAAGTGGCACTAAGGAAATATTTAGGGGGTATTTTATTAAGTCACTTTATAATAAAGACCTTAATATAATATGGGCAGAAAATTTCAAATGGGGTTTCGAAAATGATAAAAGATGAAGTGTGCTCACTTGTACAATATGTTGGATTATTATTTTGTTTGGTATTCTAGTGGAGCTCTTTGAAGTCGAAAACCCTAGGTTGGAATTCCTACAGGTGTACCAGTTTTGGTGGTGAAAGATTCCTTCCTACCTAGTAGCAGGAGAAATCACCTAGGTTTCTCGCAAATGCACAATAATGGTTTTTCCAAATTTGTGAGTCTCCTTGGAAGACATTTGCTATGTGATTAATACATCCGGTTCAAGGCTAATTCCAACCCTTCTTCATTAAAGATGGTCAATTATAGCATAAATACCATTTATAGCCTCCATATTTCATTGCTACGCCACATGTGTTTAAGGAAAAATTGATAAATATATTTTATTGGGAAAAGAAGCTCAATGTATAGTTTGTCAATGGGCAGCGTTGGAACTCCTGACATGTGAAGGGAAGAGTCAAATTGGTCAAGGAAGCCTAGCCACCACTATCTTACAAATCATGGGTACAGTTTGTGGGACTTGGCTAGGTGTTGTGTAGGAGTTTGGGAGTCACAAGGGTGATGTGGAGCCTATTTTTGGTAGTCAACAGGGTCAATAATAGATAGTGCCATTCCCTAAAGCAGTTGTTGGCTATTCCATGGTGTCGAGAGTCCTTGAAGGTGGCGTGGAAAGTTTACAAGGTGCATTGAATATTAGAAGTGTAAAACTTCTCATGGTGGCATATGAGTTAGGGAAAATGTTTGTGTGGGACATACCCATTGTTCTTGGCATAAAGACATTCTTGGCATCGAACCAATGTTTCATTGAAGGTGGTGGCAAAGTTATTGAGTCGCGTGGAGAAAAGATGTAATGTCCCCTTTTCCTATGCAGTCATCAGTTGCTGAAGTTAGTCCATCACTAGGTCCCCGTGGACTAACAGGTTGGTTAGAGCAGGCTCTAAGGGCCTTTGTGACTGGACAGTTAACCATTTGTGCTCAATTGGTGATTTCTCAGCTCAATGTTTCCAAGGTAATTGTTGTGTACCTTCCGAAGCTTGATTTGGACAATTTGTCCATACTATGTCCAGTAAGTCACAAGGGATCAATGTCTTGGTCAATTGGTAGTATTTCCATATCAAGAAAGTTGGCAGATTTTCACCATGAAATTATCTTGGCATTTATCATGGTCATGGGTATTAAATTTAAATAACGTTAATAATAAAGTTAAATTAAATATTTAACTTACTGTGTTATTTATATATATTTTGATGAATTGTGATAAAAAGGTGTTATAAGAAGTTTTAAAAGATTATTTCATAATATAAGGTAGGAAATAACATAAATAAAATAATTTTAAATTGCCAGCTTGGGTGTGGGAATTGGAGGGAAATATTAAAGCCCTTTTGTGATCTCATTTGCAATTCATGATTTGGAGAAAACTAATAAAGGTTTGTTGGTTGGACTGGAAAGTCTAGAAAACCATGGCTTCTTGAGGATGAAAACCCTCAAGAGGAACAACATGCTACAGGAGTGAAAGATCTCCCAAGGTTGCTTGCTGATAACTCCACTTGGGGGTTATGCATTGCACATTAACACATTCAAGAAAAGCTTCAATCCAAGATTTGAAGCATAGTTGGAAAACTCGCCAATTGCAAGTACTCAGCAAGCCCAAAAAACTCGGCTCGGAAAAAACTCAGCAAAAAGCTCGACAACTTAAAAAATTGCATAAACTTCAATAAAAACGCTTTTTTTTTGCAAAATTCAATGATAAGATGCATCCAATGAGTCAATAAATGAGTACATAGAACTTCAAGTTGAGTCTAGTTGTATTTGATTGATTTGAAAGCAAATTGGGTACAAAATGGCATCCTCATGTGGAATGCACTAATATTGATAGTCTGAAACAAAATGAAAATAGCAAATTATTTTCTATAAAACTGAAGTAAATACTATATTAATATATTTTACAAATTTATGTCTTCCTCTTCTCATGTCTAGTGAAAACTAGGGGAGAGGTAAAACTAGATGATATTATAGATGAAGACTTGTAGGAAGACTTGCAAACTTGGACTTGGAGAGTACCTAGAAAACCAAATGAATTCAATATGAGTTTGAGGGCAATGCCCCTAATGGGGTCAAGGGGAAGCACCCCTCATGGGGGTCTGGGGGCAACACCCCCAGTGGGGTCGAGGGGTAGCGCCCCTCGTGGGGCTTTGGAGGCAACGTCCCCAACAAGGTCCAGGGGCAGTGCCCCTCATGGGGGTTTGGGGGCATCGCCCCTAGCGGGGTCGAGGGACAGTACCCCTCGCAGGGTTCCAAGGTAGTGCCCTGGGCACACCACCAAGCCCAAATTAAGACCTCCAAAACCACACAAACCTTCGTGGGAGAGTGTTTTTGCTGAAGAAGAGCAACTGGCAAAGGAAAAAATTGAATTGAAATTGCCTTTATTCCGGCCACGGAGATCTTTTTGCTAAGCAGCCAAGTTTTTTCTGGCGAGTTTTTGCACCAAATACTCGTTTCCAAAAAAGACTCGAGTTTTTGGCAAGTTTTCCAACTATGATAATTACATATTATAACTCCATCATTGATCATTGTAAATCAATTCTAACTTCACTAGGAGGTAGCCCACTACATTCATTGCTAACCAGGGTGCCTTACTATAAATAGTAAGGTTGACCTCTATCAACACACTGACTTATTATAAGTAGTAAGTATATAAAAACGGAGCCAAAACACCCTAAATTTCATAACCTCTGAAAAAGCTAAGGATCTGGAGATCAAAACACTACCAACTGCCAACTGAGGAGCTAGCTAACTCTAACACTAGGCCCTCTAAACACCATTATTAGCCTACGAGGACTTGATGATAGGCTAAACCACCAAACTTTGATGCACACTCAAAAAGGGGACATTACATATGGGCACTCCTTAATAGAACATTTTGGAACTTGTCAGATGTCACAAAATAACTTCTCATGATAGTTTGTTTTAATATGACCCTCATTTTTACATTCAATGCACCATAGCTCCTTATTTTCTTTGGTGGCTTCTTTTTCGACCTTCAATTCTTTCATCATCCTCATCTTCTCAAGGCTTGATAGTTTTTACATTCATTGTCACTACTTTCATTTGAACTCTCATCTTCTTTTGTCTTTCTTTTCCCTCGAGAAGGATGTTTTATCCTCACTCTTTATGTCCATTGCTAAATTGTAAGCATCAACATAGGAGGGTGGAACAACTTTCATCTTTTTCCTTATTGAAGGAAGTAGCCCTTCATTGAACCACCTCTTTTTTAGTTTGTCAGCAAGTTGATTTCCAATTTCACCAAGAGTTCTTTGAGCCTACGATTGTAAGATCTTGCATTTTCATGCTTCCCTTGCTTCGTATTGTATATTTCCACTACAATCCCATTGTCATCTCGAAGAAGTTTGAATTCTTCTTCAAATCCTTTTCTTAACAAGTCACATGTAGCTTGGTGGCTACTTTGAGTTGTGTGTACCAATCTATTGCTATTCCCCTCATAGTTGTTCGAAATGCTCTTAACCAGTGTGAACTATTGTCCTAGATATTGGCTATCCAAATTGTTTTCAATGTTCACAATGTTGTACAGGATCCTTCAATCCATTACATGTGAATGTGGGATTTTTTGCCTCTCCACATTGGAACATGTTGGGGGAGTCACCATCTTTCTTCCCTAATGCAACCTTTGTGATTGGAAAATGGTTGGAGAGTTTTGGTTTGTACATTTCGATTTTTTCTCTTGCACTCTCAGCTATGTAAGAATCCTCAACTCGTCCTGTCTCAATGTTCTGCACACTCAAGTTCTCAAAATCTTTCTTGTGCTCCCTTTGTCCTAGAGTTTTAGGCTCAAGTCCTCCAATTATTGGCCTTTTGCAAGTAATAATTATTCAATGCAATGGATATTGTTCTCATATGTTTCTATTAGTGATTCTATAGACTTTCCCTCCCCCTCTTCTTCGTCTAATGCTGATTGTATGTACTATGGATGATTTCTCGATTTGATTAGTGAGATCCATGTACACTTCTTCAAGGAGCAATAAATTCCTTTTTATTTCCTCCCACTCTACCTTTGTGTATTCTCCTATTGTGGAAGTATTTTTCTCTTCCTAACTACGAATCCTATTGACACTTTGGCTTTTACTTCGTTCTCAAGCTGGACTTGGACTTTCGGTTAATAACCCTTTGGTTTCTTCAACTATTCCCCTTAGTCTTCTTCTTCATTCCCTTTGTTCCCTTATTCTCAAGGACCGTCTAATTTTTTGTTCTAATGGCTCGTGACGGCTTTGTAATCTTTTTCATCGTTGTTCGGATGTAATGGCATTAACTATGAGACGTACGTTGTCAATCAGTGCTACATTCATCTTCTTCTCATCGATTCCTTTCTTTGTAGCATTGGATTATTTGTTGATGACATCATTCTTGTTCTTTTTTTGTGCACAAATCTTGTAAAATTATGCAATGTTGTGCAAGAAGTCTTGGAAGATGATTCAAGAGATGGTCTCCTTCATTCACTTGAAGGTTATTCCAAATTGTGTTTTGTGGTATTTGCCTCTCCGTAGTGTAAAGAACCGGACCAAATTTTTTCAATTCTCAAATTACAATCAGCAATGCAACACACCCGTTAGGATTAGATAAATCAAACCAGCAGTTACAATATAACTCTTTGCCAAGAATGCGCACTCAATCTCAACAAGAGAGAGGCTGTCATATGGCAAGAGGATCGTCAGTACATTAATCAGAACTGCAACTGGAAGTAACTCTAACCAAGAATGTGTCCAAGATGGACGAGCATATGGTCAGAGGATCTCTACCACTACAAATGCTGAAAGTAAACTCAACACCCAGAATGTGCTTTCAAACCCGGAGTGGGAATGGAGCTACCATAGGGCGGAGATGTATGATATTACAATGCAAATCAAAGTAAATAGGCGGCAAGCCAGCCTCTTCCACTTATTCAGTGGGCAATTACAAACATGATAAGCAAAACTGAGAGAATTGCTGACAGTACTACTGTTCAGCTTACAATGAGAAGTAGAATGCCTGCAAGATCAAGGATTTAAGCTCTACAAGTTGCTGCAATAGTAAAGATGTCATCCACTAGGTCAATAATGAATTCCTAACACCCGTCCTTCGCTAATATGCAATTTTCTCAAGTCTGATCTGACAGACCAGCAACATGAATTACAGAACCAGCAATACATAAACTCAATGAAAAGCTCACAACTCACTCATTTCTCACTCAAATTACATGAAAACTGATGCAAAATACTCTTAAAATGATGGCGCCTAGTTTAGTTATGAGAAAGGACAGCTAAAAGTGGCTATTAATTAATGGCACGGATCCCAAAGCACTCCAAAAAGGGCGCCCTACAAGGAATGACGAATTTGCTTTATAAAATCATAAACTTCGTATTAAAATCTGCAAATATTCATGAAGGGTCGCTTCCAACAGAGAAAACCAATGAGACAATACCCAGAACAACTCTTTTTGTATTTTTTGATTTATGAGTGAAACTATAGATTCAGCCCTGTTATCAGCAACTCCAGAAAATGACATAAAATGCAATAAACTGAACTACATAAGTAAACCCAAACTACAAATGCAAACCTCACTACAAAATGTCACTCAAACAAGCAAACCTCTCCACTAGGTGCTATCTCTCAAGCACGAAGTCGAGCCAAGGCTAGGAGGCATTCATTCCTCGAAGCAATCCTATTACCATTTCGGCAGCATAACAATATAGAAGTCATAAGATACTGAAATGAAGGCCCAAGGCTTCCTTATATAATTTTGAGAAGACCCTCCAGAAGCTTCTAGAAAAGAAACCCTAATTTTCAAATTTGAATTGTCTTCTTTTCCCTCCAATTTGGGCGCCCCCTTTCTCAAGGTTTAATTTTACTTTATTTTAAAATCTTCACTCCATAAAATGGGCGTCCTTTTCTCCAAGTAATATTTTGAACTTTAATATATAATAATTCACCTCAATGAGGCGTCCACCCATAAACACCACCTTTTAAAACAACTTAAAGTTCAATCACTAGGCTAAGGGGGGGTCAACAGTAAAATATAACATTAAAATATGACTTTATTTAAATAATTTGACTTATCTCTCCAAATGCGCCCCAAAGCCAAAAATGAACAAGCCAACTGAACTGACTGAAGAAGAAAGCCAACTGCACTGGAAACTGCATGATCCCTGCCAAAAATAGAATTTACTAAAAATAGTAAATTCGGAAAGTTGCTCGGATCAAACTGCATGCGACACCATTGCGAAGCTTTCTGAAAACCCAAAAGAATCCGCACTCCAAAATCCCAAACTCCGAGATGTAGCCGTCATAACTTACTAAAAATAGTAAGTTCGGAAAGGTTGCCCGACGCAGTTGCAAGTCATACCTCTGCGAAGCTCTCTGAAAACCCAGAAGGAATCCAGAATCCAAACAACCAAACTCCAACAAGCAAAACCTTGAATCATCAAGAGAACCCATCAAACAGCCGAAAACCCTAATTCTGCCACTGACCAGCCGACAGCACACTGGGAATAGGCTACCAATCACTGAAAAGTGAAGCGCTAAAAACGGGGACATTACACGTAGCTTCTCTTTGTACATGCTCCTTGACGAATATGTCCCACAAATTTACAAGACCTTGAGTAAGGTCGTCTTCTCTTTCGTCATTAGGTTGTACTACTTCCGCTGGCTGCCTCATTTATATGGCCATTTTCTATAACTTGACTTCATATTGAACTCGACTTCTTGTAGGAAACGGAACCAAATATTTACTACCTATTTTAGTATGCTTTGATTCTAAGTAAAGAAGATAAGTAGATACTAGAACTAAAAAAAATCAAACCAATAATTGCATAAGATATAATCTATTCATTTTCTTATACAAAATAGTTTAGGGAATCTCAAAACATGTGTTCCCCTTTTTCATGTACAATAAAAATATATAAAGTGATCGTCAATTGTTCAAAACTTCCAACCATCGGTAACTACCAACAGCAACCACTTACATCCGAGAAACTACTTATGCCAACTACCAAAGAAGTAAATTAAAACTAATAGGAACATCTATTGACTATACCCTTCTTCTCACCTCATATTCATCTCAACAATTAACCTAAAAATCTTCTATTCTTGCAACATTTTAAAATCCTCTTCCCATCTTTCCAATGGCCCCTAAGATCATATGTGCAATTTTCAAAGAAAAGATTAAAGTTAAATTTAGGCAATTCACCATGTGCACCCTTAGAATCAATGGCATTCTTACATTTGTTGACACCCAACTGAATAGGAAAACCAACCACTTGCTTATGTGCAATGTCCAAAATCGTAATTAAGCACGGGCAAATTGAAGTTTAGAGAAAAGTGTTTATTAACACTAATAAACAAATAATATTTAGATAAATAATTAAATAAATCACTAAATAGTTAAATAATTCGATAAATTTGATAATAAAGCGCTTCTTCATAAAAGCACTAACTTTAATTTAAATTTCAAATTATTTCTTTTCTGGTCTATGGCCGACTTCAGTTGTTTGTGGCCGATTTAGAAAGCATCGGATTTTTAAGGTGAATTTTTCTCTTTCCTGCATTTCGGAATTGGAAGCTTTGGCTCTCTATGTTGCTTGGGTGGACGTAGTCTCATGCCAAGAGCACATCCGTCTGGATGAAACACCAGAACCTGTGATTCTATGTCAATTTTCTAATTTCCCAGCAATCATCTCATAATCTCACACTTCCCTCTTTACACAGGTTGCCATTGGAGAAGCGCTAGTGGTAGCTTGACTGGTTTGATCCCTTGACTTTGGTCGCACTCCTACACTTGGGCGCCAAGCACTTCGTTCAAAACCACGTCACTACCTGGAGCCACGACACTTGATGATTCCGCAGCATCAACTCCCAGCTTACACCAAAGTCATTGCATATTAAGGTGGCCGCTATTCCCAGTTGTGCAAATTGAATGGTTTGAACAGAGCACCGTCGATCTCACTCCCTGGAGATCCGAGTTACCTCCCAGGCCAAATTGACATTCTCTGATTGTAATGAATGTTCAATTGAATAATTCTTACTATGGCACTGTAATTATCTAAATAAAAATCCAATAAATGAAATGGAGAAAATTTGATTAAGCTTTATCTAATTGTTTAATTTTCTGGGAGAATTTTCTTCTTGTTTGCAATGGTGTTATCTTAAATCTATTTTTAGAACAATTATCTCGGGTCTAGATTTTTACAGTGGTATCAGAGCCACAAGACCTGCTACCTTGTGGGTAAATTCTTATGCAGTTAAGTCAAAGGGATATACGAGCAATCGAGCGAGAGAAGAAGTTGGAAGCCGCTACGCAAATCAGCCATCAAGGAATAGAAGGCGGGACTAAGGAAAGAATGGAGGACCAGATTAATAAGCTAGATGCCTTCATTGATAGATAGGATCAAACGAATCAGACCCTATTGCAATTATTGCAGGCCCTTACTACTGCAGTAAACAACAACAGAGTTGGGTCCAATAACACTGAAGGGGGCCGTTCAGAGCGTTCAGGAGAACGAGAGCACAACAAAACTTCAAAGGGATCCTCACACAGACCTTCTCAGCCTAAATTCTTTCCTAGGATGGAAGCACCGCATGAAGAAGATCAATTGAGCTATGGAAGCATTGCATGAGACTACATGAATTTGGACGAAGATGCTCAAGCAACAATCCCCTTTGATCAATTTTATAGAGCTAGAAGAAGCGATGGAAGGCCACAACGTAGGAATAGAGACCTTTAGCATAAGATTAGCAAGCTTTCACTCCCCACTTTTGATGGTTCGGGAACAATTACTACGCATGCCTAGATATAGAAATTAGATACATACTTCTCTCTTAGCCCCATGACCAAGGAGGAAGCCATCAAATTTTCCATCCTACACTTGGAGGGTTTAGCTCACGAATGGTGGCACCATGGTCTAATAATTCAAGGATTTGGGTTAGTGCTCACATATGAGGACTTCACACAAAAGTTGATGGAGAGATTTGACAGAAAAGACCCGAAAGCATATTTCCAAGAATTGACCAAACTAAAGCAAACAAGCACCATGGAAGAATATGTTTCAAAATTTCAAAGGCTTGCTATGATGGCACTAGATGTTTTAGATAAAAGACTCACATTCTCTTTTATTGAAGGTCTATCAAATGCTTTATGTGGATTGGTAAGAGCTTTGGAGTCAGGAACATTGGAGGAAGCCATTTGGAAGGCTTTAAGTCTTGAAGACTCCACCAAGAAAGGGAAGGCTATTGCTAAGACTACTCCGACAGGGCCACCAAAGAAACCTTTCATTAAGGCGAATCCTCCACCCAGGGGTCCTCCTCCAGGACCAAATGAGATGTCGAGGAGTGAACTCCGTAAGAAGGGGTTGTGCTATTATTGCAAAGAGAAGTGGAACGAACGTCATAGATGCCAAGGGAGGGGACAAGCTTACTACATTGAAGTAGCTTCCAATGATGAAGTAGAATCCGAAGAAGAAAGTAACAAGGAGGCCACTAATGAAGAAGAACATGACATTGTGATAGAAGGGAGTCCCACAGGAGGCACGCTTGCCACACTTTTAGGAGCACCACGGTACCACTCTCTCCATGTCTGAGGATTTCTCCAAGGAAAGAAAGTAACAGTGTTGATCAATAGCGGAGCTACTCACAATTTCATTGACAAGAAGATAGTTGCAAGGTTGTATTTGGGAGCAGAAGACTTTGAGGGGTTTGACATGGCTGCTGCTGGAGGAAACATTCTCTCTTGCACCAAAAGGATTCAACAAATGGAACTAATCTTGGGAGGTCACAAGATGAAGGATGATTTGTATGTTGTGGACATCGGTGACACAGACATGGTGTTAGGGGTTCAGTGGCTTCACTCATTAGGAGAGTACACCACCAATTATCAAACCATGGAGCTAAAGTTCAAGCATAAAGGAAAAGAGGTTGAACTCAAGGGTTTCTCCAGGAATGGCCCTATGGTGGTCTCAGCAAAAAGGATGGAACGTTCTTTGCGGAGAGATGAAATCACATGGGCAGCAGAATGCATAATCTGAGACACTAGCCCATCAAAAGAAAAGCGAACTTTTCCCATTGACATACAGACCATCTTGAACAAGGAGTGCAAGGTATTTCAAGAAATTCCTACTAGGTTGCCACCTGATAGGGGATTCTAGCATGTGATAGAATTAGAAGGAGCCAAACCAGTCATCACTACTCCATATCGTCATCCGAGGGTGTACAAAGAAGAGATTGAGAAGGCTCTAAAGGATTTATTGGATATGGTACACATACGTCCATGCTCGAGTCCTTTTGCATCGTCAGTAGTGTTGGTCAAAAAGGACGGGACACTCAGAATGTGCATCGATTATAGAGCCCTCAACGAGAAGACCATTAAGAACCGCTATCCTATTCTCAAGATCGATGAATTAATAGATGAATTACATGGAGCGGTATACTTTTCCAAAATTGATTTGTGCTCAGGATATCATCAGATTAGAGTCAAGAGTGAGGATGTGCACAAGACTGCTTTCAGGTGCCATTATGGACATTATGAGTTCTTGGTGATGCCATTTGGGTTAACCAATGCCCCCACCACATTCCAGTCCTGCATGAATCAGGTATTCATTTTCCAATTGAGAAAGTTTGTGTTGGTTTTCTTTGATGACATCTTGATCTACAGCAAGACTTGGGAAGAGCATTTGAAGCACGTAGAGGAAGTGCTTGACATCCTCAAGAAGAATTCATTTTATGCTAAAATGTCAAAATGTGAATTTGGGATGACTGAAATATTGTATCTAGGCCATAAGATCAGCTCTCAAGGGGTTAGTGTTGATGAGAAGAACATCAGGGCCATACAGGAGTGGGCCAAACCCAAGAACTTGACTCAGTTAAGGGGTTTTGTGGGTCTTTGCAGCTACTATAGAAGATTTGTGAAGGGTTTCTCTCAGCTTGTGACACCATTAACAAATTTGACTAAGAAAGGAGCTTTCACTTGGAATCCCACCGCACAGCATGCATTTGACAAACTCAAAGAGGTAATGAGTTCATGTCATGTTTTTGCTATTCTAGATTTCTCATCCCGTTTTGTTCTTGAGTGTGACACCTCAAGGGAAGGCATTGGAGTAGTGTTGATGCAAAATAGGCACCCGATAGCATACGGGAGCCAAAAACTCACAAATACAGAGAAGACTTTTTCCATTTATAATAAGGAGATGTTAGCGATCATGCATGCCCTCACTAAGTTCAGACAATACTTGGTTTGTGGAAAATTTGTAGTGAAAATGGACCATAACAACTTGAAGTACTTCTTAAGCCAGCGAGATTTGAATGATAGACAGCAGAAATGGGTAAGCAAACTCCAAGCTTATGATTTCGATATTGAATATGTGAAGGGCAAGAATAATGTAGTAGTCAATGCACTCTCTAGGCAGCCTTACCTTTGTGCTATGACTAATATTCTTGTTGAATGGAGGGTTGGTATTATAGCTGATTATGCTAAAGATTCATTCACTAATGACATTTTGGAAGGAAAAGTAATGTATGACAGGTACAAGGTGGTTGAAGAACTCATTCTCTAAAAGATCGGGTCTATCTTGTGCCTCAGTCTAAGATCAAGAGTAAGATTATTAAGGCTTGCCATGATACTCCTCTTGCTAGTCACCCAGGATTCTATAAAACATACAAGCAGGTAAGGGAGCGTTTTGCATTGAAAGGATTGAAAAATGATATATTGCAGCATGTAAGAGAATGTTTGGTTTGCCAACAAAATAAAACAGAGCATATGTTACCAGTTGGTCTATTGCAGCATTTACCCATCCCAAGTCAGAAATGGGAGAGCATCTCCATGGACTTCATCACTGGACTCCCGAAGGCACAAGGTAAAGACTGTATTTATGTTGTGGTGGATAGACTCACAAAATATGCTCATTTCTATGCCATCACGTCAGAATTTAAGGCTCCTCAAGTTGCAGATTTGTTTTTTAGGGAAGTTTTTAGACTCCACAGACTGCCAAGAAACATTGTGAGCAATAGGGATAGCAAATTTATCAGCTTGTTTTGGCAAGAACTCTTTCACCTGGCTCACACGGAGTTAACCCCCAGCACTAGCTATCACCCCCAAATGGATGGACAAACAAAGAGTGAATAAATGGATTGAGGGCTACTTAAGAAACTATGTAATAGGGCAGCAGTCAGCATGGGTGAAATGGTTACATCTCACATGTCCATTGGAATGTCACCCTTCAAACCCCTATATGGATATGAAGCCACCACTTTCATGAATTTGATCCTCGCAGATAGCAGAGTTCCAGGTGCCAAAGATATGGTGCAACAGAACATAGACATCATAAATTCTCTGAAGGAAAATCTCTAGTGCGCTCATAACCAACAAAAGTTATACGCAGACCAATGAAGAACTAAAAGAACCTTTGAGGTTAATGACATGGTATATTTAATGTTGCAGCCTTATAGACAATCATCTCTCAAGGGGAGCAGAGCGGAAAAGTTGAAACCAAGGTTTTATGGACCATTTAGAATCACAAGGAGGATTGGGGAGGTTGCATATGAAATTAAATTGCCCCAAGGAAGCAGAATCCATAACATCTTTCATGTGTTGTGCTTGAAGAAGGCGTTGGGGCAGCAAGTCACACCATCACTTGAGTTACCTCCTCTTGATGATGAGGGTAAACTCATCTTGGAACCAGAAACAGTTTTAGATGTGAGGGAGAAGCGATTGAGGAATAAGACAATTCCAGAATACTTGGTGAAATGGAAGAATCTTCCAGTCGAAGACGCCACGTGGGAGGGGTTGGAGATCTTCAAACATCCTAATTTGAGGTTGCTACAATCTAGAGGTGGGGACTGTAATGTCCCAAATCATAATTAAGCACGAGCAAATTGAAGTTTAGAGAAAAGTGTTTATTAACACTAATAAACAAATAATATTTAGATAAATAATTAAATAAATCATTAAATAGTTAAATAATTCGATAAATTTGACAATAAAGCGCTTCTTCATTAAAGCGCTAACTTTAATTTAAATTTCAAATTATTTCTTTTCTAGTCTGTGGCCGATTTAGAAAGCGTCAGATTTTTAAGGTGGATTTTTCTCTCTTTCCTGCATCTTGGAATTGGAAGCTTTGGCTCTCTATACTGCTTGGGTGGACGTAGTCTCATGCCAAGAGCACGCAAGTCTAGACAAAACCCCAGAACCTGTGATTCTATGTCAATTTGCTAATCTCCCAGCAATCATCTCATAATCTCACACTTCCCTCTTTACACAGGTTTCCATTGGAGAAGCATCGACGGTAGCTTGACTGGGTCGAGCCCTTGACTCTGGTCGCACTCCTACACTTGGGCGCCAAGCACTTTGTTCAAAACCACATCACTGCCTAGAGCCACATCACCTGGTGATTTCGCAACATCAACTCCCAGCTTACGCCAAAGTCATTGCATATTAAGGTAGCTGCTATTCCCAATCATGCAAATCGCATGGTCTGAACAAAGCACCATCGATCTCACTCCCAAGATATCCGATTAATGAATAATTCTCTGATTGTAATGAATGTTCAATTGAATAATTCTTACTATGGCTCTGTAATTATCTAAATAAAAATTCAGTAAATGAAATGGTGAAAGTCCGATTAAGCTTTATCTGATGATTTAATTTTCTGGGAGAATTTTCTTCTTGTTTGTAATGGTGTTATCTTAAATCTGCTTTTAGAACAATTATCTCAGGTCAAGATTTTTACATCATGCCAATCCATCAGCAAGAAATGAATCTCAAAAACTTGCCTACAAAACTCCATAAGGATAATCTGATCACTAGGCTATCCAGCGAACATGTTGGGGAAGAAGTGAAGCCAAAAATCCTAACGTAGTTAAAATTAGAAAAATGAATAAGCCAGTTTTCCAACTCTTAAATTGCTGCCCTATCTTGCTCTAAAATTTGTGCATGAAGATGCTCCAACCATGGGAAATGCCTATAAACAGAAGTGATTAAATGACCCATCCTGACAATCCTGCAAAAGATCTTGTTTTAGTGAAAGCATAAATCAAATAGGATGACATACGAAATTCCCAAGTTAGCTCAAACTTTGCCAACCACCCATGAATGCATTCATTAATAAGATTGCTCAATCCCAATATATTTCTCCTTAACATATCTCATTCATAATATAGAACATCCATGGTTTGAACATTCTCACTTAATCTTGCCCTGTCACTCAATTGAGAAGTGTGATTATGACTGCAAGCTATTGCTTGAACTCATTTATTCTAAATTACTTAAGAGGATCCGTCTTGCTTTACTTCAACCAATATCCATTGACATGTGATGACATTCAAGGATTTTTGTGTTCCATCACACTTTTCCAAGTTGATTTCTTGCATTTCTTCATATTGTGGTAAATTGAAAATACTTTTAATGAAGTTGGCATCAAGTTTACAAAGGACTTGACCACTCACACAAGCATATCCGCCACTCTTAGGGTTATAATGTTTAGCACAAGCAACAATAATTTCTTGATTTCACACAGAACTAGGAAAAAATCCTGCCTCAATGAGACTGTTGTCCCAAAGTCTTCTGCAATTTTGATTCCTTCCCTAATACAGTTATCCAACTCCAACTCTTGCACATTCAAATGTCCAATGTCGGTCTTAATCTTTGGGTACTCAAACTCTAATTTTGAAGGAGAATCCAACATTTGGAAATGATATTGCATTTTAATGATTTGAATATGTAAGAAATGGCTGCTGTTTTGGAAAGCCACTCTTTCACTGATTTTCCACCTTCAACCCTGGCTTCCCTTAACCAAAGTTATAACTTAGATGCCTTGTCACTCAATCGAGTCCATAAACAAACTTTATTTCAGCATCTTGAAAATGGAAAACTTGCTCCTATCAAACTGTCATAACTACTCACACCTGTTGATGATGAGGCTAAGCCACAAGAATGTACACAAGGGACTCGAAATCTGTTTAATGACTGCTGCCACTAAACACAAACTGCCACCAACCCCTTGCAAATCTGCTGGACACCAGTTGTGACAAACCCTGATAGCCCTCATTGATATAATAGAATTATATGTGACTGTTATATGCCTTTTGAGGATGAGAATCCACCATGAAAGCATGCAAAGGAAGCTTAGGATCTTGTAACCTGTTCTTTTACCAGTGTCAACTACAAGAAAAACTCCACAAGTACTCTTAAAACTCAGCATCAACCTTTTGTTTTATTTTAAATTCTGCCTTGATACCCTTGAAACCCTAGGTGCTTTGTAACTGACATATGTTCTGGCAGTTTATGGCATATACAAAAACTGTTGTTTCATGCTTATAGATGGTGTAAGATTGCCATGAAACAATCTAAATCAGCAAAAACAAGAAGAATACCTCCTATGGAGCTTGAGGAGCAAAAACAAGATGTCACCTTTTGATGCTTGAGAAGAAACCTTGAAGAATTTGTTGTTACCACTCACTTAAATGCTGCAAAACCTTCTCCCATGTCACTCTCCCTGAAATCCTTGCTTGAGAAAATAAGACAAAGAAAGCACTTTTACAAAGATATGAATGCATTTTTATTATGTTTGAACTTGCTTTTTCACTCCTGTCTCTCTCAAGCACAGTTTTTGACCTCCAATTGACAACTTTCTCTTATGTTTTCACTTTGACTTTAACTCAACACCTCTAGGGCACACTTGGGCACTTAAGGACACTTTTCATTATCAAAAATTGCAATAACCTGCTTGGGCATGTGCTTGAGAGGTCATAAGCATTTTTTCCATCTAATTCAATGTTGAGTTTTGACATCCTCCAATTGACAACTTTCTCTTATGTTTCACTTTGACTTGAACTCAACACCTCTAGGGCACGCTTGGGCACTTAAAGGACATTTTTAATTATCAAAAATTGCAATATCCTGCGTGGGAATGTGCTTGAGAGTTCATAAGAATGTTTTCCATCTAATTCAATGGTGAGTCTTGACATCCAACCCTCTAGGCACACAATTGGGCATTGAAGAGACACTTTTCTTATGATTTCAAGTTGAGTTCTTGTCCTTTAAGCCATAGAGGATCCTCTTGAAGACCTTAATGCACTTTTTCATTACTTTTACATTGACTTTAAGAGACTCTGGTGCTCTCCTAGGGCATCTATTGAACTTTTTCTTCTAATTGGTCATTGACTTGAGAGATTTTCTCTCTCTTGACATGTCACTAGTGTCCAATGCATAGTTTTAATATTCACTAGGTATTCATAGACTCAGCAAGCACTAAACTTTTTTTACATCCCAAAATACTCAAACTCAACAGGGGCAATTTTTGGTTAGTCCATTGTGCAAACTCACTCTGAGTACCTAGCAATCTGCCACATGAACTTGGACTCACCAAACACACTTTGACTATGTACACAAGGAAAAAGGCTAAAAACATACAGCAAAAACACTAGATTTTGGTCTTTTTAAGCAGCTTCACCCATGCCATTTCCTCACACACCGTTTCCTCACTTGGGTCAAAGCATCTATGCATCCAAGGCCTCATTTAGCATGCTTAATGTTTTAAGGTTTACTTGCCAAGTTGTTTATCCAGTCAACATATGTGTGGACGACGGTATGAAAGTACATTGTTTCTTTATTATGAGACGGCTTCTTTTTAGCATTGGTGGCTTGTTTCTAACGTCTCTGACCCTCTTTCTGTGGCAGCTCATTTAGTTTGAGGCATGATATTCCTTTTATTGGCTATGTGAGTATTTGGAGTTGTGGTTATTGAATATAAGACCGCTTAATTCAATAAAACGTCTGCTTTTGACTATCGGGTTTTAAATAATTGTGCCATTTTTGTGGGTGATTCACATAAGAAGAATGTAACAGCAGTGTTGGCATAAAAAAGAAAAAAATTGAAGTGATGGAGAGTCGTTGGATAGCAGATAATGAAGTCGTGAGAATGATCTTCAAGAAAAATGTCTTTCTCTGATAAAATTGTGAGAGGATGGAATAGCTGAGTTTGTTAGAAAAGGAGAATATAGATGATGTGTTTGGTAACGTCCTCACTCCATTTTTTTTATTGGCTATTGGCACGGATTATAGAGTTTTGAGTGTAATGTATATGTTCAAGAGAAACTGTTATGGTCTATAAGAAAAGTTTGAATATATCCTTTTGCAGCAATCAATGTATTGAGGCAAGATGTGTGCTGGATGGTATGAGACAGAGTTAAGGGATGGTCAAATCTTGCAGCCGAGCCGAACATGTTTCCGTTGAAAATGTTTGAACAAGTCTTTGTGAGTGATGCTTTCAGATTTATGAATATGCATCTCACAAGCTTTGGTATAATAGGCTGTGCAAAGTTATGAGATTTCTTTTCACATCTTACATAGGGTCTAAGTGCTAAAAGGAGCAGCAGTGATGACTTTTGATATATGATACATTCATTGTCTGAGTCGGGCTGTATGATTGAGTGTGCAGTATAAATTTATTTGGCTGAGGACGTGAGTTTTAAAGTATTGCAGTTTCCCTTTTTAAAATGAAAGGACATGATATATTTACAGCAGGTTGCAATTATTGATGATAAGGTTTTGCAAAGCATATATCAGTATTGAAAAGGATTGGAATTGCATATGTGTGAGGAGTTTTTGGTCTGAGAAGAAATAAAACCAGTTTATCTTATAGTAGCAGGTTGTATAAAGTTCTTGAAAGCAAACCATCAGCTAAAGTTATGTTTTTGAGCAGAGGAATTTTGGAGTTTGATCATTGATTATTTTTGCAAGTGTGGGTCTCTTAGTTGATATGCAAGTTTGTATTTGAAATCAGTATTGCAAAGTTTCAGAGTAGTGAAAATTTTCACTGTAAAACCAGTTTATCTTATAGTAGCAGGTTGTATAAAGTTCTTGAAAGCAAACCATCAGCTAAAGTTATGTTTTTGAGCAGAGGAATTTTGGAGTTTGATCATTGATTATTTTTGCAATTGGGTCTCTTAGTTGATATGCGGTATTTGAAATCAGTATTGCAAAGTTTCAGAGTTGTGAAAATTTTCTGTATTTGAGTTGGTGCTCAAATTGGAGTTGGTGCTTCAATTGATCGGAGTTGGTGCTCTCAGTGAGTTGGTGCTCACTTGTAATCTGGGTTGGTGCCCATTGTTGTTAATGAAAGCATAGTTCTGTCTTGGTTTTTAACCCAAAAGGGGTTTCCACGCGAAATTTGGTGTTCTTCATATTTGATGGTTGCTCTTATTGTTTTATTTCTGATTTACTTGGTTTTGAGTATTAAAGTTTAAAATATTGATTCACACCCCCCTCCCCCTCTTAGTATTTTTTGTGTGCTCCACTAAAAATAGAAAACTGCTAAAAACCGTAAGTGTGTCCAAAAACCAAAACCAAATTAGCCCAAACTAAGTTGCAGCTGAATTTACTAAAAATGGTAAGTGCCAAAAATGACATTGCTAAAAATAACAGTTACTGCCCACCAAGGATCTTAGAAAACCCAAAAAAACACTCTAACAAACCCCTATAATTACCCCTTGAAAGTGCTAGCAAGAATCCTCAAGAATCTTGGAATCCCTTGAAACACCTCCGAATAGCCTATGGAACTCTGGAAATAGGCTAACAGCCACTGAAAAGCTATGTTCCACCAAGTTTCTGGGATAGGGGATGGCAGGGCGCATTTCAGGTACAAGATTTTTTTAGGGGATTTTTGGAGACTGCAGGGGATGGCAAAGGGGACAACTATATATATCTATATCTATATATACATATATAAATTTTAAAAATATAGGGAAATTTCAAATTTTAGATATTCATATGAATAATGATAACAATGAACATTGATAAAGTTGCAAATGTAATCATATTGACACATACATTATAGAGTTGAACAAATTAATAGTACTACAGCTACTTAATTGCTTCCATAATTCACATCAAGCAATCAATGTGCATATGATATAAAATTTTAAAAATAAAAAAATGCCCAAAGGCTACAAGTTTGCACTACTAGTAGAAAGCATGATGGCTGCCTCTAATCAGCATCTACCAACATTGCATCAAAATCAAACTCAAACTCTGAGTCATTGCCACTATGAGTATGAGAGGCTAGCTCATCTAATGGAACTCCAACCAATCCCTCATGTGTCTCCTCATAAGGTGTTTTAATATTGTTTTATTTTTCATTTTAGGGTTGGGAAGGTGTGGGATCCACTTAGAAACAATAAAAAAATAAGCTTTTTAATTTCAGAGTGTTTTTTTTTTGTAAAAATTTGTTGGAAAAAAGGGGACAGCCAGTCGTCCCCTTGCCATCCCCAAGATGTCCCTAACCGATCAGGAACGTCCTTGACTGAAAAAAAAAAATTTGGGCATGCCGGGGAAACGTCCCCAAGGCATCCCTCGTCCTCGGGACAGGAATGGGGGCCAAAACCCCAAGGGATGTGTCCCCATGTACCCATGTTGAAAAGCTAAGGGATAAAAGGGGGGCATTAGAAACTCATGGGTAATCACAAGCTAAAAGCGTAGATGAGTAACTCAAAAAGAACCTCAGCCCTAAGTAATAGGTAAAACTCACCACAATCATTTTCAAAAAACTCACAAAAAAATTTAAATCGCCAAAAAATTCATGATTGTGTGAAAAACTCTTCCATAGTTTTTTCAATGCCCTTTCAGATTCCAACAACTAGTTTTCATTACCACAACTAGGGTCTTTCATGCCCACAATAGTTCTTTTCGATGCTCAAACAAAATGTTCCTACAAGTTGTATTATTTCACTATTGCTCAAACAAAATGTGATGAATGGAATTGTCACTATGTGTGTAGGACTTCCATTTGTTGAATTTTGCAGGTCACAATGTTTCAGCAGCTCTTTCTTTGACCCGACCATGTTTGGCTCTGAAAGTGTTCATTTCCAACAATTAACATCTTCATTTCTCTACAAATTCGTGAATTAATTTGGGCAGCAAACATTTCCCTTCATCCATTCTCTATGTTTGGCTTTCTACCTGTCACAACACTGAGATGCATACTGGCCCATCTTGTGACACTTGAAACACAAGTGACTCGTGGCTTTCTTCACCTAGTATGAAGAATCAGATTCTTCCTTTTTACCCTTTTAACCCTTCCAGGGGTCCTCCTTTCTTACCACCTGTCCTTATCTTCATAATGAAGGCCAAGTTCTGATTCTGTTCCACTATGGCTGACAAATTATCTAGTCTAGTCTCCTCTGTAACAAAATCATCACAAAGCTCCTCATGAGTTCAGACACCCCAAACAACTGATTCTCAAGAAGGCAAGAACCCATTTAAGGATGTGGATAACAACTCTTCATCCTCCACCTTAACCCCTATAGCTGCAAGTTGATAATGAAGTTTTGTGGTATCCATCAAGTACGTGGCTACTAGGTTTGTGTCACTCGTGCATGTTATACTAAGTTTGCTCTTTAGTAGGATCTTCTAGGAGTTGTTTAGACTTTGACAAAAAGTGGTCAAGGCATCATACATCTCATTTGCTGGTTTCTTTTCAACAATTTGAAGAAATCAATTATACTTTACAATTCACAGAATCCAAGTTGATATGAATTGCCTTGACCATTTCTTGTTATCTCCAGCCAACTGAGCAGGATCAGTTGGAGTTGTCAACACAGCTTCCACAAAGACCTAAATATCAAACTTCTTCCAATAGCATCTACAACATGCACTTTCTAGGAGTAAAATTTGAAGCACCCTCTAGGTGGTCACATTCTCTAAGGCTGGAATTAGTCATAATTGCAGTTGCTGGAACATGTTGAAATTGAGCAAATCAGCACTCCAATGACTAGAAGAACTAGGGCATCACACCGTACAGCCTTTCACAAGTTGTGATGTCCCCATATTTAGGCATTGTTTAAATTAAAGTTTTAAACATCATAATGTGATGTTTAGTTTGAATGATAGAGATATATAATATTATTAATATATATTGTTTAATAAATAATATTAAATAATATTATTATATAAATAATTAAAATATAATATATTAGCAAGATATATTAATATAAAAAATAAATATAAGATATTATAATATAAATATATTTAAGAAATATTATAGGATGATCCCTTTATAAAGAGAAGCGATTCAGTAAATGAGACTTGGTCTCATCCATATAAGACAAAACCCATATCAGACAAAAATTGTCTCATTCGCAAAGTTTATGAAGTGATGCGATAAGGATAATAGTGCAGTTTGTTATTAAGAAAACAAACTATCATAAAAAGTAACGATTAGTATCTGGTGTGTCCCTTCCTCTCAAAGAGGCACCTCCGTTGATAGGTTTAAAGGTAAGCAATGTAAGTTTTAGGAGGGCAATCTAAGTCAGGAAATACAGATCAGATATTGGGTAAATAAAGATCAGCAGAAGTAAAACACAGACCAGCGATCAAGACAAGACAGATATAAATCAGGAGTAAAAACATTGTGGTGTATGTGCAATACATAATTAAAATATAACTTGATAAGTATTTAATATATAAATATATCTTAAAGGTGATAACTGATTCATATAAGGCAATAATGTCTTATGAATGAAATGATACGGTGGTTGGAGAGAAACAAAGAGGACATTCTCACGGTAAACGTCTGAGATCTGATCAAATACAGAGCAGCAGACTGAGGTAAGTACCATCTTACACCTGAGATTAAGATTGATAGCTATATATTTAGAAATTACGAATGGTTACATATAATGATGGATTTAAGTATGATGACTGCCAAATATATTATTAATTTAAATATCAGCTGATGCTTGTAAATATTTTAATAGATTATGATTTGTGAATATAATTAAATATATTATGATGAATGTATTGAGAAATTGAATAACATATTAATAATTGATAGATATGTATATATATTGTGATTCATATATATATCATAGGAGATGGTCAAACACCTTGAATAGATATAAAGGATATTATTCACAAGAGTCCAATAATATTGTTTACAGCAATTATTGCACTCTTCGTAAGTTATTACGGCCTGCTGTGAGGATAGATTTAGAGCCAGCAATCTCTTTCGCTAACGCTCACCAAGGAGAGGATGGTTGTGGAAGGAAAGGCTGGTAAGTCGATCCCATGATGGATTTCCCAAGAGGGTTATAAACTTAAGGGAATCCACTTGGAGATTGGTCACGCACCCTCGGCACTGTAAGGCGTCCCTCCTCCAATGGGGTCTAGGGAAGAGAGATAAAGGCAAGGATCTATTCCGGTAGAGCGTAATAAGTTATGATAAACTATGATAAGTGTGTACTTATGTAACTTATATCTTGTATGTGCTGATGTTAAATTATCTGATGCATTCATCTCATATGTTAATTTAAAAGAACTAATGCACTTCTCCTAATCTCAGAAGTTATATTTTGAAATAAATGTGTAGTTGTTATCAGTTAATGACATGAACAGATCTTTAAGACGAATTATATAAGCTAACTTATATGAACATAAAGGTGAACCCTTACCTTGACTTGTGCATTTTTTTCTGTTTCTAGAACAAATTTAATAAGGAACATTACACAAGTCTTGGATAATTCAATCACTAAAGTGAGGTCCTGAAATTTTCTGCAACTCCCTATCACAGGCAGCAGCAAATTCCATTCATGAAACTGGAATATATCAGCAAACGGCGTTTTGAGACCATGTTAAAATTCAGCACATGGTATGCCTATTCTATTCTCTAGGGTTTGATAGAAATTGTTTGACTTAAACTTCAACCAAACCTGCAATTCCGAGTGCAATAACCTGCATACACACACTTCTGAAAGTACAAGAAAATAACAAATCAAAATAATACATGTTGTCCAAATATTTTATTATTCTGAATTTTGATTCTGCAGTTCTGATACAAACTACCTAGCACCAAGGGTCATAAAAAGACACAACTTGGACAATCGAAAAATACAAAAAAAATACGTCTTATTTTTGTCATTAACCCAAAGAAAACTCTAAAAATATGACTGTTGACTACCCAGAAATAAACAGAAAAAAAAACAATCCAGCACCTAAGAACAACCTAAAAGGAGCGTCTAGGGAGGTGGCCCTTTGGTGATGGTGGGGTGTCTTGCTTGTAGTGCCAACAACCAAGGTTCAAACCTCGTGGGGTTACTCCCTACCAGATCAACAATTGAGGGGCCCTCAAGATCTTGTATCTTGATTTACCCACAGGATGTGGAGTGGGGCATTTGTATTCCATCCAGGGGGTACATCCCTGGCTTAAATTTTAAGCTTCGAGTGGGGGGCAAAGCTGTGGATAAATTTGTTGTCCCCAAATTGCAAGCGGAGGCCATTAATGCTTTGTCTACACTTAGCAAAGATCCAAAGACTGGCCTTATTGGAGATGCCATATGCATTGAAACTATGAGGAAGAAGGAAGAGATCAAACAGGCCATCACATTGACAAGAGAAGGTCTTGAAAGAAACAACATGGGAACATGTGCATTCTATATTTCTCATAATGATCTCTCTTTTCTCCTGCTCAGATTGAGCATCTTCAAGAAGTCATCGAGGGTCTATGTACTTTCTTTTCTAGTCTTGTCTGAAATCATGCCCCTACAACCTGTATAATTTTTCTCTGATATAATATAAAGGGAGCTGTCCCCATGACAGCAATTTGCCAAAAAAAAAAAAAACCTAAAAATAGCACCTCAAATAAACTAATAGAACTGCCTAAACTGAGAACAAAATCTGAACCTAGACAGCAGCTACAAAACTAAAACTGGTCAGATTTCCACTCCCCGTAGGCAGAAGTAATAACTAAAATTAGGGTCCGATTTATCCTAATTGCTATGCCACCAGGACACCATGTAAGCAACCCCTAAAAAATCTAACAACTTGAGCATAATTGAAACCTAAGTAGCACAAAATGTGAACTAAAGTCCCTTTGATCCTGCTAGGAGGGTCTCACACATTCAAGAGAAATGCTGGCTAGGCCGAAACTTACAAGGTCACCTTTATTTTTTATTCAGTGGTTTTAGAGACACGACATAACTCATCCTTCAAAACTAACGTGTCAAGAAGATCTAGCATTCGATGAAATTTCTGCTATGAAATACTATGAGACATTTATATATACCCTTACCTTCGTTGTATTTTGGCTGACTTCTTGTTGTCGGCCATGATTGCTGATTTATTTCTTCATAATTTTAAACAGATAAAGTTTAGGGCTCAATCCCTAAAGTTCAAGTTCAAAGTTCAGCTAAGAAGAAATTCTCCGACAGGGTATTGATATCAAATAATTGCCTCTAGTAAATAGCAAAAAAAACAGATGTAATGCATTACACACCATTAGTTAACCGATTACATCCTTGGAGCCTGAACCATGTTTACAAACAAGAAAAGTGTAATCCAAGCTTATCCCATATAATCTCACCCTACGTTAAAAAGAAAATAACAACCGAATAAATTGCAATGACCCTTTAACTTCATTAATTCACCAGCTAATAATGGAATATCAAGTTTAAGTTATTTTGGAGCATTATATCTATTTGAAAAAACCATGCAAAATTCGAAGTGTTTTTCCCCACAAAACCTTGTGTTCTAATATCGTGGACAGTGGAAGCCTAGAATCTCTAACAAACTGTAGCTATGATGTCTAAGAAACAAATTATTTGGAGAAAATGCTAATACTTCGCTCGTCATCAAGTAAATTGTGAAGACTCCATATTGGAGAAATTGGTTTCTACTATCTTATAGGATACAATGTATAATGAAAAAAATAAATAAAAAACTTTCACCTGAAAGGCTCTGTCAAAGTGCATTCCACCCCTAAAAATGAAGAGACCACAGTAGGTACTTTCAGAAGCATGTTTTGTTTCCAAAATCTGTCCAGCTCTAGAAACCAAATTTTACTATTGCTAATAATTTTAGGACGGTGAATTTTGATTTTGAATCCAATTTCCTCTCCAAATGCCAGCATTTTTTGTTTATATGTAGAAATCTTATTTGACTGCTTCATCAGTGCACAACTATAATTTGGGCACTTGCATAAATGGGTTTTACATGCGAGAAAGTTGGAACTCATTTCCTTCACATGAAACCCAACTTGCATCAGTGTCATGGCAATCACACTGCAAAAACGATACTAGTTAGAACAAAATTCTCCTAAGGAAACATGTATGTGGTGATGCACTGTTGATTTACTCTATGCCAAATTGTGGGCATAACAAGAATTGAGGCTCAAAATAGTTAGAAATGATTTACTCTATGCCAAATTGTGGGCATAACAAGAACTGAGGCTCAAAATAGTTAGAAATAATTTAAAACAAGATAGGATCGAATAGAAGGATTTTGAAGTTTATCGGACCAAAGCAGCCTGTGGGATGGATAGTTGTTCGAGACATTTTGCACTAATCTTCTGTTATCTATTTTGGTGACGCATTCTCTTGACAAATAAATAATTTTGATTATATATATATATATATGTGTGTGTGCACCCGCGCTTAGATGCATTACCTGTGGAGAATCATCAATGTTTACAAAACAATTGGAAGTCTACACACTTACATTCGAAAAAAGATTTGTGAAAGTTAATATCTGTTTAATAGTTTTGGGAAATTTTAAAAAATTAAAAGGTTGGTTATGTCGTAGATATGACATAGCATTGTGTTGATGCGAACATGATATAGCTGTTGCAAACCATTCTACTAACTATTTTGCCTCTACATAGTTATGTGTTAATCATTATAGTGTCTTACAATCTTTCATAGTAATTATGGAATCACATTATCAATTATAAATCTTAAAAGGCAATACATCAAAATAGTTTACTTATTTAATGATGACAATGGAGATATTCACAGATAAGTTTTTAAACTTGTTGAAAGATGGAAAGATGGAAGACTGCAAAGAGGAGATAAAACATGCAAGAAATTGGTCGTTCAACAAGGAGGACAACATCACGTTCCAAAGAAATTATCTAAAATTCCAAAGAAAATGCAATAAGAAATTCAAAGTGCAAACCCTACAAAGAGATCCAATGTAGAAGTGGCAACTACAAACCCAACATTTGAAAGGGAAGAATGAAGACAGGAAATGAATGTTTACACAATATTTTATGTAATAGTTGCTCTAGTATAGAAAAGAGCATATATGTATTGATAAAAGATAGTGTATGAAACTCTAATATAAAATCTCTTTTATATTAGTAATCTATAATCAATCTAAAAAAATAGTTTCAATATTAAAAAGAATAAAATGACATTCTAAAGTAAACTTTCTAAGATAAAGCAACAAATCAATAAGGATAAGCTAGTAGTCCTAGAATAAGGAGTTGAGACAATAATTAACATAAGTAAGTTATTTTTTTTAATGGCAAAGAGGGTATAGGAACTTAGCTTCATGTGCAATTTGGAGATTTTATATTATGGATCATCTTTGACGCCAATGTAATGTACTACGATTAAATTTGTGAATGTAATTTTCTAACAAATTGCTAGATGACTTACATTCTACACTTGTTCAATTATGAATTACAAAAATAATTTCCATAAATGTGGATTCAAACCTTGATTTTTGGCTTCAAAATTTGTATTCTTGATCTCATTAAACATACTTGCCTCAAGTATATGAACCTAGTGGTATCTAAAAATATCATTAGAACTTTCTCTGCAAGGGATTTTTTCTTAGTCAAACCCCTTAGATCAATTTAACAATTTCAACAAGTTCAAAGACAAGTCAATTAGTCATGCAAGAATGCAAGATGCCTAGTGTGTCACTACTAATGTAGATGTTGATATAATGATAATGCAATGCTAGATCATTACATCACTAGATGATTTCTTGATTCTCCATGATCTCTAAAATAATTTAGGGTTTATCCTTTTATATAGCACTTTAGCATGAAATTTTAAACATTTCACACTCTAGTCAACAAATAACTAGTGAAAAGAAAGAAAATATGTTTATCAATATAAATGAAGGGAAATAAGGTTATGATGGACCTATCTTCCTCAAATTCATTAGGAAATGAGATCCACACAAAGAATTGGCTTACAACCCTTAGGTGAGTCAACTCAAGGTGTGAATCTACAAATTTCTTTATGATTGAAGGACAAGGGTCAAAATCAAACAACACTTTTGGGAGAAAAACTAAAAATAGTAAACTGACACCAAAATGCAACTTAACGCTTGAAACAATAATTTTAAGCTCAAAACTGACAGAACCTACAATCAAATTGTAGATTAGAGAAGGGAAAATTTGTGTGTACCTTTTACCAAAAGTGAGTTTTCAAAGGCTGACTAGGACTCATTCGTCCAAGGGCGAATGGGTCCACTGTCAGGTATTTTTTGCAACTTTTGGGATCCTTTGCTATAGATTTGAATCTTCCAATTTTTCCAAGTGGCATTGTCAGAATGTCAAAAATAAATTATGTAGATGAGTTTCTATGAGATGACAACTTTTGCAACTTTGTCAACTTCTTCAAATTTGCTCTTTAAGAGATCTTCAAGCTTTCTTCCACCTAGATCTATTAACACAACATGAAAGGGAAAAAAAAAAAAATTTTAGTGAATGGGGATTTGCCTTGGTCAAACCTAATTTTGGTAATGGGAATGAAGAATGAACAAAGCAATGTTACCACTCAAAAAACCCTTGAATAAACCTTGGAATGTAAATCTGTAACTTGCATGAAATGGCTTCAATGGATGTGGATATTGAGCTTTGAATCTTGCTTGAAATAGTACTTTGAATGCTTGATTGGATCATGAAACCTACATCACCATATTAGCTCCAAAAATATGCATGATGCAAGGAGACTTTGACATGACAATTGGATCTTGAATGCTACAGTAAAATTTTGATAAATTTTCTCTTGAATGCCTTTGATCATAATATTTTCTTTAGGAATGCTTCTTGAAATCTTTTAGGTCCTTAGATGAAGCATAGTGAAATAACCTTATATTTATAGATATGTATCCTTAATTTCTCAAAATTTAAATATCACAAGTCGACCTTGAATCATAGATATGAAAACATTAAAATACTACCAAAAACATAATTTAAATTTAGGTCCTAAGGTCTAGGGATGACCCATTCGCCCATGGGAAAATGGTTCCTAGGTCCATAAACCTAGGACACACATTACTCAATGAGAAGTGTTATGTTAAGGAATTAATGAATGTCAAGTTTCCTCTTTGAAAAATGTAATTAAATAGGCTTGGTAAATGAATTAAGGGGCCAATTACGCAAAATTAAGCTCAATTAATTAAGGGAGCTCTAAATAAGTGTGAAAGTGTAGATAAAGACATTTTACAACACTAAATTAAGGCACAATTAAGTCTAATTTAAATAAGAGGGCCCAAACAAGTGAGCAAATGTAAAGGGATACATTTTCTGTCACTACAACTAGTAATTAGAAAGGGCTGAATTTGGGCCCAAGATTAACCTTGAATTTATAAGTTTGGGGTCAAATATGCATGTATAAGTTCAACCTAGGATAAGGGATAAGAAAACTAAAATTCAGTTTTGGATTCCTAGGATATATAAAATCATGTTTAGTCAAGCCTTTAGTTAATTGCCAACTTTTATACAAAAATAAGCCACATGTATACTATTTAATGCATTTGAAACAAATGGATCAAATTAAATCTAAAACAAAGGGGGAAAATGGTCATTTTACATTTTTTATCCTTATATATTTCCACCACTTTGAATTTCTTGCGAACTACTATGAATCATGTATGTTGAAGTAAACAAGAACTCAACATAAAAGTAAATAGCATGTGCACATTTAAGAGACATAGATATGAACAAAGGTCCACACATGCCTTATGCAAAAAAATCTCAATCCTTATATAGATGAAATTGCATTAGTAGCATCTAACAAGAATTTGAAATGAGCACTAAAAATGAGTACTTAACAATGTCAACAAACAAAAAGTAAAAGTAAAACAAGAGATAAGGGGGTTGCAAAGGAAGCATCAAAATCAATTTGAAGCCATAAAGAGTATGAAGTTGTAATGGGAATTAAGTTGTATGGTGTTGCAAAGTATCCAATACAAAATAAATATTTAAAAATGGTTGTGAAGGAGCTTGCACAAAGTATGGCTACAAAAGAGCCTACAAGAAGTATGGCCACAAAGAAGATTGCACAAAAATATGGTTTGAAATAAGCTTGCACAAAGAGCATGTAGATGAAATAGCATGATGTTGTGTTGGTTAACAATTTTTTCATTACCAAAATTCACAAATTTAAAATAATCATGCCCATTTTTTTAATTACAATCATACCAAAAATTGGATAAGTTATTTTTTTATCATAAAAAACTTCCCTCTAAATTTGAGAGGTACAACTGCCTCTTATGGTGTAATTTTATTTTATGGGTTTGTTTTTAACCAAAATGAAGAAAAGAAAAGAAGATTTAAAGGAAAAAGAAAGCACAAAAAAATGAAATGGTCACTAATTTATATGCGTAACAACTCAAAGTTTATTACTTCTAGAATTGTGAACATGTATATGTAACATGTTAGAACTTTCAATTTCCAAACAATAATTAGTTCATAGACTAATATACTATCTTGAGACTAATCTTACTAATTTTGGGATAAATTTAAAACTTAAAGATGTTGAATGCACAAGATAATTGAGAGGGGGAGTGAATCAGTTGTACATTAAAACATCAAAACCCTCATTAATATTCAAATTTGCATTAGTCCTCATACCCTCAACAACCATTAAACCATTATCATTAATTAGCATAATGTAAACATGAAAAACAATAATGCAAACACATCCAAACACATAAGAACACTAGATTTATGTGGAAACCCAAAGAAGGGAAAAACCATGGTGAGAATTAGCTCACAATATAAAGTAATTGCAACACCAAATATAATAGGCTCACTATCATAGGGCTCACTACCCAAAAGAAAGAAAGGATCACTGCCAAAGGCTCATTGCCAGATTAGAAAGAGGAAAGAAAGAAGACTATTACAAAGAGAAATCCATCTCAGAGCAGCAAGAAGATCCACCACTACAACTCTACACCATCTATAACCTTCATACATTGAAATTTAGACACCTTATGCTCATTGCTTTAGGTAGTCATAGGAATTATGCTCTCACTTAGATCTTTGCATCTGATTAAACTCACATCTCACCAGACACACTGGCACAAACATCCAACATACCAAACAACCTTGCGAAATGACTTAGTACATAAAACTTCGATGGAAGATAGATACAGGTGATATAAGAAAATTCCTAGATCTACAACACTAGAAACTTTACTGCAGAGAAATGCAAAGCAATCTCATTTCTCCTAGACAACTCGTTTCACAATTCACAAACTAGTGAACACAACTTCTTTTGCCACATGATCTAGAACCTAAAACTCTATATAGAGAACCTGTGAGCACCTATGATCAATATATCTGAACCACACAAGCATAGCTTCAATACAAAGGAAATGTGGAGAAAAAATGGAACACCACTTTGTCACACTAAATTTTATTTTATTCAAATTTTCTCAAAAGCATTTGGAAACCAAACACCACAAACACCAACTCAACATTTGCAACACCTTCTCAAACCACACAAGAGGTTGATATCCACAAGCACTGTTAGAGTAATCATGCATTAACTAATAATTAATTAATCCTTAATTGATTATTAGTCTGATTTATTCTCATGCACTTAACCTAAACTTAGGAGTTCTTTATTAAGTTAACTAAGTGCTTTTCTATGTTAACTGAAGTGGGGTATTATTAGATCATTATACCTCATCACATGTGATGTTGACACTTGTCCTGATCTAATCCCTTTACCATTTAGGGTTGGTCCTATATAGCACTCAACCCTCATTGTATTATCACTCAGAGATTTACTCTTATGTTCTCTCAAATTCTCAATGTTTGAGGACTTTTTTTTTCCTTGAAGATTCTTGAGGTTCATTCTATAGATTTTTCTTGTTGAGGAATATTGCACATATGGTTTGCAGATCTCTTACATGGAAGGTGCCTTTGTTTGTTATTTGATCTTGTGACTTGTGTTTTTCACAATTCTAACATGGTATCAGAGTGTGGATTCAACAAATCCCTTCTTGATTTATGATATTTTTTCTTCAACAAAGGCTATAGGCTTCAGATCTGGAATCCCCCTTAGTTTTTTGTAAATTTTGGAGGTGGAAAGTTTTTGAGCCATTTTAACGTGAAAAGGACCTCACTGTTGGATTTAGAGCTATCAAAAAAGTTAGATTTGGATTTTTTTTGGCCTAATTTGAACTCTTGAGGTTAGATCTACAATGGTTTGAAGCAGTTGTTTTTTTTCCAGATCCAGAGGGTAGCTATGATTTCAAAGCATTTTGGCATGAAAAGGACCTCGCCATTGGATTCAAGAGGATGATTCGATGAATTTTGACTATAAATTTTCCCTATTTTAGCATCAGGAGCTTCTGAGGAAAAAAAATTCTATAGGGGCCCGTACGGCCCTTGTACAACACTGTGCACAACTTTTGAGAAAAAAATAAAAGGGCGAAAATAAAAAAGGTTGGTGTTGTTTTAATTTTCTAGTTTTTTTTTTTAATTTGAAACTTTAAAAATCAAAAAATAATTATTATAGCATAGGTTTCAAGTTTTTTGGCAGATTAAATTAGGGGGCGGATTATTCTAAGTGGTACCCGTAGGGTACCTGGTTGTCAGGCCCTGCTTGCCCACATCAGCTACCACCAACGGGTCATTCACACTATTCAATAGGACAACTAAGAGGGGGGTGAATCATTTTTCCATAGATTATAACCTTAAATTCAATTACTGAAACTAACACATAAATTGATTAAGTGATTAACCATCAAATGTCAATGCAAAAGCATAATAACACCAAATTTACATGGAAAACCCAATGAGGGAAAAACCACGGTGAGGATTAACTCACACTATAGGAAATATCAAAATTGATTACAAAAAGGCTCACTACCTGAAATAAGGACTCATTGTTCATAGGGCTACAACCCGAAGGGCTCATTACGACAAAGATACAAAGAAGACAAATAAGACTTGTTACAAAGAGACAACAATCCCAATGCAACAAAAGATTCCACCACAATCACTAATCAACTTTCATGAATAATAAAGTGTGCCTTCTACTCATTGCATTTGGAAACTCGGTGTTAAGCTTCACACTGATCAACCACACACATAACTCACACACTTTCAAAATAGCATCAAAGTCGTGTTTTCTCTTTCACTTATCTTCCTTCTTTTCTTGTGTACAATTTTCATTGGTAGCACATTTTGTGTTTATACTATCTCCAACTTTGAAAAGATATAAAGTCGGCCATCCAAATTCAAATTCAAATTAGGTTGGCACCAAACACTGTAAAGGTCCAAGAATTTCACATACTAATTATAACCTTTAATTTCCAAAATGATTTAATAGAATAAAATTTATTATAAAAAGGTGCGGAAAAAGAGGAACAATTTAATTACTTCATCACTATATTTAAATGGAATAACATACATTGAAGAATCAAAGTATATCAACAAGGTTATACCATTACAAGTCATAGCCTTATAGGCTTACACAAGATTTATCACATCAGCAATGCATGTAAATTCAAATACTGTAATGCAAATTAAGAAAACATCAAGATCATAAATGCATCCACAAAAGAACCATAACATAAAGAAATTTCATGAGTGGAAAACCCTCATAGGGATGAAAAACTACTCGCAAAAGTGCCTCACTAGCTTAATAAAATGTCTTTCTAGCAGTCCCTTACTGGCTACAAATTCTCAATGGTCATAAGATGCCTCACTGGCAATGATCATATGGTCTCACGAACATGACCATTTACAACTTCAATACATGTTTCTAAATAATTAAGCAAACAACTACAGAGGATCACATGGTTCCTCTACATAGCATTTACCTAGAACTGGAATCTTTAGGGTAAAATATGTCACATAACAACCCCACCGTTTTGCATATAGTTTACAAGATATTCATTTTAGAGTTGTATTCATTTCAAAATTTTGATTTATAACTTCAAAAAGGACATGTCTTTGTAAGAACTAAGCTAGATCCAAATACAATGACAAGTCATTTTCTACATAATAATCAATAATAAAAGTAATGTTGTCAATTAGAGTCAAATACCACAACTCATACATACTTTTCAGGTAAGGTAAAGAAAAGAATAAGGATTGCCAAAGATTGAATTTAATAATTATATATTACACATCAACTAGTCACACAAAAATGACATGAATTGCAATTAGATGATACCAAGATACTATCATGGGTTACTGACCTCTTACCTTTGTCATGTGCTGACTATAGCTATGAAATCTATCATATGACTATATTAAGTAAAAGAAAAGAACTTAGAAAGAAACCATTGATCTCAAATGTGATATAACTTCCCTTCTTGCAAATAGATATTCAAGGGTCTTTAGGGTAGCTACCTGAGTCAACCTTTATCTCTACGGAAAATGTAAGTATCCACTTCATATCGATATAAATACCAACATATGTCCATTTAATACTGAAATTTATATTTATAGATGTTAATATTGTTGGATACCTTTATTATCTAATATTGTTGGTAACATTGACATAGATAAAATTTCAATATTCAATGACAAGTGGAGCACTATTACTAAGCCATAAGGAGAAGTAGGTATTTATTATCCAAAAGATTAAATTAGAGAATACCTAAAAGAAAACTATGTTTATGTTAGGAAGGAGCCCTATGATTTCCAAAGCAACACAAGGAATACAACTTAACATACCATTATATTCAATGAATAAAAGAAGTGGATAAAAGAGTAGTTAATGCATAGTTCCTACAACTTGAATAAAGTTCAGTAATTCAAGCATACTTCCAAAGTTTGCTATTTGAATGCATGGAAACTAATTCACAAGAAATAAACTCTACATTCAATTTTACATTCCTCAAGAAATTCATTAGAGTCAACCTCTACACTCCAAGATATAAAATTAAATGTACATGTACTCTTTTCTACTTGGTTTCAATGTGTATAATATTATGTTTCCAGTTAAATGACTTAATCTAAAATAATGGATTTGTTTAGATTGGAAGAATACTTTTCAAGTAAAAGTGTATACATGTTAAAGCGTAAAATTGGCCCAACTCTCAAAAATGCCTATGTTTCTATATATATATATATATAGACATAAATTTACACATTTATACAATTATTCTGAAATAAAAACAATTTAATATACTAATTTGTATCACTTTAAAACAATAATTCTAAACCCTCCAAATTAGATTCTACTATCTATCCTTTTCAAAAACTTATAACTAGCTCTCATGCATATTATGTATTCATTTTTAACATACAACAATTTACTTCTTCAACTGAAATATCTACATTTTGACATATATATATATATATACACACACTTTTCAGGAATTACCTTACATCATAATGAAATGCATTCAACTACAGCCAAGAAATATATTCCTAAAAAGTGTGTGTGTGTGTATATATATGTGTGTGTGTGTGTGTACACACACTTATCAAGAATTACCTTACATCAGAATGAAATGCATTCAACTACAACCAAGAAATATATTCTAGTAGTTACATTTACAAAGGTAATAATGTATGCATCCAACTACAACCAAGAAAATATATTCTAGTAATTGCATTTGCAAAGGTAATAATGTATGCATACAACTACAGCCAAGAAAATATATTCTAGTAATTGCATTTACAAAGGTATATATATATATATTCATTTATTTACAGATGCATTGAGGTAGAAACAAGAGAAATAAGGGTTTTATAGCCATGGGTTCTAGATTTTTTAAAACTTCTCACAGTAAAAAGATATTTTGAATTCTCAATGTATAAATTCAGTTAATAGTTTCAATTGGGAATCTGAAAGGAGATTTAATCTTCACAAAAAGAAAAATCAACTAGAAATAACTCCTTTATTCACACAAACTAATTAAAATCTAGGTTATACAACCATCATGTTGAAACATACACAATGAACAAAACATTTAAAGACACTTAGCTAAATTTGCACATTTTGAAAATTGAAATGCAATGGAAAAGATCTAAAAACTTGGATATTGCTTCCACTTTGAGTTTCCCTTCTTGATTTCTTCTCTTTTTCTTGTTTTGCTTTCCTGGAAGTCTTCTTCTTAAATTTTCTTTTTTTTTATATATATTCTCTTTCTCTTCTATTTCATCTCCTCTTTCTTTATTCTTAATTCCTTGCACTCCAAAAACCTTCTACCCAACCCCCATTTTTACAGTTATTGTTCTTGCAAAATAATAAAGATCAAGAAAGCTTATGTTCCCTTTCCGTTATTCTCATCTCCCCTTTTTAAATATTTCTTTCAGTTTTTCCAATACTTAATCTTGAAATAATAATAATAATAATGATAAAATTTTATTTTCATGCACGGTATTTATCCTTGATATATAAGAATACAAAAATTCTATTTTAGTTGCACACTAGGTACTTAATACCATTTTCAAAAAGAAATATTTATTCTAATTGAATAATAAAGAAATATCATTTAATTGCAAATTAAATATTCATTCCAAATAAATAATAAGAGAATATTATTCAATTATAATTTAAAATAATTATCCTATCTAAAAAAAACATTATCAATTAATTGAAGAAAATGAATTCTCTAATTAAAATATAATTAATTCATTTTGTTTCATTGCACTTTTATTTCACCACAAATTAATTTAATCTACATTGTAAACTACAAACCATAAAAATAGGGGTCGTGACAAACATCCTAGGGTGGAATTAAATGAGGGTGACCCAAACACACACTTGACCAGGACCCATAATAGATCCAACATGCTTCATCAACTTCAAAGATAGTGCTTGGCACACGGTCGGCCAAACTAGTGTAAAACACATAGATCAATTAAGCTTGATACTTCCAAATGTCAAAACCATCTTCAATAGAACTAGGGCAACACAACTCTAGAACCACAAGTCATAAGACTTCACCAAATAGAAATATAGACCAGCAACAATTCTCTCGGACCTCAGCCAAAACACAAAAAAACATAGTTCACAAGTACCAGAGCATCATCCTCAACATTTGAATACCTGTAATCTTATTTTAATACAATTTTCTCAATATCCTCAACATATACAATCAACAACAATTAGTAGATAACTAGCTAACCAATTGGCATCAATGACAACACTTTCATTCCTCTAACATTCTTGCAACACACACTCACATGGTGGCCTTAGTTTCCACCAACGGTGTGTAATGACCGCCACCCAAAGGCTTACTTTCTCCTAATCACATGAATATTTTAACCGACAACCACCAAAAATTTTGCAGGAGTTTTTTTTATTCATCATTTTTCAGATTTTTCATCACCTACTTTCCTTTTGTTGTCATGACATCATTTTTCCTATAGGGAATCTTTTAAAGAATATTCTAAGGCAAATTAGGGAATATTTCGTTAATGATTTCTACGCAGGGAGTCATATTTTTTCCCATAAAGGGGGAATATTCCTCGAATATTCTCATTCATTTCATGCTAACATCAATGGTACAAATTGTACCTTGGCCTCCTTTGATCCAAGTGGATCTTGAAGACCTCAAAATTCAACCGGCTCAAAATCTCCCAGAACCAGCATCAATGCATAGAGCACAATGATACGATCCTAACGCAACTTGAAGCACATCAAAAGGAGTCTGTTTGCTCGAAATATGATTGGCCAAAGTTTAACAAGGGTCGAGGATGCTAGATGGTTGACCAAAAAATTGACTTTTTTGAATCAGGCGAAAGTGGTCTCAAACTAGAGAGCTCGTGAAGATGAACTCGACACAACTTGTTTCGCATAAAACGAAGTTCATATGTGTGAGTTATCCTTGGTCAAAGATTGGTCAAAATAGGTGCAGGGGCCCGTTAGACAGTAAAGAAAAAATCCTTCTCTTCTCACCATAGGATAAATCTAAAAAAAATGATGGTAGGTGAAATTTTTTTTAAATAAATGATTAATACTTAAGTGAGTGGTACTCTCACGTATTATTCATTTAATTTATAAAAAAAGGAATTAGTTCCACCTCACACCTAATTTCCTATTTTCAAGGAGGGGTTGAGAGATTTTCTCTTAAGTTTTTGTAAACTCTCTTTTTATGGAGTTATCCTCTCCATACAAATAGTCTTTTAAATGGTTATTAGGAGGCTTAAAATCAAATAAAAACAAATAAACCCCATAACCTCTTAGCCCGAAAATCTAATAAGACATTGGGCTTTAAAACAAATTAAATTGGTTTTTAAGGGGAAATTATTTTGTTGTTTTCCTTTAAGGGGTTATTTTATTAATTATGGAGGTTTTTGGCCTTTTTAGCCAAAATTATGTATAAAAAGGGGGGTAGGAGTGTGAGTTTTTCATTCAAAAGTTCAGGAGAGTTTTGTGAGCTAAGTGGTCTCTTGTATGGAGAGATAAAAACTTAGTGAGTCTTTTGAGGGAATTATGAGTAGTCTCTTAGAAGAATAGAAAGAGATAAAAACTCATTGTTTTCTTTAAGAGAATTTTCATGACTTTTAAGTCATTATGTAAGGGCTTGATGCCTCATGTATTGTAATCTTGTTTTGTGAGAGAGTTGCAATTTCATTGCTTAGCATTGTAAAGGTGACGAAGGAGTTAGGCACGAACATGTTGCCAAATAGATCATGTCATTACAGTGTGGAAGCAGGAAGAGCCTAAAGTGAGACAATCTTCCTTGAAGAAAATTGTAACTCATTGAAAGACCATCATGGTGTAAAAGAAGTTTGCATCATAATAATAGCATCAATCACACATATTTTTGGATCCAGAGATGTAGCCAAAGTCTGGTGAACTCCGTTATCAAATTTTTTCTCTCTTTTCTTGGTGCATGATATTGTTAGCTTCTTTACTTTCCTAGATTTTATGTGTTTATTTTCTCAATTCACAAGCAATGTCAGTTACAATCTTAAATTAAATCTGTATCCTGGTGAATCTAATAGTTGTTAAGTGATTCATAGTAAGGAGTTTATAGATCACCCTTTGACCCCTTTTTTCCCTAAAGAAGGTCTTTTTTTTTCTTTTGGCCATAATTTGGGCATATGATATCATTTTTTGGCAATTGAGATATCGTTGGAAAGTTAGTTTTGCTAACTTTCTAGTGGTGTGGGTCTCATTACCTATTTTTTTACTAGTACATTCTACAACCTATTGAATTCATAGGTGTTGTTTTTAGTCCCAATCCCATAACATTTTACCATTTTCTTCATTTTTCACAATTCTAGCTGCATTAGAATCATCTTTCAAAGCTCTTCACATCCATCCATGCACTTTTTCTAAATTTATCTTCAGGTACATTTTATTTAGGTTTTTGTGTTTTTGCACTCTTATGAATTACTTGGATGTCTTAGCTCTTGTAAACTTTTTGTTTGTGTGGGATGACTCATATTTGGATATTCTATATGTATTTCTAGTATTTTTTCCTATTTGGATATTATAGACATTTTTTTATGCACATTATCTTTTGTAGATGCACTGAGATAAAGTGGCATTTTGGTGTATAACTTTTTGGGGATTTTGCACATCCTATTGTTCCTTTTGTATTTATACTATGATATAAAGTATCATGCAGGGGTTGATGGTTTCCTTTGGTTTTCCATCACATCTTTTTCAAGTGAGTGTCCCTTCCACAATAGTAGTGAATCCCAGGGATTCTTTCCTCATGAGTATGTGCCTTTATTTGCACACCCTTTTATTTGCAAGATGTTTCTCCTACATGCACTTCTTGGTTTCACACAATTTCAATGTGCTTGTCTTAGCTCTCCCTTTTTAGCATTATGGGGGGTTTGTACTATTGGTGCTAATGCTTCCTTGGTTTCCTATTGGAGTGATCTATGTATCTATTTCTTGTTCCTATGTACTTTTAGATGTAGCATACATTAGTGACTAGTTACAAGCATTTTAGTGAGATGGATCATTTACCATATGGAGACTCTTGCATTCATGTTTCTAGAGGTTCTTCATTTCAACACCATATCAGTCATCTTTCGACAACAATCTACAACTTCATGCTTTAGTGATGTTCTACATGTCTCTCTTTTTGGGACTTTGTTTGGTTGGGGGATTCTTAGATCTTCACACCTTGATTTGGAGGATTTTTCGTCCTTCATTCACCTTTCTCTCTTTTGGAGAGATTTTTTCTCCCACTGTGATTTTCTCCTTTTCTCCAATTTTGAGAGATCTTTTATTTGTACATGGGTACCTCATCAAGCCTTGTTTTATTGGGACCCATCAAGCATTCCTTTTAGGGATTTTAGCTACTCCCTAAGTTCATCTTAAGGGGGGTGTTAGATTAATCATGCATTAGCTAACAATTAATTAATCCTTAATTAATTATTAGTCTAATTTATTCCCATGCACTTAAGATAAACTTAGGAATTATTTATTAAGATAACTAGGTGCTTTTCTATGTTAAATGAAGTGAGCTATTATTAGATCATTGTGTCTCATCGCATGTGATGTTGACACATGTCTTGTTCTAATCCCTTTACCATTAGGGTTGCTCCTATATATCACTCAACCCTCATTTTATTATCAATCTAATATTTACTCTTTTGTTCTCTCAAACTCTCAACCTTTGAGGACTTTTATTTTCCTTGAAGATTCTTGAGGTTCATTTTGTAGATTTTTCTTGTTGAGGAATATTGCACATATTGTTTGTAGATCTCTTGCGTGGAAGGTGTCTTTGTTTGTTGTTTGATCATGTGGCTCGTGTTTTTCATAATTCTAACAAGCACTTACTCATCATTGCTACATTATAGGTTGACACCAGGGACAATACTAATGACAACATAATGCAACCGACACACTTACTTCCTCAAGGGTTAACATCAATGCAACAACACTCTGTTGACTTCAATGAAAACGTAAGTTTCTAACAAAACCAACACGAAATGATGAACATTGAAAATAGCTATTACACACAAAAATAATAACCCATAATCAATGACAACACAAATTCCCAAAGAAAGATTCCTTTATTTAGAATGTTTATAAATTAAAAATCTCATAGGCTTGCAAACTCTCTTATCCAAAAAACTATCTTCTTTCCCGAAATGACTATATTCCAAAAAAAAATCCTCTTTTAGTCCACCAATTACATATTTATATCATCACAAATGCAAATGAATCTTTAAACTAATTGGCAAAACAAGGTTAAAAGAATCCTTAAAAATTAAGAAAATTTAACACTTCACTAATTTAAGAGTCTTTTTAAATAACAACAGAGATTAATAATGTATGATGCTAAGGTGGCACAATTGGTGAAACAAGGTTAAAAGAATCCTTAAAAATTAAGAAAATTTAATGCTTCACTAATTTAAGAGTCTTTTTAAATAACAACGGATATTAATAATGTATGATGCTAAGGTGGCACAATTGGTGAAACAAGGCTAAGAGAATCCTTAAAAATTAAGAAAATTTAATGCTTCACTAATTTAAGAGCCGTTTAAAATAACAACAGAGATTAACAATGTATGATGCTAAGGTGGCACAATTTTTGAGTCAACAACATCCTTAATTTGAGATTGAGGTGTTTGAGTGGTAACTATGGCTTTATAGCTCTGAAATGCTATGATGACCAATGTCCATTCATTATACCTAAGACTGACAATAATATTGGTCCATGGTTTACATATCATTCAATTGCTCTAAAAGTTCTCTAGCATACTCTAATAAGTGATCAGGTGACTTGTGCATTGTACCAAGGTAGTGTCGATAGTACTTATCTTCTTCATATCCTCTACACTAAATGTCTACCTATCAAATAGCTTCTCAATCTTTTCCTTGTAATTATCTTTGATAGCTTGAACATCCATGTCTTGAGAATCATACTTTGTTTGGAAATTTAAGTTAATAGCTAAAAAATTAATTTAGATATCTGATTTAATCATATAACACTCTTTTAACAATTTGGCTTGTTCTTGGACATTGTATTTGAGAACTGCAAACTTCCATTTGATACTCTTTTTCTAGAGGAAACATTTATTATCATTGGTATTTGGGATAATTTTCTCAACAAGAAACTTATCAAGTCCCATGTTATCCATTTCTTTGATATTCTCATCAACCGATACCCAAACCATTTCTTCCCTCTTTGATATTGTAATCTTGTCATCAACTTCTTTCCTTTTGATGTCAACCTCATCATACAATTTCTTGGCTTCTTCAATAAATTTGGACCCTTTAAATATAATTCCATTTACCCAATCTTTGGTTACCATACCATAAGATTTATATTTGTGAATCTTCTCAATCACTTATTTTCTGCCAACTAAGATAGGATCAAATGAAGGGTCAATTTGACCTAATGGTTGGTTCAAGGTATCCACAATTAATTTAAGATAAGAAGTTAAAATTTTCACCTATTGCTTTAATTCATATTTGGATTGTTTTTCCTTATCTATCATTTCCACCAACTTGATAGCTAAAACTTGAGAGTTATATATGTCCCCATCACAGGATGAAGGTCCCATATTTATCTTTGTAATATTGAAGTCCTTAAATGTCACTTTACCAACATTATTTTCAGTAGAGGGATTTGAAATTTCCACAAACATGTTTTTAGAGACATATTACATCAACTTGGTATTTGTTTTAGGTTATTTTGGTAGCTTGGTAGTTGTTTTAGGTTATTTTGGTTGGAGTGTCCTTTGAAGTAGGTTAGCAGCAATATCTTATTTTGGAAGATTTTATTCCACTACTTTTATCTTCTTTGACAATATTTGTTACAACCAAGAGAAGGGTGTAATAGAAGGAGGACCAAAGGATGTCCAGTAGTACCAAGGGAAAATTATAATGTTCTCACATGAGGTGGGGTGGTAAATGAAGGCTTGACTCTATTGAAAGATGATGCATCGGGTGAAGATAAAGGTGAAGTATTAGGTTAGATTATTGAATTCTAAGATGAATGAGGTGGAAAATATTTAGTGATCATTAGGATGAGTAAGAAGAAGTATTTACTTGAGTGAGAGATGAGGCACAAGTAATTTCTTCTCTCACCTCAAGAATGGTGTCTAACTTATCCTTTTTGTTTTCTATCTTATCCTTGCCCTTCACAACACCCTTCAATGTTCTTTCTCGATTTCTCATGTTGGGAAGGTCTTTGTTGCCATCTCCTCCCTCTTAACCTATAACTTGAGGATTATATAATGGTGAGGTTGGTTGAGAAAGAGAAGAAGATCTCACCTTCCTATTGCCTTATTTATCTACACTTCCATTTGTTTTTGAATGTTTTGTGCTTGGTTTCTCAGTAGTCATTTTCAATACCCACTCTCCAGTTATTTTCAACATGAATATTGACCTTTCTTATAGATTCATTACCTTCTTGACATCCCAATTAATGGGGAAAATGGGTTGAATTTGGATATCTAGATCATAATAAATAGGATCCACTAGGTCAGATTCATCATCTTCTATACTTTAAAAATCTCAATTTAAATTGAAAATATTAATTTGTCTCAAAGAAAATATCATTCAATCCCTCTTTTGATACTTAATATAGTAGTCCTTTATTCTAGAAATATGGTGGAATCCAGGTCCAAGTTGCAAATTATTCCTAACATCAAATGGAAAACACATCTCAAAGAAATGTGTTGTATACTTAGCCATATCCCTTTCAATATTAAATGAATCATAAAAGTACTCGCATTGATAATGGGATAAGCCAATAGGGGTAGGGACACCTGCATTCTTCCTTTTTCAATACCTTTTGTTTAATTCACCAATCTATGTGTATACTTTGATCAAAACAAATTTATCAAAGCCTCCAATTTAATGTCGGAAAATATTTAGAATTGGATGAAGAAACTTTGATAATTGGTGATTAGTTGAGCATCTTCTAGAGATATCCTCAAGCTTATATCACCTTGGAGTTCCTAGATCACATGCATTGTAAATGTATATTTCACCCTTTTGAAACTTCTATAGTTGTTCTCCAATTAAAGTTATGGGTAGTGGTCGTAAATTTAAGTTACTTCATAAAAAAATTGACTAGAACTAGCCCCAACCAAGTTCTCATGGTGGCAATAACATAAAAAAATATGAATACATATAGAAAGACTTATCAACCAAAAAATGTGTTATTTGTCTATGAAGCTTATTACTGACAATATTACCCCATTCAATGAATTGTTCCCCATGGATGATCACAACAATAAATACGTACACTTACTCTTCAAAATTATGTGCATATCCATTGCCAACTAACCGTGGAGCAAAATAATGATGTCAAAGATCTCATTAGAAAAATGTGACCCATGTAATTTTTTAAGCAATTAAGATTTTCCTTTCTTAAGAACAACTAACCGTCGCCTAGCAATTATGTTTCAACATTGGATCTTTTTCTCAATGAAGCATTGGTATGATAATGTGGTATCAAGATCCATAAATATTTCTTTTTGAGGAGTCCTAAGAATTTTGGTAAAATATTTCCCACTAATATAGCAATTATCTTGTTGTCCCTTATTCTTACTTCTTGTGTTTAAGGATCATAATGATTCATACTTAACACCAAGTTTGTGTGTTGCACCATGACAAGGAAGCTAGTCACCTACAAGAATGTGTTATTTATCATTTTTTATGTAATTGGGAGATTATTTTCACTACCCATTCTTTTTGAAAAGTCATTTAGGTTCATGTCCCCTAATTTAGTATCACCAATTTCGAGCAACGTACTTTCTAAACTAGACAATTATTTTGTATTAAAGATAGTTTGAATGTTACATAATATCACAACAAGTATGCAAAAAAGTTGTCTTAGAAAAGACTGTACACACTAAATCTGCCCAAAAATTGTTAGATAGTGCTAACAAACCAGATTTACAATGTTAATATGTTGACATTGATAGTGCTAAAGTACTAGATTTACAGTGCTAAAAACCAGAATTACAATGCTAATATGAACACAATTATTATTTTGCTGCACAGGGAGACAACACCTTTCACATTAAAATCTCATAGGGGGCCAAGCTTGTTGAGGTCACTCCCTACTGATATTCTCTTCTTCGACCAGACCATTCTCATCACCTCCCACCATGGAATGTGCAACACTTTGGCTTGGACTGGTTGGGGGGGGGAGTCCTCCTATGTCTTCCTTGCACTACAAAAATCACATTAAACTCCCTTTGGAAATCATTTAAGGCTGTTAGGAAGATCTCATGCTCCTCTTCAGTTTTTTCGATCCTAGCCGATCCATCTCTAACAAAATTTGACAAAGAGATCTTGATATGCAATGATACTTGCGAGACAATATGAAAAAAAGTGAGTTTCTTTGAAAACTCAATAAGGCTCCTCCTATTACCCATGAACTTTTCATCATTCCTCACTTTCCAGTTGTGCCACATAATTTCACTAGAGAGAAAATTCAAAAAAAAATTGCATTCTTTTTTCAAATTTTTATTACAAATTATAGCATCAAACCATATCATCTTATCACTGTTATCCCAAATTTTTAGATTGCAACAAAACATTTTCTAGATTTCTTTAGATTAAATCCAATCAAATAAGATATGTTTTACTAATTTAGGAGTTTTACACATATTGCAAATATCCACATCATACCATTAGATTTATAGGGGATTCTTTGTAGCAAGACAAGCCACCTAGAAGCAGCCTTTTTTGGTTCAAGTCCACTGCACCAAACACTCATTAGAACTTTATGCCATTCATTCTTATCCATTTTTATATTCCAACATTTATTAAGGTGCTCAAAGATAGTGCTAACATAGGTTATATCTTTATAAACAACCTTTGCTTTTAGCTTGGAGATGGGACTACCATCCTTCCACACAATCTCCTTAGCTGGGTCTGGGGCTCTACCAGTATCCAGGGGGAAGGTAGATTCCTTGCAAGATTTATTAAGTGTGGAGTAGGTTCTATAGTTCAAAGTTGGGAGATCAAAATCACTTGCCATGTCAGTCCAGTCTTTGATTGTCCCTTCATGCAGGGTGTCACTAAAAGTTTGAATGCCTTTTTGGTACCACTTCTTAGTCGAGCACCCTTGCATTAGAGCGAGGGGCTTGTCTTTATGGAAGATATTCCACCATAAGGAGTTGTGGGAATGGACTTAGTGTTATCTTTTAGGGAAATGTCACTAGACTAGAGGTAAGCATTATGTTTGACTATCTACCAAGCCTTCCAAAGGCTCCTAAAAACCATTGAACCAACCGGAGACATCGAGAACTTGCTAAGGAGAATGTCACTCAAGGGAAGTTTCTTCCAAGATTTTTCTTGTTTGGGCACAACCATTTGGATGTTACTTCTTACCAAAACTTTCCAGGGCTCATTCCCCTCTAGGGCTTTCACAATCCACTTGGTTGCTAAGGCAATACCTTGCAGTCTCAGGTCTTTTAGACCTAATCCACCCTACAACTTGTCCAAGCAACACCACTCCCAACACACATCATGCTTTTTCCTTTTTCCTTTACCATCAGACCATAGAAACTCTATAATCTTCTTTTGGATCTCATTGACAAACTAGACAATTATTCATACACAACATATTTATATATTTTTTTTATTGAGATTAGATTGTAGAAAAAATGGACTAACCCCTTCAACATGAAACTAATCAAATATAGAGAAACTTTAAATTCCAACAAATAGTTTTGTACTAGGAAATTACTCATGAAATTGAATTACCCACAAAAAATTTCCCCACAAGTCACAAGAGCCTAAGTAGTTGTGTACCTTTACTCTTGGAAATATTTATTGCTCTATGTAGGACTTGGAATTTCCTCTATATTGATTTTTGGATGCACTCTATGAATTCACCTTCTCATTATCACCAACTCTCTAACAATTGCTTGTTAAAATGCCCCTTTTGGTGATTTAATTCATCTTTATAGACCATCATTTAATGTTCTTAGGCTTGGCTAATGCATTAATCATGCCTTTAATGTTGATGCATGGACAACCCCATCTTATTGTTAATACTTGGCTCTATTTAAAATATAGACCTTTTCAAATTTTCTTACCGAAAGTTTGAATGATTCTTTGAACTATGTCAGCTCCCAAAGGGGTTGTGACAACCTCGTCAGAGGTCAAAATGAGTTTTGAAACCACTTAAAGAGGCCATATTTATTCAATTATTAAAAAATGACTCCCAAATTTCCAATGAAATGCCTTTAAAAAATTCATTGAATTTCTTGTTGGTCAACTTAGTTGTGATAACCTTGTTGAGCACCAACATAGGTTTTAATTCCCCCAAAATATGTCACACACTAGTGCCAAAAAAATTGTTTCACTTCTTGAGTTGAAATAAAAATAAAGGCATCTTTGTGATCAACTTGTTCTTTCAAAATTCATGTTTCCTTGTCCATGGAAATTCTTAAACAAATATTCAAAATCTAGAGTGTTTCTAAAACCCTTGTCAGCTCCCAAAGGTGTTGTGACAACCTCATCAGGGACTGATGTGAGTTTTGAAACCTCACACAACCATCGAAATCCACCTAAATATCACTTGATATAACTATAAGAACCAAAATAAAACTCAACATGAACTTTAACACTTTGGAAGTTGAAAGGCTGTGACAATACAATTGGGTTCATATAAGTTTTTGAAACATCAAATCTTTGCAAAAAATATGATACTCAAACCCAATCTAAAGAAAAATTATGATTCAATGGGTTAACATAAGGAAAGTTAGGGCATAAAAAGACTTAGGCAACAACTAGCTTTGACTAGGGACAAAGACTCAAAGAATGCAAAATGAATCCAAATAAGGACTCCAAGGTCTAGACCTTTCCATTGGGAAAGAAAGTCACAACTAGGGGAAGGATAGAATGAGATTTCACAAGAAAAGAATAACACACAATATATACATAGACCAAATAAAAAAGGAGACAAACCAAAACTCCTAACTAACCTATACATAAAATATGGGGAACAACCCATTTCAAATTTGATAAATCTTTATCTTTTCCATTGTAGGTAAGCAAGACTGTACCATCTAGATAGGCCAAGAAAAATGCATTTCCACTAGATACTTGAATAATTAAGAAATGGCCCTTCCATAAAGAATCAAACTTATTATGCACTCCTTGATGCTCTCTCCTTTTATCCTAATGTAAGACTAGATCCCCCACCATGAAATTCCTTGGCATGGCCTTTTTTTCAAATATTTTTTTACTTTGGTTTGATGCAATGTAATTTTTTCAACAATTTCTTCTCTCCACTCTTATGTTTGGTTAAGTACATGATCCTTTTCTAGAAATAAATCTATAACTATTGATCTTCAATGGCATGTTGCAACTTAATGGTCAATAAATCCGAGGGAAGAGGTAGAGTATTGCCAATACCATATACTAGCTTGAAAGGAGACATGCCAAAAAATTCTCTTTTAGTGTCCTAATAATAGTGAAAAAAAATATTTCCAGACTTAGATTGTTTGTTACCTTGAGGATAATAAACTCAAGAATGCAATAAGACCACTTTGTGTTCCTAATAGAAAATATATTTTAATAGATGAAAATTTTATTGCACTACCAGTCACCAATTTCTAAGGCACTCCAAAATGGATTAAAATATTTTATTTTACAAAGTTATAAATCACTTATGAGGTAGTATATTTAACTAGAATAGATTCCACCCATTTGGTAAAGTAATATGTTGCAATAAGGATATGTGCATGCCCTACACTCGAGTGTGGATTAATTGACCCAATGAAATCTAACCCCATTGTTGAAATGGTTCTTCTTGATGCTATGAAAAAGGATTGAAGTAAAAAATGAGTAAGAAACACAAAGAAAAGTATACAAATAGCTATAACTCAATACTCTTTAACCTCCATGATTGAGCTACACAAGCTTTGCACCCAAGAAACTTTTTATTTTCTCTCTTGTTTACTAATGTGGATTGTTCAATGAGATCATAGCATAATCTAGATATCACTCAATATTTGATGAGAAATGGAGGGTGAGAGCTTCTATTTATAGAAATAGACTCAAATTGATGGAAGGCTAATATCTTGCCACCTAATCAAGGGCTCATGTTGAGAGGTGTTCTCAAGCAAGAGAAAGATGACAAGTGTTGTGTGAGGGATTGGGGAGAATGTGAGCTCGAATGACAATGATTTGAAAGGATAGAAGTGTAATTAAAAATTGGATTTATGGGGAGGAGAGAGATATCCCCATACAAATTCAACTCAAAAAGTGATATTTATCTTTAGTGGATTTAATGAGGTGGAGGTGGGCATTTATTGGAGAGATGAGGAAGCAAGCATGTGGGGGAAATGACATGTGACATTGGAAGAATTTAAAATTGGGGAAAAGGGCTAAGTGGATATTAATGAAAGGAGATTTAATATAGGATTAATTAATTAGTCAATTTTAAGGAGAAGAGGCTAAGGTTGCGTTTAAATAAATAATTAACCTTAGTTAGGAGAATAAGATAAGGTGAAAATTAATTAAATTAAATATTTTATTAATTTGGAGGAAAGGTGAAATAATTAATTAAATAATACAATATTTAATTAATTAAGGGATAAGGATGGAATAATTAATTAAATAATCTTTAACTAATTATGGGGGAATGGCAGGGATTAATTAAAATTTAGGATTTTAATTAATTCAAATGTAATGTCAGAATTGGGGTGTCTATATTATGCCCTTGTTTGATGCAACACCTAAAGTGATGTTGTATCAAATAAGTTAAAAAAAATTTCAAATAGGGTAGATGGAATAGTAGGTGATGCCCCTTAAGAGACCAATTGGAAAAAATTAAAAATGATTTTCAGGCGAGATCTCAAAAAAGGTAGGTTTAGAAGAGAAAGCGTGTTAAGGGAAAGAAGAATGAAAAGGAAGAAGGTAATAGGTCTAAAAATATGTGAGAATAGAGGAATTAGGGTACTTGCCACATGCCTTGGGAAAAAAATAGAGTTAAAGGCCCATAAATAGATCTCGGGGCCAAAGGTGTCATTTTCACCTTTATAATTAAGAGAAGAAGAGGAGATCAAGCAAGGAGCAATGACAACGGTTCCTTAGAATTTGCATTGTGTAGAGAAAGTTTGGGAGTACCAGTGGTTTAAGGAGGTGGGAGATCTGGTATGTGCTCTAACCTAGGGTTTTTAGGATAGTTAGGGTAATAAATGTAGGGAGATTAGGCTAGGAACTGGGAAAAACAAAGGTGCAATTTTATGAAACTGTGCTTGTGCACATGATTGTGGTGCTTTCATCACATGAAGCTAAACTTGTGCCCAAAATGACACTTGCAGAGAAAAATGACACCCGCACTTGATCAATTGATGATTTTGGGGGAGTCATGCTTGTGCTCAGAGTGGTGTTTGTGCATGGGGAAAGGCATCTATAGTGGTGATGGTCATGCTTGTGATAGAAAAGTGCTTGCATTCCACAAGTATGTGCCTCCATGATGGATAAGTATGTGCTTGCACCATAATCAACACTTGCATAGGTCAAGTTCACATTTGTGCTGGAAGGAACACTTGTGTAGGTCAAGGACACACTTGCACCAAAGTGGTGCTTGCATAAGGTAGGGATGCACTTATGCTAGAAATGACACTTCTGCCAAATGAAATTGTATTTTGGAAAAAAATGGAAGTACGTGAAAGTTTTGAGGGATTGAAGTGAAAGGGATTTATGCTATTTTTGAGGAGGATTGACATTGGTTGGTGATATGATGCAAGAATCCCTAGGTACTCTATAGGCATCTAAGAGGCAACTTCGGGTGATGATCTAATTACAATATCGACTTACAAACATGGGTGAGGAGTGGTTGAGATTGATGGGATTGTTTTATGTATTGAGGATGCCTCAGTTGAGGGCACATTGAGTGATGATGAATGCCCTAGTAGAGAAATGACATAGTGATACAAGCAACTTCCACTTACCTACAAGTGAGGCCACTATGAATTTAGAGGATGTGTCACAAATTTTGAGGCTCTTGATAGGGGGATCTTGTGGAGTATGACTTGATGCATGCTGAAGAGGTATTGGCTCAGGTTTTTATGATAGACGATCTTCTTGTTAAGGGGATTATGTTGGATATGAAGGTAGTTATGGGAGTGTTGCCAAAGTTATCTCTATTTAAAACAACACTGATGATAGGTGTTTTGGTGGTATCTAATTGAAAATCTAGGGGTTTTACCATTAGATGTATAGGAGTGTTAGAGAGGATGTTGTCAAAGGGCACAATGTTTTTGTGGGGGGCTTGTGTTTTGGTAAATATTTATAGAGATACACATTTGGTGGTCTACATGGATGGACGAAGCTTGGACTGTGGAGTGAGTCTACTATGCATTTGTGCTTATGAGTATGTGTCAATCTTATGACTAGTGATAGACAGGGGTAGGGGCTTGGCATGCCTTATGTATTTTCATATGCATCATTTTTATGGCAATGACGACTAGGGGATCTACCCTATTAGTGGTGATTTCTTGATGATATGGGTAGTTTTATTTGGAAACCATACCATGATTGTGAGGTATGTGAAGAGGATGACACCTACATGCCATATGTTTAGAGGACATAGTACTTAGTCAGTCATACCTCTACCATCATTGAGTAGTATTTGTCAATGTGAGTTATGAGATAGTTTGGATTACAACAAATTGTGTCAATGTAGGAGGTATGTTTGCATGAGTAGTGTGGGAGAGGGGGCTATGGGGTGGTTATATTGAGCCCTATATGACTAGGTAGGATTGGTGGGATACCTAGTGATGCCATAGGATCCAAGGTGAGAAATGAAAGATTTAGGTACCACAATAGACATAATAGAGTATGATGCACAGTGAGCATAGTGAAGGTCAGTATGATTGATGATCTCGTTGGATTAGCTTGCTCTAGTTGAGGAGGAGGAGGAGGATGATGATAACGAAAATGGGGATGATGAAAGGGATGATGGGGATTATGGGGGTCAATGATTTTGATAGAGAAGAGACCTTGATGTAGGTAGAGGAGAGGAGAGGGGAACATAGGAGGATGTGGATGTGGACAATAAGGACCACTCTAATGATAAGGATGATATACAAGTATGAATAGGCCTCATGATAGTGGGGTGTGATCAAATCAGATAGGAGTGGGTATAGTTTATAGGGGAGTGATACATGACACTGGTGAAGGTAGTCTACCTATAGGGATTATTGGATGGAGCCGAAGGTGGAGACAAAGGGGAAAAAATTTCCCTTGTGACAACAAAGATAGATGCAACATGAGTCATGGAAACTCAAGCTCAAGCAGATGTGGTTAGATTATGGTAGGAGCATGATATTACTCAAAATCTATGGTTGGACATGAGATGCAAAATATAGTTGCATAGCTAACATGTATGACATGGGAGATGCAATATTATCACACTTTATATGAGTGGCAACACTAGCAGAGCCATGAGATTCTAGCTTTATAGCTAGTGCTCGATCACATAGATCTAGATCATCCAGGTTAGGGCCATCGGTGGGTATGGGGCCATGGTCCACCTCCGTCACCATCATTGCTCATGGGCCCATCTTAGTTAGAGGGGGCAAGCATAAGATAGGTGCTTGTAGGATTTTTTTTTATTATACCCTATAATGGTATCAAATTTTTAGATGTACATGGTAGAGGCCTTTCATATATTTGTATCATGACATTATTTTGATTTATATGAGATGATGATCTATATAGTGGTGATGTATGTTATATGGACTTTATTATGTGATGTGATGCTAATTTGATTTATTATGAAAATGCTTATTTGATTTTATTCATGTATGGTTAGATCGATGTGTCAGGATGTATATTTATGTTATGGTGATTTCATATAGATGAGATACATATGTACTATATGTATATGATGCTAACATGTTTATGCAATATGTGATGGAATACTGTGTATGATATATATGGATGTATGGATGATATTTTTTTATTTATTTTTATTGATATAAATGATGAATGATGTTTATTATACACAAAAGTTTATGGATGATGATTATTCTTATCGATATGGATAATGATTAATAATTGTAAAATACAAAATGCAAAATGAAAAATGGATAAATGTATAATGGTTAAATATGATAATGAAAAATGGTTAATGAATAATGAATATTAAATGTGTAATCATTAATGATCAGATGAAATGAATATGATTATGTGAAAATGGATAATGCAAAATGACAATGATTAAATTTATAATGCAAAATGGATATTGACTAATGATTATGTAAAATGGATAATGGATAAATGTATAGTAGTTTAATTGTTGCATCTTGAGAATATTAGTTGGCATTGATTTCAAATGTGTACTAAAGATTGCAAATGCTCCAAAGATAGTTGATATGCATAGATCTATTGGTACAAGTCTACATTACAGTATATGGAAGATTGGTGGTCAACCTAATGTCTAAGTGTGATGCGAAGGTGGGTACATATGTTTTAATGTGTTTACAGTATGTCTACCTTGATATCTTTCTAATTTGGTGTATCGTACTTAGTGGAGAGTTGCAAAACATTTTCTAAGGCATTCATAGTGTATATCCTCAGGTAGAGACACAATGTTTTAGTCTGCATCCTTCCATTGAGCAAGATTTAATCCTATGGTTTAGAAGATAATTTGATAGATATTTTAAGGTTTTATATCCAAAATTTCAAGTCATTACACTTACAGTGAAAGTTATAAGTGACAAAGTTTTGGTCTATGCTCTGGTAGAGTAAAGTGATGATGAAGGCTTGTTGGAATACTCCACATTCCTCGATAAGTGAAGAGTCTGCCTTACGACTTTGTGGACATGTTCAGTTATGTTCAATACATGTATTGAAGTTTCAAGGGATTTTTTGGTTTGCAAATATAGTTTTCAAGTTAAAAAGTATTACAGTTGCCTAATTCTTCTACAAAGTATATGTTTGAGTATTTAAGCCAATATGAGATTATATAGATCATTTGTATGAGTTTGTATGGAAATTCTACATGTATCATAGTATCTCATATTTGAAGTACATGCAAATCTTTCTTGTTTCCAATATCACACAATTATTTCAAGTCAATTTGTGAAGTATTGTTGTTGTTGAGGCTGACTAAGGTATATTATTATTGTGTGCCATAAGTTTATGATTGAGTGGAGTTCAAGGAGTGTTTGTAGATGTTGCATGAGTCGTGCCAACTCATTTGGTTGAAATGTAAATACTATTTAATCATTTTTGTATATCACCAATGAAGATGTAGGCCGACATGTTATAATTTTGATATTTATTATTTGTGACCAACTGATTTTTTATTATGAAAGCATGTAGATGATATAAATCTCAAAATATCCTCATCATCATTAAAAACATTCTAGTTCTGTATATTATCAAGAATTGAAGGTTTAGTGTACACTTCAAATTTTGAAATTCTTGCAAAGGTAATGTCATCTGGTCAGAGTACAATATTGGCAAGTAAATATGCCACCTGATTCTTACTCCTATCCAACCAGCTAATACCAAAAGCATCAAATTATTCTATTGAATCCCAAACAAAATTCCTATACTATCTCAACCTATTATTCTTTGATGCATACCTTGACCTAACTTGAGAAACAACAAGCTCTAAATCTCCAATAACTCTTAAATTCTTGATTCCATTTTTCTTAGCTAATCTTAATCCTAGTGGCAAAGCTTCATATTCAGCTACATTATTTGTACATGCAAATAACAATGAAAATGAAAACTTAAAAGTTTTACCACTAGGTGAAATGAGTATCACCCCTGCACCTGCTCCTTTTGAGAAAGCACCATCAAAACACATGCTCCATAATTCATCATTGTTTTCCTACTGCAATACTTCCTTTTCAAGGGGTGCAAGTTGTCTATCCTCTTCTTCTTGTGAATCCTCAACTCTAAAATTTTCAATACCAATATCCACAAAGTGATTTTTGTCCTCTTGATCCACAAATTCAATCATGTGTGGGGCTCTTGATTCCATCACAAGCTTAATGTCTTTTCCATCAATTAGAAATGTGGTGAAAGACATGTCACATTGCATGCTACCTCCCATGGAAGCACTCCACTTTCTTGAAAATAACATACCATAATTGGGTGGGATGTCCACCACAACTATGCTCATAACAAACTCCTTGTTTGGAAAAGTAGTCAGTCTATATGGGACATCTTTAATCACTCCTATTCCTAGGATTTCTCTTGAATCCATGGAATAGAATTTTCCATTGAAACAATTTATCTTCAAACCCATCTCTTTCATAATCTCTATCAACATGATGTTAGATGAAGCTCCTAAATCAATCATATGACTTTTAAGAAGCTTACCATCAACAAATAGAGTTACATAAAAATGATCAATATTATTTGGGAAAGCTGTGATAGTACTACCTAAGTAAATTTTATGGATTTCACTAATGGATTCCTCCACTTATTATTCACTTTATTTTCACTCACTTTAGGCTAAGTAGACACCATTTTATCATCACAAGATGTAGTAGCATCATTGATAAAGGCCACTTCCTTTTTTTTGTGCTCTTCAATTCTCATCATCTACATTAATGGGACTATCACCTTGACTTGGGAAAGTAATTGAAACATTTCAATAGGATTATACTTAGGTAGTTCATAAGGAACTACACTTTTTTCTTCAATCTTATCCTTTTTTCGCTCACATTTCTTTTCAACTTCTTTCTTTAAGTGTTTCCTTTTTTACCCTACACTTGGCTTTTAAGTCTTTTTTTTTACAATAGGAGAAACAATATCATCACTTTTCTTGGTTGTATTATCTTTCTTAGCCTAAATATTAGGTCCTTTACTTTCCTTGTATTTAATTTCACCCTCTTTACCATCTTCCTTAGCTCCCTAATTTCCTATATTTTTCTCTTTGATGAATGTGTTGCCTAGCTTGCCTTGGTCACAATTGATAATTCTATTCCTCGAATTTTGAGTGTTTCTAGCTTGTACAACCAATGCAATCACCATCCTTTGATAATCCTCATTATAAGGTTTTCTTAGAGACACATTCATTTCATTTGTCTCAAACATTATGCTCAACATTGTCATCTTCATTAGGAAAAAATTGTTGATGATAAGCATTTGACTTCTGTCTTTTACTATACACGTCTACTTCATGTGATTCTTCATCTAAAGAGAATTCTTTCTCAACAAAAACTGATTTGTGCATAAGAACATGTATTTCCTCACTGTTTTCTTGAAGTTTCTCATAGTCATTAGGCTCATTTTGTTCTTCTTCAAATTGTTTTGTTACTGAGCATGTTTGCGAAGCATGTGGCAATTGGAAAACAATACACCAAGGTGTTTTATCAACAAAATTTACATATTTCTATAATAGATCAAGGGTAACCTTGCTTTGTGTACTCTTTTGATTATTTTGAACTGGCTTTCCATTATGCCAATTTGTATTATAAGGATGGTCATGTAGCCTAGGAGGTCTTTCATTTTTTTGGAAATTATGCTTATGATTTTTCAGTCCTTTTTCTTGCTTGGCAAGTCTATAACTGATGTCCTTCATGGAACTTGAAACCTTATCTATTTTTTCCTCAAGTGAAGATCCTTTCTTTGCAAAGTTTTTGTCTTCCTTCTTTGGGTTCTTCAAGATCTTGACATCATCTCTCCTCCCTACTTTGCTCGATACTCTTCTATGAATTTCAATGTGTAATGAAATCTTGAAGGTCTCTCTCAAGGTTTGGGGATTCTTGTCTCACAATAGATAACCCTTTGAATCAAAGGCATTGCAATAATTAACCAAACACACATTATCATTCAACCTCAAGTTAGCAGGCAATCTATTCATATCCTTCTAAAACCCGATATTAAAATCAATAACCATTTCATTAGAGCCTTTAGATATATTATTAAACTCACTCAACAAGAACCTTGCATCAGTCTTATTTCCATATTATTCTCTAAATATCCTTTTAAACTCCTCCCATGACCCAATGCTTTCTACTAGAAAATATCTATACCAATCCTTAGCATCTTCAATGAGTGACTGCATAAAGAGTTTCATCATAACATCTTTAGCCTCCACCTCAAAATAATCCATCATGTTGACAAACAATCTTAGGTGATCCTCACCACTTATTGCATTATTCCTAGATAATCAAACCAATACACTCCTGATATCATCAGGGAATTGGTTTGGGTAACTAGGTATCCCAACAAAGCATAATGTTTTGTACCTATCCACTTTCATAGGTCTTATGGTGAACCAGTCTCTTTTATTATTATGAGCTCCATTTTCATCTTGATCACCATATTGTTTATTGTCTTTTCCATTTCCACCTCCACCAACACCACCACTTCCATTCCCTCCTCCAGATTGGGTATTTTTATTTTGTTTATTGCCTCCACCTCCACCACCTCGACCCCCACCACCACTACTACTAGGGATATCTCAAATTGATTTAGTATTTTGTGACTAGAGATCAGGGATATAATGACCAGAACTTGAAGATCCTGGGTTTGGAATGGAGGTTTTGAGAAATGCAATATTCTTTTCTATTTCTTTATTTGCAACAAGAACTTGCATCTTATCCAGCTCTTTTTGCAATTTATCATTAGCTAATTGCAACCTAAAAACTTCAGGATCTAGAGGTGCATTTGATGGAATGGATTTAGTTTGTGAACTTGTGGTAGAGGTATTAGTGGATGAGGCAGTTGTGTTTGCATTTGTAGTAGATTTCTTGGGCTGACCCATAGGTTTCTTTCTAGTATCTAGAGGTTGAGATTTCTTGTCAACAACAGAGGGATCTAAAACTTTAGTTGCTACGATAGAACTAGTATATGTGCTTGTTGTTGTGGTTCCAATAGGAATATTTTCCTTAATTTATCTCTCTTTATCATGGTAACCTTTATCTTTTCCTCTCTTACCTTCACTTGTTTTAATCCCAACTCCTTAAGTCTCAAATCCTCTTCATGTAGAGCTTGCATATCCTTATTTATCTCCTCTTCATCCTCTAGAGTAACCTTAGATTTGATGGGTTATGGGGTGTAATAGGTAAGATTCAATGGTTCTCTTTCAAAAGAATGGTGTGAGGTTCGACTATGTGATCTTCCCCTTGGATTGAAATTATCATCATTGAAAATAGAGGCACCCCCAAGATTTTCCTTTTTGGCTAGGGATTCAAATCCCTTATAGCAAAATTTTCATAATTCAGACTCCTTTGATGCTAGAGGATTAGGATTAGGCTGACTAGTGGTAACAAGGAGTTCATTTGTAACAAGATTTTCCTCATTACTATGGAGCATACCAAAATAAAATGTTTCTTCATGAGTATTTTCATTTAAAATTGCAAATGCATGATCAAGATTGTTTACAAACTTACTTGTTTCAATGTTCTTTGCTATCCATGATGACTTCTTAGTCTGTGGAAATTCAGACTCCAACTTCTGCCCAAGATTCTTCTTCACATTTCTTTGGGTTCCTCTCATGGCTTCAAATCTCTTCTCACAAATCTCCCTCACTTTCTTTCTTTGAACTTTTCAATTTGCACTAGCACAAGAGACTTTAGAGTCACCACCCACTAGATTGGGAAATAAAAATATATCACAATTTTGAGAAAACTTTGTAAATTCAAAGAAGATTTTGAACATACCCTAACAAGAGACATAAAAAGGAGCTAGAACTTGACTCACAGAATAAAAAATTAATCTATGATGAGAATTTTTATGAATTGTTCTTCAAACAATGAAGAACAAGGACATTCATTGACTTTGACTGTACTTGATCTGACCAAGAGACATTGGACTAGCTTTTTCCCCAATAGAGTTGTCAATCTATTGGTTATTTTTAATGAACCAAGCTTATCTCACCATTTATCTATGAATGTACCAGATTCAATTTTCAATAACTATGAGGGATTTTCCAACAAACATGTGAAATATTTCTAGGCTTTCCCTTTGCACTTTAGGCTCTGCAAAACCCGGGAGGGTGATCCCTACAAATACTCTTGTGCCAAATATCATATACATTGTAAATTTAATAGATAAATTCTCCTTTAATTGCTTAACAAGTGGAAACCTTAAATATCTAGCTAATCTTTATGGTAACATCACATTAAAGCATGCAAAAGTGTTATAATTTTAGCTCAACATACATTCACACAGAAAATGTAGATTAAGATTGATTTTGAATGTAGTTACTAAGAAATATCTAGGAAATTGTAACATAACATGACCATTGCCTTATCCCAGGGTGGAGAATTCTAAACCACATAATTAAAAAATATAACAACATTACTCTTTTCATAAAAGGCCTATCATTGATTCCTTACACCAGTAATACAAGAAACTTAACCAACAATACTTAATTATCCGTGCATACATTCACATAAACCTTTATTCATGTTAAAACATATCTAACTCATTCTTTGAACAAGTGTATTAACATTGAATAAACATTCAAGGAAAGGAAAGAAGATGAATAGAATTAATCTTTGATTCCCTTATATTCATGATCTATGCAAAGTATATAATGGAGAACATTGGCCTTGAATATTTTTCCATTTATATCCCAAAATATGATAGTATTGTTATCATATTCACTGCTACAAGACTCAAAAGACTCTTAGAACCTAGAATAGACTCATATTTCTATTATCTATACTTGGCTACAAAATTTCTTTGAGATCAATCGAATAACAACCCCATACAATTGGCCATGAATTCTCTTTTATAAGAACAAGGGAGCAAAACAAGCATCGATCCAAATATACACATGTCATGTTTTCATTTGACATTCACATTTACATTCAAAAGGAAATTTTATTTTCCCAAACTCGAGGGAGATGTTCAAATAAGACAAAAACCATTTATCATTTATTGATGAAGACTCTCCTACCTTCCAAAAGGATCTTTAGTCGATGAAAATTATTCTTTCCACGAGTTACACACCCTCTTCCACGTGCTCCAAAACTTGAGGATGAAAAGCATAAAACAAAGAAAGAGGAATACACTGAAGCATTTCCTCGTCTACATCCCATGTCATCAATTTGAGTTTGAGAGAACACAATGTCTAAACATTGATGTATCTAAGGCCTAATTTGTACTAATTTCAAGCCATGCATTCTACTTCTCCCATTGTAGCCTTTGTTATTGTAGACATAATATCAAATTTTCAATCACCACTACAACAACCTACTCATCCAAAATGTCAACATACTTTCTCTTACATAGTTCAAAGTATTCCTCAAAAGGCCATTCAAATACAATAACCTAGTTTTTCTTCTTCATGTATGGGGTGTATTTAATTGCCACATGGTTAGCCTCTTTTCCAAACTCTTTAAGGAAGATGCCTATGTAGGTGAGCCTGTCTATACTATTCTTCAACATCTCCACATCCACTCCATCACAAATTAACTTGGCCTGAGTGGCTATCACCTTATTGGCTTGGTCCTTCCATTCTTGTATAGGTTTAACTTCACCATTTTCATTCAAAATATCTGGGAGAAAACTAAAAATCCACTCATCAAAACTCTTCACTAGCTTCCTAATTTTCATTTCGAGTGGTTCAATCAACCCTTGGAATTCCTTGATTGCATTTACCAGTTTGAAAGTTGGGACAATGCTATGTGGCTGATTGGTATCATGTTTTGATCCAATTGCCATATATCTTAACTCTTGAAACCTAGGGATCCATTTATCCATCAATGGGATGGATACCTCTTTATTCTTGTCAAAATTCCTTATTGCATCAAACACAGATGAGTAGTTTGAATGAATGATAATTAATCTCTTCTCGATCCCTTTATTCAAGTTCTCTAGCACCACCATCACAATCCTCATGTTGCTTAATTGAATAAGCACATCAAATCTATCCTCATATTTTTTATTCTTCTCCATTAGGTCTTCTTTGGTGGTATCTTTTATTGTAGGTGCATCTGATGGACTAGGAGCTAATTGTGTAATAGGCACATCCTCAAAAATAGGAGGTACAACATCAGTTGGGATTGGAGGTGGTGAAAGAATAGGAGAAGACAAAAAATGTTCTTGTGGGGAACGAGGAGGAAAAATTGTTTCTTGTGATGACCCTAGTTGCATTGACTCAAACTTTTCCTTCCATAGTACAATTTGCAATTACATTTCTACTATCTTTTTTTGCCCCACATTGTATTCAACCACTATATCATTATACTTTGTTCTGAACTTGTCCCTTTCTTCAGTTAGAGACTCAATTATGGCTTTGATAAACTGAGCTACATTAACACTCAATGTTACTACTTCTAGGGCAGATGTATTTGATACTCTTTTAATGATTAGCCCTCGTTTGACTCCAATAGTCGATTCTACAACCTCTGGCTTCTTTGTGCTTGGGGCTAAGTTCCATATGGCTATTGTGTCCCATTGAGAATTGAAGGTTGATCCTTGCAAGGCCAAAGTAATTTCCTCTTCTATGTTGAAGATGGGAGCATCATGTCTTCTGACTATCCTTATGCTTTTTAGGAAGTTACTTTGTCCACTTTTTGAGTTGTTTTGGGGCTTCTAAGGTTTTCAATTTTGAATTTGAAGATGCATTGGAGAAATTTCTCAGGATGAAAAATTTAATATCTCCCAAACCGTATAGGGTATCGAGATGATTCTTTTGCAACTAGAAAATTTTTTCAATTCCGATCCGTGGGATAAGTTTTGAGGTCCATACGAGCCTAGTTAGGCCGACTTACTAAAAATAGTAAGTGACCGTTTTTCACCTTTTTAGACTTTTGACTATCTTACACCCCTTAAGTGCCATAATGGGACTCAAAACAACTAAAGACAAATAAGGAAAAATATTTTTTTAGGTGATGCAAGATTTCCCTACACCACTGGATGCTCATGCATCATATATAACCAAACACTTTAACTGCTTGTGGTGTGTCATGCCATTCAATGCATGTAGAGGGATATTAGTGATTTCTTTCTTCTATAAATTTGCATGTTTCAATTACACATTTTTTTCTTCTATGGCTACTTGTCCCTCTTCTTCAACCTAATTCTCAATAATCATTAGTATATTCTCATTACTATCACATTTATGACCCTTAAAGCATTTTCTATTATAATGGTGACATAGATTTTTTTTTTTTCTAACTTTTCTTGAGGAGATAGATTAGTTAATTATCTTGGGTTAAGGAAGTTGGCCCCATTTTTTTAATATGATTAATGATATTTATATCTTTCCAACCTATAGTTAGGAATTTTGTGGATCTTTTGATGGTTACATTTCATTGCTCAATATCCAATGTCTGTTGCATAGATTGTCTAACTACACAATGCTCCAAAAAATGAATGTCATGTTTAATTTGGTCATTAATTCTATTGATGTACATTTTTAGCCTTTGGGAAGGTGTCACATCTTGAGCTCAAATTTCCAATCTCATATGCTCAGCATTGTATTCATTTATAGACCATATTTGTTTTAAATTTATTAGTTGTGTAAAATATATTCTCTTACAAGATTTCTCATAGTGGTCTACTAAGTCATTAGTAAATTATTTCCAAATAATCATTTTCCCTTATTTTTCATGCCTAAGATGAGGATTGTGTGTTCATTTTAAGCCCAAAATAAAGATGAATTTATTTTAACATCAAAATTAAATATTTCTAAACTAAAGCTCATAATGATCAAAATCACTACACTATAAAGGGTATAGTGATCAAAATAAATTTAGATTCCAACTCCTCCAAGCCAAGCTTCCTACAAAGGATTAGTTCTCAAGAAATAAAGAAACACAAAACAACAAATAGTCAGGGTTAGAAAAAGAAATCAAGTTGAAATGAGTTAAGCCCTAAAAACTAAGCTGACTGTTATACTTGTAAAGGAATCTCTTTGTCAGTACCAATGTGTCACTCTATTAGACATAAGCATCACTTTGTCAAACAAAGGTGTTGGTCTCGCTTTTTGCATAGGCATCAAGATTTTTGAAGAAGCGTCACTATTAGTAGAGGCATCAACTTGTCACCTACAAAAGAAAATAAAATATTAGCAAACAAAGGCATCGATATTTGCAAAGCCATCGATCTTTGAGTTACAAAGGTGTCACTATTTGCAAAAGCATTGGTCTACTCAGTTGTGAAGGCATCAGTCTTCTTTTGGAACTTGCAATGTTTGACAAAATTTAAACAAAACAAGTTAGATAGGGATGTGGGTCCCATTAGGTGTGCCAAAATGTAACATGGTTAGTCCAATTGATCAAATACTAAAGAATTGAAATAATAACAGGATGAAATGATCAATTAAAATCCATATTCCATGAGATTTGTCTAACAATTACTAAACAAGGTTCACTAACAAGCATAAAAGACCAAAGTAATGCAAATGAACACCTAATTAGCAATGCAAACCTTCATCCATTGGGGGATTAGTGCTGAATTGGATGTAGAGTGCTCAATTTGAAGCATAATCCATGGTTGATTGTGAAAAATCTTGATGAATTGATGGTAATGGTATATATTGATTCACAAATGATTTGAATAGCTCAAGGGTGAGTATGAAATTGGGTAGAGTAACTTTTCTCAAATGGTTGTGAATGAATTGTCATGTAAAATGAGGAGTATTTATAGATTTTTGGAATGAATTAATGGTTGAGATTGAATTGGATAATCAATGGATGAAATTGGATGAGATATAAAGAAATGGATCAAAGATGATATCAAGGGTTGATAATGCATAATGACATGGATCAAGGATTTTAATTAAAGGTCCACATTGTTTGAGATAATAACAAATCCCTTGATTTTAGGAAGCATGTGGGAGATATTTCCATGTGGAGGGAAATATTTAAATTTGAAAAGGGAATATTCCATGACAATATTCTTTGAATGATTGGAGGAAATTAGTGAATTAAACAATTTAAAAAATTATTTAATTGTAAAAGTGGAGGAATTAGGAACTTTAATTAAATTATTAGGAATTACTTAATCAAAGTGGGATTTATGACATTTCATTAAACAATTTGCATTATTTAATCAAATGAGAAGAAATTTAGTGTGAAGAATGATGAATTAATCCAATAAAATTAATTATTTGATTAATAGGAGAAAATAGTGAAATTAACTAAATAATTGACATTATTTAATCAAATAGAGGAATTAGTTAATTTATGAGAGAAATGGTGTTAATAGGTGATATCAGACCTATGTGATATATTCAAGACATTTTTAGGTGTCTACGATACCATTGATAATGTTCAAATTCTAAATGTAGTAAAGTTATTCCAATGATTGCATTATTAGATAATTATAAAGTTAAAATTATTATTCCATGAGACTTATCCATGAGGTTACATCTATACTATCAAACTTATTGATATCTATTTTTTGGTAGTTTAACTTTGGACCTTGAAAATATTGTCCTATCCCTTGATTTTGTCTATTAGGTTTGTACCCACCTTGATAGTTATGTTGGTGCCTCAATCTAGAAAATATTCCTTTTGTAAACCTACATAAACCCTCATTTAAAGATGTTGCAATTGGTTCAAATAATTTATCCTTAATAAAGTGTACAACCATTTCACATCCTAGGGGAATTATTCCCTCAATTTTAGGTGGTGGACAATAAAGAGGGTCATTGGATTCAATATTCATAAAAATTTCCTCGAGCCTTAAATATGACATAGCTTCATTTATTTATTTATTTTGAACTTTATATTATTTTTTAGTATTTAAGGGACGATAGTATTTGGTGTGAGTTGTAACCATAAAATTTTAGAACATTGATTATGATAGTTTTTTATGTTCACATTTTGACAAAACTTTGACCACTAAATTAAGGAGTGTATTTTGTAGCTAGTAATAAATTATAAAGAAATTACCCAACCTAATTTTTCATAATCTTTCCAAAAATACATTTTTTTAATTCTAAAATTTATGGTCTATAGAGAAAATTAATGGAAAATAATAAAATTCTAATAACTTCCACAAAACTTACCGTAAATATCTAATTTTTTACTTGAACCTATATTTGATGTATACCTTTAAATCTAGAAAAAATGGGTAAAAATTCACAATGGTTTGTAAGTTATCATGCAACAAAAATATTGGCCCAAATCATAGCTTTGATGCCAATTGTTATGATATTTCTTATAAATAAATAAAATAGAAAATAGAAAACCACTTCAAGTAGACCTCCAATAATAAATAAATTTAGTATTATTAGAGGCATGCTATTAATAATATTTATTCAATGAAGTAGAGACTATGGAGGGTCTGGATGGAGTGGTCCATTGATTGATTTTGTCTATTGTATGTATAAACACCTTATTACATTATTAAGTGACACTATTATATTAGCAAAAGATATAGGCCCAATTGAGCACAAATATAGTTTAGTTTGAGATTGGGGATTGTTATCAAGGGTGATCATGTATTTTACTAAGTGACCCATGAAGAGGGTGAGTGGGATCCAATTGTGGACCCTCAAAGTGTATGCTCAATGTGGTACAACCTTGTGCTAGTACCATGGGTGCATAAAGTAGATGTAATAGATACATTCACAATTCCTACATATATGATGTAGTGGAAACAAAGGAGACATGTTTGCCTAACTATTTTTTACTAATTAAGGACACATGAGAAAATACATGTAACCTATGGAAATGAAAAGAGTACAAGTGGATCAAGGAACAAGGTAGACATTGAGAGCAACACAAGGCCAAGACAAGGATAGACAAAATAGGGCACAAATGTAGGGTGAAGCCTAGCCTTAGGTACATGGGCATAAGTAGGGAGGGGAAACTAACATGGAGATGGATGATCAAGTCATGCAAGGGTAGAGAGAGGATGATTAATATATGAGAATGGAAATAATTGTTTCAAAGAGAGAAATCATGTAGGTGGATAGATATGAGGAAGGAGGTAAGAATAATTAGGCTCACATCAAAGAGGGATTTCCTAGTTGAGAGGGACATATTAGTCACTAAGCAAGACACCTTGAAAGCTAAAAGAGCTAGTGTGATGATGGTGAGAGACTAATTGATAACAAAAAGGGACAAGGTGGTGGCAAAGAGAGAATTATTGAGTATAGATTGTGATAACTAGATTGTAGACAAGGATATTTTTTGACTTGAGTATGAGAGTTGGATAGTAGAGATGGATACTCTATGAGTGGAGTGATATTTATGGGTGTTGAGAGGTATGTCCTATATGTACATATATAGTGAGCCTAAATGGATATATGGTAACTCCATAATGAGTGAGACAAGGCACAATCACTACTAGTGTTGTAGGGTTTCACATAGGTGGTAGTGGAGATGGTGAGGGATATTTAAGAAATTATTGTGGGCACTATGAGAGGCCCTAATATAGAGGAATATATGAGCTAATGGTTCTTTCATGGTAGAGGGAACCTATATACACAAAGATGTTAGCTTCCCTAGCTAGTAAGAGAGACCAATAGATCTATTTTAGTGATGCAACCACCACCTCCTCCACCTCTAAGAGGACCCAATCTAGGGTTATAGGGTAAAATTTCTAGCCAAAGATACTAGGAATTTAGCTTCATTGTATTATTGTGTATGATAGATACTCTTTTATGTACATATTGATCCTTATGCTCTATGGATTAATGATGTACTATTATTGATGTATATAGTGATCTTGATGTATATATGATGAGAGATATTGTACCATAATTTTTCATGTCTATATGATGGACACTATTTGATGGATGTACATACTTATGAGGCAAGGTGATGCTAATTTAGGATACTTATATGTTGTTATGTGATTATGATGATGATTAGATGTTTATGATAATGATTATGGTATTATGGTGATGTTTATGTATGACTAATGATTATGGTTCTTATGATGATGGATAATGTATATTTTACTATGACAATGATAATGATTATGATGAATGAATTGTTGATTATGGTTAGGGATGTTCATTGATCCGTAAATGTATACATATTTGGTTATGATTATGATGTGTTTATCATTTGATAATATGTGTATGATTATTGATTTAATGATGTATATTATTTATTTTTATGAGGATGGATTATTATAGTGATAATGATTATGATGTATGGATTATTGATTATAGTTAGGGATATTCATTGATCTGTAAATGTATACATTTTTAGTTATAATTATGATGTTGTTATGATTTGATAATATATGTATGATTATGGATTTAATGATGTATATTATTTATTTTATGAGGATGGATTATGTGTTATGGATAGTGATTATGATTTGATGATGTATATATAATGTATGGATGTATCATGCAATTTTTTATGATGATGATTAGAAATGCCCATGTGATTAATGATATATATGATAAATTTTATGATAAATGTATAATGTAAGATGATAATATGTGGCAAATGTAACAAAAAATATCTTTTGTTCATGGTAAAACTTGAGAATAAAATGATAATAGTCGAATAAAGTAGATGGATGGATGAATAAACTAAATTTAATTAATGAAATGTAATTAATTATTTGTATAATATGGATTATGATGTGGATATGGAATGTGTTGGTGATAAACTTTGTAGTGCCTAAATTTTATTAATTGCTACTCCTCCTTTACACTTAGCCTTGTGGGTACCCATCATATATTATCAATTTGAGATATTTTCAAATGAGATCCCTTGATCAAAATTTCTTGAGTGTTTCCCTCCATCATCCCTCATTTTACCTTAGGTATTGGAAGCTACTAATTATTTTTTTAAATGTAAGTATGGAGGTGGATTAGTCTTTTCATAAGTTCAATGACTTCTTGAATTGATGTTAAGTACTCCTTTTATCTGTCACACTTTTCAAGGGTCCTCAAAGTTGTTAAAGTGTTGAAAATACTTTTTGAAGGTGTTCAATGTTTATAAACCTTTGAAAATATCAACAAGTTATTTAAGCCCAATGTTATGAGTAAGTGATCATCAAGTTAGGATGTTGATGAGTTTGTAGGTTCATGAACTTGTTGAAGTGTTGAGAGATTTTATATGTTGATAAGTTTATGAGTTCATGAACTTTATAAAATGTTGACAAAGTTACAAGATGATCATGCATTGGTGAGTTCACAAATTCACCAAAATTCCAATGGCATTCCTTAAAATTTGGATCGCAAACAAGTTTGTCTAAGGTTCCATATGAATTTGTGAGGATTCAAAAAATTCTAAGTCTTATACATTTTTTCGTTTCTTTTTTATACTTACTTTCTATAAATTACTAGATAATTCTTACTTGGCCAATCTCCACTTCCAACCTCCTTTCTCATATAAATTCTTGCAATGATTATCAAGTCCCCTTTCTCCATTTCCTCTTTTTGCTAGATTCCACCAAATATATAGATCTCCCTTCCTTTCATACAAAGTCTTATTCATATCCCATATTTTTCCCTTTTCAAAATTTCTAATTAGATCTAGATTTCCTCCCTTTCCCCCATATCCAATTTTCATACGTCTTTGTGAAAAATTCTCTACACTATTCATTTCCTTCACATTTTTATACTTTCAAAGTGGATCTAGATTTATTCTTACTCCCCACATTTTATTCCAGCATCTAGTTTTGACTTTCAATCTTGACCTAAAACCTCACATCTCTTTTTCATACCTCTAACTCCTCATCAAACTTCTACATTTGTTCTATATTTATCATTACACTCATTATATCATCCTAGGACACCATTAATTTTAGACTTGACCTTTGTAACAATCTATTTAGGGTTTTCCCACCCAAAAACCATTACTTTTCTTAAGGGTGTCGGTTCACATACAATTTCAATTATGGAGGATAAGAGAAAACATGCAACTATTAATATAGTTATTAATCTCTAGATGTTGATGCTCCTCATGCTTGATCTAAATCATCAATCTTGCAGATTTCATGAAATTGAAATTACTTGAAATGGCATTTCTATTTCTTGATCAAATTATCACAAGAGTTTGGGAAAAAAATGAATTACTATAAATAATAGTCATTCATTTCTACTCTCCACACAATTGAAAATTCCAAGAAGCTTCGAGGATTTTTAACTTCTATAAATATAGTTTCCATTAGAGCAACATCTTTTTTTTAAACCACAAGGAGGTATTAATATTATAATTGGTGTATGTAACTAAATGTCACCATGGTTCCATGTATGGATCTTCAGGTAAATTGTATCTTAGGGTTTCATCTTTCTATACTTATTGGTGTGAATATGAGAATAATTTAATTCATTACAGGATTTTTAATTGTCTCTTCTTCATTACATATGGAGTTAAATAGTTTGGTATGAATAACTAGGAATATTTAGTTATTTGATATTGTTTTTTATGGTGTATGTATTGGCACAACTCATATTCCTCTATGATACCAATATGCTATCTCATATGGCTTGCTACAACTTTGTAACCCAATTGTAAGGCCCCATCTTGCATGTGATTAATACAATCCTAAAACATTATATAATTTTTTTTATGGATAGTTGGACTCTTTATGGATGATAAGTAAAGTGATTGAGTGGAAACAATATTGCATCTCATTTTAACTTTATAGTTTATCATCATTATCTTATTTAATGAAGATGTGTGTAAATTCAAATTGTGGGATATGAATTGAAATTATAGTGGGAAGTGAAGGAGGTGTTAAACCTATTAGGGTAGAAGTAGGGTTTATAAGAAGGATAAAAGTATGCAAATAAGGTTTGGTGAAAAGTAATTTTTCTTACTATATTATATGTATAAAGATATATATAGTCTAAGTGTTGGTTAAATAGGAATACTAGTAACATTGAACTAGTTTATTGTAGGATAACATCATAATTATTGGTGAGTTATATGGTGGATAAATAATAAACCAATAAATATTATTTTGTTAAGTTTTTAATTAAAGGATGATGTTATTATGGAATTCTAAAAGAGTTAATTTAAATAAACCAATATCATTAAGTTTTATTAGTTGATCATTGATAAGGTTTAATAACCAAATAATTGATGGCATTACTAATGTGTACTTAGTTGAACAATAATAATACTATTATTAAATTCACATTGGTATTTTATTTGGTTCAATCACAATTTTGGTTAATTGAAATTATAAAGGAATTGGGATTCTAATTGGTTGTGAATGTGACTCTTCAGAATTTTAAATATCTAGATTGAGCAAGATTTGAGTCCAATTTTTAAGTGGTCAATAAATCCTCAACACCACTGTCATAGGTAATAAAAAATATTAAATGATGGTGGTTGAATAAATCACTTCTTTAATGTTGTCTATGGAAGAATTATCATATTGATTTTAGATCAGACAAACAGGGTAAAAAAAAAATAGCCTTGATGGCTTGTTTTTTTGGGGAAATTTTGGTGGCAAGTTTGGGCCACCATTGTGTGTGTTGAAACATAAGCTATTTATATTTTGTTATGTCATCAACTGGTGCAGGGGCACCTTTGGGAAAACATTTTCAAACAAAGTTGTTGTTGAGTAGGCTTTAGGGTGTTGAGTATTTATGCATTGAATAAGGTCATGTTGACCATTTATTGTTGAAATGAGTCATGTTGGAGGTTATTAGGTGTTTAGAGGGTCTAAGTTTCAAATATTGTTAAATAATGCAAAAATTGTCATTTTGAGCAAAAGATGTAAAATTACAAAAAGTTGCAATAGGCAAAATTTGAAGTCCAACGGTCACCTAGGCCATTTGAGTCAATTTTAGTAGTATTTTTTTAGGAGGGAATAAGTATATAAGTGATTGTAAACTCATTGCAAAGGGTTGGTGGTGAAGCTTGTAGAAGGTTTTGATCAATAAAATAATTGTTTTTCCTTAAATTATGTAGTTTTCTTTCTGTACAATGCTATTGCAGAGATTTGTACAGCTTGTATAGGTCCTACCTTGTTATGATTTGATTTGGAAGTTGTTATTGGGTGAATAAACTTTCAAATACTTCAGTTTTGGTGAAGTTTCATTGAATTTTGTGAAGTTAGGGGGTTTTTACTAAAATTTGCCCATGTAATTTAGTCTTAAGGGTTTTGTTGTTTTAAATATCAAAATGGACCCATTCCACCTTCAATAGACACTGCATCTTAGTGTAATGGGTATTATTTGATAGGGATGAATGCTAGGAAGGTCTGTGAGTGTAGGGGAGGTCAAAAGAAGCATTGGGCATGATGCCCTAGATGAGAAAAGTGTATTGTTTTAGTGAATTTGAGTGGTTTGAGTATGGTAATCCATGAAAGATGTTGGGGAAGAAATATTTGTTGATTGATTGAGTTTTTGTAGAGGTATTTAATGGTTTTTGAAGTGGTTGCAGGTCTAGAGCAAGCTTGGAAGTCGGATTTCCAATAAACCCCCATGTAATTGGCTAAAAAGGAGGGTTGTAAGGATAGGTGTATTGGAGACCGGTTCTCCTAATAAAAGTTGTGAAATATTTGGTTTGATAACATTTGTAATGCTTCCCAAATGGTCTTAGAGGTTGGTAATAAGTTTTGAGACATGTTTCTTTGTAAAAGAGACCTAAACTGAGGTCTAAATCAGTGTTGGAGCCCTGATTTGATGAGATTGTTCAAAAGAAACCAGTTGAGAGTTTGTGTCATGTTTTTGTATGGCCTAATGGGTCTTTGAAAAGGTTCTGGTCCAAAATTGAGAGGACCTTCTCTAAAATATATACCTGATTCACTTAATTTGGGATACTACAAGGAGTAATGAAGGTTTGTTGTGATATGGTGAAGTTGAAGTTGTATGACTTGGTGAGTGATTGATTTTGGTTGAAATTGTGTTGTTGTGTTTGTAGACCTCCCATAATTGACATCAATTAGTATTGGATCAAAGGTACTAGATCTCTAAGGAAAGAATATTGAAGTTTGCAAGGGAAAGAGTGGAAGGTGAAAAGACAAATTGTAAAGATGCCTCCTAAAGGGAAAAATATGGCCAAAGAGATGAGTGATTTGAAGGATAGGTATGTTTGGGAGATCAAAGAATTGAAGGAAAGGTTGGAAGCTTTGGAAATAAACAAGAGAAGAGATGAAGTTGAAAGTGGTACAAATGAAGAAGAGGATGAATAATTTGGAGATGTAGATGAGTGATTAGATCCAAAAGATTAGAGAATAAAAAAATTGTTAAGGGCAGTCAAGAGCGACAAGCATAAGGTAAAGATTGATGTTCAAAAGTTTGGTGGGAATCTAAATGAAGAAGAGTTATTAGATTGGATAGCATCTTTGGATAACTACTTCGAGTGTGAAGAAATTCCTGAAGAACAAAGAGTAAAGATTGCTAAGACAAAACTAAAAGGTCATGCACTTCTGTGGTGGGACTATGAATAGTCAAAGAGAAGAAAGAGAGGAAAATCCAAGATTATATCATGGGAGAAGATGGTAGCCAAGATGAAAGGTAAATTTCTCCCTTCTAATAATTCTATTCAAATGTTTAATAAGTTACCAAGTTTAAGGTAAAAAGAAATGGATGTAAAAGCATACACTAAAGAATTCTATAAGATAAGTATGAGATCTAACCATAATAATAATGAGGATGAAAAGATAGCTAGGTACTTGGTTGGTTTGAGATTGAATATATAGGATGAATTGGCTTTGACAAATCCAAGGAGTGTTGAAGAATGTTATCAAATGACACTAAAGGTTGAGGAAAAAGTAAAAAGAAGGCAAGAGAAGACAATTAGAGGAAGAGGAAACACTTCAAGGGGAAGAGGATCCTTCTCTACTTGAAGACAAACAAGTGAGAGCCAAGAGGATGTGCACAAAAGGGGAGAAAAAGTTGCAAATTTCAGAGGTGGTTTTAGAGCCACAAGGTGCAGATTTGGAGGAGGAAGAAATTCAAACACATTTGCTAGTAGGTGCTTCAATTGCAATGAATTTGGTCATCCATCCTACAAGTTCCCTAAAAGTTTGGTTCTACATCAAGTGGTGGAGAAAGAAAAAGTGAAAGAAGAGCTCAAATTGTCCAAGAGGATGAAGCTGAGAGTTCAAATTCCAATAGTTGTGTTCCTAAAGTTGGGGAAAATTTGATGGTGAAGAGAGAACTCTTGAAGACATCCAAGGAGAAGGAGCTGATTCAAAGAAGAGAATTATTTAGGACAACTTGCAAATGCAAAAAAAAGGTATGTAAGGTTATAGTAGATTCAGGATGCACTGACAATATGGTATCTAGTGCAATGGTAGACAAACTAAGATTGGAAAGAGTACCTAGAGAAAAACCTTACAAAGTATCTTGGGTAAGTGATGATCAGTCCATTCTGGTGATTGAACAAGATTTAGTTGAGTTCCAAATTGGTAGATATAGAGACAAGGTTATTTATGATATTTTGCCTGAGTTGTTGCCATGTGTTACTTGGAAGGCCCTGACAGTTTAATAGGTTTGCAATTTATGATGGGAGACAAAATACCTATACTTTTGAGAAAGATGGGAAGACATTCACATTAACTCCATTGGTTGAAGAAACTAAGGAACAAGGTGAGATCATCATGATAGGAAGGAAAGAGTTTGTGAGTATTGAGGAAGATAAGAGTATGGGGTTTGCAGCCATTTCAAGGCTTGACAGTGTTGGGACAATAGATACGAGGAATAAAGGCAATGTGTAGGTAACAAGAATGAAGGATGCTTCCATGTTGAAAAGGAAAAAAGATGGATTAGTGTCTCAATTTGATACAGTGAGGACTAAGAGTGAATTGCATATAGAAAGGCAAGAGAAACATGAGGAAAAAGACTCCTAAGTTTGTATGGCTTGTATAGGTTCTACTTTGATATGATTTTATTCGAAAGTTGTAATTAGGTGAATCTACTTTCAAATACTTCAAGTTTGGTGAAATTTCACTGAATTTTGTGAAAGTTAGGGGGTTTTTACTAAAATATGCCTGTGTAATTTAGTCTTAAGGGTTTTGTTATTTTAAATATCAAAATAGACCCATTCCACCTTCTGTAGGAACTATATCTCAGTGGAATGGGTAGTATTTGATAGGGATGAATGCTAGGAAGGTATGTGAGTGCAGGGGAGGTCAAAAGAAGCATTGGGCACAATGCTCTAGATGAGAAAAGCATGTTGTTTTAGTGAATTTGAGTGGTTTGAGTATGGTAATCCATGAAATACATTGGGGCAACAATATTTGTTGATTTATTGAGTTTCTGTAGAGGTATTTAAGGGTGTCTGAATTGGTTCCAGGGCTAGAGCAAGCCTGGAAGTTAGATTTCGAATAAATCCCCATGTAATTGGCTAAAAAGGAGGGTTTTAAGGATTGGTGTATTGGAGACTCGTTCTCTTGATAAAAGTTGTGAAATATTTCGTTTGATAACCTATGGAATGCTTCCCAAATGGTCTTAGAGGTTGGGAAGAAGTTTTGAGACATGTTTCTTTGTAAAAGAGACCTAAACTAAGGTCTAGATCAATGTTGGAGCCCTGATTTCATGAGGTTTTTCAAAAGAAACTAGTTAAGAGTTTGTGTCATGTTTTTGTATGGCCTAATGGGTCTTTGAAAAGGTGCTGGTCCAGAATTGAGAGGACCTCTAAAAGATATACCCAATTCACTTAAGTTGGGATACTACTGTAGGACCCTAAATCTGCATTGGATCAAAAACAAAAACCATTAGTATTGTTAGTAAACCAAAGCAAACAAAAGATCCCCTATAAGATTCATCTAATCACAAGAATGATGCCAAAGAAACAAGCAAAACATAAAAAGGAATCATTGTAATGATCAAACTAGCATCTTATAGTGGATTGGTGCTTCTATGGAAAGAAGCCCTTTCCCAATCCTTCATTGATAAGCTAGTGATGAAATTGCTATGGATATGAAGATGATGAATGGACAAGATCAGTTCTCAAAGAGAATGACCTTGCATCAAGTTGTGTAGATGATGGAGGATTTGCTCAAAGTTGAAGCTTCTATTTAAGGATTTTCAAATGCTAAGAGTGTTGAAAATGAACCAATGTGGGACAAAGATCAAGCCAATAAGATAAGGCCACTTGTCAAGTGATGATAGGCCAATGGATGTGCAAGATTTGGGAAGTGTGCCCAGGAGGGGGGAAATTTGAATTCAAATTTGGCAATAAATTTTGAGAGAGGGACAAGAAAAACAGCAATAAATGCGATGTTGGAGGGACAAATCAACTTGTCATGTTTTTCAAATTTGAGGGCCATGTTGAGTGAAAATGAGAGTTTTAATAAATCAATAAATTTATTTATTTGTGCAAGTGGCTAAATCTAGAGAATGCAAGTGGGTGAGATTAGCATTTAATCATGGTTAGATTAAAATAATGATGATTAGGTTAGTTTGACCAATTTGACTTGATTTAGGGATTTAAATCAAATCAAAGAGAGAAATATGAATTGGATTTCAATTAAATAAAGTCTTGATTTATTTAATTAAAGGGATGATGATAGGATCAAGTTTGATTTATTTGATTTAAGTTGATGACTTTAGGAGATTGATAAATAAGGCTCATGGACCCATGGAATATGGGAGACTTTTGGAGGTTGAACATGAGTAAAGCGAGGGCTGCGAAAGAGAGGTGTATAGTTCTTGAGTTTTTCTTGGTCAATTTATTTCCTCGTGACCTCTCCCTCTCTCGCAGGCATGTTGGGCGAGCTGCCACAACCACAAGGAGAGCATTCATTGAAAAAAATCCATCACCTTGTCTTCCTATTATAAATTTTGAACCATGTAGGGATGACGACAAATTCAATGACTGATAATGCTCCATCTTAGAAAACCAATAATTATAGAGGTCTATTTTTATACAACTAGGTGATGATTGATGTTATGACATCACAAGAAGAGTGTGGAGATCAATTCATCTGACAAGGAGTGGGAAAGATATGTTAAAAAAAAAATTCCTAGATCAAAGTCAAATTAGATTTAACAGGTGGGTTGTCAATGTCCTATGTAACCTTTTCCTTTTGCAACGAAAAAATCATTGTTGTGCTATTACTGATACTAAAATGATGGATGCTTCATTAGGTTGAAGTGATTAATGCAATAGAATAAGGAATTTGCATACACATAGTAAATAAATTATAAAAGGTTTCATCCTTGAAATGTCTAAAAAGTTTTCTAATAATCTTGGCATGCCTTTATGTTTGGTTAAGTTTGTTATCGTGGGGATATCAAGTGTACATACCTTCCAAGAAACAGAGCAATTTTATTTTGTACTACAGTCCACATCCGGTAAAGGAGAATTGCATGGTTTTGCTTGATTCACAAACCTTGTGGCCCTCTCAAATATTTTGATTATCTTATTGTGTCTATAGTTGTTTTTTCTTATCGCCGAAAGTTTCCCTATCTATTTACTTGTTCTACTTATTCTTATAGAGTTAGAACATGTCTTACTTTTTTTATATATCCTTATAAACATATATTAGATGTGCCATATTGGGCATAGGTAAGGAAGATTGCAAGTGAGGTTGTGGATTTTTTTGGCTGTATATTATGGATTGTATATGTTTCTAAACCTTTCTAAACTTTTGTAGACCGGTCTTCTTGAGTATTCCATGGAACCATATGTCTCTGCGACATTATGTCAAACAATCAGAGTGTCTTGTCTATGCTCCCTCATATTACATACAACATCTCATTAATCCACTTATCTTTTAATCTTGATGTATGTATATACCCTACTCCAAAACTTGTGAAGTTTATCTTTGCACCTACCAGTTGCGTCACAAGTAGAACATTGAAACAAGTTGTGAAACAATTCATATGCCTTAACTTTTCTTCCACTTTTTGAATACATGTCTTTGAAAACTACAATTGTAGCATCTGATAAAAATAAAAAATTCCCCTTTATGCTTTGAGGGATGTCCACACTTGGTTCTAAAGCTCCCATTCTAGCGTAGGCATAGTGGGTGTGGGACAAGGTTGCAGAATTTAGCTTTACTTTTGCTGATTTCTTTTGCTTAAAAATTTATAACGCCTCTTTAACAAATCTATTTTGTGCATATCTTGTAATCATTGTGGTCCTTAAGGTCACATTTCTCAGAGGCATTCTGTCAAACGCTTCACGTGTCTTGCTTATGTTGTTGCATTTTGCATACATATTTACCAGAATGGAATTTGACATTACACTTGCCGATGTATTTGCTTGGATGTTTCTAAAGTATCTTTAACACATTTTGTGCATATCCTACAATTATTGCATTCCATGAAACCATAGTTCTTTGAAGCATTTTGTCAAACAATTACTAGTGTAGTTGCAACAACAACATTTGCTATCCTTTATGCTCTGATGAATGTTTGAAAAATTGTTTAAATAAATCAGTAAATGTAAATAGTTTTTGTGAAACAATCAAGAGTAGAGAAATATCACAGTATGAGGTTTGAAAAATTGTTATCTTCAGTCATGCATGTGTACAGGCATTGTAGTGTTTGCACGAGATGTAGAGTTCAAATTAAAGTTTCCTAATATTCCGTGCATTTTAACTATTAGTATTACCTTTTTTCCTAGAAGAAAAATCAATTTCATAATCAGTGTTTTATTTTACAAGGATTGGTTTTGCAAAGCAAGCAACACACATACTAATGCATGGAGAAAAACAAAAGAGAGTAAGGAAGGGCTTATATTAAACTCATCAATTGACCAATCATAACCAATCAATTTTACTAACACAGTTAACTTAGAACAAAGAAGAAATACCCTTTTCAATGAGCTATTTGGGAAATATAAGTGAAATAAATAAATAATCCATAAACACTAAAATAGGAAAATCCATAGACTATAACCCATTGTTGATTATTCTATAGCTATATAGAAAACACCTTTAGTGTCAAAAGAATATGGAGCATGTGGAAAAGAATCCCTCAATTAGAGTTGTATTTGCAACTAGAATCATTGACCTACAAATCTTAGACCCATGTCTATTTTTGAGTGAGAAGCAATATTTTATTGATACTTTGGCAGTGTGATTTCCAAGATATAAATTAGTTATATTAGTTCTGACTATGTAGAATACTAGAGAAAGAAAGCATTTGTATAGTGGTCTTGATAAATGTAACATTCTATCCATCTAGGGCTCTATAGTTAAAACAAAGATTAGAGCATGTTTCCTAAAATTCTATATTTCTCAACACATCTATTTAACAACATAATACATATTCTTTCCTGAAATGTGACAAATTTCAAGTATGTTTACATTCTAAGTCTATAGCTTTCTACTTGTGTTTCCACGATCTCATGAAAGGTGATAGTGGTTATCTAAAAGGGTTCATCAGAAAAGTTGTGTATATAAATATCTTAATAATCGTAGATAAGGTGGTATACATTTCTTTTGTAAGGCTTGTTATTGTCCTTATTGATATTTCATTTCAAAATCAAATAGAAAATTTGTCTTCATTACTAGATTTGTTTTTTTCATGAAATGACTTGTACATTCATTGGTTATTCCTTCTTCATTTTTATCAAATATTTAGTTGTGACATATCTTGGTAGTTGTACCTTGTTAGACTTGGGATAAATATCTTTATAGTAGTACCTTATCAGACTTGAGATAAATAATTAAATTATATTGTTAGCAACATCTCATCATTTCTAGAAAACTAGTCATCTCTTTAGTAAATTGATAGATTCTATCCATATAAATAAGCTATGTTGTATTTGATTCATGTGTTGTTTGTTCATATTAGGGTATTTTTTTATGGTAATTTCATTTGAGTCAAGTTAATAGTTGAGGTTAATCATTGATCACTCATCTCATATATGTTTTATCCTGATCTTTGTATTAGTTGGTTTAATCCACAATTTAAATTTTATTTTATCCATTTTATGGTTAATGGACATTATACATAGAGTGTATAGCATTGTTTAATAGGTGTATCATTTGGTTTACTATGAAATGATACACATAGGTGTAAACAATAGGAGATAATCCATCTATAGTTCAAATTTCTATCATTCCTCTATTTTTGTGAGGGTACCCCGCAAAAATTAACCATGGTGGTCTATTCCAAGTAGTTATTAAACTATTGAGAAATTAGTTGGGAGGGTATATGTGTTATTGTTGGTCAGTTAAATATGAGTTAGAGAAAACTCCAAATTCAAATTATCGAACTATGGTTCCTTTGTAAATTATATATGTAGGCAAGGCCGTCAAAGATGAGCCCCCGAGGAATTAGGTCTGGTCCCTAGGGTTTGTGCTCTTTTCATTACTTTGAGTTGATATTGATATAATGTATTTTCTTAGCTAATGACTTGATTGTACCTCTAGTTTATGAATGTGTTGGTTGAATTATTTAAGTCTGTCTTGATGATTTAATTTCCATGTCCCCATTTGAAAACCCTCATATGATTGCATAAGCAATTTAGTTGTCTAACTAAATATATTAATCTATAACTAATCAAATGTTGTATGCTTCCTTGAAGTGCCTTCTTGGGTAGCGGCTTTTTGTGAGTTTTGCAAGTGTTCTTGAGAAAAATTTGTTAGTTGTGTTTTGTCCTTAATTGTATTTTTGAGTGTTGAATTTAGGGCATTACACCAATGGATTAGGAATTGGTCATGGGAGTAATGATCCACAATACACTCTAAATGAGCAACATATTTCACTAGTAGATTAACAGTAGGACTATAGTTTGTATGCATCTCATGATTTAGTGAATTTTATAGGGAAGCATCTTTAGTGAACCATAACTACCATAACTATGATCATCCTTCAAGGATCATGTTTTTCATACCCATATCTTGTTGTTATATAATAATGTATTCATCAATTTAATACAAGGACTTATGCGCAATAGATTAGTATTTGGTCTAGGGATGGAATTTAGGACCAAGTGTATATTGGGTACTAATGAGCCTAGTTTATGGTCTAATTTTTGGGTATAATTTATGATTTGTTTGGTGAAGTTATCATGGACCTTGGCGTTAAGTGTTGATATTTTTATGATATTTCCTTAGAACTAGACATTGGGATTAATCTTATTTTTGCAAATCTTTAATGACATTGGCATGTTATATGGGCTATCTATATTAATTTTGCATGCGGTTAATGAATGTTCTTTAAGGTAGTTATAAATATGCAATTATTGTGTGTGCTAGCATTGCCATGCAAATATAATTTGAAGATACTAAATTGAGAAAGACACTGCCAGCTGGGCATGCACCATAACATCCAACAAGGGAATCGTTCAAAGGTCAAAGGAGGATGACAACAAGAGATTCCCCATGAAAATTGAATGTAACCACCTTGTAGTGGATGTTAATGATATTGAGAAAGTACTAGCATTACTCTTGTGCTAAATCTACAGACACATCTAACCAGATTCCATGCGCGTGTAATCGCCTCTCCATTTTTTCTGCTTTCCCTAAATTGGTGTCCTCCTAGTTTGTGGAGTTGACTGCCTTGCTTAGTTGGTAATATAAATAAGGATCAGATGCTCCTTTTCAAAAGGTTGCGTGATTTGATATTGTACTTGCATTCTTAGCTTTCAGTGATACACTGCTCTATTGTACTCATGTTTTTTGATGAATAAAGTGAAGTTCTAAGTTCAAGCATCTGAGTTTTTGTTAGTAGTAGAGGATACTCATCCAAGGGGTCCCACTTGGTGAGAAATCCGTCCTTAGATTAGTTTATCCTAGTTGTTACTTTTTGCTTAGTAATTAGTTAAGAATCTAGTGCAGACAATTCCTAAAGCCACTAGAACTCCATTTTGTGACTATTCCTGCAGCTAAAGAAAACATAGTAGTTTTTTGTTTGTTGTTCAGATTTTCATTTTTGTCATGCATTTCAAGCTTAGTATGGTTGTTGGTTGATGTTCAACATTTATATTATTCCTTTCCAAGCAATTTACTTTCAACATTGCATCTTTCTTAGCTGTAGAATGAAAATGGCTACTTTGAGTTCCTAGTGCACATACTGTGTTGAACCATTTCAAGTTCACATCCCTGACAAGTTAAATGCACTTTCATGCTGATTTAAATAGCTATTCAAGTTAGATTTCCAATCTCTTAATCACAGTTGTAAGAACTAGTTGTTGAATCATTGTAGGAGGCCAACTTTTTTGGTGTCGTTGTTGGGGATGGTGTCAAACTAGGGAGTTCTCTGGAGTCATTGGTAGTTTTTCTTGATGTAGTGTTTCTGGTAGTTGTTCTTAGTATACCCTCATTTAGGAAGTAATGATCCCCCTTATTATTTACCAATTCTTTGTGTGAGCTAGCTGATAGTGAGTTGATACTGAATGCATAGAGGAAGGAGAAGGGATGCTTATGGGAGATTCCTTCCTAACAATCCTAATCCATTCTAGCTAGTTGAATATCAGAGCCTGCTAAGGGAAGAAGAAGAAGAAGATCCACACCCCTTTGTTGATGCATTTCCTAATCTAACTAGCTTTGAAGTTTCCTCTGAAGACCAAAATTAGCTTGAGAACCCCTTTTCTTTGGAACTACATCAAGCAGGCATGGGTGATGCAAATAGAAACAAACCTAACCAACCAACTTTTCCTTTCCCCATTTCCCTTCAAAATGAAGTTGACAACATAAAAAATATCACTGCTTCAACACTCCCCAAGTTTTATGGACTTGTCACAAAAAATCCTGATGCCTTCTTATTTGAATTTGACATACTCTACAGGAGTTATGACTATACCACCGATGCCCATAGGCTTAAGCTATTTCCTACCACTTTGAAAGAAGCTGCATTAAGATGGTTCATGAGCCTACATAGAGATAATGTGGAAACTTGGGAGGACATGAAGAAAAAATTCCTTGAGAAATACAAGGAGTATTGCAGGGGCAGTGATATGAGAGGAGGTGACATCTTTAGGATGCAACAAAAGGAAGATGAAAGCCTAGAGGATTATATTGCAAGGTTTTTGTTTTTCCTACAAAAATCTCCACACCATACACTCAATGAAGACTTACAAAAGTTACTTTTCCTAAGAGGAATCAATGACAGCTGTACTGATGCCTTAGACCTAATGGGAGGAGGATATATCTCCCAAGTTCCTTGGGAGGATATCAAGAAAATTCCAGAACTACTCTAGGGAAACTTCAAAGAAATGGAGAGCTTACCAATCTTCCATGGGTAAGTCATCTACCAGTGGAGTTTCAAGAATGGAGATTACTCATTTGCTGGAAAACTTCAAGAAAGACATTATAAACAATCTAGCCACTCAGCTAGACACACTTCAGACCAAGAAGAAGCAAGAGGAGGTAGAGGCAATGTTGGCAGAGTATTTCCCCCATTGTAGACAAAAGAAGGACTATAGATGCAAGATGATACTTAATATTGAAGGAAAGTAGATTACACCCAAGTTCAAGCCAATTCAGATTGAAGAAGATCAAGTCTACTATGTTGCACAAAGGAGGCCTTGGGCTCTAAGACAAGGTATGCCACCAGATCCACTCTCTTAGCCTGGGTCATATTTCAATTCCTATTCATTTGGTAACCAATGGAAACCCCCATATCCATCCAACTATGGAGGATATCCACCACAACCTTGGGGCAACCCTCCAAATGCTTGGCCCAATCATCAAAAATCTCCACCCCAGTGGCAACAACCTTAGGGGAATTGGAAGCAATCTCAAGGGCATTGGCAGCCACCTCCAGGAAATTGGCAACAAACAAATTAATGGAGGGGAGGACAACAATGGCCTACCCAGACAACCAGTTACATGCAACCACCTTCTCAACCCCAAAAAACTACTATAATGCCTCCTCCTAATTCAAGCTCAAATGCACCTAAACCTACTCAGCTACTAGCTCAGCCCACACCCAATCCAAATAACAAACCACAATAGCATCCTGTATACTCTACTGATTCAAATCAATTCCCTGCACATGCTATGAGTGTAGGTGGCATCCACTTGCATTCAGGAACTACTTTACCATCCCCTTCCAAGCCCATTATCATTGAAATTCCTATGGAAGAGGAAGAGGAACCTTTGAATGATCCCATTCAGCCAAGTGCACCTAAAAATCCTGAACCAGTCCAAGTCAAGTAGACTAAAAAAGAACCACCATTTCCTTAGAGATTGGAAGTTGCTAAGAAGAAGGAAGAAAAGGAGGACAAAAACTTTGATATATTGGATCTGTATACGTCTAAAAATGGTCATGATTAAGCTTGTTAATTAATTAAATATGATTTATTTAATTAATTCCCTTGAAGTCATCTACATATAAATAAATTTAATTATTTATTTATATTGTTCATTTTCTAATTCTTCTACCTTAATTAAATAAATAATTTTATTTAATTATTGACATTTCCATCTTCCACTTAATTAAATTAAATAAATTTTCATAAATTATTTATATTTGATTATCATTTTATTCTAAAGTTTAAATATTTGAATATTTAAATAATGGAATATCTTCTTCATTCCACCTTCCACCTTTCGCTTGATTAAATTAAATAATTTTTCATAATTTATTTATATTTAATTATCATTTGGTTCTAAAGTTTGAATATTTTGAATATTCAAATAATGGAATATTCTTCACCTTCCTCAATTTAAAATATTAAATATTTAATTTAATATTTTCCACCTCACCCTAATTTCATTTCTAAACATAATTAAATATAATCTATTTAATTATGCGAGTTGCCATATCCGTCTTCACTTCCAAATTAAATAAATATATTTTATTTAATTTCTAACTCATGTTGAACTCACCCTTCTAAATTCTCAACTCATCCTTCGAAATGGAAGTTTCCCTTTGGATCTCAATGACGAAATTGAAGGAAAAGGGAAATCTTCCATCCTCTTCTCCACTCTCGAAAAATCTCCCACCGTCTGTTCGAACAAGCTTAATCTGGACCGTCGATCGAATCAGCCAATCAAATCCGTTCGAAAACTCTATAAAAGTCGGTGCAAATCCAAGCTTTGGTTACCTACACCTTCGCATACTTACACACATGCTCATTTACGCTTACCATACGCATACACGCAATCAACTTATGCATCCATATCATTTTCAGCATCACAGCCATACTTTCATCTTAGCATAGCTTTGCATTTAGCATAGTGTGCATGTTTAAATCTCGTTCTTCAGCTGTCATTTTGTTGAGCATTGGTCTGCTGATCTGAGAGCCATTCAAAGCAACAAAACGTTGGAGTTAGAGGAAGATAAGATGATTTCGAGAAGCTTCAATCATAGTTTGCTTAATTCTATTTTTTTTTCAGCTTTCTTGATTTAATGTCTTATTAATATGTGTTTGATTTCATATACATTGGTACATTTTTCACTCACACAGGATCAGTTGAAGCGTATATGTGTCTAGATACCTCTATTTTAGGGCATAAAGGGTGCCCCAATCTATGGAAAGACAATCAAAGAAGCATTCCTCAAGAAGCCAGGCAGGAAGAAGAAAGACCCTACTACGGTTCATGTGGTGGGACAACTAGCTAACATCATGCTTGGAAAAGTGACTATCCCTAAGTATAATGACCCAGGTAGTCTTGTGGTAGCAATTGTTATTAATGGGATTCAAATAAAGAATTCTCTGATTGATTTAGGGGCAAAAATAAATGTAATGAACAAGGACATCCTGTAGCAACTAAATGTTGCAAGCATGAGATCTACTCCTACTGTCCTGCACATTACTGATAGTTCTACTATTAAGCCTAATGGTATAGTGGAGGATCTTGTGGTGATTCTAGACTCCTGGGAGTACCCAAAAGACTTTATGATTCTTTCTCCTAAAGCTACACTAGGCGGGTATCCTATTATACTTGGAAGGCCATGGTTAGCAACTGCAGACACATATCAGATGCTGGTTAGGTGACATGACCATTTCTGATGGGAAGAGTACCAAAAATTTTGTGCTTTATCCTCCTGCTCAGCCATCCCATGATGAAGATAATCCCGTGTGGCCACATGTTGGTGAAGAGGCCAAGGAAGTTAATTCTATGGTGCACCTTATGATGTTAGGAAGAGTCTTCTTCATGCAGATTCAAGACGAAGATGAAGTATTGGTTAACATTATTCAAAACCATTGTGAAGTGAAGGAAATATCATATTCTCATTTTGCTACTCCAATCAAGACACTTTTTCCTGCTCTTCCTACAACCACTGTTCCTATAGATGTTCTTCCTACAACCACTCTTTCTGCAACCACTATTCCTATAGAAAGACTTCCTATAGCAATGGGTATGTCCCATACATTTCTGCCATATGAACTCAAGGTGCCATGTGTTAATGAAGCAACTATGATAGAGTCAACTACACAAGTATTGGTGTTAGAAGGAAAGTATCTGAATCTTAACAACAAACTGAGTGAAGAACAATAATTGTTGTTGGAAAAATTATTGAGGACCCATCAACATGCATTTGCATGGGACTATCATGAGATGAAGGGATTGGATCCTAAGCTTTGCACTCATAGAATTTATATCAGAGATGATTGCACCTTAGTGAGACGGCCACAAGGAAGAATTAACCCCGCACTGAGAGAAATTGTAAAAGGAGAACTACAAAAGTTGCTAAATGCAGGATTTATCTACCCTATTTCAGATAGCCAGTGGGTGTCTACATTAATGATTGTGCCTAAAAAAGGAGGGAAATGGTGATTTTGTGTTGATTATAGGGAACTTAATGCTGCTACCAAAAAAGACCATTTCCCCTAACCTTTCATAGATCAAGTTTTGGACTCACTTGCAGGAAAACAATACTTTTCTTTTCTAGATGGATTCAACAGCTACAACTAGATCCAAATTGCACCAGAGGACCAGGAAAAGACCACCTTACCTATCCACGTGGGACCTATGCCTACTCGGTACTCCCATTTGGCTTATGCAATGCACCTACAACTTTTCAAAGGGAAGTCATTAGCATATTTTCAGACATTTCTCATGATTGCATGGAAATTTATATGGATGATTTCACCACCTATGGTGTTGATTTCAATGAAGCATTGGAGAATCTTAGGAAATTCCTACAGAGATGTGAAGATCACAATATCTCTTTAAACAGTGAAAAGTGCTTCATGATGATGCAGGAAGCTGTAGTTCTTGGACACTACATCTCTCACAAAGGAATTCAAGGAGATCCTACAAAGATTGAGGTGATCACAAATCTTCCCACACCTACAAAATAGAAGGATGTTAGGAGTTTCTTGGGCCATGCAGGATATTATAGGTAGTTCATCAAGGATTTTAGCAAAATAGCAGTGACATTGTATACCCTCCTCACTAAAGATGTTGAATTCTAGTGGACTAAAGATTGTGACAAGGCATTTTCTGATTTGAAGGTAGCCTTGACTCATGATCCTGTACTAAAAGGACCCAATTGGGAGCTTCCTTTCCACATCCATACAAATGCATCAGATTATGCCATAGGAGAAATCATAGGACAAAAAGAAGGAGCTATTGAAAATGCCATTTATTTTGTCAGCAAAAATTTGCAAGGAGCTTAATTCAACTATATAGTGACAGAGAAAGAAATGTTGGTAGTGATCTATGCCCTGAACAAATTCAAGCACTACATAATAGGCTATCAAATCTTTGTGAACACTGATCATGCAACCATTAGATATCTCATGAATAAACCTCTGATCACAAGTAGACTAGCAAGATGGTTATTGTTGATGCAGGAGTTTGACATAACCATTGTGGATAAACTAGGGAAGGTCAATGTTGTTGCATATTGGCTGACTACATCAGAAGATAATCAAGCCATAGATGACTCTTTTCTTGATGAGAATCTATTCTCCATCAGTGTACAAACACCCTGGTATGCTGACATAGCTAACTATCTAGTCACAGGTAGAGTTCCACCTCACTTCTCTCCAAAAGAGAGGTCACCCATTGAAAAATATTTTCCTTTCTCATGGATTGTTGGATGTTTGTTTTATACTGGACCAAACCATGTCATGAGGAGATGTGTAAGAGAAGATGAGACATACGGCATTTTGCATGCATGCCACAATGAACCATGTGGAGGAAATTTTGTAGCCAAGAGGACAACAATGAAGATTCTAAACACATGATATTACTGACCAACACTCCACAAGGATGCAGGAAGGTATACCATAAAATGTGATAGATATCAAAGAATGGGCAGACCAGCCAAATCTAATGAGATGCCACTTTTCCCTCAGGTAGTAATCACTCCCTTTGACAAGCAGTGATTAGATTTTGTAGGACCCATTGACCCTCCATCAAATGGTAAGTCTTATATCTTGGTATGCACTAATTATGTAACTAAATGGGTAGAAGTTAAGGCCATGAAGCATGCAAGAGATAATAAGGTTGCAAAATTTCTTTATGAGGAGATTTTCACAAGGTATGGAGTTCCAAAAGAGATAGTGACTGATCAAGGGACTCAATTCACATCAACCCATGTTGCAACATTAGTTAATGAGTACAACATACGACACATGAAGTCTACTCCTTATCACCCCCAAGCCAATGGTCAAGTTGAGGTGACCAATAGAGAAATTGAAACTATTTTGACCAAAATCGTAGCTATCCATAGAAAGGACTAGGCAAATAGATCACTGGAAGTTGTTTGGGCCTACAAAACTACTTGGAAAACAAATACAAGCTTCACTCCATTTGAGTTGTTGTATGGAAAGATAACCATGATGCCTATTGAATTTGAACATAAGACTCTTAGGACTATAGTAGATTTGGAGATGGATATCTCTGAGGTACAAAGAGAAAGAATCCTACAGCTGAATGATTTGGACGAGATGATGAGAGTAACCTTGCATCACACTAAGGTAGTGTAGAATCAAAGAATCATGTGGCATGATAAATTTATCATGGACAAGAAATTCCAACCAGGAGACTGGTCATTGCTTTATGATTCTAGATATTAGGACAATGCTGGAAAATTGCAAACAAGGTGGCTAGGACCATATGCGGTTGTTGAAGTATTCCCTAATGGTGTTGTTCAACTCACTACTATTGAACCAATTAGATTCAAGTTGCTTTTCAATGGTCATCACCTCATATTGTATCACAAGCTAGCTTCCAAGGAGGAGTTCTTGCAATAATTCACTCAGCATGTTGCACCCGAGCTTCCTGTAGCCAAAGGAAGTGGGCCTATTGTCCCTTGTTCTGGCTAATTAAGGTATGTACTTGTCATAATAAAGACTTCCACTTCCATGGGAGTCCATTTCTTCACCCATCTACCCATCCATTTCCACCTTTCTTTCCCTTCCATCAAATCGCTTCATTCCACTCCACCTCATTCCACCTAATTTTCATTAATTGTTCATTTTATTTTCTAAAAAGATGAACGGTACTTTCTCCACAATCTTTGCAATGAATCTTCCACACATTCAGGTATGTGCCCATTAATTGCTATATCTTAATTGTCTTTTAGGGAATTCATTTAACTGTTATATGTTAATATGGGTATTCACCATAGCATGCCATTATTCCCTACCCCTGTTAAGTCATCATTTCGCTTGTGAGGACACATGCCAAAATTTAGGTTGGGGGGAGGAAAAATATGAATATTTTTCCCACGTGTCAGTCCATGCTGGTCTTCGTCAGCAAAATTTAAATTGAGCCAATTTGAAATCTAAGTGAGAGGATGAATCACATGTGTGAAGTGACACCAACTGTTGTCACCATTTCTCTCCATCATAACTTTCCTTTATTATTCTTTCCTTGCCATTATTAACCCTATCATAATCTCAAGTTGCAAACAAAAGGTAAAAAGGGAAAATTTAGTCCACATTGGCATTGGAAATTTAGCAAGTGTTGCAAGAAGGTGAATTTGGTTTTTAGATGAGAATTGTAGGGAGGAAACCATAGTGTGATTGTTTGATTGCAGACAATGGGAGGTGGGTTAATTCAAAATGAACCCACAGTGCACATTGTATTACTGAAGGATGCACCCTGCCTAGCTAAATTTAGAAACTGTGGTTGGTTAGATTATTTCATGAAGCTGGATGGTTTTGATGAAGGCATTGCACTAGAATTCGCCCATACATTGTTTGAAGGGAAAGCCATGGTAAAATGGTTGGAAGTATTGGCTATTGAAGAAAGAATTGCAGAAGTTAAAGGGTTACCTACTGACGGTGAAGATTACCCTGTTTCTAGAGATGCTAGGTCAGCCAAGGTTGAATTTATAGAACCAAGCGACCCTCCATTGAGCATAGATAAAAAAGGGGTGAAGAGAATGTCTTTTGGAAGCAAATAGTTTTTTATGTCATAAAATATATCACCTATGAAGGACACCAGTTAAATTTTCATTTCATGCACTTTAAGCTTTTGAATCACATCAGGAATGGGAGGATGATGAATGTGTCGAACATGATATGCAACCTTCTTTCAATTATGGAAGTTGAGACTCAGAAAGGTAGTGAAAATTTTGTTTCCCACCATTGTTTGATTAAATTGCTAGTTGAGAAGTCTCTACATGATGTATCTGGAATGAATTGGGAAGAATTCATAAAAAATGATCAAATTAGACCTAAGCACTTACAATCTAGGGTTTTACCTCAACCCCGTAGGTCTAGCAGGATATCGAGCATGGCTGAAGCCACTCTTGGTGCTTCAACCTGTAGCGCAGGCCCTAGTGCAAACCCTCATGTAGTAGAAGAAACCATAGAAATTAGATCTTTTGGGATAGAGCACTCAGAAAAAGAAAGTTCTCCCCCAGATTCTAATGATGATGTTCCACTTGGAATCCTAATAAAAACTAGGGCACAAAAAATGGGGGCAAAAATGAGAAAAGGAAAAGCCAAAAAGTAGCTGGCAAAAAAAGAAGTACCAAGCTCTAGGAAGTGAAAGGCTGACGTTGTTCATCTTGTAGCCAAAGAAAAACATTAGAGCCCTCCCAGAAAATCAAGACCGACTGGGCTAGCCTCTAGTACGCCTCCACAGGAAATCCCTAAGTCTAGAGAAATATCATAGGGGGACACAAAAGCTCCAATGGGGCAGGTGAATATCAAGGAAGAGGATGTATTTAAAATGACAACAAACATAACATTGGCAGATCTTGTTGACATTGCAAAACAAGTGGAGAATCAAGGGTATGAGGAAAATCAGGATTTCCTATAGCAAGGGATCCTACAACAAGAGATCTCGCAACAAGAGTTATTGTAGCAACAACAAAAACAAGAACAATCAATACCCATGTAGCCTGAATTGACAAGACAACCTGAATCCTTGTAGTTCGTACTATATGGAGAGCAAGCATTGGTGCCAGGGAAAATGTTGGTAGGAATGCATAAACCCCCTTATTTCTCAATGCACATGGTAGCTATGCATTTATGGAAAGAAATAAAAAGAAGAGAAGAAGAATGGAAGGAGGAGAAGCACATATTGATGAAGGAAATTCAAAAGAAAGATGAGGAGATTGAAAACAAGGATGCAAAAATTGCCACCTTGAAGAAGAATGTGGATGATATGGCAGCCTTAGTACCACATATTTTCAAGTGTAGGGTCCCTCCAAGGGTCTATGCTCAACACTTGAAGCAGAAATATGTTTCTTTTAAGTTGGCTAGAATTGTCTCAGGTTTGAACCCTTCTATTGATACCCCTATTGAATTTTTCAATGCTTATCAAATTTCTTCCCCTGAAATGAAGAATTTGTTGTTTTAGTTTTATTTTCATAATTATGCTGTGACTCAAGACCATGATTGGAACCCATTGTTGTATGTTGGAGATGTCCAATTAAGGGTATTTATGTCTTGGGTACAAAATGAGATTAGTTGGGGACAACAACATGGGGCTTATAAGCAATTGGAATCCAACATCCCTCTGGCCATCAAGGTTGAATCAAGGAATCCAAGGGACATTTACAGGGAATGGCATATAAAGCTTTTCAGACCTAGCTATGGTAATAGGATTATGCCTTGGATAGAAGTAGTCTACAATGAGTATGAGGTAAAGGCAAAAGAAAAAGAGGAAACCATGAAGAGAAACCTCTCACAAAGATGGAACAACCTAACTGATGAGCTAAAATAGGCTGAGCCTCATTCCATCTAGAACTATGCTACAACACTTAAGAGAACTGACAAATATATATAGGTTGGAAGAACAAAGGGACAATTTTGGCTTCCCCTAACTTTTCAACCATCCCTCCTGATGTGGCCCACACCAAACTTCAGGTTTTACAACTATGATATTGTTGTAGAGAGATAGAGATGGAGCAAATTGGACAGATTGGGAGGATTCTACTGGGACCCTGATTCACGAGCAACAAACACTAATGTAGGGTAGTTTTCAATTGTAAATTCTAGAGCATTGACCAAGCAAAAGAACAACCCTTCCCCTGTTGGAGGACCAACAAGACCTTAGGTTGGGGGAAGTGATGAGCCTAGTTTATGGTCTAATTTTTGGGTAGAATTTATGATTTGTTTGTTGAAGTTATCATGGAACTTGACGTTAAGTGTTGATATTTTTATGATATTTGCTCATAACTATAGACATTGGGCTTAATCTTATTTCTATAAATCTTTAATGACATTGGCATATTATATGGGCTATCTATATTAATTTTGCATGTGGTTAATGAATGTTCTTTAAGGTAGTTATAGATATGCAATTATTGTGCGTGCTAACATTGCCATGCATATATAATTTGAAGATACTAAATTTAGAAAGACACTGCCAACTGGGCATGCACCGTAATTTCCAACAAGGGAATCATTCAAAGGTCAAAGGAGGATGAAAATAGGAGATTCCCCATGCAAATTGAATGTAACCGCCTTGTAGTGGAATTTAATGCTATTGAGCAAGTTTTGGCGTTATTGTTGTGCTAAATCTGTGCACATCTGACTAGATTCCATGCATGCATAACCACCTCTCCATTTTCACTACTTCCCCTAAATTGGAATCCTCCCAATTCGTGGAGTTGACTGCCTTGCTTAGTTGGTAATATAAATAAGGATTAGGTGCTCCATTTTAGAAGGTTGTGTGATTTGATATTGTACTTGCATTCTTAGTTTTATTGATACACTGCTCTATTGTACTCATGTTTTCTGATGAATAAAGTGAAGTTCTAAGTTTAAGCATTTGATTTTTCATTAGTAGTAGAGGATACTCATCCAAGGGGGCCCACTTGGTGAGCAATCCATCCTTATCTTAGTTTAGCCTAGTTGTTACTTTCTGTTCAGTAATTAGTTAAGAATCTGGTGCTGATTGTTCCTACAGCCACTAGAATTCCATTTTGTGATTGTTCCTACAACTAAATCATACATAGTAGTTTTCTATTTGTTGTTCAAATTTTCATTTATTTCATGCATTTAAAGCTTATTATGGTTGTTGGTTGATGTTCAACATTTATGTTATTCCTTTCCAAGCAATTTACTTTCAACATTGCATCTTTCTTAGCTGTAGAATGAAAATGGCTACTTTAAGTTCCTAGTGCACATACTATGTTGACCCATTTAAAGTTCACGTCCCTAGGTTGAAAAGTTAAATGCACCTTCATGATTATTGAAATATCTATTTAGGTTAGATGTCCAATCTCTGAATCATGACTATAAAGGCCTAGTTGTCGAATCATTGTAGGAGGCCAACAAGTACTACTACTACAATTTTAGTCTATACATCATTAGTTGTGATTAATCTTGTTGGGGATACCTTTAGGAAGTTGAGACCAAAGTGAAGGAGAGATTATCCACTCTAAAAAATTGGTCTATTGTTTACCTACTTGATCATAAGTTAGATATTTGTTACTCTTGATTTGATAGCTCTAGCTCTTAGAGAATGACATAGCTTCAAGGGTTCAAAATTCTACAACTTTAAGTATCAACATAATGGATTCAAGATTAATATATGATTGGTTATTTTTGTATCCAATTTTTGAGAAAAAAAATTTGATATGGCAATGGATGTTACATGCCAAGTTATAAAAAACAAGGTGATGATGTATCTAATGTATATGGATTTGAATTACAAAAATACAATAGAAAAGAGGATTCCATAGCACTCATAAGAAATTTTAACATCCTTGGTGGATCATATGAAGGGACAAACAATAAACATAAGGATTCCCCAACACATCACAAGGCATTTGGACAAATTTGGTGGGTGTTGTGAGGGGACAAAAAGAAAACATAACACGTAAGTGTTACCTCTTTCCAAGGTGTTGAAGAGGGATAAATTAATTATTACACATGATACGAGCAATGGTATATCTTATGAAGGAAAATGATAGAAAATAATGGTTTTCATTATGGAAAATAATGTGACAATTATATGTTATCAAGGTTGGTTTAGAGTTCTTGATTTAACATTGCAAGTGTATTATTTAGAGTGCATAGTTTATATTTTGAAGGTAGATTTGTTGTTGTTGATGTTTATCAAAGTTTCTTAAGCTCAAGAATAGGGATAATGTAAGAGCTTAGTCTTAGGATAAATGATAAGCTCAATTCTAAGTATAGGTTACAATAAATTTTTTAGGATGTGTTAGCAACTTAGTTGCATAAATAAGCTCAATTTTAAGGATAACATGAATTATGAAACCTAATTTTTTTGAATGTGTACTAGAAACTAAGTGATAAATGAGGCATGTATCAAAAATGGGTTTTGAAGCAAGATGTGTTCACCTACCCATAGAATAAAACAAGTTGTGGAAGGTATTTGATGGACACAAAGGGATAGCCTCATGTGATAGAGATGGATGGGAAGATGATCAAGACTTAAAAGATGACAAATTACAGTTACTAAACATGGTTCTAAAAATAAATTTTCACCATGGTATTTGTCCAAGGTACCACAAGAAGTGGTTTTCATTAGAGGGTCAATTTTCTCTTTATTATTTTTAATTTTTTTATATTTTTTGATTGGTATATTCCTTAGATTAAACATGGAATTGATTGAGGTGTACATTACTTGAGGTGTACAGTATTTATGGTTTATTCAATTTCCTAACCCTTGGGAGTGGCCATCTGATAAGAACTAGACCTATATTTAACAATGATAGCATATGATCCCAACCAATTGGGTTCAAATTTTCCTTTCTTAGCTCAATATTAAATTTTATTATAATTTTAATTGAGCACAAGTTCATTGATATCAAATTCATAAGCTATAATTTTCTTATTATAGCTACATCAAATATGATTCTCATAGGACCACAAGTGATTGAGGGTGTTGAGGAACCATTCATCATGTAGCTCTAACTCATATATTGGTGCAACTTTATTCTCCTCATCATGAATGATATTACAAAAGAAAATACACAATGATAGGAGTTTGATCTTGATTGGATAGCTGAATTTAGAGTCAAAGAATAGGGAATATGAAGTTATACAATTTGGTGTGTGGATGCTTGTATGATAATCCCATTGGGAAAGATTAGGTTGGAGGTATCAATCACAACGAATATCATTGACAATATTTTTTAGGATTTTGAGAAAGGTTTCATTAGATGCCTCTATTTGACCATTACTTTGAGGATAGTATGGAGTGAAGAAATGATGTCCAATGTGTAAATTCTCAAAAAAAGTGCATATGTCTTGGTTTTTGAAGGATTTAATATTGTTAGTGAAAATTTTCATGGGGACACCATAGAGAAAAATGATACATAATGAAGGATGAGATTAAAAATTTGTTTCCAATTTATGTAAGAGGAATAACTTTAGCCCATTTGGTAAAGTGGTCAGTGGTGATTATGATGAAATTATGACCACTAGAGGAGGATGGGTGAATATTTTAGATGAGATTTAGGCCTTATTGTGAAAAGATCCAAGGAGTATTAATGGGTTTCAATGCTTACAATGGTGCATGAATCAAGTCTCCATGTTGCTAGAAGACTAAACATTTCTTCATTTATTAGCATGCATTTTATTCCATAACATGATTACTTCTAGAGGGAAAATACATCTAAGAGAATAATTTAGTACATTAATAGGATTTTATTGATGCACCTCTTAGATGATGACATGATAGTAAAAATAAGGGAAAATACATCCAAGAGCTGCATTAACTCCTACTACCCATAAAAGGTGGGAGGTTATCACCTACTTGGTAAATAAAAAAACATGTGGCATAACCTCCTTAGGTGAAGATAAAAAGGAGGTGGCACATAAAGCCAAAAGAGGGTGAGAAACCTAACTACCCCATAACCTACCTAGGTAAAAATAGAATAGTGGTTATGAGAGGTGGCACAACAAGCCAAAAAAGAATGTGCAACTCAACTACCCATATGTGGGAGAGAGTGACAAATGTAGCTAATGTATTTCACTACATGTCCTCATATTAACCACACTTAATAAACCTAAGAAATCTTAAATAATATGTGTAGGAAAAAGGAAATACCCTTAACATAAGGAAAATAAAAAACCTACAATAACACCCTTGTTAAGTGTAGCTTAGGTGGGTGCAAAGATGGGTCCCAGAAAATGAATCCATGTTAGGTACCCATGTACATAGAGATCCCCCCATAAGAAGGACTAAGAAGTAGAATGAAGGACTAAGAAGCCCCTCCTGAAGTAGACACCTATCACACCCCAAGAAAAGCTCAAAGATGAAGGAACTAGCTTTCTGTGAAGGATTTGGTGAACATGTCTGCAATCTACTCTGATGTAGAACAATACTTAAGATAAATGATGCCTTCCTGAATTAGCTCCTGAATGTAGTGCATATGAATCTCAATGTGTTTTTTCCTTTGATGATGAACTGGATTCCTTGAGATCTATATTGCACTCTTATTATCACAAAAGATGAATGTATACTTTTAAAATGAAATAACGAACTCAGTGAGAATATTCTGAAGCCAAATAGCCTTAGTGGTGGCATTAATTTCCCCTCGATACTCAACCTCTATAGATGAAAGAGAAATTTTAGATTTCTTCTTGCTCAACCAACAAACTAGACCAAAACCAAGTGAGAAGCAATACCCTGAAGTAGACTTGCAATCTTGAGATTCGCCTACCCAATCTGAATTTGTGTGTCCCACCAAGTCAATATCCATGACCATTGCATATTGAATCCCATAATTGTGATTAATCTGAATGTAGTGACTGACCCACTTAGCTTCTTTTCAATGCAACTCATGTGGATCCAACATGAATCGAGAGACCATTCCCACAACATATGAAATGCCAAGTCTTGTATGAGTCAAGTAGATGAGACTCCCAACAAGTTGTCGGTACAAAGTGCCATCAAGCAAGGGTGAAGAACACTTAGCCTCAAGTTTGACCCTTGATATAAATGGAGTCAATGCAGGCTTATAGTCAACCATGCAAAATATGGAGAGCATATCAAGTGTACATACTTTGGTTGTCCAATGAAGATACCTGAAGATGATTGAGTGATCTCAATCCCCAAGAAGTAATGAAAAATACCCAATTTAGATATCAAAAATATATCATGTAGAGTAGTTTCACCACCTTAATGGTGGAAAAGTGACTCCCTCTGATCAATAAGTCATCAACATAGAGAACCAAGAATGTGAGAGTGTCATCCTATTGTAGAATGTATACTTCAAATTAGAATGACATTGTTTAAACCCAAATTTCAGAAGGAAGGAGTCCATCTTGGCATACCAAGCTTGAGGAGCCTATTTGAGGCCATAGAGAGACTTTCAAAGTTTGCACACAAGTGAAGGATCTTGCACAAACCCCTATGGCTGATCCATGTAGATTTCCTCTTGAAGGTCACCATGAAGAAATGAACTCTTCACATCCATTTGATGAACTTCCCAACAATGTGTTGCAACTATAGCAAGGACAAGTCAGATTGAATTCATCTTAGCAACTATGCAAATTTTTTAGAGTAGTCAATCTCGGGAACTTGGGAGAATCCTTTTACTATCAAGCGAGCCTTGTGCTTGTCAACCAACCCATCTATTGAAAATTTAGTCCAATAGATCCACTTGCATCAAACAATTTTTCTTCCCTAAGGAAGAGGAAGTAAATCCCATGTGTGATTCCTCTCTAAGGAATTGAACTCTTCTTGTATTTCAGCATCCCACTTAGGAATACCAAAAGCTTATCGAAAAGACTAAGGATCATAAGCTAAAGCAATGATGAGATATGGAGCCTATTGAAATTATGACTGTTATTATTATATCTAATGGATCACCAACCCAATCACCTACTGACTCCAATGTCTACCTAGCCCAAAGAGGTGTTGAGGCTGGAGAATCTAGAGGAGAAGCATCAAACTCTAAATGATTACTAGAAGAGGAATGTGAATCATCATCATCACTGCCATGATCTAAAGTAGATGAAGAATAATCCTCATCAATATTAGGAGGATTAAGATCCTCTGAAGAACTATCAACATGATGCAAAGTCTCCAATATTATAGTGGTTGGAGAAGTGGTAGGAGAAGAACTAGAAGAAATCTCCTCTTAACAAACACTCCTCTCAATAAACAACTCATGAGTGGTGGGATGGAGACACCTATAACCATTGACATCATCTGGATACCCAAAAAATATGCAAGGCTTTCTCTGCAGATCCATAGCCTTGCATTTATCTACTAGAATATGGGCCCATGCAAGAGAACCAAACACTTGAAAGTGCTTAACTATGGGTTTCTGAATGGTCCAATCTTGAAAAGGAGTTACTCCCTTCACAATTTTGTGAGGAACTCAATTTTGGATGTAGCACACATAATTGATGGATTTTTCCCAATACTGAGGTACCAAATATTTGGAGTGTATCATACAATTTACCATCTCCTTCAAGGATATGTTCTTGCGTTCTATGACACCATTCTGCTGAGGACTGTATGGAACTATGTGCTGCATGTTGATTCCTTTTGAAGCACAAAACTATTCGACCTGATTGTTAACATATTCTCCCCCATTATTTGTATGTAGAATCTTGATGAAATTCATAGATTTTTTCTTTACAAAAGATTTGAAATCCAGAAAATGATCAAAGACCTCAAACTTTTGTTTGAGAAAATAGACCCATGTGTATCTAGAAAAGTCATCAATAAATATCAAGACATATCTAGCCCTACTAAAAGATGGTTGTGGAAATGGTCATGCCAAGTCACTGTGTACCAAATCCAATAGATCTATAGCTCTCCATGCTTTTCCTTTATCGTATTTCTCCTCAGGATACTTACCAAGAATGCATCCTTGACAAACTCCATTAGAAACTTGAATAGAAGGAAACCCTGGAATTATGTCATGTTGACTAAGTTGTTGCAAGTAACGGTAGTTCAAGTGGAAAAACCATTGATGCCATAAAAAACTCACCTAATTTATATGAGTGAGTAAGATTGTCGAAGGAGTGTCAAGAAAAAAGTGAGAAAATTGATATAGTCTAGACTGGTGATCTATTTTCCCATAACAACTATAGAACCATTATGCATTTCACTAATTACCACTATATCTGGAGTGAACTCAAATCACTTGCCAGAACTACTGTGAGTGATCTGATAAACATATAGGAGATTATTTGACAAAGAAAATCCTCAAATGTCCCTTCCCTCACATCAACAAACCCTCTCCCATACACTTCAAGAGGAGTTCCATCACCCATACGTATGGTAGGAATAGTACATGGCTCCAAAGAGGTAAAATTATCCTCTTATGAGGCCATGGGTTGTGAAGCACCCAAGTCAATGATCCAAGACTCTGGTTGTGAAGCAACAACAACTAGGGCCTTACCCTTTCCTTTCCCCTTACTTTTTTCTATGTCCTTAGAATTTGAACCTTCTGATGAAATTTGTTTGACTGAATCAAACACCTTAATATTATTCTTTTCTAGAAGATGTGAAAGGTGGTCAATTTATTCCTTTAAACATTTATGTTCATCATGGCCAGGACTCTTATAGTAAGAACACTTGACCTTCTCCTTCTTAGGTTGTGCACCTTTTGATGAAGAGGTCTGATTATCTACTTTTGAAGTAGTATATTTTTTTATCTTTCTTCTTCTCTCCTTGGTTCTTTTGTTTCTTATCTTGCTTGTTAGACCCTTTTTGTTCTTTTGTGTTTTGATTAATAGCCAAGTCATGTGACTTAGAGGGTTTAATTATACCCTTTAGAACCAATTTTTCTTTCTCCCTAGTGATTTCTATAGTAGATTCATCTAGAGAAGGCATTTTATATGTTAAACCTAGGGCACATTTTGTAGTGTAGAATGTAGAACCAAATACAAAGTAATTAGGACCAAGCTTTGAAAGAATACTAAAGATCAGTTTCTTATCATCCTTCTTGATTCCACACTATTCCAATTGCAGTCTAACAACTTTGAATTTTGTGAAGAAGTCTTGTATGGTGTCAAAATTGGACTCAACCATATGAGTTCGTTCTCCAATTGATGACCTCTTAACTCATCCTTCTTACCAAAGAGTGTTCCCAAAGTGGTCCACACTTCATTCGGTGTTCTAAAAAACTCAATATGAAAAAGTAGGTCTGCAGATACTGACATACACGAAGTACCAAAAGATTCATCGTATTTTTAAACCATTTAATCTTTTCTACATCATCGTGTGGTTCAGTTTCAAGTCCTGTTGTAACACGATGATATCCATGTCTTTTCAAATATATTATCATCTTATATTTTCATTCAAAATAATTATATGGTGTTAAAATGGAAATTGTAGATGCATCCATGAGAGAATAAAAGAAGATTGCAAAGAATAAAGAAAGTGTGAAGAAAGAAGACACACAAGACACCCCCTTTTCACTAGTCTCAAAAATCACCCCCAGGTATTACAATGTTGGCACTTTATAATTAGTAGATAAGGAAAGATATTGAAGAGTAAAACACAACTACAAGGTTATTTTTCTAAATTTTATTTGAATATTAATTTTTATCAATATAGTGTGTTGATAAGGATATTGCAGTTAAATGAATGGTGGATAAAGATCTTGCATTGAGAACATGATAGGTTAGGTGGTAGGGTTTGGTTGTGAATGTAGGTATAAATTCCATGGTACTAGGGGGAGTTGAGACTGACAAGTTTAGATAAAAGCTCATATTTGGGGACATCATACACTAGAACCTAAAGGTTTTCAACCAAGAATTCATAGTGATGATAGTACTAAGGCATGTCCAAAAGGGACCTAATGGTGGCCATTGAATTTTTCGGTCTATTGTTAATTTAAGGTACCTATTCAAATTAGATGGTCGCAAAGTATTCCTTGAAGTTGTTGACCATCTATTTATAAGGAATTATTTTGTCATCCTTTGATTGATACTCACTATTAACATATTTTATGATAAGTTGAGAAGTATCATAAACTAGGAGATTTTGGATATTATATTGGATTTCTATCTTGAGACCCTTGACTAAGCCCTCATATTCTACAATATTTTTGGAGCATATCAAACCTAATTTAAATTTCATATGGATGAGATCTACTATGGAGAAACAAATAAAATGTGGCTCCTATTCTATAATTGGTGCAAGAACTATCAAAATATCATTTCCAAGATATTGAATCATGTAAGCTAAAAAATAGACTCATCAATAAAGTCCAAAATTAATGGATGATTATCAATAATAGGTGCTTCTACTAGTTGATCTTGTATCACTTGATCTTCTACTACTTTTTTATCTATAAATTCTATGCCAAATTCACTTAATAGCTTGACCCATTCAACCATACATTATATAAGAGAAGTCCTAGATAGAAGATACTTAAGTGGATCAATTTTTCATTTGAACTTGGTTTTATGAACTACCTTATAGTGTTGAATGTTTTAGAAATTGAAAATTATATATAAGAATTCCCATTCCTTGGGAGTATAAATAATCTCATAGCCTAATTTATTTTTTCTAATATAAGGTATTTTTAATCTTATTGTGCAAGGAGTGCTACCAAGGCAATGCATGTTGTGGAAATGTAGAGGATTAATGGCTTTCTTAGAATGGGTTTTATGAAAACTAGTGTTAATGCAAGATACTCCTTGATTTTTATTGAATCCTTGTTTTCTATTTATGCTATGAACCTTCAAATAGCCTAAATATTTCATTGGATACTATTTAACCATTTTAGATTTATTCAAGATGGTATCTCTATTATAGTGGTGACCTTGGTGGGACCTACTTATATGCCTCATTGTGAGATAATGAAGCCTATAATTTTCTTGATATGATGCCAAAGATACATATCTTTGAATTGACCCACACCTTGTATTCTCTCAAACATTCAAATATTTTCTCAAGAACTTGTCATACCCCTCTCTTTTTGTGGGTTTTCCTACTAGATCATCTATATAGTCTTCCATGATATCATGAAGCATAATGTGATCATCATATATCTTTGATAGGCTACCCCTAAATTTTCAACCAAAATGATATTACTTGATAAAAAAAGGTGCCCTAAGGGGTAGTGAAATATTTTTTATGTCAATGTTCAATGGGAATACATATTTGGTTGTATCCATGGAAACTATCTATGAGGGATATCATTTCATGTCCTAATATAAGTTCAACAATGATTATATTAAAAAATGGAAAGTAATCCTTGGGACATGGTTTATTAAGTATAAAAAAATAATACAAATCCTAATTCCTTTTGTTTTATTATTGATATGAACTATATTATAGATCCACTCGAGATAGTTGGTGGCATGGATAAATCCAACCTCCAATAATGTTTATATTTTTAATTTGACTAATAGAGTGATCTACAGGTACATATTGTGGAATTTATACTAAACTAGTTTAGCGTCAAGATTCACCACAAGATGTTGGACAAGAGTGGGATTTAAGATTCCTAACATATCTACATATAACCAAGAAAATATATCTATGGAGTTTTTGAGAATATTTGTGATTGTTTCCTATTTCTATGATTTTAGTCTTGTTGTGATGTATGTGATCTTAGGATCAACATTTGTACCTATATTAACTTGTTTTTTTCTCAACCAATATTGAATATTACTCTTGCCACTATAGATCTAGACGGGGAAGGTTGATTTCCTCATTTATCAATTCCTTAAAGAGGCGTTCATCAATAGATATGTCATTTTTATTTATTTTTGGATGTTAGGTAGCACCTTAGGGAGGTTTTTACTAGGGGACTTGGATTTTTTATTTTTTTAAATTAGGAACTTAGCTTGTTTTCCAAAGTAGTTTTTACACCAAGGTTGATTTTAAAACCTTTATGTGATCATTTGTTGGAATATCGTCATAGTAATGTGTATTTGAGTATGGATTTGTCATTTTCAAAATTTTCAAGAGACACATGATCTTGTTGGTCCCAAGAAATTATTTCAAGATGGATGAGAGGGAGATCAATGTAATTTTTAGTAATGGGCATTATGGTTTAGATGGTCATATCATGGAAAAGGTCGGAAAGGTCAATGAAGGAGTCATTAATGTTTCATCACTTGATGCATACCACAATGTGAAAACATTTTCCCATAATATCAAAATCATTATTGATATCATATGATCCCTTATCTAGTGACATGTATCCTAATCTAAAGTTATCATGGCTGACTTTCATATTGATAAGTTTAAGGACTCCTTTCTCATATAATCTTAGGCCCTTGTCTTTGTAACCCATATTGTTACACATATGGACTATTGTTAGATAGGTTTCTTCAAGAAAACATGGTGCATATTCTTCATCCTTGTAGAGCCAAGAATTGATGCCAACTTCCATAATTTTATTTTCTAGGAAAATATTCTACAAAAATATTGTGGAACAATATTGCCTAACATTAGGTTCCTTATGAATGTAACACCAAAGTTTTCCATAGGAGAATGAGGAGAGAGGGAGATGACCCACATAGAATGCATTGTGAAGATCATACTCCCCCACATACCTTGTGAATGATCTTAAACTATATTTTAGGATTGGGATTATATGATGACGATTCCAAAGAGTTAGGGTCAACATATGATGAAGGTATGGATGTAGAAGGAATGTTGAAATCAATGTTAGGACAATAGTGGGATATTTTTTAGGGGCCTTCCAACATTTTACAATATTAGAAGGGATGAGGGTTAGTATGAATTATAATTCCACATTATTGTGAGGTAATTTTATGCATTGATGGTAGGTGGATAGAATGACATACATGACATCAATATATGAGTGATCAAGTAGAAGGTTGTAAGGGAGGTCAAGATTAAGAATTTGGAGCATGGTTTACTATATAACAAGACCCACCTAAATGGGGAGACAAATCATTCCCTTTGATTCTCATTCTACATCATCATAGGATTTGATTATTATTTTATTTTTAGGTTCCATTGCATCCTTAGAATATCTCATTTGTTTGATCGATTTATGTGCAAATATTTAAACCAAAATTTTCATTAATTAGGAGCTATTTGAATTTGTGTTTATTAATGATAGCTTCAATATGGAGGTATTTGGTATGTGATGGATCAATTGGAGACAAATCATTTTAGATAAATGTAACACGATGTGAGTTGGTGATTGACCCACCAAGGTTTGGAATTTACTGGGGTGGATGTTATTGGAGACTCACAACTCCTATAGGGTGTGTTCAAATATCTCTTTTATGAATAGTATATGATTTGGGAATCTCCAAGATGGATATTTGAGTTAGAGTATTCCCAATATGTTCCAAGAGGATATATTGGAAGGATGAGGACACCCCTTGGACGACAACCCAACAACACTTGATGGTGATGACATAATTGGATGATTTAATTTTAATGGTAGCAGCTTTGGGATTAGCTTCTTTAATATGACCCATGATGGGCTTGTATGAGAATGATTTATTCATATGTATTTTTTGTGCATAATTATTTTGAAATGATCCTTTTTTGGGTGTTGGGGGATGGATTTGATCACAATTTAGGAGAGGCTATTCATACATGTCCAATTAATCATTAGGAAAGGAGGATATGTAGCCTTCCACTTTGATCTCACCATGAATAATGAGATATTGGATATAATTTTTGAATTTCATGCATTTTTATGTAGTGTGGATTTTAATAAAATGACACAATATTCATTGACTTTATACCATGTGTGTTTGGGTTGATTCTCGTCAAAATGTTTTGTATGTGGAAATTTGACCATGTTAGCTTGGATGAGTTTTTGGAATACCACTTCCATGGGTTCTTCTAAGGGAGTGTGTTTTAATTTTGGATTATTGAGAGGTTTTGGCTATCCCTATGGGATGAAGAAATTTGTATATTTTTGGATAGCTTGTATATTATGATTTTCTTTCTCTTGTCATTGCGGTTAAGTTTCCTAAACATGTTTAGAGTTAGTTATTTGTCATTGATTATATTTTTTATTTTAGTATTAATCATGACTTTTAATTGGTTTAAATATTAGTTTCTTTATATTTTTTGTATAATTTATTCAAACCTTTGAAAAAATAGGGATGTTTGGATGGTGGCCCCTTTCTCAATTATCTCATTAAATATTGTCACATAATGGGCCTACAAATGAAAATCCATTTTTTGGTTGATATTGGTGACAAAGATGTTGAAAAGTTATTTTTTTAGGAATAGACCAAGGGAACTAAATCATAATATTTCTCTACCATTTAAATAAGGTGGAAAATATCTCACTATCACATTCTTAGCATTATATAGATCAATAGTTATTATCTCATGCTCGACATTGTATGAGAAATGGGTTACAAATTTCTCAATCAACTTGACGAAATATGGAATGGATCTTTGAGGTAGGTTTATGAAACAATATAATTCTTGACTGTCCAATATTTTTGGGAAGAGAATCATCAAGTGCATACCATTGTATTAAATATTTTAGAATTCCATGAAAAAATATTTGACATGGCCACAAAGGTTTCCCTTTCTTTCATGTTTATCAAATTCTAAGGTTTCAAAATATAGAGAGAAATGAACCATTATTATTGAGCAATCAAATGGGTAGGGAAAAATTATTCAAATGGTATATTTTTCTTTGGTTCAACACCCCTATTTGTAACCCCTTGAATGTGTCCTTGATTCCTTGAAATTCTTGAGAGAATGGGTTTCCAAGAAGTAGGTTTGGAGGTTGAAATGAGATGCAACCATATGGAAATTATTTTTGATGGATGAAATGAATTTTTTTTATTGGGGGAAATGTTATTTATGTGAGCGTAGTTGAGAAGAAAACTGTGACATGGGGGAATGTGATATAGTTAGAGGATTAAATATTATAAGACATGTTTTTGGTGGATAAAAGGATGGTGAACTATGGGATGTGAGGTGGAAAAATGGTTTATTTCATTATGGATAGGAGATTTAAGAATTATATTAGTTGTGATAGAGATGAGAATGGTGTTTGAGGTGGTTAGATGGAAGGGGAATGGTGTTTGTGATAGATATGAGAATGATGTGAATTGGATTATAGTGTGAATTAGATTGGGAGAAGTTTGATTGTGAGAATGATTTTATTTTGAATTAGAGGAATAATGGTCACATATTAAGTGATAGGTGTCTAATTTAATCTTGAATGTTTCCAAATTTGGGGGGATTAAATGATGAATCTTAAGATAAGGTTGCTAGCATAATAGCTTATTTTATGTATTCATTGGAATGAGTATGAGTGGGTTGTGGGGAAGATTAAACCATGGATTTTTGAATGTGGATGTGGTTGGGGGCTCTTGATGGATAATTTTATGGAGTTTAGAGATGTTAAAGTGAAATGGAATCTTAGCTCCCATTTCAACTAATTATTGTAAGAAATAATCTTTATTAATTTTTATGAGATGATCCATATAATATTGCATCATATCATTATTAAATTTTTTATAAAAATGAGTGGAAATATCAAGTTGGATTACAAAGGTTTTTTTCTTATTTGTTGCGCCATGATGGATTTGATATGATGAGATTTTACCTTGGGTGTTGTATTTGTAATATTGCAAAAGGATTTTCATTCTATTTCTTGTGATCTAGTGATAGGTGACAAAAAATAGTGATTTGGGTTTGAGGGAATGCCTAACTTTAAATGTGTTTTATTTGTTTTTCTAAGGTTTATTGAGGAGGTTTAGAAGATTGTTTATTTTATTTAGTGAAATCTAAATATTCAATGGGTTGATTTGGAAGGCATGGTTGGACTTGGTTAGAATTAAGGATGTTTTATTTGGGGATGAGATGTTCCTAAACCAAAATTTTGGTGATCAATACATTTTCTTTATTTGAAATGGATAATTGATATTTCCTACTTGAGATGGGAAAATTCTCAAGTAAGATTGATTTGGATACTTAGATTAGTTAACTTAGGATAGGTCAAGTTACTAAGCTAATTTATCCAAGGTTGGATGCTTGAATAACTATAATTAATATGGGAAAGTACTTAAGTAATCTAGATCATGGTTGGATGAGATGATTCAATTTGATTTATTTCACTTTAATTTTTTAAATAACATAGGTAAATTTTTTAAGTGAGAAAGAATTAAGGATGATGGTTGAGTGTGATTGAGGTCTTGACTTCAAGATATATTTGATTAAGGTTGGATGAAAGGTTATTTTGTTTATATTTAGATGTGTTTATATTGAATGTATGGAATTGATTAAGGTTTCAAAATTAAGATTTATTTTGATAGAAAGTTATGTTGAGATGAATTTGTAAAGATTATTTTTTGGATTATGGGATTGGAAGGGAAGTTTCGATGAGTGTTTTTTCACATTCATAACATAGAAAAAGTAATGAGTACCCTGTCTCTTAAAAGGAAATCTAACTTCAAAAAACTTTAGAAAGATAATGCTAAGGCTTTGTTTGTTAGGTCTTGAATTTGCATAAACAAATAAGTGGTAAATATTTTGTTGGTTTCCCAAGGGGTCTAATGTTTAGTTGGAACTTTTCAAGACAAGGGTTTGTAAAATTTGAAGACTGGTCTAAACCCTAGTTGTATTTTTAGATCTTTAATATGAAAATTACTATTAATCATCAAATATGGTAGTTTTGTGATGTTGTTTCTTCCTAAACTAACCCATATTTTTTAGATAAAGTTCAAAAGATGAAGGTTTAAAGATAGTAAATCTAAAACCAAAGTTCAATCACAATAATGGTTGATGTTGCAGATACATATATCCCTTATAAAATTGTTTTTTGTTAATCAAGGTCAAAACCACAATACTTCAAAAGTAGTATAATATTCAAATAAAAAACTTAATATTTTTAGATGGTAAATACTCAAACATATATCCATTTACTGGCACAATATAAATACACATTCACAATTGAACTAGTGTTGTAATAAACTCATACTAACCATATACTGCAACTTACAATAAACAAATTACAAATGGTATGAGCATGAAAATTTTCAAAATACCTTAACACTTTGTCATTATCATAACTGAACTAAACTAAAATTGGAAGAAGGAACGATGCGTGCATTAAAAAAAAACAAGAAAAGTCACCAAAAATCTAATGCCTTTGCTTGTATTAATCTCAAAATTCCTTTACAAGAACTGATGTTCAACCCTTTACAAATGAGAGTTGGTTTCCTTTTATAGAGAAGGCTTACAAAATCAATGGCGGAGATCATCTCAAAACCAATGGCCAAGATTGCATTTGCATTAAATATTGGAGGTGCATTAAATGCTTTACACAATACTCCAATTTAAAATTATGTTCTATAAGAACCTATGATAACATAAAATATATTAATATAAATTTTACATTAAATACATCTTAAAAAATCCCACAAAATATGGGTGCACACACTCTGAGGTAACTAACTACAGCTGGCTAAAATTTATAGAAATTTACCATCTATTATAAAATTTCCAACTTCTTTTTCTTGTATAGCATATTTAACAAAAGTGGTGAGTACACCTGTCAATTTATCATTGGAAGGACCCTAGGCAACATGAATATTGTAGGCGAAAGCCTCATATTCATCCATCACATTGTTGTGAAGGTTGATGCAAGATGCTCTGTTAAATTACTTGCTCTGAATGAACCAAAAACTATGCATTAGCATCCAAAAATCCTCTATCTAAGCTATTAGTGGGTTGTTTTTGTATAATTTTTTGCAAATGTTGTTTTAGCTCCACATCATTTAGCTTTTCTAAAGTACTAACTAGATTCTTCACCACATCCTTCAAGTATTGATCGCATTCAGCTAGTACTTCATTAACCTACCCAAAAAATGTACTCATCTCAAGCATTACCTGAGATATCACTTCCTTCCAGAAATCCAATGTGTACACCCAAAATGTTGGCTCTCTAACCCTACCCTTTGGTAAATTTTCTTATTTCTCCAAATTTGGATATGTCATCTCATAGTACTTCGAGAAAGCAACATAATCCTCAATCATTTTATCCTTTTCTTCCTTCAGGATCAAGAAGTTATTGTGTATTTCAACTACCATTACAATTTTCTTATTTACTATGCTAGCAATGACACTGATCCATTCATGTGTGATCTGTGTCCACATATTCATTTGCTCCACTTTATTAAAATCATCCTTTGAGAGCAAGATTAGAGCTAAAAATTTCCTAAGGATGCTATGAATAGGAGTTACCAACTATTGGATGAAGGTCAAAAGTTTTGAAATTTGTGTCTTCAACTCCTTTGTGGATTGATCCTTATCCATCCTTTTCAGGATATTGGATACTAACCTCTGAAATTCATCTATCTAATGGGATCTATTTATGGGCCAGTATTAAATAAAAAACACTATAGTTCTCAAGAAAAATTGTGGTGGCATTTTTATTCATTGTAGGCATTGCTACGTGAAGAATTCTAGAACCCGAGGCATCTTTGGTCACATGTGAACTTATTTTTGTCTTCTTCTTCTCCTTGGGCTACCCAATGCGATTTTTTTTTTCCCTTAAGGCTTGCTTCTGGGGTCTTATAATCACATACCCCTTCCTCTTCAATTGTTGTTGTAGCAAATTACAAGTTGTTGTTTGTCTTGTATAGGAAGGAATTTTTGTAGACTTATCTTCTAACATAGATTTTTCTATTTGTTTCCCGTCCTACACCTCTTCTACTTTCTCCTCCTCTATGCCTAATGTCTTTTCTCATTTTGTAATTTTCTCCTCTTAAGGCTCTATTTTTTTACCTCTACATCTTCCTTTGAAGAATTACCTTCATGTTGAGGAGAAAAAAAGTCTCCTCTATTGTATGCATATCTTCCATGCCTTCTCGCTCCTATTTCTACATCTCCTCTAGAATTTTTTCTATCATCTCCATGGAGGGTGGATCTAGAATTTTTTGGGAGGGAGGAGAAGGAGAAGAAAATGCAACTTTGATTATTATGGCTTGATTTGTGAGTGAAAGCAAGATATTTGTTAGTTGCTTGGAGAGATTAGCGAGATGTGACATGAAGGATTCCAATAGGCTAAAAGAAGTGGGTGAAGAATTGGAAGCAAATGGTGTGAAGTGCATAGTTACCTGGTCAATTCTAGTAGCACAATCCTATTAGTAGGATACTTTGATAACCTATAAGGTACCCTTGAGAAACCTTCAATTATTAAATATGTAAATTTTGGGAATTGGATGAACCAATACCTGAAACATTTGACCAACCCCATGGAAAAGTGAGATAGCCTTACCCCAATGTCTCCTTGTAACACTCAAACAATGTGCATGGTGAACACATCATTGAACCACTTGTAGTGGTTCTTGGAATTTTGGTATTGTAATTGTGGGTAGCAATCATACACAATATAATCATCAAGTCTTGTTCCCACATTGCCTTTGCAAGTTAGGCCTTGACACCTAAAATCGATGGCCAACAAATAGACCACATAAGAATTCATATAAAAAGTAGAGGACTTCTTCACCACCGACAATTGCTCATGAAGATTATCACTAATAATCTTGGCCCTATCAAACTTATTTTTCCCTATGAGGATTTCTTCAATATAGTAAAACATCCAATATTCAAAGGTTTGATAGTATTACCACATGTGAATCTCTACAATGAGGTCCCTCGTGGGTTTTGGAGGATCCGAGGAAAAGTAGTCTTAATGATTCAAGGTTTTGGTAAAGGTGGCTTGGGAATTCGCCCAGGGAATTCCCACAAGATGAAGTCGTAAAACCATAAAGTTTTTAAACTCGCTCAAAAAAGAAAAGAAATGAAAATTACTCTTATAAATGTAGAAATTACAAAAGAAATAGCAAACCAACCTATAATTTAGCAAGGATTGACTTGAGCGAAGGGGTGTGAAGTCTAGAAGGGAAAATTGGGAACAAAAAGAATTGATCTCAAACTCTATCTCCAATTCTTTGCATGGTCAAGGTGCAAGAAAATGAGGGGAGATATTTATACCCCCCAAAGGAACTTGTCATAATAAATGCACCCTTTAACAATGTGTCACACACATAAGGTGTGAAATTAGGGTTTACAAGATGAGTGTGAAAATTCATGGTATGAAAGGATTCAAGCCTTGTAGACATTGGGACAAGCTAGGACATTTGCGAGAAAATTGACATCAGAAACTCATAACAAAATATTTGTATTCCATAACTTTGTGGAACTTTGAGCTACTATGAAAATGAAATTCTTGCAAACCTTCACAAGTTGCAAGATTTAGGTAACTATGAGGATCGGGGAAAGGGAATCCAAAATTCTCTCTTTCGCAAAATCGAATCCCCATGATAGGGAGATCCCCATAGAGTGGAAATTTCCACAACTGCAAAAAAAACTTAACCCAAAAGGACCCAAAATTTTAAAATAAAAACAAGAAAAGGGGTGAAAGGAAAGGCCAAAATAAAATGAAACCAAATCAAAGTGACCAAAAAAATGGGAAAGGGGGTCCTCATTTTCAATGGGGCATGTGTGCAAATTACAACAAGAAGTGATTGGGAGTTTTGAAATTGGTTTTGATTTTGGGTGGTAAATCAAGTGATCAAGACCATAGGATGATTGGATTTGATTTATTATCGATACTTAGGATAGGATAGGTTCCTAAGTAAGATTTGATTTTATGACTATAATTAGGATAGGTGGATTGGGATTATGATGTGTGGATTGGGATTATGGTTTATGTATTTGGTTTAAGGATTGGATTTGGATAGGTTTATGATATGGAGGTTTTAACATTTGGTTTTTGATGCAGGAGCATCCAAGGTGTAAGACCAATCTTGCATCACCCAAAAAAAAAGTTGTTTCTTTTTAATAAGGGCTAAATTTGGCAGGGTTACTATTTTAGTAAGTTTACATTTATGCACAATTGGACACAAAATATTACACAGACCTCTAGAATGGTAAATTGAAGCCAATGGAAAGAAATCACTTCAATACTATTTATCATTTGAGAGATTAAAATTTTAATTTTTGAAGATCCTAGTAAAATCTTCGGGGTCAGTTTTGAGGCACTTAGAAGCTCCAAATGGGCCTCAAAATTGGTGGAAAATGAAAGTAGTTGGTAGAATATTTCTCAAGAGCTTTCTAAAAAGGTATTATAATAGAAAATCCAACAATCAAATCAAAAGTTATGACCCCACAAAGTTGTAACACCAAAATTAATAAAATCTCAAAATATCTTCTTGAGGAAGTTACACTTTCCAAAAGACTCTTGGGTGGTTACACTTTCTAGAAGATTCTAGGGCAGTTACACCTTCCAAATAAATGATGTAAAGGGGGACTACAAAGAGGAGGTGTGATTAGTGTAGATGGTGGATCCGATTTGTAGATTTATGTAATCAGAAAGCCCATGTGATGGAAAATATAATGTTGCAATTTCATTTTCATTTCAATGATAATAGAAAACATTTGCTTTCCTTCTTGCAGTTTATTTATGCCATTATCTGTTGTTTTTGTGAGTTTTAGATTGTAAGGGGAGTACCCTTCATCAGTTTGGGATTCAATTTTGGTGGATTTTGGATTTGGATTCAAACTTTGGAGTTGTTGATATGTGGTGACTGATCATGCAAATATTGTACACTCATAACGTATCGTTGTCGGGGTTCAGGGATGTAACCCCCAATATTTATTTTCCCATTAACACGACAAGGTTTTCTTGTTGACACGTCAAATGGAAAAAAATGACTTTGTAAAAACTTAATTTTGGAAGCTTCCAAAAATCTTCTTATAAGCATCTGGGATGTAAGTTGCAGTGTGTGTAATTCGTGAGATTGTAATATGTTTTACACTGGATAATAAAATCATTAGGTGGCTAAGTTTCTGTGGATGTATCCCATATTGGGTGAACAACATTAAGTTTTTGTGTTGATCTCTTTTGTGTTATTTTTCATTGTTATTTTTGGGTTATTTAATCTGCATATAATTGTTAATGTTTATTGCTCCAACATGTTTGAACCCTAATAATTGGTATCAGAGCCATGTGTATTTTGGTTGATTGGTAGGAAACATCTAGATTTGAGTGGTAGCAATGGAAGAATGAAAATTCAAGGTTGAGAAGTTCAACGGCCAGAATTATCAATTATGGAAGATGCAGATGGAATATTATTTATACCAAAAGGATCTATGGTGACCATTGCAAGAAAAAGAAAAGAAAGATGCTACGATGTTTGATGAAGAATGGGAGATTCTAGATAGAAAGGAATTGGGAACCATTCAATTGTTCTTGAAACCATTTGTGGCATTCAGTATAATAAAAGCAAATACAATAGTGGATTTTCTAGAACATTTGGCTAAATTATATTAAAAACCCTCAGCCTCAAATAAGGTATTTCTCATGAAGTGTTTGTTTAATCTAAAATGATTGAAGGTGGATATGTGATAGATCATTTAAATGAGTTTAATATGATTACCAGTCAGTTAACTTTTATAATAGTGAATTTTGATGAAGAGGTGAGGGCTCTCTTGGTTTTATGTTCTTTGTCAGAAACCTAGAATAGCTTGGTAATGTCTGTAACTCTATCTCTAGTTCAAATACATTAAAATTTGATGATGTCGGTGTTATCCTTAGTAAGGAAATGTAATGGAAATGCATAGGTGAGACTTCAACATCAGGTAATGCTTTGACTATAAAGAGCAAGGGAAGAAGAAAGGAGAAAGGAAAAATCCCAATAAATTGTGGGAAGTCCCAAGGGTAGTCGAAGAAAAGGAAGATCTAAATCCAAAGGAAAAAATGGATTGTTGGCATTGTGGAAAGCCAAGAAACTTGAAAAAGGATTGTTTGTCTTGAAAAGGAAAACAAGGAGATGAATAACATGATGTAACGCCCCGCTAAGGGACCCGGTGGAAAAACACAAAAGACATACAACCTCATGCCAATAATTTTTTTTTTGAAACTAAAGTGACACTAACTAATGCAACTCAACAAATTAATATGGATAACATCATTACATTTATATCATATCATAATCACATTATGACCTAAAAGTAACATTAATTATAACCCATTTACACACCTATCCACCATGGTCCCCTAACGTCCCTACTATGATACACCTACACTAACTAAGCCTATAGAAATACATTTGATACACTAAAGCACATACAGTCATAGTTTGAAAGTAAATTAAATCTCATACAACAAATTACATAACATCATCTAACACTATGCTCTTATGAACCTATCATAAATCAACACCATGAAAGAAGTACATAAAAACATATCGCATCTACTACTAAATTAAATTTATATGTATCATAAATACAACATTCTTATGCTAACCTTTTTATTACATAATAAACAACAATAAATATATATCTTCAAAACTACTGCAATCTATTTACACTTTGATTACAAGAATGCTACAATATACAAGATATATTCATCTAAAAGGAATATATATAATACATATTGAATACAATTTTTATGGAAATATCACTTGCACATAAATTTAACTATAGAATGAAGTGAAAAAAAAAAAAATCTCTCCATGTTGCGCATGAATTGCACCACCTAAATCTCAATGGATGGTTCAGAAATACCACCCTACTATGTGGAACCCTGAGGCCCACTCCCTCCATGCTAAGAGATAATACTAGGCCCCACACACAAGAAAACAAATAAACAACAAGTGGTTGACATTAGCCATCCAATGGAGACTACCAAAACAAAAATCAACTAAAAATTACGAGGACTTCCACAATGACTTCCGGGTACTTCTAAAGACTCAATCACATAACACAACAGATAGAAAACCCAAAAAACTTAACATTATACCACAACACCACAATGATGCATATTACATTATTTTCACAATATTATAACATGATAACCAACTTTAACTTAGCAGTTTATAGCCAAGACCAACAATACACAATTTTGGTACAAGTGATCTTTACACATGTAGAAGCTTCAACACAAGATCTCACAAATATGAAGGGATTTATAACATGCAAATAGTAAACACACTTAAATAAAAATGGTACAACACAATACAGATCAAAGAATATAGTTATACCCTTTAATACAACTTTTAAAACTGAACTAATTCTCATTTGACAACAGTCAAATCTGTCAACAATAAAATAGCCATAAAATAGTCATATCAACTTGAAATCAAAATCTGTAAAATACCCATTTCAGATTTAGCCGTCGACTACTGAGCAATGTGGAAGAAATTGACTAAAAATGAATAATAATTTCATAAAATGCAAAACAATAGATGGATCCCATAAAACCCACTTTTCGGCAATACTCGATTACAGTCAAATGACAAAATGAGTAACTCAACAACCAAATTTTATCCAAAATAAAATATTAAAAAGAATATTAAAATTAATTTAAGCTCTTTCAAACCCATATAAATCTAAAATCTCAATCTTCCATTCACTAGTTACAGGGAGAAATAAAGATATTTGCAGTCATAGAGGAGCAACTTGACAGCAGTCCCGTGTTTCAACCATATCTCACAAACTAAGATATGAGTTTCTGAGATTTTTGGACATAATTTAAACGACAACGAGATGAAAAAACCCTTTAAAAATATCACCAACCCAGTTTTTAAAAATAAATTTATGAGTAACGAAATCAGACCCTTTTACTAGTAAAAAATAAAAAAACAATAAACATAAATTAATTTTTATTTCTTGAATAAATAAATATTTTATTCACACACAAAAATAAAACTATATAATATTTATTTCCAAAAATCACAGAGAAATCAATCAAATTATTCATACACACAAAAAAAAATTATACAAAAGATATCAAAATCCAATCTGAATCCAACGCTTGGCAATGGTAGGAATTTGATGCCGAGCTCCGAAAACTTTAACTTTCAAAAACCCCCAGATTGCAAAAACTTTCTCATTGCTTCTTCCTCTTTGCAAGCATGACCCAAAAACTCCCAGAAGATGAAGAATCCAAAAAAAATATGATTTCCAAAACTATGTCACAATCTCTCATTTCTAAAAACTTAAAAAAAAAACCCTTTTCTTTTCACAATCCTCTAAATTTTCCATCCAAAAAAAAGAGAAAACTCTCTTTCCCTCTTTTTCCCATAAATAAAATTAATTAAATTCCAAAAAAGAAAGAAAAACAAAAATGAAAGCAACTTTCTTTCTTTTTCCTAAAAAGACTCTATTTTCTAAAATAAAATAACGAAATAAAATCCTCTCCTAAAATAAATTACTAAAATATTAAATTAAAGTACCTATCATCATCCCACTAATAAAATAATTAAAATAAATTAAATAATCAATTAAACTCAACATAATCACTCTACCAAAATAGTAAATCAAAACATAAATATAACATATGCTTACATATTAATATTTAAATATTTATTAATAAAAATAAATATTTAATAAATAACATTAGAATATGTTAATATTTAAAATTTTATTTCCATAAAACATAATATACATATAATCATAATAATATTAATAAAAATTAAACAATAACAACTAACATATTGATCAAATATCTAACTTCATTCAAATAATCCAGAAATTAAGGTAAAATATAAACTATGAAATAACTCCACATGAAAGAGAAACATTCACATCAAAACATAAGTAACACTAATCACAAACATAACAGCCCAGCGAACCACAGGGTTTGACACCAACAAGTTGAGATCCAAAACCAAGGTTAGACAACAAAATCAATCACATATCCCATAAGAAACATTCAACAGATGCAACACTCCAACCATAGGGTAAAAAATGTTAGATATTGTTCCATGACAACCTAAAAAGGGTGGTCACACACTGAATTATTTGTCCCTAATTGGGAACCATGGCCAGGGTTAAGTTATAACTTGGGCCTAAATGTTATCTCCTCAACCACCATTGGGATTAAAGGCATGCTCAAACCTACTAATTCAGGTAGAGACGTAGCCTAGTACCTATTCACTCAAACATACAAATTAGAGCACATGTGCATAATAACCGAAGCACTAGGAAAGAAACTCTAGCAATCGTATTTCATGTTTGTATATTTTTCATACACCCAATGGTACGATGTCGCCCTTTCCACTTATCCTAACAAACATACTACTGCATCACTTAACTATCCAAGTAAATCTCTGCATAATAATAATAACATGACAATATACATCATACTCACCAAAGCACTAACAAAAGCTCATGTCCCATATTACAACCATAAAGTTTGAACACAAGTTAGTACATTTTTTATGACAATAAACATAATCTTTATCAAAATCATAATAACATGTCAACACAATAATAATATTTTAGAATCAAGTGAAAACCCCAAAGGTGATCAAAACACTCTCATCACATCAATATGTCCATAAATTAATAATATACAACATCAATTGTTTAACATTATTAGCACATACCTTTAAATGTCTCTTTATTTTACCTTCGTCTCCAAGTTTCAAAGTCAAACTTCCTGCACATCCATAGTGAGAATGGAAGGGCACTACATTCTGCCCCCTAAAGTTGACTTACTCATGAAAGTCATAAACTAGGGTGGAAACATAATACGTTAGTACCAAAATTTCTCTACTCTATAATTGATGTACATCCTCTTTCTAAATCATGTCGATCAAAATCATTATCTAACTAAACATTTGAAAGTAATATTTTCCTAACCACCTTTATTTAGAAATTCATACTTCTCTTACAATGTGATACTAGATTTTACACAAACAAATATAGCAAACACTCCACCTAACTCCATTTTTCATTCCTAATTTACAAAAGAAATCTCCATAATCTCGTACCAAGAAACCACATCAAATGATTTCTTAATATTAAAGGAAATACACATCATCTCATACTTCAAAAACTTATTTCAAATTACAATTTATGATTTTAATAACATCCACTCCCTTTAATACTATAGATTCACAATATATTCACATTTCAAATAGCATGGTTATCCCTCATTTACATCAATAATCAATAAAATATAAGAAATATACATCTAACACATATATACACAATCACATCACTAAGAGGTGCACAGCACAATGCTACACAAGGGTCCCTCTGGACGCCGAAAAGCAGCATACTAAATCATGATACATAATCCATGAGTCAAGAGCCAATATCCATCTCACAAGATCCATACCTCACACTCAGCGGTTTGATGGTGTTAGGCCACACACATGGTGAGACCATCCAAACAAAACCACAATGACCTACCTCTTGTTGTATAAGGTGGTTAGCCTCCAAGAGATAGTTATCACACATAAGCAGGTAGTGGGTCATAGTTGTGTAACAGCCTCACATACCCCCCATCCTCAAGGTTTCCTATCTCTGCTTCCTCGTATACACTCACCAAGTTCGCCTCATATGTCCTTGGAGAGGAATCACAATACGACACATGGTCGACATCGAAAACAATAAGGATAAATTAGTTTAGCCACCAAAGTCATAAAGAACAACAAATAAAAATTCAATTTCAACAATAAAGAAATAAATGTGCACAATTTCAACACTAAATCTTATGTAACCACAAGGGCTACGAGCAAATAAGATCACAAGGTGTGGCTAAACCATCACAATCAACAGAAAATCAAGAAAATCCACAATATTTGAAATTGCACTATACAACACTACGTGACTAAATACTAGCCACCAAATGAGGAAGGTGGAAACAACGTCAGGCTATAACAGTAGCCCTCATGTGGTGCGGAACGAACACACCATCCACATAACTCAGAGTGTACTCCTCAGCTACACTCTGCATCGCGTCATTATGCGGCATGGACTAGCCAAGTGGCCCACACACTCCTTGGCTATCCGCATGGGATGTGCACCTCAACCTCCATCTCGCATCGCATCTCAGTGCAGCATGGTCATACACTAGTCGGAGAAGGCACGCACTGGTCGTATGCCGCATGGCAGTGTGTCCGTAGCTCCGCGGAAGTAGGCACGCGCTAGACACACCCCGCATAGCGATACCTTGTGGAGAAGACACACGCAGGTACTCCCTGTAGCTAGAGGTATACATGGCTAGGACATACCCATATGCTAACTGATCCAAACAATGTTGAAAGCAACTATGAGTATCTCTCTACAAGTGTGTGAGGCCCCATTACTCTCATCACATAAGTAGGCTATCATAACACATCTCATAGTGCACCTTCATGTGTCTATGCACGTGGCATTGTGTCATCGAGCCCAGCTCGCTACCATCAACAATACAACATCATCACCAACACTATGTCAGAACATTAGTGGGGTGTGGCATCGTATCCATTGCATCATGTCGGAACACGTGCAGATACGATATACATAATGCATATATGAGTATATCAACATGGGGCTACTCGAGCTTCACCTCTCATATGAACGAGGTTGACTTGCTAATGCCAGCTCAATGTTGCTATGGACAACCAAGCATATACTAACAAACCAATGCTGCTATACTCAAAACTGTGGGGATTAGGCTTACACATATGGATCAAGTACCTTGATCCATCATAAGGGGAAGTAGTGAGTATGTTGCCTCGGAATCGGTTGAGCTAAGACTATTCTGCGTCGCATTATGCGTATGCTGCACACTCCATCAAAGGAACTTTGTGGCTGCTACTACCCCTTCACGGATTGAGGGACTAGAGAACCAAAAGAAAAGAATATGTGAAACTATCTTTTGGCTACTCATATATAAATTTCAACCACATGTGGGTTGGCCCTCAATCAGGTAACAGACATACAAGCACACATAATGGTATGGTTAATCCCACACTAACAAATACAACATATCACTTAAGAATGGGTACACAGTATCACCATCCTATGGGCACACAAAACAAGTACGAGGTATTCACAACACTCAACCAATACACAGTTACTGGTTTCTCACATTTACAGAGGGGTACAATTACATACACAATTGCATGAGCACATTTACCTCAATAACCCATGTGATTCATATCATTACATATGTCAATAACCTTTTATCAGCTTTTCTTTCACTATACTCTTTTCCATATATCACATGATATTAACATGCTAATGTTAAGATTATTGTGATCACTTAACAGCTCCACTTAACAAATTCACATTCACTTTTTTTTTATTCGCTATAACATTTTGTCCTCATAACATATGCATATGTACACTAACTTTTCTTCCATTCAATAAGAATTTTACATAGGCCTCATGAATTTCTAAATGCATCGAAGAATCATTAATACTTTCACATCAACATTCATGCATCAAAAAATTCAACAAATTATACACAATTTCTATATTCACAAAAGAATAATGATGATCCTCTACTTTACTCTTACTACTTCATGCATACCTTTCTTAAACACAAACAACTCTTACTTCATCAGAAGTTATTCAAATTTTCACAGAATAAAAAGATTCACATGTTTGTTTTTAAAACATAGTCCCACATTCTTTCAAATTTTATTCTGGATTAGTATAAGTAACACTAAATCTTTACATAGTGATTATTCTTGCTCAAACATCATATCCCATACCTAAGCTTAATTACTTCACATGTTACCCCCTCATAATAATTCGACATGCAAGACATCCAATGGATAAATCTTTTCTATCTATACAAAAGTAAGAAAGGAGAGACATTGCATTATAGGTTTCAACTACACAACAAAAAAGGTGTCCAAATACCAATACAGTCATCATAATTTTTCAAAATAGAAATTTAGTTATATGCACTAGTATCTTATTTATTCCACAAAAGTAGTCATTTCCAATAAAAACATATCACAACGTAGAGCAAAAATTAATTATATGAATTTACTTCTAAATGCATTTATTAAATACCTAGCAACTACACTCAGTCTCATTCATAATCTATTTTTTTTATGCATAAATTAAAAGTAAGGAGTGCAATTTCAAGAGAACATAAGATCCGTCATTCAAGCAATTTCAAACATTTTTTTTTTCGATTCATAGTCAAAGTTTAAGCATACAAGTTTTAGGTTTAAATGATTTTCTATTATAATATAGTTTAAGACTAATTCTCTTTATTAACCATATGTGGGTTAAGAGAAAGAGGAAACAAAATAATTTAATTCAATGCAAGCAACTTGCAAATGCAACTTTTCCAAAAAAAAATCTATACAAAGGAAAATTGAGTCACACTTTCTACCCAAAATCTTAACTACCACCATCAGACAAGTTTTCCATTTTTTAAAGCATAACTAAACACAAAATCAGGGTTTCAATATATCACTCAGCATGCATTATAGCAATCACAAAAGATCAACAATAATTCATTTATAAACTACCAACATACTTTTCTTTAGTTTGCTCTAACAACCCTTTTACATACAGTATATTCTTGACATTATGAAAATGCACTTAACAACATATGGATGTAAACACTCCTACAAACCATGGAAAAATACACGAACATATGACAAACTCAAGTCAGGAATTCCCTATTAACTACATAACATACATTTCTGGGCACTTGCATAAAACCACATAAGTAACCTAACTACGCCAAATAATATCTTATCATAATGCACATTTAGTCAAACAAAGGTAATCTACATGCCAACTTGTTAACTAATTAATCTAAACTCATTTATGCATTTCAAAACTAAATTTTCACTTTTAAGAAACTGAAAGTCATATAAATGAAACAAGGTCACACAAGAAAAATCAATAGTTGCAATCATCCAAAGAATCACACACAACAAGAGAATACACAAAACATCTAATCCATTGTTTAACATTTCAACTAGATATATAGATTAAAACATGGTATCTAACACAATGGTCCCTATGACCTTCTAGCCACACATCAGACATTCAATAACATGTGCATGGGGAAAATTACTATAACTAAACATAGACAACAACATTAGCCAGAGATCCCAGTGCTGCAACACTGGCTCTGATACCAAGTGTAACGCCCCGCTAAGGGACCCGGTGGAAAAACACAAAAGACATACAACCTCATGCCAATAATTGTTTTTTGAAACTAAAGTGGCACTAACTAATGCAACTCAACAAATTAATATGGATAACATCATTACATTAATATCATATCATAATCACATTATGACCTAAAAGTAACATTAATCATAACCCATTTACACACCTATCTACCATGGTCCCTTAATGTCGCTACTATGATACACCTACACTAACTAAGCCTATAGAAATACATTTGATATACTAAAACACATACAGTCAATAATTTGAAAGTAAATTAAATCTCATACAACAAATTACATATCATCTAACACTATGCTCTTATGAACTTATCATAAATCAACACCATGAAAGAATTACATAAAAACATATCGCATCTACTACTAAATTAAATTTATATGTATCATAAATACAACATTCTTATGCTAACCTTTTTATTACATGATAAACAACAATAAATATATATCTTCAAAACTACTGCAATCTATTTACACTTTGATTACAAGAATGCTACAATATACAAAATATATTCGTCTAAAATGAATATATATATATATATATAATACATATTGAATACAATTATCATAGAAATATCACCTGCACATAAATTTAACTATAGAATGAAGTGAAAAAAAAAATCTCTCCATGTTGCGCATGAATTGCACCACCTAAATACTAATGGATGGTTCAGAAATACCACCCTACCACGTGGAACCCTGAGGCCCACTCCCTCCGTGCTAAGAGATAACACTAGGCCCCACACACAAGAAAACAAATAAACAACAAGTGGTTGACACTAGCCATCCAATGGAGACTACTAAAATAAAAATCAACCAAAAATTACGAGGACTTCCACAATGACTTCTGGGTACTTCTAAAGACTCAATCACATAACACAACAGATAAAAAACCCAAAAAATTTAACATTATATCACAACACCACAATGATGCATATTACATTATTTTCACAATATTATAATATGGTAACCAACTTTAACTTAGCAGTTCATAGCAAGACCAACAATGCACAATTTTGGTACAAGTGATCTTTACACATGCAGAAGCTTCAACACAAGATCTCACAAATATGAAGGGATTTATAACATGCAAATAGTAAACACACTTAAATAAAAATGGTACAACACAATACAGATCAAAGAATATAGTTATACCCTTTAATACAATTTTTAAAACTGAACTAATTCTCATTTGACAACAGTCAAATTTGTCAATAATAAAATAGCCATAAAATAGTCATATCAACTTGAAATCAAAATCTGTAAAATACCCATTTCAGATTTAGCTGTTGACTACTTAGCAATGCGGAAGAAATTGACTAAAAATGAATAATAATTTCATAAAATGCAAAACAACAGACGAATCCCATAAAACTCACTTTTTGGCAATACTCGATTACAGTCAAATGACAAAATGAGTAACTCAACAACCAAATTTTATCCAAAATAAAATATTAAAAAGAACATTAAAATTAATTTAAGCTCTTTCAAACCCCTATAAATCTAAAATCTCAATCTTCCATTCGCTGGTTACAGGGAAAAATAAAGATATTTGCAGTCATAGAGGAGCAACTTGACAATAGTCTCGTGTTTCAACCATATCTCACAAACTAAGATCCGAGTTTCTGAGATTTTTGGACACAATTTAAACGACAACGAGATGAAAAAACCCTTTAAAAATATCACCAACCCAGTTTGTAAAAATAAATTTATGAGTAATGAAATTAGACCCTTTTACTGATAAAGAAACAAAAAAATAACAAACATAAATTAATATTTATTTTTTCTTGAATAAATAAATATTTTATTCACACACAAAAATAAAACTATATAATATTTATTTCCAAAAATCACAGAGAGAAATCAATCAAATTATTCATACACACAAAAATAAAATTATACAAAAGATATCAAAATCCAACCTGAATCCAACGCTTGACAATGGTAGGAATTTGATGCTGAGCTCCGAAAACTTTAACTTTCAAAAACTCCCAAATTGAAAAAACTTTCTCATTGCTTCTTCCTCTTTGCAAGCATGACCCAAAAACTCCCAGAAGATGAAGAATCCAAAAAAAATATGATTTCCAAAACTATGTCACAATCTCTCATTTCTAAAAACTTAAAAAAAACCCTTTTCTTTTCACAATCCTCTAAATTTTCCATCCAAAAAAAAGAGAAAACTCTCTTTCCCTCTTTTTCCTATAAATAAAATTAATTAAATTCCAAAAAAGAAAGAAAAACAAAAATGAAAGCAACTTTCTTTCTTTTTCCTAAAAAGACTATTTTTTCCAAAATAAAATAACGAAATAAAATCCTCTCATAAAATAAATTACTAAAATATTAAATTAAAGTACCTATCCTCATCCCACTAATAAAATAATTAAAATAAATTAAATAATCAATTAAACTCAACATAATCACTCTACCAAAATAGTAAATTAAAACATAAATATAACATATGCTTACATATTAATATTTAAATATTTATTAATAAACATAAATATTTAATAAATAACATTAGAATATGTTAATATTTAAAATTTTATTTCCATAAAACATAATATACATATAATCATAATAATATTAATAACAATTAAATAATAACAACTAACATATTGATCAAATATCTAACTTCACTCAAATAATCCAGAAATTAAGGTAAAATATAAACTATGAAATAACTCCACATGAAAAGAAACATTCACATCAAAACATAAGTAACACTAATCACAAATATAACAGCCCAGTGAACCACAAGGTTTAACACCAACAAGTTGAGATCCAAAACCAAGGCTAGACAACAAAATCAATCGCATATCCCATAAGAAACATTCAACAGATGCAACACTCCAACCATAGGGTAAAAAATGTTAGATATTGTCCCATGACAACCTAAAAAGGGTGGTCACACACTAAATCAATTGTCCCTAATTTTGAACCATGGCCAGGGTTAAGTTATAACTTGGGCCTAAATGTTATCTCCTCAACCACCATTGGGATTAAAGGCATGCTCAGACCTACTAATTGAGGTAGAGACGTAGTCTAGTACCTATTCACTCAAACATACAAATTAGAGCACATGTGCATAATAGTCGAAGCACTAGGAAAAAAACTCTAGCAATCGTATTTCATGTTTATATGTTTTTCATACGCCCAATCGTATTATGTCGCCCTTTCCACTTATCTTAACAAACATACTATTGCATCACTTAATTATCCAAGTAAATCTTTACATAATAATAATAACATGACAATATACATCATACTCACCAAAGCACTAACAGAAGCTCATGTCTCATATTACAACCACAAAGTTTGAACACAAGTTAGTACATTTTTATAACAATAAACATAATCATAATCAAAATCATAATAACATGTCAACACAATAATAATATTTTAGAATCAAGTGAAAACCCTAAAGGTGATCAAAACACTCTCATCACATCAATATGTCCATAAATTAATAATATACAACATTAATTGTTTAACATTATTAGCACATACCTTTAAATGTCTCTATTATTTTACCTTCATCTCCAAGTTTCAAAGCCAAACTTCCTGCACATCCATAGTGAGAATGGAGGGGCACTACACATGATGACAGTAAGGAAGCTAATGTTGCAAGTAATAAATTATAGGATGCCTTAATTTTATGTTTAGATAATGTTAATGATTATTGGGTGATAGATTTAGGGGCTTCATTTTCTTGCCACACCCCATACAAAATATTTTGTTGATTATGTTCAAGTGATTTTGGATAGGTATATTTGGGTGATGATGAACCCTGCTAGATTGTTGGAAAAGGAAAAATAAAAATCAAGTTGTAGAATGGAAATGAATGGTTGCTACATGAGGTAAGGCATATTCCAAATTTGAGAAGAAATTTAATCTATGTAGAACAACTAGGTAGTAAAGACTACATAGTTACCTTTACAGAAAAAGTATGGAAGGTCACTAAAGGTGCATTAGTAGTAGCTAAAGGTGAAAAGGTAAGTACACTGTATTTTCACGTATTGGTAATACTTATTCTACCTTAGATGCTATAGAAAAAGTTGCTATTGAGATAGTTAGAGCACTTGCTACATGGACAAAAACAAAATTATGGCACCATAGACTTGGGCACATGAGTGAGAAAGGGATGAAGATCCTTCACTCTAGAAAGTTGCTACCAGGTTTGAAGTAGATTGATTTGGAATTCTGCAAAAATTGTGTTTATGGAAAATAGAAAAGAGTTTTATTTCTCAAAGTTGGGAAAGAGAAGAAGAGTGAAAAATTAGAGTTTGTGCATTAAAATGTATGGGGATTAGCTCAGGCATCTTCTCTTGGTGGCTCTTGTTATTATCTTACTTTTATTGATGATGCAACTAGGAAAACATGGGTGTATTTCCTAAAACAAAAATCATAAGTGTATGAAACTTTTAAAAAGTGGAAAGCTTTGGTTGAGAATGAGATAGGAAAAAAGTTGAAGTGTCTAAGATATGATAATGGAGGTGAGTATTGCAGCAGAGAATTTTAAAATTACTATTCCTACAATGGAATCCGTAGGTAGAAAATGGTTCTTGGAACCCCACAAGAAAATTGTGTCTAAGAGGATGAATAGGACCATTATGGAGTGTGTCAGGAGCATGAGATTGCATGTTGGACTACCCTTACACTTTTCGGTAGGTGTTGTACATATTATTGTTTATTTAATAAACATGGGACCTTCAAATCCTTTGGATGGTGGCATTCCAAAGGAGGCATGGACGGGTAAAAAGGTAAACTATTCATTTTTGAAAACCTTTGGTTGTGAAGCTTTTTTCCATGTTGATATTGAAAATAGAACCAAGCTTGAGGTTGTCTAAAAATGTACCTTTATTGGATATGGAGTAGATGAATTTGGTTATCAGTTATGGGATTATGAAAATCATAAAATCATTAGGAGCAAAGATGTTATATTCAATGAGAAGGTCATGTATAAGGATAAACTATAGGAAAAGAAGCATGAACAAGCCAAAAATGAATATGTGGTGCTGGATGAGATTCCAAAAAATAAAATGCCAATGGTACCTGATGCTCAGCAACAAAAAGTTATCCCACAGACTCCTACAAGTGTTAGATGTTATACAAGGATAACTAGACCTCCAAAAATATTTTCTCCATCGTTATATTCTATATTATTAACTGATACCAAAAAGCAGTGGGAGCTAGGCATGAAAGAGGAAATGGATTTCTTGCTACAAAATCAAACTTGGGACTTAGTTTGATTTCCTACAGGTAAAAGAGCATTTCCAAATAAATCGGTTTACAAGTTGAAGGAAGAAGATGGAGGCAAGAAAAGATATAAGGCCAAACTCATGGTAAAAGGTTTTATGCAAAAAAAAGGTATAGATTTTGGTGAAATATTTCCTCCGATTGTAAAGAAGACTTATATTAGAACTATTCTAAGTCTTGTGGATACATAAGACTTGCATCTTGAATAGCTAGATGTGAAAACAACATTTCTCCATGGGGATTTGGAAGAGGAAATATACATGCAGCAACCACAGGGATATGAGGTCAAGGGTAAGGAGGAATTTGTGTGCAGGTTAAAGAAGAGTTTGTATGGCCTGAAGAAAGCACCTTGGCAATGGTATTTGAAATTTGATATTTTTATGGTTGAACAAGGTTACAAAAGATGTCATTTTGATTATTGTGTTTATTTTAAGAAATTGGGTAATGGTACTATATTATCCTATTGCTTTATGTTGATGGCATGCTTTTTGTTGGGTCTAACATGCACCATATTAATGAACTTAAGCATAAATTAGCAAATTCATTTTCTATGAAGGATTTGGATGCAACAAAAAAATCCTTGGTATAGGATCACACAGGATAGGACAAACATAAAATTATTTTTGTCTCAAAGTGAGTATGTAGAAAAGGTGTTGAAAAGGTTTAACATGCAGAATGCAAAAGCAATTAGTACACCTTTGCCTAGTTATTTCAATTTGACTAAGGAGATGTGTCCAAAGACACAAGCGGAGGAAGAAAAAATGCCTAAAATACCATATGCATCAATAATTGGTAGCTTGATGTATGTAATGGTATGCATAAGGCTAGATATTGCACATGCAGTGGGAGTTGTGAGTAGGTATATGAGAAATTAGGGAATGGAACATTGGAATGCAGTAAAATGGATTCTTCATTATTTGAGAGGTACTACTTCAAACAAACTATGTTTTGGAGGAACAAATTCTACTATAAAAGGATATGTTGACTCTAATCTGGTGGGTGATATTGATAGTAGGAGGAGTACTATAGGGTATGTTTTTACTATAGGAGGAACTGCAGTCTATTGGATTTCAAGACTACAAAAGGTTTTTGCACTTTCAAAAACTGAAGTTGAGTATGTTACTGCTATGGAAGCTAGCAAGGAGATGATTTGGTTAAAAAAATTCTAGAGGAATTGGGACAACAATAAGAAGATATCCCTTTATACATTGTTAGCCAGAGTGTCATTCATCTTGTTAAGAAGTCATCCCTGCATTCAAAAACTAAGCACATACAACTTAGATACCACTTCATCCAATCAATTTTGGAGGATGGGCAGTTGAAGCTAGAGAAAATTCACACAGGTGAGAATCCTATAGATATGTTCACAAAGGCAGTTACATGGGAGAAAATAATTTCCTTATTAGTTTCAGTTAGCCTTCACGACTAATAATGGTGGACATAAGAAACCAGCCAGACCTATAATCCAGTGGGAGATGCAAGTGCAGCGGTGTCATCCAGGATCAATCTCCAAGTAGGAGATTGTTTAGTGTGGATCCTGATCAATCTCCAAGTGGTAGATTGTTGATATGTGGTGACTGGTAATGAAAATATTGTACACTTGTAATGTATCCTTGTTAGTGTTCGGGGGAAATAGCCCTCGACAGTGAGGGTTCAAGGGTGGCAATCCCCTCTAGCAAGGGTTCAGGGGCACATCCCCTAAAAAAAATTTCTCATTAACATATCAAGGTTTTTTCACTGACACATCAAATGGAAAACCAACTTTGTAAAACCCTAATTATGGAAGCTTCCAAAAAGCTTGTTATAAGCGGCTAAGATGTAAGTTGCATTGTGTGTAAATCATGAGATTGGAATATGTTTTACACTAGATAATAAAATAATTGTGTGGTTGAGTTTCTATGGATGTATCCCATATTGTGTGAACCAAATTAAATTTCTATGTTGATATCTTTTGTGTTATTATTCATTGTTATTTCTGGGTTATTTAATCTGCACATAATTGTTAATGTTTATTGCTCCAATCTATTTGAACCCTAACAAGAGTTTGACTTGGATGGTTGGATAGGGAACCTCAAGAATGTGGACATTGAGTTATGTGATGTTAGATTTTAACTTGATTTATTGAAGTTGGTGGGGGAGTATGACCTTAGTAAGAGGTTTCAACAAATAGATTCAAAGTTTTATTTTTATTTTTCATTTTAATGGGTTTCAAATGTTTGATTTTTATTTTTGAGGACAAATACAATTTTCTAAGATGAATACATACTAATCATATGAAAAAACTAAATTTATGAAAGTAGGAGTGTATGTGATTGTAAGCTCACCAATATGCCTTTCCTAGTGATGATGTGTAGGGTCTATATTGGGGGATTGACCATTTTATATTTCCCAAGATCAATCTTATGGCATATGAGGGGAGAAAATACATGACCTACAAAAGTGTTACTAGGGGCATGAGGTGAGTAACTTCCTAGCATATTCTATTAGGATTGATGTATTACAATCAATTAGAAATGGAAGGTCTTATCTAGGCTTGCAAAAGATGACTGGGGATGTACTTTATATACCCAAAGGTACATGAGGTCAAATTATGAGAGTGAGAGTATATGTGCAAGAATGTGGTCAAGGTCATTCTTTTCCACTTCACCTTACTTCCTCACTATGGAGAACAAGGTTGTGCTAAATATGATACTCCTAATTTGAGGCAAGTCTTTGATTCTTCCCTCAATTTATAAACCTTGTTAGAGCACATGGTTTTGGGTCACACTCTTGGTGATAAAATCTAGGGAAAGTTTACTAGAGGAAAGAAGGATTTTTTTTTTTAATCCAATATTACCTTAAAGTATGAGAAGGAGAATACACATTTGTTTTCCTTAGGTGCTAATATATTCAAAAGAGGTTAAGGTGATTCTTTTGGCCTCAAAAGTCAGATTTTGGTATAAGGAAGTAGCATACGTGTCACAAAACCTCATAAGAATAAAAAACAATTTTATTTTCCTTTAATAAATTTAGATGTACAACTAAAATATTAAGAAAATAAGTCTTTAAGAATTAAATCCTACAAAAACTCATTAGTAGTTTGTAATAATTATTTAACATGCAATTTTCCTATAAGACTTAGATAGTACCAACAGATTGCATAGATAACTAGCACATAAATTGATAGAAAAATTATAAATTTAAATGTTTCAGCGTAAATGTGTCAATAGAGAGTCAAACAATACATCAAATTATAGAAAACATACAATATAGAAAAAAAATATATGGAAAAATGGGGTTTTTATATTTACTAGTGTATTACTTACACATGTGTTCATTGATATCATAGAGAAATACAAAAGAGAACACAAGGACACAAAAAATACACATGATGAAACATAAATATGTGAAACAATAGGGTAGAAGTCAGTGAAAATACTAAAAAATTATGAAAACCTACAAAACTTGAGGATGAAAAAAGTTGGAATAACAAATTAGAGCATTAGTAAACTAATAAAAACTAGAAAAACCAAGAGATAAAAAGATAAAAATAATTAAAAATGTGTGATTTGAATTGGGAAATAGGGACATTGATCCAAAAAGTAGATGTGATGTAGGAAATCACATTGAATAGATAGATGTAAAGAAAACCCAACTTTGACTCATAAATAGGGGGTTAATCTAAGCTTTAAAATAGGAAAATAAACACTCCAATATATTAGTAGCAATACCTATTATAATTTTATTGTAAAAATTGAAATAAAACCCCTAAAATTGATAAAAATTTGAGGTTTAGACTCTAGGAGCTGAGATTCCAATTTACGAAGTAGATAGAGATGAGAATTAGACATGAAATGTGTCAAAAAATGAGAAATACTTACCAAAAATATAAATTAATCTACAATAAACCCATTAGAGAATGATACCAACCAACTAACATATTTAAAAATTTAGAAAAATAATTAAAAATGTTAGTATATGGTAAGAAAATTAAAATTAGATTAGAAGTTGTCATGCCAAACCACTCCTAGGTCATAAGGTAGAGACATAATGATACAAAAAACATGGTGATGCATAAAGTGAAGGTGAATTCTTTTGGGAGAAGGTGATGAACTAGGATCAACAACTTAAGATCATCAAAAAACTTGAAAAATGATTGTTTTTTAAGATGTTTTTCCCACTAGGCTTATACCTTGCTTCCCTTTTCACCTTCATTAGAGCGTATGAGGTTGATGTTGGTGTAAATAGGTGTTTTACCTATCTAGGTCCTATTTACATGTTACTTGTCAACTTAAGTCCTAGGAGGGAATCATTCTAGTTAGTGTTAGTTATCACTATATCTTATCTTCTAGCATTTAATGCTTGTCTTAAGTTATTTAATATTTGTTAAGGTAGTTGTCTCATTGTATAGGATTAAGACACATGTCATGATCTTGTCTAATCCTATCTCACAACTTTCCTTTATAAGAAAGGTATCATATATACATTGAATATTCAATCTAGAAACCTTGCATTAATAATCATAGCATGATATTTTTTCTATTTCTCTCTTGTTGAAGTTATTGTTGTCTTGCAAGTGATGTTGGGGTATTGAGGAGTTCACCATTAAATCCTACAATTGATCACCCAATGTTGAGAGACCTTATGGAAGACCCCTCAAAACCTCTCATTGTACATCAATGGTATAGTTGTGCTCAAGATGTGTGTGATAGAACACATGTGGATGTTATTGAGATTAGAAATATAATATTGCATTAAGGTGTGTTGTTGAATATGGCCTCCAAGAAGGTACTTTTATATATTTTAAGGATAGATGTCAATCGTTGGGATTGAATTTTGAGATCAAGGGCTAGGGTTGCATTAGAGATTTGGAGGAAGGAGAAGCATCCAAGTGGCTCCTTATGATTGGTGCACTTTAAGAGGGCATGGATCAAGGAGATTTAGATGACTAATATTACCTTAATTTGATCAAATTTTGGAGATTATAAGTCCCCAACATGTGTGAGAAGGACCATGAAGAAGTGTGATTTGACATGTGATTTCTCTCACACATGTATGATAATATAAGGGGATGTGGGATTGAACATGTGATTGATCTCACACATGTGTGAGGATAACACAAGGTTATGGGATTTAACAAATGAGATCTCTCACACGTGTGAGAGTCATATGTCTAAAATGGAGGGTGTAGATATTTTAGAAGAAAATGAAAAGTTAAAATTTTATAGATAAGTTAGATAGATGTGACAAGTGATTAATTAGGTTAACATGAAATATTAATTAAATTAATTAATTAAGTTTAGTGAATTAATTACCTGAGAGAAAAATATGAAAGTAAATAAGTATGATTCATTTGTTTAATTTTTGGGATGTGCATTCAATGGACTTAGATAATAAGAAAATATATTTATTTATTTAAGGTTTAACTTTGGTAAATGATTAATTAATTGAATAAATAATCCTAATTCATTCAATTAGTGTTGGAAGGATGAAAAGATGAATTAATTAAATAATTAAAATTATTTTATTAATATTAAGAGATGAATGGAAGCAATTAACTAAATAAATAGAATCTATTTAATTAATTTAGGTGAAATAATGAGAATTGGATTGATAAAAATACAATGGCCAAGAGATATTTTTTTGTATATCTACATTACCTTTGAAGAATTATTTGAGATATTCCAAGAAACTAGAAATAGAGGAAAGGTGAGGAAGTTAGAGGAAAAATCAAAACAAAGGCCTTGGGAAGTTAACAAGAGAATTACATCGTTGGAATCTTCAACATTTCATTAGATAAGAAGCTCCTTCTAGTCAATAGAAAAAATATCTTCTATTGTAAGAAAGAAAGATGATAGCATACATGAACTTAGAAGAATAAAATGATGCTTCTAATGCAAAGAACCTTGGGAGCCAAACATAGATGTTAGGGAAAAGGAAAAGTTTACTATGTGGAAGTGATATTAGATGAAAAGTTAGAAAGGACAATGGTGGAACCCAAAATTATGATGGATACACTTAAGCTAAAATTACAAGAGAATGCTAAAAGTATTAATTGTGATGGTGGAGCATGATAAAGAATAAGGCTTAGTGTTGCAATAAATTGGGAAGACACAAAACTTGGAGGAATCCATCATGTAGGTGGACGGTATGAAATTTAATGAATAAAAAGATCTTATTAAATTCTAAGATTGAGGAACAATAAAATATGTATCTTAATGAAGTCAAGGAGAAGAGAACATCACTTGTTGAATACGTAAGTGAAAAATATATCCTAGTTCAGAAAGCACACATCTATCTTCAAATAATTGAGTTTGATTTACATGATAGGAGTGGAAATGGATAATCTATTGGTAAATTATAAATTCCCAAGTTACCAAAATAATGGTAGTGATGCAAATATTTCAAAGATTTTAACAAAGGAAGATAAGCTCTCAAACTATTCCTATAATTTCAAATTAGAAAATGAAAGGGATGTTCGATTCAAGAAATATATGATATTTTTTTTTAGAAATAATCTATTGATATGCATGCACTTGAAAAGGATGGTGTTGATTTCACAAAATCAACAACTAGTGGTAAACAATTTGACTATCTCTATGATTATAACTCAAAGCATGAAGGTAATTGTTTTAGTATACATTTAACTATCTCTATGACTATGACTATCTAATTGATGCATGAACAAGGTGTTAAATTAGTTTTATACAAGTTTTTATACAATTATGATGCAGTCATGGGAGAAGAATTCCAAAAGGAACAGTCTAAATTGTGCAACAATGAATCAACATAGCTGAAATAACACAACAAACTGATCTACGAACATGAAACATTATTGAATTGATAATCTTACATGCAATACGTGCCTCATGGGCGAATATGTAGGGATCACAGGACTACCACAAGGTCTTTCAACAATACAACTGACCAAAGGCCTTATTACATGCCCCCAAAGGGTTTATGCAAAAATGTAATGGATCTGAATCTTACTTCTAAAACTACTAAGTTCTTATGAGTTACAAATGCTTATAAATATGCTTCTCAAGCTCCCACAAAGGTCTGCGTCGGCCACAAAGGTTAATAACCTGATGATGATCATACATGAAGATCAACCTCAAATTATAGGAAGATAACTCCATGTGAAAATAAATAACTTGTGAATCTCGAAGATAGGTCCCAATGAACCCAAGATGCTTTTATGATGCCCCATTAAGTTCTGCATGATCTAGAATAGGTCCACACTAAGAAATTTGGACCAGGTCAGCCCCAAATGCTCTAACTGGTAAATACAGTGAAATTATGAGAGTGATAAATTTTGATAAACAACTTGAAATGATGTGAAATATGGATATTTGATAGATCTCAATGTGTAGATTCTATATCCTGCTCCACGAGATGAGAAAAAATGATGTATTAAAATGCATAATGAAATAGTAAAACTGCTACTGAATGCAATGCAAGGAAAATAACTTATTTTGGTTGGTACAAGATTTCTTTACAACCAAGGATGCTACTGCATCAGACACCAAGGGTTGGAAGAAAATTGAGTCCCTCACTTTTCAGGGCTAAGAGGAAAACCAAGATGGTCCACCTCAGCCTGAGAAATCCATGATGAATCTTCCATTGGTCTGCCTTTCCATTTTACAAGGTATTCTTTGTATTGCTTATTCTTAGTGCTCCTAGTTTTGGTATCTAAAATCTTCTCAATCTCCTTTGGTTCTTGGTTTGGTAACTGCTCCTTCAAATCCACTTCATCACTACTGCCATTTGACTATCCTTCATGAAACCCAAATATGCCTACAACATTGAAAATAGGTGATATACCCAATGTCTCTGGTAACTCTACTTCATATGCATTTCCAAAATCAAACTTCCTTAGAATCTTACACAGTCCAAACTTTCTCATCTTCAAATTATTGTATGTTCCCACTAGAAATCTCTCCTTCATCAAATCTACCATTACTTCATCTCCAACAGTAAATTCCTTATGTCTTTGGTGCTCATCTACCTTCTCTTTATACTTATTATTCATGTCTTCCAAATGCTTCCAAACTTGATTGTGCAATGTCTCCATGAAATTTGTAAACTCTTCTACCTCCACATTCTTTTTATTCTCCATACTGATGTCTCTTAACTTTGCCACTCCTCTAGGATATGTTTCGGTAATGATCTCAAGTGGTGTCTTCCCTATGCTCTGGTTAAATAAATTATTGTATGCAAACTCTACCTGTGGTAAAACTATATCCCAACTTCTTGCCTTATCCCCAACCAAACATATTAACAAGTTACCCAAACTTCTATCACCACCTTTGTTTTTCCATTTGTCTATGGGTGATATACTAAACTGAACTTCAAATTTATCTTCATCTTCTTCCATAATTTTCTCCAAAAGTATTTGATGAGCTTGGTGTCTCTGTTTGAAACAATACTCTTAGGTAATCCATGCAATCTCACAATCTCCTTGAAAAATAAGTCAACAATATGCACAACATTATTAGTCTTTTTTACAAGGAATAAAATTTGGCATTTTAGAAAATCAGTCCACTACTACCCTAGTAGAATCATATCCTCTCTATGTTCTAGGAAATCCCAATATGAAATCCATGATTATATCTTCCCAAGGTCTCTTTGGTAGTATCAAAGGTTTGTACAATCTAGTATTATGACCACTCCCTTTTGCAACTTGACAAATTTTGTAACTTTGAACATACTTCCTTACATCCTTATATATCTATGGCCAAAAATAATGTTCACTCAACAAAGTTATTGCCTTATCCACTCTAAAATGTCTTGCTAAACCTCCACTATGTTTCTCCTTTATCAAATTCTCCCTCATGAAACTCCTCATAATACACAACTAATTTACATTGAGTAACATATCTTCTTGAATGAAATAGTCTAACCATTGGCTCTAGTCTATCACTTGTGGTTCCTTACATGCTTTCCACACTTCACTAAAATATACATCATCTTCATATATATGCTTCAATTCCTCAAATCCCAACACTTCTACCCTCATTTCTGTCAGCAAATTTATTCTCCTACTTTAGGAATTTGTAACTTTGTTTGAATTGCCACTCCTATGCTTCAACACAAAAGTGTAACTCTATAAGAACTCAACCCATCTCATATGTCTGTAATTTAACTTTCCTTGATTGTTCATATACTGCAAAGCTTGATGATCTGTATATAACACAAAATCCTTAGGCAACAAATAATGTCTCCACTTCTTCAAGGCTCCAAATATGGCATAAAATTCCTAATCATAAATTGAATATCTTGTTTTTGCATCATTAAACTTCTTGCTGAAATAGGCTATAGGTCTTCCTTCTTGACTCAACAGTTCTCTAATTTCATTTCTACTTGCATCATAGTCAACTTGAAATACCTTGTCAAAATTTGGTAATGCTAACACTGGATATTCTATCACCTTTTGCTTTAGAAATTCAAAAGGCATCTTTGTGCTCTAGATGTCCACTTAAAGTCCTTCTTTTCTCCTCTCATTGTCTATGTCATGGGGTTACAAATGCTACTAAAAATTCTAATAAGATTTCAGTAGAAACTAGCTAAGCCATGAAATGATCTCACCTCTCTAATATTTACCCGTGTAGGCCAATCAACAATCGCTTTCACTTTCTCAGGGTCCATCTTCAATCCTTCAACAGAAATAAAAAATCCCAAGGATACTAACTCTATATTCATAAAGGTACACTTCTTGACATTAATCAACAACTTCTCTTCTCTCAATATTTGCAATACTTTTCGGATGTGCCACAAATGCTCTTCTCTATTCTTACAGAAAATTAAAATATCATCTAATTAAACAATGACAAAATTACCCAAAAATTTCTTCAGTACCTCATGAAAGGTAGCTCGGTGTTTTGGTCAATCCAAAATGTATTACTAACCACTCATACAATCCTTTATTAGTAGTAAATGCAACTTTACATTCATGTCATTCTCTTGATATAAGATCTATATGATGAATGATACTCTAGATTGGTGGTAAATCATCTAGTACATTCTCTGACATGATTTCTTCATACTCCATCAAAAAGTTTACAACTTTTGTCTGTAGTGGATCTTCATTCTTTGTTGTCTCTTGACTCCCACCTTTCTTTGGAATCAATGAAAAACACATTCTCATGCCTTAATCTATCAAGAAATTTCCTTCCATCTACCGAACATAGTCTAGTAGTACCATAAAATTTAGTCTTCTCCTCTTTCTCTAAAGGTATCAACTTGATTCTCTTTCCATTTGATGTCATATTATAAGTATTCCTTCTTCCATCATGAATTGCTTTCTTATCATATTTTTGTGGTCTTCCTAATAGTAGATGGCAAGCATCCATAGGAATAATATCACACAATACTTCATCCCTATATGATCCACTATGAAATTTGACTAAACATTGCTCATTCACCAATATCTTATGATCATCTTGAATCCATGCTATCCTATAAGGGTTTGGATGTTTCAATCTCTCCAAGTTCAACTTGGTCACCATCTCCTCTGAAACTAGGTTACTGATACTACCACTATCAATGATAACTTTACATACCTTTCCTCCAGACTTACCATTAGTTTTGAATTTCCTTTGTGGTGGTTCCTTAATCACTTCTTCATGTATCAAATCTCTCCTCATCACTAATGATTCAACTTTCCCAATTCTGAATTAGGGGATCCAACATGTTCTTCCTCTACATAAGTTTCTCTTTCGGTATGCTTAGGTGTCTTTCCATTATTTCCTTGATGATACTCAAATGCTCTATGTTCTTCACCTCCAAACTTGAAACAAGTTCCTCTAAATGTTCTTCTCTCAGATCTTCCTTCATCTCTCTAGTATCCATCATTGTGGTAAGAATTATGACCTCCTCTATCACCATGGTAGAAATTCCTATCTTCTCTTCCATTGCGGTATGAATTGGCATCCTTTTCTTCCCTCTGGTAAGGTTTCACATCTTTGTTCTACTTTGTATAAGGTCTTCTTTCTCTGGATTTGGGTTCAATATTCTAGAATCTTACTCTTGCACTTCTTTGTCTTTTTTCAAACTTCTTGTTCAACTTCTCTTCCACTTTCCATGCAAATTTTTATGCTTCCTCAATTGATGTCATCTTTACCAAGCTCAATTTATCTTGAATGTTTGTTCTTAGTCCATTGATATATCTTGCAACCTTTTCTTTACTTGCTTCACTATGACTGGTTTTGATTATCATTTTGTAGAATTCTTCAATGTAATCTTTCACAAATCTTTCTTTTTGTCTCAAGTTCTGTAATCTCTTCAACAATTCAAATTCATAATCTATTGGTACGAATTCATTCTTCAACTTTGTCACCATTTTTTCCCATTTGATGATTCTTTCTTTGCCTCTTCTATTTCGGTCCAATTAAACTTCTTTCCACCATAGTGCAACATCACCTTTCAACTTTGTTTTCACAAATATGAATATTTTTGGATCTTCATATTCAAATTATTCTTCCACTTCATCGATCCAATCAATCAACTCGTGAGGATTCAAATTTCTTGCATAATTTTGAGTTTCCACTCTAGGTATTTTCCCAATTTTTGAGATCTCTTTCAACATCTTCATCTGATCTAATTCTTCTTCCTCTTCACCTAGGGATTTCATAAATTGATTTGCATGTTCTACTTCATGCTCACTTTCATCATTTTTCCTAGGGTTTAGGCCTCACCTTTGGTCATCTTCAACAACATCTAATTGGAATTACATCTCATGTATCATTTCCAACATCTCATCCATTCTTCCAACAACATTCACCATAGTAGACACTCTCCTTGGTGACATATCTTACCTCAAATCAATGCAACTACCTCAATTCAATGATCTAGCTACAAGGGTTTCAACTACCTGACAATCAATAATTGGTTTAAAGCAAATGTAGTCTGCCTTAGGTCGACAATCTATTCACCTCAAGGAATTCCTCCAGGAATAAAAAAATTGCTCTAATACCACTTGGTGCAGTCATAGTAGGAGGGTTCTAGAAGGAACAGTTTGAATCGTGCAACAATGAGTCAACACAACAAAAATAACACAAAAAATTGATCTGCAAACATGAAACTTTATTGAATTGATAATCTTATATGTAATACATGCTTCATGGGTGAATATCCAAGGCTCACGAGCCTACCACAAGGGATTTCAACAATACCACTGGCCAAAGGACTTATTACATGCCCCTAAAGGGTTTATACAAAAATTTAATGGATCTAAATCTTACTTCTAAAACTATTGACTTCCTATGAGTTACAAATTCTTATATATATGCTTCTCAAGTTCCCACAAAGGTCTACGTCAATCATAAGGGTTAATAACCTGACGATGATCATACATGAAGGTCAGCCTCAAAATATAGGAAGATAAATCCATGCAAAAATAAATAACTTGTGAATGTCCAAGATAGGTCCCAATGAATCGAAGATGCTTGTATGATGTCCCATTAATTTTTGCATGATCTGGAATAGGTTTGCACTAAGAAATTTGGACCAAGTCAGCCCCAAATGCTCTGACTGGTAAATATAGTGAAATTTCGAGAGCGATAACTTTCGATAGGAAACTTTAAATGATGTGAAATTATGATATGTGATATATTTCAATGTGTAGATTCTATATATCACTCTGCAAGATGAGAAACAATGATGTCGTAAAATGTGAAATGAAATATTGAAAATGTTACTAAATTTAATGCAAGGAAAAGAACTATTTTTGGTTGATACGGGATTGCTTTACAACTAGGGATGATATTGCATCAAATTAATTGATATTAACTTGGTAACAAATATTGGGGTGTGACTTGTACATTTGAGTATAGATATTTATTGTTGTTGTCATGTTATATCTTGTTTAATGAACATACCTATTAAGGATACCTCTAGGAATACCCTCTTAGGTTTAGCTGAGCCCAAAGTGTAGGAGAGACTATCCACTCTTGTCATTAGCCTTTAAACATCCACATGATGTTGATGAACCCCTATTTTTCCTTATTGAAAATATATCCCTAGCCTTGAAGGCAAGAAATATTCTTGGATTGTGGAGTAGTTTTCAGACCTAGTAGTTGGCACCATTACTAAGGATATGCTAATAATATATTTATTTTTAAAACCCTTGTAACACCATTATAGAAGTTTCTAGTTTGGGTGAGTTGGCATCCAACCAAATTACACCACCTAATAGTTGGTGTTGTTTTTGAAGACAAATATTTTATCTATTATCGATGAAGTTGTGATTCGATGCATATTTTGAAAACCTTGGTGATTTATAGATAGTTTTTGCAATTGTGTTTTTTTTGGGCGATTTTTATTAGATGGAAACTCATGCCTAATAGTTGACATTATTTTTGGGATAAAATGTTTTATCCATTAACAAGGATTTTTTTTAGCTATTGTTTTATCCGATGCATATTTTGAAGATCTTGGTGATTTTAAATAGTTTTTGTAATTATAATTGTTTTGTGTGAGTTCGTTATTGCAAAGATAGTTATTGTTGCACCAAAATATCGACCTATTAATGTATGATACAACTAACAAAGTTACTAAATCCATGGGAGGCGGTGAAGCCATGTCATGAACCAAAGCGTTGCACTGTACATCACAAGGAAATGAAGGGAACACACCTTGCAACAACCCCCCTAGTGCAAGTGAGGGGTTCAAACCCATGACCCAATATATAATACCAATTGTTGCAAAGACAGTTGCCATTGCACCAAAAGATCGACATGTTAATGGTTGATACAATTGTCATATTTAATGAATCCATGGGAGGTGATTAATCCATGTCACAACCCAAGTGCTACACTACACAACACAAGGAGAACAAAGGAACACACCTTGCAAAAATCACTTAGTTGAAAATTCACACCTAATAGTTAGCATCGTTGTTGGGGAAAAATTTTTTTGGCATAATTTGTTGGGTTGCCAACTTAAAAAATACATTTCCAGGTTCAAATTTGACAAATCCTTTGGTTAGCTAAACCCAAAACAATTTTTTTTCCTTGGATGCTAAGTTTGATTCAAGGATTTCATCTTTAGAAAGAGGTGGTCAATTTTCTATCTATAGGAACAATATTTTTTGTTGTTGTACCTTTTTTATTCCTATAATAGTTGTTTATTAAGGAACACATATGTTTTTATTTCTCTTTTGAAACATATTAGTTTAGGTGACCTCCATTTTCTTCCTTGCATGGTGGTATACAATTAATCATAGTTGAATGGTATAAATTTAATACTCCTGTAAATGTTATTTTAAATATTTTTATATGATTATATCCCTAGGAACTATATTGGATAATTTTATCATTGCTATATCATTGACACCTCTTCACGATACTCATGTAACTCTACATATTACAAATACTCATGCATAGATTTATAGGCATACATGTATGCAAGAAAGAAAAAGATCAATGAGCTTGATAGAATAAAAAATGTAGAGAATGAATCAAGACTTTACAATCCAATTTCCATATTTTTTCTAATTTTTTTATCCATCTCATATCATTCCCCTAGACCCAATTTAAAAATGACTAGATCTCTCTTGGGTTGATTATAAAATTTAAACCATGAATTCCAAGATCTACAACTAGATGCCTACATTTGATGGGTATGATATTCGTGAATGGGATGTAAACATTGAGGAATTTTCATAATTTATGGACAAATCTAATTTGAATATGAGGACATGTGGATGAGAATTTTTGTGAGGTTTCTATGTTGAAAGGCATGGAAATGACATGAAGGTTTTCTAGAGAACTCCTTTTCTTCTTGGAATAACCTTGTAGCTACATTCGAACATGAATTTGCAATGAATGCAGACCTTTCTATCCCTATACAAGAATTAAAAAAATATAAAATGGAAAGATAGAGTGTCCAATATGTACTTTAGAAATAGGCTTTTTGTTGCTCTTACTAGAATTCCACTTGTTTTTAACCTAACATACATGCTTGTATTGAAATGTTTTTTGAAGAATACAAGGTTGGTTTGAGTTTGGTGCAAGAAGATTCTAAATTGATAAATTTTTAGTAGACATACACATGTATTGATTCTATTGAAAGAGTAATTGATGATTCTATTCCAAAACTAGTATCCTCACAAGCAATTGCTATTGATAAGGAGTAGGTTATTGAGAGTATCCAACAGATGGATAAAACATACAAGATGAATACACCATAAAATGATGATTGTGTATGTAAATGAATATAAGGTTTTTGTGCATCATGTGATAATAGTACTATTGATGGTGGTTTTAACACAATAAACATTAAGTATAATGATATATCACTCTAATTCTCTTGAAAAGCTAAATAATTAGTTTCAAGGTTTATTTTTCAGTCAAGTATTGACCATGTTGTAAAAGCTAAGTGGCCTATGTGATCTATTTATGAGGGGAATTTCTAGTAGAAATCAAATTGGATAGAGATAAGAAATCAAATGATTCAAATCTACTTAAAATAGAAGGTTTAATCATTCAACTCTCAAGTCATAAACTATTTTCCTACCATATCTTAACTAAAATAAACTACTCCTAAGGTGAACTAGAGTCTAACCTAGAAATAAACATATCCTAAATTATCATGCAACAAAAAAAGATCCTTAAGATGATTAGATTTTGAGGAAAATAAACTAAAAAATGAACATACAATGATAAATGCTTGGTTAAAAATCCATCCAAGTCTTTGTTTAATTTTAGTTTATAGTTAACCTTTCTTCCTTAGTTGTCACTATTAGTTTTATAAGATTAAGATGTTTAAAATATGTTAAGGGAATAAAATACCCTAGGAAGTAATCTTCTATAAACACTAATCAAACGGTTGCACGTAACTAAAATTGGGTAAAAGCGTATCTCTTGTATCCGTGGAGAAGAATGATGAAGAATCCTTGTGAACAATTTTATTTTATTTCTAACCTAGTATAATTTAGTATGTTGTTACAATAATTTGGTTAAGAAAGAGTGGTTATAGGCCACACACTCTTTTTCACTAATCAATGTATCTCAATTTTCAATTGCAAAATAATAACATATTTTTAAATAGTTTGTTATTCGGTTGAAGTTGTATAAGCCACCATATATGTAGCAAAAAATTAATCATTATTGTTATTATTATAAGGAATACTACTATCATTATCTAATTGTCTTCAAAGTACTTGTGAGCATTTCCTTCATTGGTAGACTAGGAGGCAGGGCCCACTCTCTAGCCATTGTTGATTGCATTTTTTGTTGTTGTTTTCTTTATGAGTGTGCAAGGTATGTTTTTATGTATTATGGATGATTTCCATTAAGAATAGTCGATTACTTAATGCATTTGATTTGGATTGGTAAAGTTGTTCATGATAGTTCTTGTAGTTAGAATTATTTTGAGATAGTTCCTATTTCCAAAATTGTTAATAACTCCTATGAACAAAATTGTCTTATTACATTTCTTGTACCCAAAAAATCACTTTTTTTTATCATTGGTTTGTAATATTATTGGGTAAATCTAGATAAGGATTTTTTATTAGTTGAACTTTATTTTTAGGTAGGTTGCATTACATTAATCTCATCTTGCTACTCTTAACCCTTGAGAAAATTTCCATTACATCTTTCACAAGATTAAACCCAAGTTGACATAGAGTGAACTGAATCATAAGATGAGAAATCAAATCAAGTCCATGCATAGTACTAAGAATAAAAACTTCAATTTTGCACTAAACAATAAGATACACTTTATTTATCAAATCTAAAAGGTTAGATAATATCCAAAAAAACCAATACTACAAGGGTTAGTATTTCACACAACCATCCACAATATCAATGCATGAATCTACTAAAGATGTAAGATAAGATATTTCAATTTTACTACCATTGGACCACTATATTTCATACACATATTCAATACACAACTCTATTGAAGGAAAATTAAATATATCTTACCAAGTTATTCAATTTAAAGAGACAAAATGAAACATATTTCACCACCAAGATTGGAAAATCAAGAAAAAAATGTGTGTGATCCTTCATTAATTCAAATTACTTGTAGGGAACAACATTCAATGTTGGTTGGGTCTTAGGGTTCGCATTCCTTGAGATCAAAAGTTTGACTTCGCTTCATAGTGGGAAAGGCAAGGGTCAGTAATATTGTACCTGTTCCTACTCCACTGACCTAGGGTATAGGAATGGGATTCACCCATAACCTCCTTGAGGTTATATTATTTATAATGACCACCACTTATAACGGAGTTGGCTGGGGCTTGAGGTCACAGGTTCGAATCTTCTTTATAGTGGGAAAGGCAAGGGTTAGTAATAGTGTACCTGTTCTTGCTCCACTAACCCAAGGTATAGGAATGGGCTTTACCCCTAACCTCCTTGAGGTTGGATTAAATTTTTTTTAGCCACCACTTATAGCAGAGTTGGTTGGGGCTTGGGGTTTGCATCCCTTGAGGTCATAGGTTTGACTCCACTTTGAGAAAGACAAGGGTCAATAATATTGTACCTATTCTTGCTTCACTGACCTGTGGTATAGGAATGGGCTTTACCCCTAACCTCCTTGAGGTTAGACTATTTTAGATATTTTAAGTTGTGATAGGTCGAAATAGGTGTTAGAAAACAAGCAACAAGTTAAAGAGCACAAATAAACAACTAAAACAACCTACACTTCGAGATTAGCCTAAGTTGGAAACAAAACAAGACAAAGCCACGAAATGGAACTTTATACCTTGCGTTGAGTCGATCCTTTGGTTGGCCCTTCGATCTTGGATGTGTATGCTCCTTAGATGGCACAAGATGTGTGATGTGAGATGCAAATGATGCTTGGAAACATGAAAAAAGCTAAGTGTGGATTGAGAAACAAAACTGCAAGAGTTTGGCTACACAAAATGATCTCCCCAAAATGAGAGAAAAGAGGGGGTATTTATAGGATTTTTGGGAAATCCTAGGGGAAATGGACGGTCAAGATTGATCCACCAAACATCAAGATGTAGGGCTAAGGTGAGTTGAGAACTCACAAGCCCTCACATCTTGACATGTGGCATGTGATGAAGCCCTAAAAGGTGAAGTGGACATGAGGTGGAAGGAAAAGGACATGACATGGAGAAGGGTACAAAGTACCTTGGGATTGGACAAGATCTCCTCATAAAGGAGGTCCTTGTCCCCATGTGGGTGAGAGGACAAGTGGGGAATTAAAAATTCCTCAAATATCCTTATGGGGATGGGAGAAGGAATAAAGAATGAATAGAGGACATGTGGGGAGAAGTGAAGGAATTAAAAATTCCTTTTAGGTGCCTTGGGGGATTAAAAGGTGAATTAAAAATTCACATGGGGAAGGGGGATGCCTTGTCCAAAAGGAGAAAGCCTTTAATAAGGTTGACTCAAGGACATGTGCCATAAATAGGATGAGGATTTGGTTAGGCTAATCAAATGATTAAGGTTGTGCAAGTACCCAGTTAGATAGGCTAATGACTGATTAGAGGCAAATGGGAAATTATGGAGGATGTGACCTTAATGATGGTTAAGGGTGTGCACATGCTAACCCTAGTTAATTAGAAGAGGATGAAGTAATTAAAATGGATTAGGGACCAACTTGCAAAAGTTGGAGGATGTGACCATGAGAGAGAAAAGATGAATTAAAAATGCATTTTAATTCAAAAGGGGAATATGACTAAATTAAATAAAAGGGGATATTTATTTAATTTAGAGGAGGAAAAGGGGTAAAGTATCAAATTAAATACTTTAGGACCTTTGTGCGAGATGCAGGGTATTAATTAAACAACTGGCTTAATTAATATTGACAGAGGGGATGAGCAACCGGATGAATCAAGGAGACGCATTTGATCATATGGAAGTGATCAAAATTGGACGTCTACATTTTGCCCCTCTTCGAAAGACTATTAGAATAATAGGGTTTCGAAGAAAAACAGAATGCAGATGACTCCGTAGAGGGAGAGACCAGAAAAGAGATGCCCCAGCATGGGGGAATGCGCGCGAGCCGCCCTGGACGAAGGGAAAGCAGAGAGGATGCCCCGGTCAAGAAAAGGTAGTGTTAGAGCGATGGATTAGGAGGAAATGGTATGGTATGCCCCCTCGAGAAGGGGGACGGGGGAGGAAAAGGGAGCCCCGGTCAACTTCTCGAAAGTATAGAGTGGTACGTGTTGTTGGAAAGAGCACGGAAAAATGAGAAGAACGGCGCTTGAACGGAGTCAATCGGATATACGGTGTGCAAATGGCGGCCCCGAGAAGAAAGAGCTTGGATGAATTAATTGAGGTGATTTTTGGTTAAAAGAAGAAAAAAAAGACCATGTGGTGAAAAAAAAGAAAAGGGGATAAAAGGTAATTGGGGACTTACCTTGGGCCCATTGTGACAGCTGGCAAGTGGAGAAAGAGGAGAGAGAGACGAGAAGGCGAGCTAGAGTGGACATCATGCCGGAGTACGACAGTGACGTCATCCACCGGGCGGATGAGAGACGGATATTTTTCACCCATTGCGCTGTACCCCGCCAGGTTAGCTCAAAGACTGTGGATTTTTATTTTTGTGTTTTTCGACATTTTGACATGTATTTTCAAAAAACAAAAACATGGGTTTTTTGCGGGGCGTCGAAAAGTGAAATGGGTAGGGAAAAAAAATTTCTGGGTCACCTCGGTTT
>VDFB02193867.1:778584180-778614385 GCA_007258455.2 Sequoia sempervirens | reverse complement strand
GATGGAGATTGATTCAGATGTGCATGATATACCACCGGTAGGAGCAGCACCACCCATAGGGGAGGATCCAGTGGCAGTGTTGAGAGATACAGTGGAGAGGCTGCGACAGAGCGAGCAGCGGGTGCGAGAGGCAGGTGCAGAGCAGATTGCAGTAGAGGCAGAGAGGGATGAGTGGCGGGCCCGTTTTGCTCAGGGTGAGAGAGACTACAGGGAGCTAGTTATGCTAGCGTCAGAGCAGGAGCAGAGATTGGTGAGGGAGAGGGATGAGAGTCTGGATAAGGCCGTAGACCTGCGGGCTGAGGTGGAGAGGTTGCGGGCAGAGTTGCAGAGCAGGGAGACAGGGGATGTAGAGAGCATGCAGATAGAGCTAGCGGAGCTCAGGGATAGGGTGTGCATGGCAGAGGTAGAGAGAGGGGTGTTACAGGCACATATTCAGGAGCTGGAGGTAGGGAGGGAGGTGCTACAGGCGTAGGTTCAGGTAGCAAAGAGCGAGAGGCAGGTGGCCGAGTCAGAGGTACAGTCGTTGCGCAGAGAGAGAGATACATCGACAGCACAGGCATCTAGCTTGCGACGAGAGTGAAATTCGGCTGAGCTAAGGCTGCAGGCCCTGCAAAGGGACAGAGATGCAGCGGTCGCGCGGGGACAAGCGGCACAGAGGGAGAGGGATGCTGCAGAGTCACGGATGCAGACTTTATAGGGGGAGAGGGATGTAGCACGGGCTCAGTTGCAGGGGGTGCTGGTTGAGGGGGGAGGTGCGGGGATAGATGTACAGGAGCTGCACACATAGTTACAGGCGATGCAGGCTGAGAGGGTTAGAGGCTCCGAGCAGATACAGCAGTTGATACTAGCTCAGGAGGCCTGGGCACGGGAGCGACGATCGATCAGTGTAGATCGAGACCGGTATAGGTATGAGCGGAATGCCGCGAGACTGATAGCAGGATAGCGAGATGAGTTTATGCAACAGGCTAGCTATTGGAGAGGGGTATATGAGCAGGCTGTTCCAGACCCAGCGCAGCGCACAACGCGCTACGTCAGTCATGCTCCATTACCGCCAGGGCCATCCCAGTCATTAGGGACACGCACCAGGGGTTTCAGTGACTATCGGCGGACTCCGTCTCCATACGGCGGCTATCAGGGGACACCCACCCGTGAGTACCAGGGGACACCTACCCGCGAGTACTAGGGGACACCAGGACATAGGGGGTCAGCACCTGATTCTCCGCAGAGGTCAAATGTGGGCAGCTCACAGTAGAGCAGGCAGATGCAGGACAGTGGTTATTTTTGACAGATACAGGATGGATGGTCATCTTATTGCGTGATATATGATGGAGATGTATTGTATTCAGCACATGATGTTTATTATTTTGATTATGCGATGGCCCTTATTGACATTATGTATGATGTTTCCTTTATGCAGCTATATGAGATGATTTACGATGTGATTCCACATGCATATATGTACACATATTTATATGTATGACTCATGTTTTATGCTTTATGTTTTTATGGATGGATGATTTATGATTGATGCATATGTTTATATGATTCATGACGTATGATTTATGGATGTACATGTGGATGGACGATTTATGATTAATGCATATGTTTATAGGATTTATAATGAATGATGTATGGATGCACATGTGGATGGACGATTTATGTCTTCTTATGTTTATATGATTTATGATGTATGATGTATGGATGCACATGTGGATGGATGATTTATGTATGCTTATGTTTATATGATTTATGATGCAATTATATGCCAATAACGACCGTTATGAGGATGCGAGTAGGCGAGAGGCAGATGGAAGATTGCATTTGCCAAAAACAACCATTAATATCCTGAGAGGAAGAGGACCGACAAGAGGAACAAAGAACAAGAGTACTTTCACAACCGAAATCATAAGCTGTGGTTATGATGGAAACGAAAGGTGCATGCAAAGTGGTGGAAATGCAGTGAAAATGAGATTTTGCCATCTTTGGAGCATTGATTTTTACTATAGCGTAGGGTACCAAACACCTTGATATAGAAGACCAAGGCGAGCGAGTACTCTATGCATGAAACAAACACAGCAAACAATAAGGTTATCCCAACACCCCGAGGTCACAATGACCTCAGTCGGGCCTAGTGTTGTAATAACCAAAAACACACACAGTTGTCCCAGCGTAACACAAGACCTAGAGATCTCGGTGGGTCTTATGAGGGACAACCGAGAAGACAGCAGACAAAACAAAGGATCAAGGCATGCCCCCATTTCAACAAGCCAAAGCACGTCATGGTATGGTAGACCAAGGCGACCTTAACGAGTGATAGGAAGGAACCCAAAATGATAAACAAAAAACCCAAAAGCATCAAAAGATCAAAATAAGACAACGGGTCCTTTGCCATAGGATCACGGTGATGGGTGTGATTGATGAGGTCTAATAGGAAGGGTTCATCCTGTTGAGACCAAGGATGGATGCAAGAGTAGGATGATCCAGGTGATGTGGGATGTCATCGAAGGACAAGGTCTTGTAATGCAAGGGAATTTTGTTTGTTAAGAACCGGTTAGATGTGAGCATAACCTGATAACGAAGCAAAAAGACTGACACAACCTACAGACCTAGGGGCTCGGGGGCCGATCAGAGATTGGCCTTGCCTACGTGAAAGCGCAGAGCCCTCGTAGTTCCAAAAAAGACCACGGATAAAGCGAAAAGGAGACCAATGGGAACCAATGATGGACAAATGCCCCAGGGGCGAATCAAATGATCAGCCTTGCCTACGTGACAGTGCAGGGGCGACGTAGTTCGACTAACGGACACGACGTGATGGGGTCTAGGTGAGAACCGACGCGATGGATGACTCTACTTGAGGACAACAACATGAGTGACACAAGCTCAGAGTGGGATACTGAAAAGCTCAGGAGTGGGGAATAGGCTAGGTGGGTCGTCCAATGCTCAATTCAATATTTACCAAGCAGCCTAGGATGAGATGGGTGAGGGCAATGGTGCGGGTGAAGGCATAAACTAACTAGGATGTCAGGTAGATAATGGTTAAGCCCTCTATGGATGACGCCTGTTGCCAGGTTTTCACCACCCATACTTGTCTAAGGTGCCACCAAGAGGTGGTTTTCACCATAGGACGGATTTATTTCTCTTGACTATTTTTGACTTTTTTGATTTTTTAATTTTTTTTGATTTTTTGGGACTAGGTGGGGTAATCGAGCAGACTTAGGCATAGAACTTTTTCAAATGCATGACATTGATAGGCTCGTCCAGGGGGTCTCCTTCAAGAGTAGTCAACCTGTATGCCCCAGATCCATATTTAGCAGCTATGATATAGGGCCCCAACCAATTGGCCTCAAATTTCGCTTTCTTGTCCTGATCTTGCTGAGTACGTTGGTTCTCCTTAAGGACAAGCTCGCCCACCTGGAATTGGCGAGGGCGAACCTTCTTGTTGTAACTACGCTTGAGGCGATTCTGATATGCTTGCAGATGGTCGTATGCCTTTATTCTGCGTTCATCTAATAACTCTAGCTGTGCAAGCCGTGCAACACGAGCATCCTCTTCGCTGATAAGGTTCTTAAGAGAGATTCTCAATGATGGAAGTTCTACCTCGATTGGCAAGACGGCCTCAGTACCAAACACCAAAGAGTAGGGGGTGGCGCCGGTTGGGGTGCGGATGGAAGTGCGATAGGCCCAGAGGGCAGGATGAATATGGAGGTGCCAATCTCGTCTAGTGTTATTGACGACCTTTTTGAGAATACGGATGAGGGTTTTGTTGGTCGCTTCTGCCTGACCATTACCATGGGGGTAATACGGCGTTGACCAATGGTGCTGAATATGGAAGGTTTCGCATAGGTGCTTCATGGCCTGGTTTTTGAATGGTCTTCCGTTGTCGGAAATGATGGTAGAAGGGATACCATATCTGCAGAGAATATGGTAGAGGATGAATTTAGAGATCTGAATGCCAGTGATTTGTGAGAGGGGGATTGCCTCTACCCACTTGGTGAAATATTCGGTGGCGGTGATTATGAAGGTATGACCGTCGGATGAGGGTGGGTGAATCTTGCCAATCAAGTCAAAACCCCATTGGGAAAACGGCCATGGTGCCAGGAGGGGCTGAAGATCTTGTGCTGGAGCATGGATTAAATCTGCATGTTGCTGACATGGGAGACACTTCTTTACAAACTCGCAAGCATCATGTTCTAGCGTAGGCCAATAATACCATGCTCGCAAGATTCTCTTGGCTAAAGCCATACCATTTGAATGCACTCCACAAACACCGCCATGTACCTCCGTTAATGTAGCATGGGCTTCGGTCTCATTTAGGCATCTGAGGAGGATTCCATCATACCCACGACGATAAAGCGTATCACCGACAATGACGTATCGAGATGAACGGTGGATAAATGATTTACGTTGGTTGCGTGTAAGTTCTGGGGGTATGGTATTGTCACGAAGGTAATTATATATGTCTTGGTACCACGGGGAGGCGGGACCTACAACATCACACACCATGTCAGTGTCAGGAACATCATATGCAGGGATTAATAGTTGTTCGACAAGAAATTCACACTCTGTTCGACCTCTGGGCATGTCAATCAAAGAACCAATAGTGGCCATGGCATCTGCTGCTTTGTTCTGCACCCGAGGGATTTGGTCGAACTGTATGGAGGTAAAATATTTCTTGAAATCATCCACCATGCGCTTATAGGGTAGCAGTTTGTCATCCTTTGTGAGGAATTCATCATTAACTTGTCTGATAACCAACAAGGAATCCCCAAAGACTTTCAAATGTGTAATATGCCACTGTTTTGCAATCCTAAGGCCGGTGAGGAGGGCTTCATATTCTGCCATATTGTTGGTGCAGGGAAACGCTATCCTGAATGATTTTGGGATGTAGTCACCTTGAGGGGTGACTAAGAGAATTCCTGCCCCAGATCCACTATGAGTGTATGAGCCATCAAAGTATAACGTCCAAGTTGGTGCTTCTGTTACTGTGTAGATTCCTTCATCCGGGAATTCAGTGTCTATTGGGTATGCATCTACTAGTGGTGCTTCAGCCAATTGATCAACAATAACCTGTCCTTTAATAGCTTTGCGCTCTACATACTCAATGTCAAATTCACTTAGTAGCATGACCCATTTGGCCATGCGGCCAGTCAAAGTAGTTCTAGATAACAGATATTTCAAAGGATCAATTTTAGCAATTAATTTGATTGGGTGATTGAGCATGTAATGGCGGAGTTTCTGTGTACTGAAGACCAGCGCAAGGCACGCTTTTTCCATAGGAGAGTAATTTAGCTCATAGCCGACTAGTGTTCTGCTGATGTAGTAGACTGCCCTTTCTTTGAGTGACTCATCATGCTGTGCCAATAATGCCCCCAGTGCGACTGAGGTAGCAGAGATATAAAGTAGGAGGGGTTTTCCTAGAATAGGCGGCATCAGAATCGGCGGATGAGCTAAATATTCCTTGATTTTGGTAAAACCCATTTGACACTGTGGAGTCCATCAGAAGGTGGAATCTTTCTTTAGGAGATGGGTAAACGACTGACATTTATCTACGAGTTGGGCTATGAACCGACGGATAGACTGCATCTTTCCCTGGAGGCTCCTTAGCTGTTTGAGATTGCGTGGAGGGGGCATGTCGAGGATAGCCTTGACCTTAGCGGGATCAACCTCAATGCCCCGGCGAGAGACTATGAAACCTAACAACTTTCCAGAAGTGACCCCAAAGACACACTTTTTTGGATTCAGCCGCAACTTATAATGCTCCAACCGCTCAAATATCTTCTTCAAGATTACAGGATGTTCTGCCCGTGTTCTGGATTTCCCCAATAGGTCATCAACATAGTCTTCCATGATGATGTGGATAAGGTCATGGAAGATAACCGTCATGGCTCTCTGATATGTCGCCCCCACATTTTTGAGACTGAAGGGCATAACATTGTAGCAGAAAGTGCCCCAAGGAGTGGTGAAGGCAGTTTTGTGTTGGTCCTCAGGTGCGATTCGGATCTGGTTATACCCGAAGAAGCCGTCCATAAGGGACAACATCTCATGTCCTGCTGTTAGGTCGACCAACATGTCAATATTGGGTAGGGGGAAGTCATTTTTGGGGCAGGCTTTGTTGAGATCCTTGAAGTCTGTACATATCCGAATGTCACCATTTGGTTTAGCAACTAGCACTATGTTGGAGATCCATTCAGAGTAGTCGATTGGCCTGATAAATCCTGCCTCCAGCAACTTCTCTAATTCCTTCTTGACTAACAATGCAACTTGCGGATGCATCTTGCAGAGTTTTTGCTTGACAGGTTTAGCGTCTGGGTTGATGTCCAGGTGATGAACCACCAAGGCGGGATCTAAGCCTGGCATGTCTGAATATGACCAAGCAAAGTTAACAATTCCCTCCTGGAGTAGCTGCGCAAAGATTGGAAACTCTTGTTCAGAGAGTGACTTGGCTACATAGGTGATCTTAGGATTTTTAGTAGTTCCCAAATTAATCTCTTGCGTCTCTTCAATCAGAATAGATGATCTGGTAGATAGCTGAGTTCCTATAAGGGGAAGATGAACATCTCCATCTTCTGGCGCCTCTTTGAGGTTTTCGCCGTCAGATGCGTCCTTTATTTTTACTTTTTCCAGGTCACAAAGTGCCTCAGGGAGGTTTTCACTAGATGACCGCTTGTTATTCTTTTTATTCTCACTTTTACGACTGGAGTGTTCATCCTCCCCCAATCCCATGAGGTTGACATATGTATCCGTAGACATAGTGACAGGCGTGCTAGTTCGTAGGTCCCAATCAATGAGCTCAGGATGGCAAAGGGATAGGCTAATGGTGCAGAAGGATAGGCATTCAAACATGGAGGATAGGTCGGCGTGATCGACGTCATCGTACGCACGTATGATGGATTCTTCCTCGGGTATGTCTTCCAATAAGCCGTCGTCCACAACTACACTATTGGAGGCATTAGACAATGTCTCGGGGCCCTTTTGCTTTCTGTCATACCCAATGCCCACATTCTTTGGTAACAGACATGTATCAATGGGTTGTAATCGCCCTTGTTCTTGCTTTCCTAGACCTCTGCCTTGATAGTTATGCTTTTCCACAAACTTTGTCGGCCAGGGGTACTTTTCTTGGAAGTATTTCTTGAGAGGAGTTTCTGGCTGAGGCTCTTCTCGGTAAACCCATTGGCTTATGTCTTCTTCGGGCGCATCTGTCTTGATACTTGGGGATACAAAGGTGGTGGTAGGGATATTCGTGCCACTGAAGGTGACAGTCTTGTCTTCCTTTGGGGTAGCACGGGAAGGTTGACCGTACTCGTGTGGCGATGGTGGCATGGTCGCCACATTAAGAGAAGTGTGCATTTCGTACTCGCCACACCCTTTGTCAATGATCTGGACTTTTGTGAACGTAGGCTCAGTGGGGGAGGATGGAGTGGTTTTTGCAGTGGATGGTGGATGAATGGGTGATGATTGGGATGCCCCCATTTCAACCCCAGGACAATAATGTAGATGGGGAAATGATGCCTCTAGAGCGCGGCAATATTTGAATGGTTGGGGGTCGGCATAGATGGTGACCTCCTGTCCATCGACTGGGAATTTGAGACATTGATGGTAGGTGGAGGGTATGGCTTGCATAGCATGGAGCCATGGACGGCCGAGGAGGAGGTTATATGGTAAGTCTAGATCAAGGACATGACAGGTGATGTACCGAACCACCGGTCCAACTTGGACAGGAAGATTGATGATCCCTTCTGAATTCCTTTCTGCATTGTCATAAGCCTTGATTGTAATAATCTGGTTGCTTAAGTCTGCTTGGGTATACCCCACCTGTTTTATGAATTTTAAAGTGCACAAGTTGAGGGCAGAGCCATTATCTACCAAGACCCTTTTTACTTTATGCCGAGCAACCACGACTTCAATATGTAAGGGACGATTGTGATTGGCGTCAATGTTGGGCATATCATTGTGGCTGAAGTGTAGTTGGTGGGATGAATCCAGGTGTCCTACCAAGGCTTGGAACTGTGTAGGATCCATATTATTAGGCACATGAGTTTCCTGTAGAGCTCTATTGAGGATTTCTTGATACACAGGGGAAGACTTGAGTAAATCCAAAATGGAGATATGTGCAGGGGTCTTTCCCAGGTGATCAAGGATATTGTACTGGGAAGTTATAGGAGTAGGTTGAGCGGGTGCGGAGGCTGCAGGAACGGTGATACGGGCCCGTCGTGTGGTAACAGCACATTGGGGGTCTTTAGCTTTGACGTGTATCATGGATACACGAGGTTCTACCTGCTCAATGTAATGAATAACACCCTCGTAATTGAGGGGTACACTCTTGTAGCTCACGTTATTTGTGCTGTTATTTTGAGGATTACCATTGGAAGTGCTCGGGCCTTGGTTATGATTTGGGAAGGCATTTTGATAGATCTGTAATTGAGCGTTGGACGACGGAGCCTGACTAGGGTCAACCTTGATGTCACCTCGATCTATGAGATCCTAGACGTAGTTTTTGAGACCCTAACATTTATTCAAAGAGTGTCCTTTGATTTTGTGGAACTCACAATATTCATTTTCCCTAAACCATGCGGGCTTAGGTTTGGATTCATCAAGCGGCTTGGTGACAGGATACGTGATCGGGTAGCTAATTTGCAACAGTTTATTGAAGACAACACTCAAGGGTTCTCCTAGCTGAGCATATTGGCGTTTATTGTTCCCTTGGTTATTTGGATTGGACTGTTGGGGAGGACGGGGCGTCCCTTGTGGTACAAATATGGCATTAGGCATGGATTGTTGTTGTTTCTGAGATGTGTTGGCTACGTGGACGTGTTTAGTATCAGTGACACCATCATTCACTGCATTCTTGTTCTTGTTCCAAAAACGTGGCTTGTCATTGAAAGACCTTTCCCTATCTTGGTTATATATTTTGATGTGCCCTTTGGCAATAAGGGCACGCTCAAGGATAGGTCCTTTCTCCACTACCTCCGCGAAAGTGGTGACACAATGTAATCGGAAGTTGTGGGCCATGTCAGGATGGGAGTTCTCCACAAAAAGGGTGACCATGTCTTTTTCTTTCAGAGGGGTTTTCATTCGGCTGGCTAGGGCACGCCACCTTTGAAGGTAGCTAGTGAAAGTTTCCCCTTCACGTTGTTTTTCTTTGAGAAGATCCAGGGTATCAGTATCCTTCTCCAAGTTGAAGGAGAAGTAGGAGACAAACCTTTCTGACAAGTCCGAAAAAGATTTTATAGATCCCTTGTCGAGGGTCATGAACCACCCTAGTGCGTCGCTTCCCAGACTTCGGGGGAACAAACGCAAGAGATAGTTGTCATTGTGAATTACTTCTTGACACTGGGAGTAAAACTCCCGCAGGTGAGCCTTTGGATCTTTGTTCCCCTTATACTTGTCAAATTTTGGTATCTCAAAATGTTTGGGGAAGGGAATCAATGAGATGGAGGGATCATACGGATAGGGGCATATATCTTCGAACTTGAACGATTGTTTGCTAGTCCCTGCCTGGAGATCCTTCAGTGCGACTTTGATTTCCAGGATGTCCGCATTGGCTGGTGTGTTGGATGGATATTGATGATATAATGATTGTGGATTCTGAGAGGATGTTTGGAGATGGGTGTATGGATGTGGAGGTGTCGCATCCTGCTGATATGCCAAGGGACCTTGTTGATAAAAAGGTTGTTGTTGCGAGGGGGGATATGGATTGGCTGGGTAGTTGTGGGTGACATACTGTTGGGAAGTGTGGAGAAAGTGTTGTTGATTAGCTTGCGGATATTGGGGGTGTTGATATGACTGTTGCGATGCCCCATAGGAGGGTTGTTGTGGATATTGTTGCTGGTTGTAATAGTTGTAAAATGATACGGGGCTTGCTGATACTGGTTGCTTCACGCACGCGAGTACCGTGGCTTTCGGCTGGATGCTATGCGACGGGTTACGCCGCGGCTTAAGACGGACGCAAGGAACGGAGATGGGCGGTAAATGGGTCACTGATTCTCGTGGTTGATGTCAGGGCTGCCAGGCCGAGAATAGGGGACTGGACCAAACCCGCTGTTGCTTTTTCGCCGGGAGGCGCGCATTGATGCTGTTGTGCCAGTGGGGAGGTTACTGAGCACCAGTGGACGCACGATGACGATGGCGGATGTTGATCAGCTATCGCTGAGCCGCGAAACGACGCATGATGAACAAGCTAACGGGGATGGTTGCTAAAGGCACTACCTTATGAACGTTGATCAATGGGTGGCGGAGGACTGAACGACATGAGTGAGGACGCTGGATCAATGCATGGCGGGATGACTGGAATGAAGAGGGTGGAGGACTGGGTTGCCCTTTCGATGCTTTTGACGTTGAGCCGAAGGGCTGCCCGTGCGCTGCCGAGCGTGAGGCTGGCCCGGAAATGCGCAGCACAACGGCTGTGGTCATGGATGTCGGCGGCACGCCGAAGGCAATAGGACTACTGGGACTCCAAATGTTTGGGGTGCCCCTTCTTCGATCGAGATGGTGGGATGTGTGGGATTTCCAACGGGATACAGGACTGCGTTGCCGAATTCGGGTTGATGCCAACCTTCTATGGGGGCATATGAGCTACTAGGGATGTCATGTGAGCCTTGGGGTACATTGGATGTTGAGGTGCCATACTTGGATAAGTCGACACCTGACGGTAGCTTGACACCCTTGTCAATCAAGTGAGCCAAGATTTTGTCCCCATGTCTTTCGAAGAGGCGTTCTGTCATTTGTGCATTGACAGGGTTGCTAAAGTGTTCTTCGAACGTGAGCTCGGGTTGATCGGCCATGTTTTCCTCCCCAGGGGGTGATGTGTTTTGCCCATCCACATTGGATTGCGATGAGGTGCCGTTGTGGGGATCGTGAGGGATATTAGCACCATAGTTAGGATCGGGTGTGACGTTGACCGTGTTGATGGGATTTTGAGGGTTGTTCGATTGGGCATTTAGGGCTTGTTGGTCGGCCATTTTCTTTGCTTGTGATCGAGTTTGAACGGGCATGCAAGATGATGAAGATCAAGATTGATTCGATTTTGATGGGAGATTAGTGGATGACGATTGATTAGGTCGATGTGGATTGGCCTGATGGGATCGGATTGGATTGATCGATAGATGTTGGATTTACCTGGATGTCGGGTTTTGATCCGAATAGGTTTGATGGTGTAGGGATCGGATTAATCTGATGATTAGGGTTGGATTGATGATAAGTATGACGAAGACCGAGATCCACAACCGGGTTTGAGAGGGATCCTTGGTAACACTAGGTATTGATTGAGAGGTGGATGTATGATAACGACACCGAATCCAACTTGAGATAGAAGCGGATTGATTGGGCCGAAAAGGATAACTGACTTAAGACGGATAGCGATCCTAAGCCAGCTATGATGATTGCGATTAGGGATAAATACCTAGGTCAACTTGGATGGCAACTCCAACGAGGTTTATATGGAACAACGGGGATCGGAGATGAAAAATGGAATTAGGATGAATGGGTAGCGTCTTAGGGGAGACGTATGGCTCTCGAGACAAGTAGAAGAGTGTTCAGAATAAATGACCTTTAAAATGAAGGGATGGAGGCTCGAAATGGACGTTCAAAAGCTTATTTCGGATGCTAAATGGTCGTATCGATGGTCAAAATAGAGGGACAATGCATGTAAAGTGATGATATAGGGTGATCAATGGACAGGTCCGCCACTGCACTAGGACATGTCCGCCACTGGACTGGGACAGGTCCGCCACTGAATTAGGACAGGTCCGCCACTGCACTAAGACAGGCCCGCCACTGAAATGGGACAGGTCCGCCACTGCACTAAGACAGGCCCGCTACAGCACTGGGACAGGTCCGCCAATGCACCAGGACAAGCCCGCCACTGCACTGGGACAAGTTTGCTAAAGGATAAGGTCAAGTCCGCCAAAGGATGAGTTCAAGGTTGATGTTTTGATGGATGGAAAAGGCAAAGGACCCAAAGTGTAGCAATCATAAAAAGACTTGGCCAAACTGACAATCACTGGTTTTTGCACAAGAAAGACAATTCAAACAGCACAACCCTAAAATTTAGTAGAAAGGGGTATGGTCAACAAAGTCTTCTATTCTAGGATGCACATGGTTTCTAAGGAGTCCTCGATATACACTCGGTACGTGAGGCCCAAACCGTGAACACCAACCCGTTACAAGCGTGAGTCGGGAACCTTAGCGAGATACTAAAGGCTCGGACCAACTCTTCACGTCATCCCGACGCTTTGCCAATTACAACGTGGTTGGATTGAGGTATAGCTTTCGCTCTCCCCCCTTTATATACCCCGCCGGTAAGCGTGGTTGGAATCGTCCCTTGGGGTGATGAAATCCCCAAGCAGGTCCCACTAAGAAATTGAAAAAGGGTGACAGAAAAGGACTTGGAGAGCTACAATTTCTCGTCACCCAGGATCGCCAAATGGCGCAAGGGGATTGGATACGTCAAGTAGCTTTCCCAAACACGCCAAGCAAGGTTTATTGACACCTCTTTAATTAAGCTATGTTCCTATTTTATCAAAACACAATTCGGGAAAACTTGAAATTTTTACCTTCAGAGGGATGTGCCACTATAAGACAAAGCCCGCCATCAATTAGGGACGTCCGGCCACCGTACCGACGCCTGCCAATCGGATTAGGGACAACAGTTCTACACGACTGGGACAAACCGCCATCAATTAGGACAATAATCGAATCGGGATGTGCCCGCCATCGCATTCCAAGACAGTCCGCCACTTGCCGTGACGACGGTAGCCCGCTACCGGACAACCGCTTACCCAAAGACCAACCACCATCAAGAGGACAAATTGCCACTCTGCACCTGACTCGCAGAAAATGCAAAAAATAGCAAACGGAAAGAAAAGACCCGCTTGTGGTCCCACCTGCAAGTACGAAATGTGATAGGTCGAATTAGGTGGTTAGAAATCAAGCAACAAAATAAAGAGTGCAAATAAATGACTAAAACAACCTACACTTCGAGATTAGCCTAAGTTGGAAACAAAACAAGACAAAGCCACGAAATGAAACTTTATACCTTGCGTTGAGTCGATCCTTTAGTTGGCCTTTCGATCTTGGATGTGTATGCTCCTTAGATGGCACAAGATGTGTGATGTGAGATGCAAATGATGCTTGGAAACATGAGAAAAGCTAAGTGTGGATTGAGAAACAAAACTGCAAGAGTTTGGCTACACAAAATGATCTCCCCAAAATGAGAGAAAAGAGGGGGTATTTATAGGATTTTTGGGAAATCCCAGGGGAAATGGACGGTTGAGATTGATCCACCAAATATCAAGATGTAGGGCTATTGAGAACTGTAAGCTCCCTCACATCTTTGAAGACATGGGCATGAGACAGCCCCAGAATAAAGTGGACATGAGGTGGAAGAAGGACATGACATGGAGGGGGTACAAAGTACCTTGGGATTGGACAAGATCTCCTCATAAAGGAGGTCCTTGTCCCCATGTGGGTGAGAAGACAAGTGGGGAATTAAAAATTCCTCAAATATCCTTATGGGGATGGGAGAAGGAATAAAGAATGAATAGAGGACATGTGGGGAGAAGTGAAGGAATTAAAAATTCCTTTTAGGTGCCTTGGGGGATTAAAAGGTGAATTAAAAATTCACATGGGGAAGGGGGATGCCTTGTCCAAAAAGAGAAAGCCTTTAATAAGGTTGACCCAAGGACATATGCAATAAATAGGATGAGGATTAGGTTAGGCTAATCAACTGATTAAGGTTGTGCAAGCAACGCTAGATACAGGCTAATGACCGGACAGGGAGGCGCGGGGAATTATGGAGGATGTGACCCACGATGGTTAAGGGTGCACATGCTACCCTAGTTAATTGTGAAGAGGAAAGTACTAAATGGATTAGGAATCAACTTGAAAAGTTGAGTGAGAATACGAGAGAAAAAGACAATTAAAAAATGCATTTTAATTCGTGGGAATATGACTAAATTAAATAAAAGGGGATATTTATTTAATTTAGAGGAGGAAAAGGGGTAAAGTATCAAATTAAATACTTTAGGACCTTTGTGCGAGATGCAGGGTATTAATTAAACAACTGGCTTAATTAATATTGACAGAGGGGATGAGCAACCAGATGAATCAAGGAGACGCATTTGATCATATGGAAGTGATCAAAATTGGACGTCTACATAAGTAATTGGAGGGAGGATGAAAGGAGCTCCAGTAAATAGGCTAGTGTATGAGAACAACCATTTTTCAAATTTTGGGGAAGGTGGCTCCAGATCCCGAGGTTGCTTTCAGGGATATGGGGTAGATCCTAGCTGTCATGGTCATGTTGATTCAAGATCTGTTGTTTCCCACTCAAGGTAGTCTCATTTTCCTAGAAAACATTTGTCAACAAAGTTGCAAGAATTTTTTGGCATATGTGGTTCTGAGGAAGAGGAAGGGGATCCATCTACCTTTCCAAATAATCTCTCGTTGTGTGCCTTGTTTCCTAATAATATTGTCCTTGATAGGGATTTGTATTACATTCATCTTCAAGTGCAACATTTTAAGCAAGGAGCATAGAATAAGGTAAATTCATACCTTACCAAACGTTTCACACATGTTACTTTTCCCAACAACATTGCTTTGGGAAAGAGGGTTTTCAATCAACAAAAGTGCTAGGATCAACAACAAAGTGGCAATCAGTGGTTGAAGCAAGGTCAAAATCAATATCAAAGACATAATAGGTAGCATAGACAAAATGGAATTAAAGATGTAATGCTTCCTAAAGATTTACTGAACAAATAGACACAAAATCTAAGAGAAACTACATTAATTTGTAAGTTTTGGAAATTCTCTCTGCATATTTCTAAGTTAAAAAGTTTAATTTTTTAGGATTAAGAAGGGGCTAATCAGGTTTTCTATATAGATCGGGGTAATGGCTTCTTTCTTGTCTTTTTTTCTTCAAAAAAAGATAGGGATGTGATCTATAGGATTAAATCATGGGTATATGGAGGTTTTGGCTTATCTATGCAGCCCTAGTAGCCTAACTTTAACCCTAAAATGGATAGAATTAGGTTTATTCCTTTCTGGTTGCAATTACATTCTTTTCTGTTGGAATATAGGGAGCTAGGCATTGTTAAAATTTTGACCAACCAAGTTGGTATTTTTTTGAAGCATGATTTTGATTTTTTTTAGAACCCAACATTGCCAGTTAAGTTTTGTGTTCTATTTGATATGATGCAAGCCTCTTCCTAAAATGTTGAGAATTAAAAAAAAGGTTGGGTTCTAGCTAAAAGATGTGTTTACTGAAAATCCATACAATGTGTGTAAGAAATGTCATATCTGGGGTCACAAGACTATTTCCTGTAAGAATAAAATAGTCCAAGAAGTAAAGGATGTGTCAAATGATACATCAAAACTTTGTTCAATGGTTGATAAGGAAGATCAGAGTGCACTAGTCATGTCAAACCAAGGGTCTCAAGTGGAAATTATAGGAATAGGTTAGAATTGTAATGAAGATTTGACGATTTATTTTTCGAAAAAGATGTATAAGGGAAAGGAATTTTTTTTGGTTCAAACCCTAGTTATGTTGCAACTATGGATCTACCATCTACTTCATGTCCTTACTATATTTCTTCAAAGATTGGGCTTTGTGAAACAAGGGTTCAAGATTGTATGGTACAGACAAATGATAAAGATCTTTGTACAAAATATGTTGTTAATAAAGGAAAAATTTTAGATGTTGTCTCAAATTTACCTAGCTTGTCATCACAAGTTGGGGATCTTCAAGGTGGTCTTTCCCAAAATCAAGATAGCTTGTCTCTATCAGTATTATTGAGCATGTTAGTAAGATGATTGCTAAGAATAAGTCACCAAAGATTTTTGTTCGTGTGTCTCCAATTATACTTGATGCAAAGTTTCTCCAACTATTTCTAAATGACAAATAATTGCATTTGTATGTTCCCACTTTACCTTCACTTTCAATACAACAAGTGCAGTCAATTTCATTTGCCTTGGTTTGGGGAGACTCTAATATAAGGGAAACGACATTGACTAAGGGAGAAAATTTACCATGTTCTTCTAGTAAGCAGTTAGATCTAATACAATCAAATTTTTCAAAACTTCCTTGGGATGAGAGTGAAAATGATAGTTTTGATTTTATGGATATGCAATCATAGTTATATGAGGGAAACCTAGAGGGATTAGCAAGTAATATTCTAACTATGGTAGGATCTACTATCATTGATGAAATAGTAGAGGAAACTAAAAAATAAAATGTTTCAAGTGATTCGGTCTCTCCTGATACTAAACCTCTCTTGCCACTTCTTCAAATTTAGAGAATACTAGCATTTTGTTAAACATGGTTAAATCAATTCCATTGTTAATAGAAGAAACTAAAATTGGGATGGAAATTGAAGAGGGGATAGAGGAATTTGATTTCTCAAAAAATATTTCAATCACACAATCCCCTTCTTTCATTCCTACTACTCAAAAGTCACCTAGTAAGTGAGGTAGGAAATCAAATACAGTTAAGTTGTAGGAGGAAACATCAATAGGGAAACAATCAACATTAGATGGTAGTATTAAAAAGAGGTTGAGGGGAGCCAATAGCTCTCCAAATTTGGAATGAAGATAGTATCCTGGAATGTTAGGGGCATTAATTCCCCTAGCAAACGATCCTATATCAAGCAAAAAATTGATGCTTGCAGGGTAGATATAGTACTTTTACATGAGACTAAGTTATCATAGGCTAATTTTGATGTAGTCATAAGTAAGTGGTATAGGTGGAAGTTTGTTCAATTAGTTGCGTAAGGGACTTCGAGGGGAATGGTAACTTTGTGGAATTCACAATGTATTACAGTAGAAATTATAATAAATGATCATCATTGGTAGTTAATGAAGGTGACACATTTTGATTTGCAGTTTTTTCTTTTAAAAGTTTATGCACCAAATAAACAGTTGGGAAAAAGCAGATTTGGGAAGAGTTGACACAAGTTTTGGATAGTGTGGACTCATATAAGGTGATTTTAGTGGGTGATTTCAACACAATATTATCTTTGAAAGAGAAGAAGGGAGGGATCATTCCACCTAAGAAAATAGTTGAAGATTTCAACTCTTTTGTTCAGAATAATGCACTCTTATACATACAACCAGGTAATGGGAATTATACCTAGACAAATAAGCACAAATATTTCCTTTAGATAGTTGTTCAATTGGATAGGGTATTAGTTACATTGAACTAGATAACAGAAAAATTTGAGCTTTTGACTGAATTTTTTCCATGGATAGGATCAAATCACTTTCCCTTATCATTCTTAAAATTCCACAATACATATTCTATCCCTACATGAATATGTAATGTGGAATTTTTTGATAGAATGCAGAAAAATAATTGTTCAATATCTAACTTGGGAGATTCATGATGGTGAAAGTGCAATGTTTTGGAAAGATTCATCAAATGGTTAATCCTCCATTGGAAACATTGTATGATTTTCAAGTAGCAATAAATAAAACTACTCAAAATTGCAGATCAAAAGTGAAAGATTATATCCATGATATATATGAACATACAGTGAAAGTAACTTGGAAAAAATTGATAGATCCAAATATTCCATTGGCCCAACAAGTAGAGTTTAGTAAGGTTTTAAGCAATAAAACAATGTACTTTGGGAAGGTTGCAGATAAGCTGATTTGGGCTCCTTTGAAGACAAGGAATTATACAGTCAAATTGGGTTATAAGGTTGTAATGAGTGAACAAGAATAGGGTATGAAGCAAAGAGCATTGTCATTCTGTTGGAATCTAATGGTTCTTCCTAGGGCAGGTTGCTTTTCATGGATGGCATTAAAGCATAATATTTTGACAAGTGAGAGATTGGAAAAGCTTGGAATTGCTACACCTTTTAAATGTGTTCTTTTTGAATCAAGTATGGAAGAAGTTGATCATTTATTTTTAAACCGCCCTTTTGCAAGTTCATGTTGGAAATTTGTGCAATCAAAAGTAGGATGGTGTTCTCCTCTCCCTAAAAAACTATGGGATATGTTTACAAGTTGGCCTATGTTGTATAAATCATCGCTCTTTGCAAGTATATGGAAAATCATTCCACCATCGGTTGTGTGGTGTATCTAGTGGGAAAGAAACAAGAGGATTTTTCAAAAAGATAAATCCAATTTAGAATAAGTGTTGTTAAAGCTAGATAAATCAATATGTAAAATCACAAATGCATATGTGCAAAATTCTAAACATGCGGGTTCTATATTTTCTTAATGGGATACAAAGCAGATGAAGGAATGCTCGACATTGGTTATTCCTTTCAAAGGCATTCATAAGACAAATGTAAATCTCAAAATTGATAGGAATAAGGTGATATGGATGCCTCCCCTTGATGGTTTTGTCAAGTTAAATTTTGATGGAGCATCTCATGGAAATCCAAGGGTTTCAAGAGTAGTAGTGTTAAGAAATCAGGAGGGTTTGTTAATATGTGCTAAGTCAATGCTTCTACCTAATGGAACAAATAACCAAGCAAAAGTGCTAGCTCTTCTACATGGATTGCAATTGGATTTTCAACAAAAAGTAATGAGGCTGGAGATAGAAGGGGATTCTTTGCTCATTATTAATGCATGCAAGGATAGAGGTTCAAGTAGTTGGTAAATTAATTATGTAATGGATCAAATTTTGCATTTACTTGACAGGTTGGAATCCTTCCAGTTAAAACACATTTATAGGGAAGGTAACTAGATAGTAGATGTTTAAGCTAACATTGGTTGTGAGAAAGGTCATTCAGAGGAATTTTATGGGATACAAGCAAATGAATGTTCAAAGGTTTTTCAAGCATTGATTAACCTTGAAAAAATAGGGTGAGCAAGAAGTAAGGGGTGATTCAATTTAGTTGAATTTGGGCATTTGAAAAATATGTGAAATCAAGTAATCCAAATAATGTTGACAAGCTTCTACATTAAAGACTAGCATTTTGGATGGAAAGCAACATATTCGAAGAGACAAAAAAATATTTTTTTTCCTTTTGTGTATTGTTTTGAAGGTGGCTAAAATGCTATGAAGTGGAGGTAATAATGTTTGTATTAATTGTGTGTTGTTTTTGTAGGGAAAATTTAAACAAATGTTATCACTCCTCATAATGATGTCTCCTAGTAGTGGAGGACAATATATATGTTGCAAGATGATGCATCAAGAAGTGATGCTAGGAGACATGTGCAGGAGGTAAAAAAGGCGGCATCCATACTACTTCATGCATTCAAAATGCCACAGAATTCGATTGAATAATGTATCAGGATGTGTGCGACTTCACACCTGGCGCAAGAAAAACTAAAACCAACATTACATCATAATTATATTGTGATGTTCCAAAAAAAAATTTAGAGCTTAAGCATGTGATATCTTTAGAGCTCAAGTGAATGATCTAGATGAAGTTAATGACAATGCAAAGCCATAATGAAGTTTCAAGAATTTAGTACATTCACCGGTCTTTCAAAAGCCATTACTTGCTTGACATTCATCATTGTGTGTGTTTTTTCTTTGATTAGTTACTTCCTGGATTTCAATGGGCTTTGTGTCAAGCGTGGCTTGAATTGGTAAATTCAATGTATTGCTTCTGCTTCCTTGTCACTTATCATAATCTTATTGCTCTCTTTGTGGAATAAGTTCCTAGTTCTAAATGGAGGTTGGGTTTGGAACGTCATGAATGGTTGTTTTTAGTGTTTTTCTTCTCTGCCACACTATTCCCAGAAGGTCATCATTCTTCTTCACGGGATAAGGGGATAATTTATGTGTTATCTATCTCATGGTTCTAGTGTAGCTTTTATCGTTTGCTTAGAGAGTGGCTGAATTTTTAATTTTTTCATTATGTTTCAGGAAAGTGGGATTTTTTTTTTTGGTAGTTTGAAGGTGGTCATTAATCTAGGTATAAGTGTGTTGTTGTTTGTTTCCCAAGTGTTGATGGAATACAAGGTAAAAAACTTTAGAGTCCCTGTGAAGGTAAAGAAGCGAGCTTCCATTTTCAAAGGAAGTTACAGATTTTGAAATGTCTCGGGTATTTCAAATGGTGTGTCCAAGTCTTGTTGATAGCATTAAAATTGTAATTGGGGGTAAAAATTATCTGACCTAATTCCCCCAGGTTACTATTTCTGTCAAAACTTCTTCTATCAATTTATTTGTCAAATGCTATGGACTTCTTATAGCCTTATGATTCCCTCAAAATAGTCTACAATAAGTCTATTTTACCTAAATTCCTAGGGGGAAATGAGCTCCTCAAGTGTGTCCAAAAGTACAATTTGGACAAGGGTAAGGGTTATGTAGTTGGAGTCTTTCCTAAATTTTACCTCAAGCACAAGCATGCATTTGCAATAGTCTATGAAGCGGTAAAGAAAGGTCTATGAGATGATGATCCTTGGCTTTTGTATAAGACAATCAACATGCACTCAAAATAACTAGGTTGTCAAATGGTAAATTTGATAAAAGAGAAGTATTTTACACTATCTTTTCTACTCTCTTATCAAGCTTGGCATGGACGTAGGTAGGCAGCAATGGCTAGAATTATTCTAGCAGGGAGAAATGTTGCAAAGTTGCAAAAAGGGCAAGGGAATAGCATGCTAGATTTGAATGCAAGTTGCTAGAATACAATTGCAAGTGAAAAATATATGGAAGAATGAACTGAATATGTCAGTTTTGGGTGCAGGGTATCAAAAAAATCTAAACGTGGTAAGTATAAAGTGATATTTTATTTTTTCTTTGAAAAACAATATCAAATTTATTGGTATATGGAAAATTTTCAACTAACAAAATTTTGTTCATAATTTTAGGTAGATCAATTACCAATACTATAATTATGGTAATATATGCAATTCCTCTTTATAATTATTAATATATATAATTAGGCTTTTTCCTTTTACCGATTAAGAAAAACATTCAATAGGATTCCCACATTGAAATTACATAAGTTATTTGGTTTACAATATTTCCAACCCTTACAAATGATCACAAGGAGGAAATAACTACCTACCTCGGCTTCCTAAAGTTTTAGGAATCACAATAAGTTTCCCTTATCTTAACTTGGTGCTTGGTCTCTAAATTTAGAAAAATACAAGTTACTCTCAAGTCAGACCTAAAGAACTTTAAAAAATAAACAACTCGATTAAATTAATTTATGAAATATATTAAAAGAATAATTAATGAAGGACTATATGGTCTCGCTTAGAAAGCGGAAATTATTCCCCTTGAATCTTCCACTTCACCTTGATAGGATCCCCTTGCAAGTACTAAAAACACACAAACCAAGTATTGCAAACAAATTAATAGATATTAAAAATAAGAAGTGCACTTATGATTAAATGTTTCAAATCAACACCTTAACCAAAAATTAAATCATTAGCCTTCTAGCAGGCCTTGAAGATTGACCTTATCTTATGCTAGGGATCAAGGAATAGTTAGGTTCAATACCTACAATAAAGCTTATTTTGTAGGGCCTTAGGTATTGGGAATATTCCCTAACATCTATCCAAAATAAAATAAACTCAAAATGACCTGATGCCTTGATTTCCCATGAGGTGAACAACATTTTACATTAGAGATTGGACATCTGACATACCACATACCCCATACCAACTAGGAAAACCAACATAAGAATCTTTGGCAACCTAGTTTGGCCCATTGATCACAATATAAAGTGTCGGGGATTAGATGCCAGATATGTCATGTAACTCATACCCAAATGGGTAAGTTAAAATATGAAACTTTGACAACTTGACCTCAACCAAGATTCATAGTGTAAATTTTTGAGATTGGACATTAGACATACCACGTAACCAATACGAAAAAGAGTAAATCATCAAGGAAAACCTTTTCTACTCAAAATGATAGAGAATGAGACACAGAAACTATCAATATTTATACCAAAAATAATAGGCCAACACAAGGAACTCCAATGACCCAATCCCACTTATGCATTTGTTACTTGATTTTTAGCTTTTAGCTGAAATCAAGTAACTTAGTGTTATTCTTGTGTGTTTCATTTAAACATTAAAAGATACATTAGATTCTGCTAAGTTCATCAATATGCATGAAAGAGATTGTTAAAAAAAATAGACTGCATTTTTATTCTAGTGTTGCAATACAAACAAATGAGAAAGAGAACCATATGTATTGAAAATGTAATCTTTATTGATAATCATGAGAGTATAAATGTCCCTCACAAGCCAAGGAACTAGCTATCCTAATGCTAATAAAGAAGAAATCATACACATATGGATAAATAAAAGTAAATTGCATATAACATGAAAAGGGACCCATCATTGTTTGGTGGAATGACGAATCTCGTTGACTTGGCCTCACATCATCTTGATCCTACTCTATTGCTCTACTTCCATTTGACACCCTCCTCACTGCTCCTAGGTTTCCTACATTGGATTGAAATAGTGTTTTAGAGCAATGAAATATCCCTGATCAAAATTATATGCAAAACATCCATAAACATGTGATCTAATGTCTATAAGCATTAAAATAGCAGCATACCATAAGTGTCCCTGAAAACAAGAAAGGAGTGATCAAACACATCTATGATATGCTTTGTTTATCTAATTGTTTGTTCCTTGTGCAAATTTAGGACATGTCTTGTTACTATTCTGATTCAACTAATTACAACATGTGGGGTTAATGTGTCTCCCACGAGGGTAGAACTCGACATGTTGCCCTCTTATGTTTTAAGAGGGATAGGAAATTGAGAAACTTGATCAAATCAATGATGGAAATGCTATTAATGCATTAAATCAATATGGAATCACACCAGTTGATCAACTTTCATTATCAGATCCAAAAGATGCAACACATAGTGTGAGTTGTCAAGAAATTCATACGTCATCTTTTATGATGAATCAATCGATATGCTACCATCATGTCAAAAGGAAGGTATATTTTGCTGGACATGTCTTTCAATCATCTTAAGTGTATCCAAGATCCATTTTATTAAAGGAAGTAAATGTTTTTAGTGATGCATCAAGTTCAATTATAGATGCATCAAGTTCAATTATGAATCTTTTAAAATAATGAAGAATACATCAAGTCATGCTTGGAACAATCATGAGTCATATGGGGAAGCGAGAAGGAAAAAAGATAATCATGCATTGTTGCATGATATATACTACCTAATTCATCTCACTTCGACCATATTGGACAACCACACATCACCTAGGATGGTGAGATTTTAGGTCACCAACATAAGTGACATATGTCTGCCCACTAGGATTAAAATAAGAGGAATGACAGTGGCTTTTAAGAGTTGACAAGTTAACAAAAGGTAGTCCTAGGTGGATCAAGAGGACATCATGACATAAAGGAGGTAAGCTTCCTCAAAGATATAGTCATAATCCCAAGCAGAACATCAACAATCAAAGAAGCATATGGGACAACACAAATCAATGAACAATGACAATCTATGTGACAAGGGTCAATGATTAGACATGAGCTATGAAGGAGAACATGTCATGAACAAGACAACAACAATGAATACAATCATGGTCTCATGGATATGGACAACCATGAATGCATGCTACAAGACATTTCACCATGAATGCATGCTACATGACAGCAAGGGCAGTCATTACATTCATTAAGGGAGCAAGTGAATCATGTTTTCACTTTAGTAGTGAATGATAAACTATGAAGAAGTCATGCAATGATTATCACATGACAAATACCAAAGAGATAAGTATCATGAGTTCATGTCAATCAAGTATGGTGTCATCATATGATAATATCACGCCAAGCATAGAAAGGAAGAGGTTCCACACCTAATAATAATATCATGTGCTAAATTACAAATGATTATCTACTATTTGCATTTTATAGTCATTGAACATCAAATATATGCTACAAAATTTGATTCAAGTTTTACAAAAGAACATTGTCATATATGATAGTCATACAAGGGCAGAGATAAATTTTAATGCAATGGTAGTCTATTGGAATTTTTGACTCACTACGTTTAAAGAATGCATCTCTTTTAGCCTCATAAAGCAACAATGCAAATTACAAGGATTAAAGTAGGTGAGTGGTATAATCACAGAATACAAGGCCCTAGAGAAAAGGATATTGTTGTTGCAAGAGAAGTTGAATCAAGCCCAAATAGAAAGACAAAAAAAAATGAAAGAAGATTCATTGTCCCAAGTCAAACAAATCAATTCTCTTGATGAACAATTATTCTCTTTGGAAAAAGGCACAAACAATGTCATCAAGTGGGTAGTAAGAAAGTTCAAATATAAGCTGCCAAATCATACCTCAAACTGGAGAGGCAAGGGTCAATTAAGATGCAAAGACAAATATGATAGTAGTTTTAAATGCACAGTGAGATTGAGTCACAAGCAAATATATTTAATATGAAAGTAACTTGTTTAAATAATGAAAATGTAGTGTTACAATAGCACAAAGGATGATGACGGATCTATGTATAAATATTTTCTTTTTAAGCAATGACCAGGGATGCCAATAAGTGATTTTAATTGTCCAAGTGTAGCATTGAAACAATGATCTTCAAAAGGGAAATTCAACATAATTTACAAACCATGATATCAAGATGCTAATGCATAAGTAGTGAAAATCGTTATGGAGAAAACAAAGAGTGATTAAGAGAAAGTGTTCAACAAAGGTCAAAGTAATCACACAAGGTAGTGTTGAATAGATAGTGGACAGTGATCAAAATCATGTGAAAGTCATAATCTTCACAATTGCAAAGTCACAATAGTGATGGAATCAATAATTGGTAGATACTGTGTAGGGACAACAACCATCAAAGTCAAAAAAGTCTTGACTATGGTGATTTTTTCCAAAGCATAGAGCATCATAATTTCTCCAGCCTGAGCTCAAGCTTAAGTAAAATACAAAAAAAAGTAATTTGGTTCATTATTTCAAAACACAGTGAGCTCAAAATAGGATCATTTCTATAGTGAAGAAACTCAAGCATAAACCCTTGTGGCCATGAGAGACCAGAAAGAAAAGTAGTTTTCATGAAGGAATGGAAAAGATGCATAGAGCCTTTGAGTTCCACCTGTACTGTGCAATAGCATTAAATCATTCATCTTACAAATCATTGCCTATTCATAGGGAAACATTTTTTATGGAGCAGTCGACTGGGATAGATCTTGTAAACCTCATAAAATCTCATTCATACTATAATCTTGCATGATTTTGTTATAGTAAAGGGATTAGTACAATGATGGCCGCTATTACATAGCATGACAAAAATAGAGATACCCATTTTTCTTAAGAAAAATCAACAAGGAAAAAAGATGTAGCTGCGACCAGAATGTTGTTCTAATGCATGGAATGTATTAAGTCTTCAAAATGGTGAGCATTTTCCTAAGAAACTGCCATGAAATCTACAAAAATAACAATGCAAAATCAACCATTAAGAGTGAAATGGAAATGTCTCTACAGAAATGACTTACTCAAACTCAGCCTCATAAATTTTTAGCATAAAGTCTACATAAAACAACTTGAAACCTCTAGATCATGACCTCAATGGTGGTTGAGACAAAAGAGACCACAGAGAAAATGGAGTTCAAAAAAATTACATCAGAAAAGCACAAGATAGCCACAGCCTTCAAGCTCGAATGGTTGTCAAAAAGTGAAAAAAGAGCCAATTTTTTATTTAAAAAAAAGCAATTACCTCTTTTTCCAGTGAGAGATCACATGAATCTATCAAAAAACTAGTCAAGAAACCATCAACAGTGCTCTCTCCAAAACCCTATGGCGGCTGAGAGTTCTCCAAAATTGCTCAATGCAAATTGAGATCGAATCAAAGAGTGCTTTGTTTTGAGATTATGGTTTTACCCTAATTTTCTTGGCCGACCATCAAAGGTAATTTTTACCTTTGTTTAAATTTTGCAACACAACTAATGGAGGCCGTGGTCTAAGACATTAGGTCTTACGCCTTATGTTTTTTTTTTAAAATTATATGTTCCTTGCATTTTTTACTTTTGCATTGATTTTCAATGTGAAACATTTTTATAATTAAGTGATAATTTGTAATCACTTAATTATAATTTTTTTATTTAAATGTAAAGTATTAGTGTTGTAACATGTAATTGACTAAGTTTGGAGGTATGAGTCAAGGCATCAATCCAAATGCCTTTCCTTTGCATTTTTTTATAATGTAAAACATTTAATTAAAGTGGTGTACCTGTAAACCATTTAATTAAAATGTTTTTTTTTGTAAATGCAAAATTGGAAAAGACATGTGTTGATATGCTTAGTCGTGAGGTGTTGAATCTTGTGCTTTGCAAACACAAAAGGCATGAGTTAAATAACTGGCAGACATGTGGAAAGTGTGAGTTATCTTTGACTGTTTTGGAGGGGATGGACCATTTTGGAGGCTTTTTGTCATGTTTTTCTGGTGGGTCAAGTCATGGCTTGAATTTTCTGCATTTTGGAGGAGTTTTGGAAGGTTCTTTTTTGGCCTTTATGTTGCATCCGACTAGGGTTTCTAGAAGGAATTGTGTGGGTAGTGGTTTCAGAAATTGCTTAAGTATCTTCAGACTTGAGTTTTTTGGGGGTTCTTTCTTTCTTTCTTTCTGTAGGGTATTGTAGCTTACTTTGGAGCTTTTCTTTAGGCAGAGGATTGCATTATGACTTAGTATCAAACATTTACAGTAGTATGTAATACCATTTTTGTTAATGAAATTCAGTGTTTTACCTTCTTAGAAGCTACTTCATTGAGTGCAGTGTGGTGATTGATGAATGTTATTGTGAGTTTGACAACTCCTTCAATGCTTGTCTCATTTTAGCACCTTTAGGTAGGATATGCATGTATTTCTATAGGTTGTAAGCTATGCACTGGTTCAAATAGTCTTTTTAGTTGTGAAAGATTTTATTTCCTTTAGAAATGTTAAGAGAACCAAGCCTCCTTACAAAATACTTATGCATAGATATGTTAAATATCTTATTTGTGTTAAGTTAACTTGAGTTTTAATGAGATTGTGTGTTAAAAGTAGTTGTAATAGGTTTGAAAAATAACGTTAGGTGCATCACCATAGGGTTAGTTTCATTTTTATATACCTTTTCTTACCCTTTTCCTTGACAAAGCAGTGGAATAGTTTAGGTGACACCATCAAAAGGGGAGCCAACCCATAATCTGGAGGTCTGCTTTCAAATAGGACATCCACAACCTAAAAGTAGTCCCATGTTACATCCAAACCTACTAAGTTCTTTCACAGCTTGGAATAAGGAGCCCATATTTGGATTACTAACAATATCTAACTATTAAAAATTAGGAATCAAGCATCAGGAATACAACATATTTTTTACCAAAAGGCCTAAACCATCAAGAAAATCCCAAAATATCATAAGGATATATAGTTTGACTTTAGAAATATTAAGAGTTCAGAGTTAGAGATGCACCTAATTGCATGCCAATAAAGGAGGCTATAAGAGAGAAGTCTTATAAAAAAATCTCCAATAAACTTATAACATGTGATATATTGTGGATCAAGGATTGGAGAGAACCTTGAGTGCATGCCAAAAAGGGAAAGTGTACGAGGGAAGCTTGATCAATGATCTTTGAAATACTTAGATCATTTAATGCATTAGAGTTCAGGGATTGGAGGAAACCCTCACAATCATAACACTAAGGTAGAACATACAAATTAAGCAGAATCATCAATCTTTGAAATACTTAGAACATAAAATGTGTCTCAAATAAGCTTGAAGAGTGTGCTAGAATAGAAATGGGTTCAACAAAGGGAAATAAATGAAAATACCAAGAACAAAAATGGCACAAAAAAAATATCAAAACATGGTTGAATCCAAGGAATATTTCATAACCCAATTTTACTTCATATTTATTTAAATACGAAAATTGAATTTGTTGATAAAATTTAATTAAATATTAGAAGGAGACTCTGGAAAATTCGCATGTTGAATATGAGGATTTGACTAATGTTGACTTTATGAAATCCTAAAAATCATATATATATATGTCATCATGGATTGAATGTTACTAATCAATTTGCAAGTATGTGCAGTAGTAGGGTGACAAGATGAAGGATGAGAACATGGTTGAGGTAGGATTGTTTAGTCAGATCGAATGGTAAGCCAGTTGGAATCTGGGTGCACACATCACAAAAGGGCACGATGATTTCATTTTAATCAAATTTCATATGTTTTAGAATGAAAATTTCTTGATTTGAATTGATTTTGTGTTTGGAAATATATGGCCTGTAGATATAAAATTTACCATTTAAAAATTTGTGTTTGATGGAACAAAAAATAAAATAAATTATTTATATATGTATGTAAGAAAAAGAGATACTCAAATTTGAATTTAAGTTCTCCATTGAAAGTGATATTGTATAGAACTTGTAAGCCATAACAAATAATTACACATGGAATTAAATATGTATATCGAATATAAACATATACATATACATATAAATATATACATATACATATATATATATATATATATATATATATATATATATATATATATATAAATATATATATATATATATATATTTATATGTATATGTATATATTTGTATGTATATATATATATACATGTATGTACATAAGAATTGAATACATACATACATATATATATGTCAGTGTATATGCAAATGTAGAAATTATGGTAAATGAGAATGGGAATCATTTAAATAAACACATATATACAAATAAATGAATATATATGTATATATATATATATTTATATATATATACTACATATATATACATACATATATACAAATATATATGTATGTTTGAATTTATTATTCAAATGTATATGTGTTGAGTTTGAATATTAACCAATAGCATACTATATTAGGTTGATAATTAAGAATGACTAGAAAGGTGGCAGTAATGCCTGCCACGAATGTAATGGTGAAATTTAAATTTGTGTAGTGGTCGGCTGCTAGGCCATAATGCTTCCACCCTGGCATGCAAATAATGATTTTTTTTCCATTTTAGAATAACACACAAGTAGTAGGCAAGGAAAAATCAGAGAAAAAGGTGGGTTGAAGGAAGGAAAAAAAAAGAGAGGAGTTTGAAGGAAAAAGCTAGGGGTAGCTTCATCAATTTGAATTTGAGGTAAATTTGAACCATGCATATATATGTAGACTCATTTTATATCCATTCTTTCCTTCTTGGATAACTAGCGATAACAATATGTATCTTGTATATATTGTTTCTTTCATTTTTCTATGAAGCCATAGATGAAGGTTGAATGGCTTAGAGCCGACCTCTGTGGGTCAACTGTTTGTATTTGTATATAAGATCAATCTTAGAATTTCATATGGCTAGCTTCATGAGCTAAGTTGAGCCTGGAGTGATGAGCTCAGGTGGATCCTCTATGAGGTTGCACTCATAAGTATGCCATACAATGGCATATGTATGCTTGCATTAGTTATATATATATATATATCACTATGAATACACTATGGTAGGAAATCAATTAAGGATTTCCTCACTAAATGGTTTGTAACCCTAAAGATTTCCCTGTAAAATGGTCCACCATCCTAGTGGATGTTGAGGCTTGTATGCTTCAGAGCTGAACATAAACTTATGTTGTGTTTAAAATGGTAAGCTCGTAGGGCTAGTGGAATTAACTTGGTGAATTTTAAAGTTATTTCTCCTTTGCATATATGGGATCGAATATGACCCATAGAAGCAGTAGACCCCTCAGTATGTTTTATTTCTTGTTTCCTATGTCAAACCCTGATACTTTTGGGAAAGGATGTGTTCAATTTTATTCCTAAGCCTTGAATGAAAGAAGGCTATTTTGCTACGAATATGACCCCATTTGATGAGAATGGTGGATGGAAGAACCATGTAGAACTTCCTTGCATGTATGGTAATAGATAGAAATGTACATAGGCATAAATTTTGATTATAACTAAGATGATTTTACCATAGGGAGATGATTAATAGCTTGATATTATGAATTATTGGGTAACAATATTTTCTTCTAAATATGGTTATATTGTTCCCTATGCTTGATATAGGGCATACTTTTACTTCAATATTTTTTGTTCAATGTGAAAGAATCACATTGTTTATTTTAAATGATAGTGAATAATATGCTCGTAAAAGGATCATTTCTTGTAAGAGTAGCTAGAGGTTTTGTAACAGAGCAGTGATATTATTATCTTTTTTATTTCTTAAAATTGGATTGTAGAATAGGGGATATGAATGTACTATTGCAACTTTGTTCCAATTATGAGTGTTCAAATGATAAATGTGCATATGTGGGAA
>VDFB02193867.1:778566133-778577074 GCA_007258455.2 Sequoia sempervirens | reverse complement strand
CCAACGATTTTTATCAAAATAAAAATCAACATAAATAGTTGTCCAATAATTTATTAAAATTTTTACTTTGGCCATCAATTTTGAGGTGATAGGTAGAGCTTATTTTAAGTTAGGTTCCATGATTTTGAAAAATATTAGTTGGGAAAAGTGACTAGTGAAAATTGGGTCATGATCACTAAAAATAAAATAAAGTATGTCATGGAGGCAAAATATTTGATTAATAAGGTTCTAGGAAATAATGGAGGAAAAATAGGGATAAGCTAAGGCAAAGAAATAAGAATATTTGAAGAGGTGATCTACCACCACCAAAATGACTTATTTCCCAATACAATTTGGAAGTCCTTCAATAAATCCATGGAAATATATATCCACACTCTAATAAGAATAGGAAATGGTTGTAGCTAACTGAGGATGGGAACAATTTTGCTTTTATTTATTAAAAACTATTGTATTAATCTATAAAATTCTTGATTCTATTTTTTATACCTTCCAAAAAAAATTATGAAAGTATTTCATTTTTTTAAGCAACCTAATGTGACCATAGATGAGATGAAAACATTCTAGCTAAATTTCTATCATAAGGGTGATTGGGAGGCTAACACTAGATAAAATTTATATCCCAAAGAAGATCCATCCCATGAATAATTAGGATTTTGAGAGGGATGTTTTGAACACATCCAGAGACTGAGGGGGGGTGAATTAGTCTACACAATTTTTTTTAATCCCTTTCAAACTTTGAAACTTCTAGCACAATACAATCCTCTTATCACATCTAAAACCCTTAATTAGATATAATAGTTTAAACCCTTAATTTGATCAACAATACTTAGTAATGAAAGATATAACAATTATACTTCTAATCAGACTAGTATCAGTGATAATGAAACTATTAATACACATATGCACAAGGAGAACACCAAATTTACATGGAAAACCCAATGAGGGAAAAGCCACGGTGAGTGTTAGCTCACAATATAAAAGTATCACTATCAATATGAATTGCAAGAAGGTTCACTGGGCCTTAGAGAAAGATACATAGGAATTGCAAAAATTAATCCAACGTAACTTCAGGAGCAAGATAGAGAGGACTTGATGAGATTCACCATCTCAAAGTAGGATATAGAGATTTATATAAAGATTACAATGCTTGTCAACATAACACTCTATTGACTGAGGAATTGTATCACATTTGATTCTATCTTTCCTCTTCACAATGTATCACTAAATCTACTAGATATTCAATACATTCCACACACTTTCTTTTTCACACTTGTACACTTCTCAATCTTGTTGCATCCAAAATGATCTTGCATTTATATCCACCACAACTCTTCAAAACTTCAATTAGGTTGGCTAGGAAGAAGATAATAAATGAATTCAACAAGTCAGCCACCAAATATATAGTGTGGTCCTATCCCAAAGATAGAGAGGACCAAAACAATCTTATTACATCTTCCAATGTGATCCAAAACAATTCACACATTAGCACACATCAACCTAAGTGGATATCAAGGAAATTATAGATGAAACTTTGAAGTGCATAACTAGTCTGCTCAAAATCATACTTCTAATTGAGTTTTCTCAAGGTGTTTCTAACCAAGATAGGTTAGGACATAAATCTAACTTAACATATCTTTTATTGTTGGTACAAACTCCAAAACACACGATGTAAGCAAAGGAACAAGCCTTGTTGGCCAAATATCTATAAATAACCCAAAAATACAACTCAAGACATAATGCAACACTAAAGCGAACAATCAACATCATGAAAATCACATGGATATGTTCTATGAACATCCAATAACACTTCTATACCCTTCTTTCATATTAGCATGCCACTAGCAACCACCACAAACCAAACAAGAACATAATACTTCATCTATGAAGCACATAACTCAGAACTAGAAGATATAACATTAACATATCATCTTGCAGACCACTTCATCACATGAAACTAGAACTGAGACACAAAACAAACATCAATCTCATAACATTCACCAAGATGTAAGAGAAGAGACATCAATGTGGAGAAATGTGGAGTATTTCCCGAACTAGTCTAGACAACCAACACTACCAACCTTATGTAATTTACAGAACTCTCCTCAGCAACACAAGTAACCTGAAAAGATAGGAGTGCAATGTCCACAAAGCACTAGCAATGAATCCTAAACCGCAAGACCAAAGCTTCAACAATAGAGCAATGCAGAGAATTTTCCCAGATAGACTTTAGTGCATCTTCCTAAACTAAAAACACTTAAGTACCTTGTGGAGGCTAGATCTTTCCTTCAACAACACATACTTCATTAGGAACATCAATAGAGAGAAAAATACATACTGTATAACTTTAGTAATATCTCTTCATTATCAGTCATGCTTCTAATCCTCATCTAAATAAATCATTATAAAAACAACTCTACTGACAACAATAGTGCACTACACAACTTTTCTAGGCATGGAACAAGGCATGAAATTCAACCATGAAAATTTTCAATTCTTCTTCATATAAGTCATGACATCCGACTTTAGCAACTCTTCTCTAGATAAGGCATGAAATCCAACCATGAACTTGAAAAACCATCAGATAAGGCATGAAATCCAATGACAACCAAAAATCAACAATATCCTCAAGTTTTGGCATCAATGACAACCAACAATCAACAATCCCCTTAAGTGTTGACATCAGTGACAACAAATTCCAACAATCTCCTCCTTTGGCATTGATGGAAACACATACTGCTCACTCTCCCCCTTTCACATCAAGGACAAAGGGCCATAAAAAATAGGAAATTCTCTGACTTTAGGAACAAAGGGAAAAATATCTTCAAATGAAGCAACAAAACATCTCCCCCTTTGACCAGTAGTACTTTTGCACAACATCAAAACTCTCCTTTACTACTAGATCCCCTTGAGTAGTAGCACACATCAATCTAGGTGAAAAGGTTATGAAATGAATTTCTCCCCCTATAAATAGATGCACTAGCTATGCATCTAATTAGAACAAGGAGGGGCAATCACCCCTAACTTCTTTCAGAGATACTCAAAAGGATCCTTTGAAAGTTCCTTAGTGAAAATATCTGTAATTTGGTCCTTGGCAGGCACATACTCCATTCTGACTTAATGTTTTGTAACTTTCTCTCCCAGAAAGTGATTCTGGATAGAGATGTGTTTAGTTATTGAATGCATCATTGAATTCTTGGAAATATTGATTGTACTGGTATTATCACATAGTAGAGGAATAGGCTCATAATAAACCACCTTCACATCCTTCAAATTTTGCTTCATCCAAAGCACTTAAGTGTAGCAAGATGCTACAACAATGTATTCAACTTCTATTGTGGATAAAGATACCGAGTCTTTCTTTTTACTAAACCATGAGACCAATCTATCTCCCAAAAAGAATGCACTTCCACTTGTACTTATTCAATCATCCACACAACTTACCCAATCAACATTAGTAGGCACTCAAAGAGAAATTTTGATCCTTTTTATACCACATGCCATAATCTAGAGTTCCCTTCAAATCTTTGAATATTATTTTCACAACTTTCTCATGAGATTCCTTAGGATTGTCTTGAAATATGACAACCAAACATTAATTTTTGAAACATACTGAAATATGAAAAAAATTCTATAACTGAACTTGTATATACACTAACCAACACAAGTACCAAACATATATTTTGTAGAGAAGATAGTCATCTAGAACCATCTGTCTTTTGAAACTGTACATTTGGACTCCCATAGCATAGTTGAACATATACATAAGACTTTATGGACAATACATTCTTTCCTGAGGAATGAGGAACATTCCAACTCGGTACCTTGGAATTTTACCCCTACTCTAATGTGCAAAATAACTAAAAATGTGAATGATAAAAAGACTAAGGACACTTCAAGATTAGCCTAAAAGAGTGATAAAACAAGAAGGAAAATAGGATAAAACAAGATGCAAATGATTATACCTTCCTTGCTGTTGAAGACTCCTTGGTTGGCCCTTGATTTGGATGATTTTGTGTGCTCCTTAGATGGCTTCTTGAGTGGCTAAATGCAAGATCAACTTATGCAAAATGATTAAAATGGATGGCTAGATGATAGTAAATGATTGAGAATGCAAATTGGCAGCATGTAGTTATCAAATCAAAGTGTTGAAAATGCCCTGAGGAGGGGGTATTTATAGAAGAATTTGAATTCTCTAGAGAATTCAGACTATCAACAAGGTCAAGATGAAGGGGTATGGTGAGTTGAGGACTCACGAGCCCTCACATCTTGGCATGTGGAATGTGAGATGGCTTAGGGACAGTGATGTGTAAATGAGGTGGAAAGAGGGTACATGATGTGGAAGAAGGACATGTACCTTACAAATTTATTGGGAGATGGGGAAAAGAATCTTGGGTGAATAAAAGTGAATTTTAAATTCACAATGATTGGAAAGAATCACGGTGGATAAGACAATGTTCCCAAAAGGTGGGGAGTTTGCCATATTTTGACTTGATGTGACAAGTCAAAGGTTCTAGAAGATGCATGGGAAAAGAATTCTTGGAGGAATAAAAAGGAATTAAAAATTCCTTGGGGGATGGAGAGAGTTGACCAAGGTGCTGATTAAGATTAATTAATCAGTAATTAGAAGATAAATAAGGATTAGAAACCAACTTGCAAAAGTTGGAGGATGTGACACATCCTAATCAAGGATTAGGCATGTACACATCCCTAATGAAGAAATTAGGAGGTGGGTTAGGATTAAGAAAAATATGTGACAAAATAAATGTCATATTTATTTAATTCATTTAATGAAAAGGAGGATTAAGGTAAAGTATTTAATTATTAATTAAATACTTTAGGGACTAGCGAGAAATTAAGGATATTAATTAAATAATGGCAGTGTACTTAATTAGAAAATAAGATGAAGGGGATGAATTTGGATAAATTAAGTGTCCAAATTTAGATGTCTACACCAACAAGCCGTCATCTTCACTTCACTTTGCCAGAGCATGGGAAAAAATTTTGTCACTTGCATCTTTTACTTCAAAAGGTTTAAATAATTGATACTTTGGATATAACACCTTCACATCTTGACTAACTTACCTTTTAGTGTGCAAGAAAAAACCCTTTTCTTTAGAGAGATTCACACCATGACTTTTCCAAACTGTGAATGTATTGGCATACTTCTTTACCTTTATGAAACTTATATTTAAGTGTGGTACACCAAACTAGAATGATATTAATTAGGAAAAGTGTACCAACCCTATACACCTTCTACTTACACCAAAAAACTTCAACAATGGTTTATTTAGCATAATAGATCTGCTCCCCAATTGATCTGATTCACTTATGCTTTCATGTTGAAGTCTTCAACACCTTTTCTTTTTAGGGGAAAAAAGATTCTTCAAATGAAATCTCCCCCAAATATAATGCTTTATCTCAATTTATCTTAGGATCTTATGCAGAGTGCACATGTGTAGAATCATCCTTCTTCTCATGGTCTTCCTTTGAGATCTTTTCATTTCTCTTCTTTTGCTAATTCTAAATAGGTGGCTCCACAAAACCACTTCTACAATTATTTTCCTTATGTCCCACATTATTGCATTTGTAGCACACAATCTTGTGTTCTGGACCAAAGTTTCTCCTCTTCACCTTATATCTACACTCATTAGCCTTGTGACCATTGTTTTTGCAACCCTAGAAATATCCATGAAATAAGACATTATTGTTTCTTTGAGGCATAAATGGCCTTCTTCCAATGTTATAATTTCTTCTTTGTCTAATTCTACAATTAACAACCTTATTCCCAAATTTATTACAAAAAAATGGTAACCTTGAAAGGATTGATTGAACCTCGTAGGAGCATGTTGTCCTGTAGATGGAGTACTTATAGATCCTTTTTGCTTTTGATCAGAATTGGGTCCACCTTCTTTCTTGCTATTTTGAATAGTCTTTGAATCTCTAGAGCCATTTTTCTTAGGATCTTCTATACAAGCTTTCTCCTCCTTTGTCTTGAGTTTTTCGTTTGATTTGGAGCTATCAAGATCAAACTTATCTTCTTTGAAAATTTATTCTTTTGTCTTTTCTAACTCATGTTTCATAGTGACAATCTCTTCTTCAAGTTTTAAGCATTCAACAACCTTGTTATTGAGCTTGAAATTCAAGAAATATTCAATCTTCTTGCCTTCTTCAACTTTTACTTTTAAATCAAAGATCATACCTTATGTCATTTTTAATTTGATCACACCTTCTTCTACTTTGGATTTCAACTAGTCAGTTTCTTCCTTTGATCCTTCAAGCAAACTCTCATATTTTTGATTTAGTGCCTTTGTTTCATTCAGGTTATATTCAAATCAGGCTGGAGTTTTCCTTCAAAACCTATATCCCAATCATCCAAATTGAAGTCCCAACCTTCAGGTTCCATTGATTCTAGATTTAGATAAGAAGAGAACATGTTTTCATCACTCAAGGAGCCAAACTCCTTATATTTCTCAACATTACACTTTATGTTACCAGTATTGAAGACCATAAAGAGAGTTTAATCATTTGAATCATTCTCCTCATCATCAAAGGAACCATTTATTTCTTAATAAAAGAAGCCCTTTCTAACCTTATCTCTTTGATTTCTATCATTTGATTCTTTATAAGGGCATTTAGATGCAAAATGAGCAATTCTTCCATAATTGAAACATTTGAAGGGTAACTTACCTTTACATTTTCTCATTCATTTCTTCAATCTTCTCACAAAGTTATCTTCAACTTCATCAAGGTCATCATTTTGATCAACAACATCATCTTCAATATTTTATTAGATTTGAATGCAACTTCCCTTTTTGGAATATCTTAAGCAAACTCTCTCATTTCAAAGGCAGTAAGAGCACCAAATATTTCATCAACAGAGTTCTAATCTAAGTCTGTAGATTCAATGGCAAACACCTTATGACTATAATTTTTAGGGAGAGATCTAAGAACCTTCTTCACAATATCACTTTCTTTTACTTCTCCACCAAGACAGGTGATGCCAGAGACAACTTCTTGTACCTAGAGCATGTAACTTGCAATGTTTTCATTCTCTACCATCTTTAGAGTCTCAAATCTAGTTTTAAAGATCTACATCTTAGCTTGCTTCACTTTTGTATCACCTTAATAGATATTGCTAATATTTTCCTAGAATTCCTTAGCAAAGCTGCAATTCATCACCTTCAAAAGTTTTGAATCTTACAATCCACATAAGAGAGAATTTTTAGCTTTGACATTGCATTCATATATATTTTGATTTCAACAAGATCTGTTGGAGGAGTAGTAGGAGAAGTATAACCATCTTTGACTGATTTCCATACACCAAACCCTAGGGAGTTTAGGTGTCCTTCCATTATCAATTTCCAAAAAGCATAATTAGTCCCATCAAACCTAGGACCCTTGTATGAACCATCAATTTCCAAAAAGCATAATTAGTCCCATCACACATATGACCCTTGTATGAACCATCATGTATCATCTCGAATCTTCACATCAAGATTTTAGGCTTCTTCAAATGAACTTGGCTCTAATACCAATTGTTGAACACACCTAGAGACTGAGAGGGGGTTGAATCAGTCTACACCTATCAGTCTCCACAAAAAAATTAATCCCTTCTGAACCTTGAAACTTTCAGCATAATACAATCCTTGTATCACAACTAAAACCCTTAATCAGATATAGCAGTTTAAACCCTCAACATGATCAATACTCAATAATAAAAGATATAGAAATTATTCTAATCAGATCAACATCAATGAGAAAGAAAATAATAACACACACATGCACAAGGAGAACACCAAATTTACATCGAAAACCCAATGAGGTTAAAACCATGATGAGAGTTAACTCACAATATAAAAGGTTCACTACCAAAAAGACTTGCAAGAAGGCTCACTGCCTTAGACCAAGATACATGTGACTTGCAGAATTGAAGCCAACACAACTTCAAGAGCAAGATACAAAGGACCTAATGAGATTCACTATCTTAGAGTAGGATACAAATATTTAGATAAAGATTGCAATGCTTGTTGTTTACTGACGAATTATAGCACATCTAATTCTATCTTTCCTCTTCACAATGCAACACTAACTCTCCTGGATATTCAATATATTCCACAAACTTTCTTTTTCACACTTGTACACTTCTCCATCTTGTTGCATCTGAAATGATCTTGCATTTATATCCATTTCAACTCTTCAAAACTTCAATTAGGTCATCTAGGAAGAATATAATCAATGAATTCAACAAGTTGGCCACCAAAAATATAATGTGTTCCTATCTCAAAGATATAAAGGACCAAAACAATCTTATTACATCTTCTAATATGATCCAAAACAATTCACATGCTCGTGCACATCAACCTAAGTCGACATCAAGGAAACGTGTAGATGAAACATTGAAGCGCATAACTAGTCGACTCAAAATCATAATTTTAATGGAGTTTTCTCAAGGAAGTTCTAACCAAGATAGGCCAAGAACCAAATATAAATTAACACATCTTTGATTGTTGGTGGAGACCCCCAAACACATGATGCAAGCAAAGGAACAAGCCCTATCAGCCAGATATCTATAAATAACCTAGAAAGACAACTCAAGACACAATGCAAAATGAAAGCGAACAATCAACATCATGTGGATCACATGGGGATGTTCCATGAACATCCAATAACACTTCTATACCCTTATTTCATACTGTCATACCACTAGCAACCATCACAAACCTAATAGGAACAAAATACTCCATCTAGGAAGCATAAAACTCATAACTAGAAGATATAACATTAATATATTAGCTTTTGCACCACTTCATCGTATAAAATTGGAACTAAGACACAACATAGACATTAAGAGAACATTCACTAAGTTGTAGGAGTAGAGACGTCAATACGAAGAAATGAAAAACATTTCCTAATTCAGTCTAGACAACCAACAACACTGCCAACCTTCTGTAATTCACATAACTCGCCTCGACAACACAAGTGACTTGAAAATATAGGAGTGCAATGTGTTGGTGTGAATAAGTCTTGTACCTAGTTAATTATTTTACTAGGGACTTAGGGTACTTAATTCACTTGTTAAGTTTACTTAGGATATAAACATTTTCTAGAAGTCTTAGTTGTCTTATCTAGACAAGTCATAGTTATCTTATCTAGACTTCACATCATCCTAGGTAGTTATGAGTTAGTTGTCTCATGTGATAGGATTAAGACACTTGTCATGATCTTGTCTTGTCAGCCAGACATCTATAAATAACAATTTTTTTTAAAGCACTCAACACTTTTATGTGTCAAGTGCTTTAAGCATCACATTTATTATGGGGCTCGCGGCTTTACTAAGCCACCCGTAATTAACAAGCCACTGATGGAGATCATAACCGTGAGGAGGGCGGTTAGCTAAACTGCCAGACTAAATAACCTGTCAAGCCTTTGACCATTGACATTAACAGTGATCGCGCAAACATAACTACCAGCAAACATTACTGCATTGACTAGTCAGGAGGTGACTGCTGAGTGGCTTACGAAATACCATTTTTTTTGCCATTGGGGCCTTCCAGGTCATTTTGGCGACTGAGGTGCTAACCATAGGGCCTTTTTATTATTACTTTGGTAGGTGTTAATTTGTACTTGGTTTAAGTGTTGAAAGGAAGTCCCTCTTCACAGAACTTTGTCCAATTTTACATAACTTTTAAATACAACTTTGTTTTAGAAATGAGATATTGTCGGAAAGCTGGTTTGATGAACTTTGTAGTGTTGTAAGTTTTTTTTTTAGATTTTGACATTTTTTTCCTTTTTTTCAGCTTGAAGGTACAAGTGCATTTATTACTTGTAATTGGCATAACTTTTGCATACAAAGTCAAAATTTGGTCAACTTTTTTTTGAAATTGCTCAAAGAATCACAAGGAATCTATTTGTGACCTTATTTTCAGTTTTGGAAAGATTTTTTTTGAAAATTATAAAAATCATCGTGTTATAAATGGTTGATTTGAGCTTGTCACTTGTACAAATTACAAAATTTCTTTATTGTAATTTGTGGGGGGGGGGTGTGGAACAATTTAAGTGCCATTTTGTCTTCTTTCTTTTGGTGTACATGGTGGATCTAAGGAAAATTGAACCACTCACTCCACACAATTATCATACATGGAAGCTAAAAATGACTCATTTGTTACAATCTAAAGGTCTATGGCCAATGTTAGATGCAAAACAACCTAAATTCACAAGGAATTATGAAAAAAATATCCATAGATGTAAAATGGATGAAGCAAAAGGGCTTATTAGCTTACATGTATATAATAACTTATTGTTTCATATTGTGGAGTGTAAAACACCTAAGAATGTTTGGGATAAAATTGAAGAATTGTATGGTAAAAGTAATCAATTTAGAGTCTTGCAACTTCAAGTGGATATACAAGCACTCTCTCCAAATGCATTTCCTTCAATTCAGGATTTCCTTGCACAATTCAAGTTGATTTTTCCACAATTAAAAGGATGTGAGAATGATAATAATAGTGATGAATGTATCTTCTTGATTCTTTCAAAGTTAACATGCCCTTACCAAGTGTTTTTTTCTACTTTATATTCAACTATGGATGCTATGGGGAAAGATTACAAAATTCCTTCATTTGAGTTGTTTTGTGAGTGTCTTACTAGGGAGGAGGCGAAGTTGATTTAGTTGGATGCACTACCTAATTCTAAGAATCATGCTCTAATGGCTTAATAATCCAAGGGTAAAGGAAAGAATAAGAAGAATCCAAAGGAAAGAATAAGAAGAAGCCAAAGACATAATCATCTTCAGGTAGTGAGACTCCCTCCAAACTAAAGCTGAAGAAAAATTTGAAGTCCACTCCATCTCCTTCTTCTTCTACCTCTAGAGAGTCTTCTTCCAAGTCCAAGAAAAAGAAAGAATATCCTTGTTCATTTTATGATAAAAATTGGAAAAGGACA
>VDFB02193867.1:778315493-778566033 GCA_007258455.2 Sequoia sempervirens | reverse complement strand
ACTTTTGTTCTAGCATCACTCTGATTTTAATGGGTTTAATTTCTTATGTTTCTTTCCTCTCATGATTAGCCAAAATTTGTCTTCATTCAATTTCCCACCATGTGACAGTGCCACCTATGCTTTTAATATGTATATGCATATATATATATGTATATGCATATATGTATGAATATGCATATATGTACAAAAGTATGCACATACAAGTATATACAATATGTAAATATGTGTCCACATACATATGTAGATACATATGTATGTACATATAGATATACATATGTGCACTAAATATTTGTGAAATGCAAATTTGCACAATGAATGATTGTGCACTAAAGAATAGACTAATACAAGTGCATGGCATAAAACCTTCAAAATTAAAATTAGATGAGTGTCCAAAGTTATTGAGCACATACATATATATGAACGTAGGTATGTATGTACATACATATGGACATCCACTATGTATGTACATGAAGTAATCTATGTACATACATATATATGCATCTGCACAATGAATGATTATGCAATGAAGAACAACCGAATAGAATTGCATGGCAAAAAACCCTCCAAAAGAAAACTAGTCAAACCCTTTCCATATTTTATAGTAACAATGAAATATAAAAATAAAATTACAGGTTGCATTATTGTGCAATGAATACCTGAATAATAAGGGGATAGCAAACAAGATTACATCACAATTGAAAGCCCATGTGATCTACCCCAAACATACAATCCAACAAGTGTACTTGAATCACTATACCGCCAAAATTGTAAATTATAATTGGTTTATATTTGTCCCAAACACAAATAGTTATTCACAGTCTTACATGTCATAGAATATTCAAAGCATGTTTGATACCACAAACATACAAGACACATTGCTTGTTAATGGCTCGTAGCATTAAAACATGCAGCCAAAATATAAAATTAGTATAACCAACACTCCCCTATAATATCACCACTTGCATTACATCACCACCAATATTTTCATACATCCAATAGCATGAGAACAACAAAGAGCCAAGACTGTCCCATCACCAAATCCATTATATTATACAGAAGAGGTTGTTTCACTTTATACATTCTATATCATGTAAATGATGTTGCCAATGTTGTGTACATGACTATATGAAGATTCAAGTGATATTTTTAGTGGTTGTTAATGCATAATGTTGTATACATGCAATAGTTATGCGAAGTGTGTTGTACATTTCAGCCCAATCAAGCAATCACCATAAACAAAGTTTCAATATAATTAAGTAGACTTACATTAACAAGCAATTACACTACATTGCCAACATGAACTTTATATTGCTAGGTAGGCCCAACAATAAACAAATCCATTTGATATCAAATACATAATATAGGAATGTGCATAATGTTGGCAACAACATTTACATATTATAGGACAAAAATTTGTAGTGGCATTGGAGGTAATAGCATTGAAGAGACTTCTTTTTCAGAAGAGCATTTAAGTATTAAACTATGTATCATTACACTTTACAAATTATCAATGTATGCAACATGGTTTAATACTAAAAATGCTTTGGTGAAAAGAAGCCTCTTCAATGCATAACCAAACCAATATGGCCGTGTAACCAAATGAACACTTGAGAATGTTTGCAAACAAAAGGAATGAGAGTGAGCGGGATATGCGAGAATTTGGAGCATTGAATGAACCTTGATCTCTGATTTACTTGCTTGATGGTCTGAGTAAATGAGAAGGGGCACATAATGAAAGTTGGTTAGTGGAGGTAATGAAGGAGGCGATGAGTGATTAATGCTCTAAACTGTTCGTTTAGGGTGGCGAGGCTGTCAAGGCCACACATCCATCTGATCCAATGCACATAGATTTGTTCGTTGATTAAGGAGACAGATGGGCTCCACTTTGGGGTGGAGGGAAAAATGGGCCCATTTTGGACATGTCAAAGTAAAAGGTGTGTGACAAGTGGTGGGGTGCTCAATATTAAAAAAAAAAATTTTCCAAATGCACAAGTGGTAGGGTGACAAGGTGGGAAAATTTATGTTGTTAATATCAAGGTATTATAGTCTTGAACAACAAAAGTAAACAACCAACAATTAAACTATATATTGCATCCCATAATACACAATAGAAAAGTAGCCAATCATTCATATAGTTGTATGGATGGTCCCTCCCAACATCAATCAAGCATGCTAAGATAAACATTTGGAGATGTGTTCTCATCTCTTGCTTTTGTGTTTTGAGTTGTGATTACATGATTTGCATTTGCATTTGTAAATTGAGTGCAAATTTCATGCAACGGTACTAAACAGCTATTTCCAACATTTGGGTTGAGACTCCAATTGACATCAACAACTGCAAATAGAGGGATGTATATGTTCAATATTTCCTGAAACAAGGCATGGTTGTCTGCTAACAGGTTTGTAGGACTGCTTATATGTCTTTCTCACTGCAATGACCTATGGGCCTAGTTGATTTCTCGTTCCTTCCTATCTTGTTTCTTTTGAGCCTTCTTTTGCTCCATCTTCTCCCGCCTTTCCTTCCTATCTTGTTTCTTTTGAACTCTATCTTGGCCCCTCTTTTGCTCTCTTTCCTTCCTATCTTATATCCTTTGAACTATCTCTTGCTCCTTTTGTTGTCTCTCCTTCCTATCTTGTTGCTTTTTAACTCTCTCTTCCTCCTTATGCTCTCTTTCCTTGCTCAAATCTGCATAGTAATCTAGCAATTGTGGTGTGGAAAATGTGGTACTTGTGGATATGGTAATGAACAAGTTCCTTGCTCTTCTTCCCACTACAAGACAATACCCAATTTATTGGATCCATCTGCCAACCAAGATGGTTGGGTAGGGGCTGAGGAAAGACTTAAACCATCATTACCCACATTAAGCGCTCCCTCTACCAATCAAGATGGTTGAGCAAGGGCTGATGGAAGACTTAGACTGCCATTACACATATTCATAGATCCATCTACCAACCAAGACAATGGGTTAGGGGTTGAGGGAAGACTTAGGCTGTCGTTATGTTCCTCATGCTGGTTGTCCACCATGTCATTTGTTTGTTGATTAACTATTTCATTCATTGTCAAATGTCGTGATGTTGTTGTCTGCCTGCTTGATGGAGCAATCAGTTCCACAACTGTCTTCGCTTCATCATTTTGTTCTTCTTCAAGGGGGAATGTAACCCCTCTTTTATATGCAAGAAACCTTGTTGTGACTCTCTTCTTCATTGGTGTGGACCTTATATCAACTTTATATTGCACCTACACACATTATTTAGACATGTTTCAAACAATGATAAGAACCACCATTGAACACCCTTAAAGACAGAGTGATGCATGAACTTTTTTTTTTCTTTATTGTGTTAGTTGATAGTTTATAATGGTAAATTTGGTAACTATTGAAGTTTTATGTGATCATACTACTTTTTTTGAATTGTACTTGTTTAGAACCTTTTGGATTGAAATGAAAGAATTGTTCTTATGCCATATAACCGATTGGAATTAACAATGTAGATAACTAAAATCCATTGTCATTCATGAATAGTTTGAAACCTCGTGATATTGAGTTACAAGTTTGTGTGAGAAACATTTAGACATCATAGAACATATTGGCATTCCCAGGCATATAGACGATATATGAAAATGTTGAAATTGAACATTCATAAGCATTCATAAACAGTATAAGTCAAAACCCTAGATAATGAGTTAGAAAGAATAGGTTGCAACAATCACATTGCCATTCAAAAAAATGACCTGGTCTTGTGCAACATTGTAAGGAACTAAAATGCATTGACATCCATAAATTTTATAAGTTGAAACCTCAAATATTGAGTCAGAGGGTAGTGGGTGAGAAACATTTATAGTGCATATAACTAATTTATATTCCTAGGCATAGAGAACATAACAAATACTTAGGAATTGAACTGAAATGACTAGAAATTCATAAATAGAGAAAGTTGAAACCTCATATATAATTGTTATAGTTTGGTGTTCGATAAGCAGTTATGGTGCATATAACTGATCTATATTGGCAAGCATATAGAGCATAAGAAAACTCCAACAAACGAACTCAAATGACTTGACATACCTAAATAATGTAAGTTGAAACCCCAAATATTGAGTTATAGGTTTGTGGGTCACATAAATTTTACAGTGAATATAATAGATCTATATTGGGAGGCATATAGAACATAAAATGAACCCAAAAAATGAATAGAACTGACTGGACATTCACAAATAGTGTAAGTTGAAACCCTAGATGTTGAGTTATAGGTTTTTGTGAGAAACATTAACACCGCATACAACATATTACCTTTGGGACATAAAGAGTTTATATGAAAAAGCAAAGGTATTTACAATATTTTGAAAAACATTTGCATAGCATTGAACAGGTTGGCATTCATGGGCATAAAAAATAGGTTTGTGTAGAGTACTTGGATGTTGATAGCGAGTTGCTGGTTTTGCTTCTTCTCCTCCTCTTTGGTCGTTTGCCTCCAGGAAAATGTAGCACTAAATATGAAAGTGAGACGTGGTAAATGAAAATGCATTTTTGAATTTGAAAATCTCTTTATATGTTCAATGTTGTTTGGTATGGAGTCTTTAATTTCGGTCCTCCTTTTTCAAATTTGAAAATATGTTTGGGTGCCTTCAATTGCATAGTTTGTATGCATTTATGGCATGCAGTGTTTGTTTGTTGCTAAAGCGATTTTGGTGGCCTTATTGCCATTGTTTTGGTGGTTGGAAGTGGCAAAAGAGGAGAATGCACCAGTTGTCGTGTGAATGGATTTGACTAATGGGACCGTTATGAATGATTTATTTGCCTTTTAGTGTTGTATTGATGGCACAGTGGGATAAGGGGGTGGGTTCGATTGGATTTGGTGATGGGACATTCTTGGCTCGTAGTTGTTCCCCTTGACGTACTTGTATTAAAATATTGGTCGTGATCTAATGCAAGTGGTGATATTATAGGGGAGCGTGGGTTATACTAATTTTATATTTTGAGTGCAAGTTTTAAAGCTACGGGCTAGTAACAATCAATATGGCTTGTATGTTTGTAGTGTCAGATGTGCTTTGAATATTCTCTGACATGTAAGACTGTGATTCATTATTTGTGTTGGTGGCAAATATAAACCGATTATAATACAATTTTTGTGGTACAATGATTTGAGTACCCTTGTTGACTTTGTGAGTGAAAACTGTTTTACAATTGCATATTAAGGCGATCTAGTGTGGGGCCCATGCGGGACTACTTCCGTCCCCAATATGGGCTCCCGCCCTACTTTGGGCCCCTCTCCCCTAGTTGTATCTTTTGACTGCTTTTTTTACTTTTAGTTTGATATTAGTTGATTGTTGTTTGGTTATACTTTATCTTGTAGTAGCATTTTGTTTGTAAAATTTTGAGTCCTTATAATCAAAACATATTTTTTTATATAAATAATATTATATATATAAATATACATATACATATAAAAAAAGCTATTTAAAAATAAAAGACATATTAATATCAATGCTTAATTATAGCCCACAATTGTCTTAAATTAAATTCACAAAAAAATGCCACACAAGCAGTCTAATTATGTGAAGGAAAACTACCACATGAACGGTATTAAACAGAGTCTCAAATTGATGAACGAATAACTAATCACTTGATGTGAGGGACATAAAAGCAACATCCATTCAAGACATGCAACACGTATTCACTTCCCATTCAATCCAACCCTACGTTCAGCTCAAGATTCGGAGAGATCTCACCCATAAATATGCTTTCTAAATTGTCGAGTCTTTGCAATGTGTCGCCATTTTGATCTGTGGCAAGTTTAGTACTAGTATAATTAATTTTGCGGTGTTATTAGAGGAAGAAAAGTATATTATAAGATGAATTAGAATAACAAAGGTTGTTATTGGGTTGATAAAGTAGCACTACATTCTAAAATAAAATAAAATAATCGGTTCCCTGTTTTTCAAAGTTGGTGGATTAGGTTTTGATTTTTTCTATGGAAATTTGTTTTTCATTCTGTATCTTGCAGCAGTTGACATGGAAAAGCATTGCATGCATAACAGTACAAGTACTTTGATTACTCTCTGCGTAAATTTGTTAGTGGATTTAGTAAACCACAGTTTGATGTGGCATATACACAGTGGGTATATACATCGTACGGAAACAATATGGTACAAAGTGGCTCAAGTGGATTACAAGGGCTGTAAGGACTTGTGACGTAGTACAGCGGATTTGTAGAGTATAATATAAGTTGTTGTCTTGTGGAATGGAGTGGAGATATAAAATATTATGTTAGTTGATCTCTAATGGTATACGATTTTTAGTATGGAAATCTAAGAAATATGGTTCTTGGTGTTGCAGGCTGGATTCTGGATATATATGCAAAGATATATAACTGGTCGAGAAGTTGGGGATGATATAAGATGTGCATGTGTGGGTTTGAGGACAAGAAACAAGTGCTGTGTATGGTAATGGAGTTGGGTTGTCAGAAGACTTAAAAAGATTGATTTTTTGGGTAGTTGGCAGTTGTGGGCTATCACTGGAGCACGCCATAAATGTGAAAGTGTTTTGTGGACATGATAAGTTAGCTTATTCGCGAGTCCAGCTGTGTTCTGATTGAGGAATTTCAAAATTACAGAGGTGGTTTATTAATCTGAAGAGACTGGCTGTCCATTTGGTATTGGTGGGAGCTATAATGGTATGAGACACAAGAACATAGGGAAGATATATTGCATAGAAGTCAAACCTCAAACATAGTGACCTCCATGTTCAAGGCATTCCAGAGAAAAGAAAAACACGTATCCTAATAATATTCAGTCCTTGTTTTTCGGTTTTGGGATGGGTGGAAGAATAATAAAATTTAACTGAATTTTAGTTGAGTGCTGACTCGCTTAATCATGATTAGTCTCACAGCTCAAGTTTCAAACATACCATTAACAGTCGTTGCAAAGGAGCTGGTGGAGTATCTGGAGGGTATTGCAGGTAAGGGCAGCGTTTTCGCCTGTGAGATTAAGACAGATAGAATGAATGGGAGGTCCAGGGGATTTGGTAAGGTCCAATTTGAGAGCATCGATTCAAGAAAAGAAGTGTGCATGCTTTCCCAATTGGGTCTTCTCTTGTTTCAGAATGAAAACCTTATTGTTTCCACTGCAGACAAGGACATGTTCCCAAGGGCTACTTACTCAATTTGCAAAGCAAAACTGCTTGCAGGCTGCCCAGTGTACCATAATGTATTGTCTGTATTATGGTCTGCAAGTGATGTGATTTTTGAGTTTGCACGAGAGATGAAAAGGGTTAGCTTTTTCGTTACTGAAAACGGTGTGGACTATAAGTTGGTGGTTCACTTTCATGACATTGTTAATATCTCTACATGCGTTTTGAAGGAAAATGGGGCACCTGCTATTCTCTTACAGGTATGTCACATTCGTGGTCTTAGTACCCTCTTAAGATCAAATTATTTTGTAGAGAGATTATGCAATTGTCCTATGTTCTTTAAGTCATGAATGCTGAAATATGGTCTTAGCCATGTAATCTGTACAAAAATCTTTTTCCCTTACGTATCTCATAGCCAATTTCCAAAATTCTACTTCGAGCACTTATCGCCATATCTTGCCGGCTATAATCAGCTTACATTTACTTGCCTGCTTCAGACTATCGATTGCGATTCATACTATTAGGTAGATTACATAGATTAGCGAAAGCTTTGTTTTCAGACCAATCCATAAATCTTTATACTAAAGTTCTGAAATAACTCTTTAAGTCCTTTCCATATGCTTTGATTCCTTAGCTACGAATTATCTCATATACGCCTTAAATCTATTGGTACTCGTTGGCTTATACAGATGCTAAAGTTGTGTCTTTTGGGTTTTTCTCAAAAATGTCAAACTCAGTGGAAACCCATTCGTAAGTTCTTTAGCCAGTACATTTTCTCATATTATTCTGGAATCTGATTCTAAAATGTTAGTTCATCATTACAGAACTAAGTCTTCCTCTTGCTTTCAACTGTGGCAACTTAAGGTAAGAAAGATATTAACAACCTCATTCAAGGTTTCAATGTTCAATGGAGCCATACTAGAAGGGAAGAAAATCAGGTTGCTGAATTTTTTGCTAAATGAACTTTGAATTGGAACAATATTAAGTTTGATACTGGAAGTCATCATGATTATCATATATGGGATTCAAACAGCGCCTTATATGATTTTGTGAATTTCCTGCAAATCTTGTTATTTCTTCTATTAATTGGCTTTCCTTTTGTTTCACTTTTTTTTTTAGCATAAAAGGAAAAAATTACTTATATACTCGCAACATGAACATTCTTTAAGATCATACTCGCAGCATGAGCATTCTTTAAGATCACAAAGGCTTATGTCTTGTCTCTGGGGTTTGGAGGGTTCTTTCTATTATACTGATTGTCTATCTTCAGTCTATCTGAATTTCCAGATTTTTTAAAAGTTTTTGCGACAAGAGTCTTCTTAAGACTGACAGACTCATTTTATAATCAATTGTTATTTTAATATATATTTTTACTTTATATTAAAAAAAAGTTCAGAATGCAAAGGTCCAGCTAGGTGTGTAGGATAAAATGTGAAGGAGGTTCTAGTACGAAACTAGGATTCCCCCTGCTTCCTATTGAAACATACCACCTTAATCCTTCAATATTAAAGGCATTATCATTTTCTCATTGCTTAAGCTACGGCATAGCCAAGCCTTGTGTTACCATGACCCAAAGCCATGTTGGCCTGTCTATTTGCAATTTATGAATATTGCCGAGGATCTTGTTAAATTTGGTAGCAGGCAAATGTCTCCTAACGACTGGAGAATTCTTTGTGAACCACTGTGCCTTAATTAATGATTTAGTGCCATTTAGTTTGTCAATCATCAATTTGGAATCTTGCCTTAACACTATCCGTAACTGGTATAAAATATAGTCCAAATTTTGTCATAAATACGTGTGCCATACTAATTCAGTAGTTATTTTCAAGGTCACTGCGACTGGAAAAGTCTTCTTGTGAGTGGTTGAGGTCACCAAATGCTTATAACATATATATAATTTCTGAGGGATTTCAAAATTTTCTGCCGCAGCAAGTTTTAAAATTCATCTTCTATTTCACATACAAGAGTCTTTTTATTCCATATTAGGTGCTTGCAAACTTGGAGTAGAATGCTAATATTTATTGTCTTTTATGATATGTTAACCAGCGATTTTATTTGTTGCAGTTGCAGTTTGGTCCAAGAATTTTTCAAAAGATTGCAGTGCAGAATTTATGTTCGACAGTTGGCCAGGATTGTTACAGATTTTGCAAAGAGGACATTGAGATTGTCTGGGTTCGAACAACAGATTTCTCAGCATCTTGTAGCATCGGACAGTCCAATGCATTTTGTTTGAAACTTCCTGATAGTGTGGAACTTACTAAATTCATTGAAAGTTTGCCTTTGCACAAAGCAATGGCAGAGCAACTTATTCTAGAAAATGGTAATTCATTTTCTCCCTTTCCACATATGGTTCCAACTGTTAATGCTCCAGAGGGTGTTAATCTGCCTTATGAGATACTGTTTCAAATCAACTCTCTTATTCATCGTGGAATACTCAGTGGTCCAACACTTAATCATCAGTTTTTTGATTTGCTAAATAATGAGAAGAGATCAGATTTACACATACATCTGGCCTTAACAGAACTGCATAAATTGAAGTCCACATGTTTCAAACCAGATGTATGGCTTCAAAATCAATTAAATAAGTTGCAAACTAACCAAAATCAGTTGAAGTCTGTGATAATTTCTAGAGATAATGGCACACTGAAATTCCATCGGGCTGTAGTTACTCCTTCTAGGATCTACTTTTTGGGCCCCGACTTTAATATTTCAAGTCGAGTGACAAGGCATTTTTCAAAGTATGCTGATGATTTCCTCAAAGTCTCTTTTATGGACGAGGACTGGAATAAGCTTCATTCAATTGCCTTGACTGCAAAAACTGAATATGGTTTTCATGAAAGATCACAAAGAACACAAGTATATGATAGGATATTGTCAATTTTGAAGGCAGGCATTATAATAGGCAACAAAAGATTTGAATTCCTAGGCTTCTCAGCCAGTCAGTTGAAGGAAAATTCAGTCTGGATGTTTGCTTCAAATGACGAAGTTAGTGCTGAGAGCATCAGAAAATGGATGGGAGATTTCCACTGTACAAAGGGTTCAGCAATGTGTGCCACGCGAATGGGGCAATCATTTAACTCTTCCAGGCAGACATTAAATGTTCGAGAGCATGAAGTTTCCGTTATTCCTGATAGTTATGTTTGTACTGACGGTATCAACTACTGTTATTCAGATGGAATTGGGAAGATTTCCTTACATTTGGCAAAGCAGATAGCTCATATATGTGGATTGAGTACGCCCCCTCCTTCAGCATTCCAGATAAGGTATGGTGGCTACAAAGGTGTTGTTGCAGTTGATCCTACTTCCTATCACAAGCTATCTTTGAGGCCAAGTATGCTCAAATTTAATTCAAATAATACGACATTGGATATTTTAAATTGGAGCAGGTTTTTGCCCGCCTTCTTGAACCGTGAAATAATCACATTATTGTCAACTTTAGGCATTCCAGATCAGAACTTTGAACGCATGCAGAAAAGGGTGATGATGTGTTTAGATCAAATGCTGGTCAATAGAGACATGGCTCTTGATGCTATAGAGATAATGCCCTCAGGGGATGATCATAAGTGTCTGACTGAGATGCTAAAGGCGGGATATAGTCCAAATAGCGAGCCTTATCTTTCAATGATGCTTCAAGCACTCAGAGGATATCAATTTTCATTGCTAAGAACTAAGTCACATATATATGTCCCAAAGGGCCGGACTTTGATGGGATGTTTGGATGAAACCAACAATTTGAACTTTGGTGAGGTGTTTATCCAAGTTTCTAAGGCAAATATTAAGTTTTGTGATGATGGGATTTCCACATATGGATTTGATACAAAGGAAAAGACGTTCATATTGCAAGAAAGAGTAGTGGTTGCAAAAAAATCATGCCTTTATCCGGGTGACATTAGAGTCCTGCGTGCTGTTGATGTTCCTGAACTTCATCATATGGTTGACTGTTTAGTTTTCCCACAGAAGGGACCAAGGTAAGAAATTGGACAAGGGCAACATTTTTTTGTCAAATCTTGCTATATACATGTTTGCTGGGGAAAGGTGTTGATGTAGTCATTGATAGGCACTTACTGACAATATTTTATTTCAAACAAACTGGACCACAGTGAGCAAAAAAGTAAACGGTGCACGCTCAACATCTGTGAGAAAGCAGAGAAATGTAAACTAGGCTAGTGTCCACTGATCGCTGGAAGTCTTTCATACATTCTCTTGTTTGTTAGGCATTTTTCATGAGTTAGCATCTTAGACAAGGTCCGTTTGCCAGGATTCAACTCTGTTACACTATTATTTATCCTATTGCATATCCATTAAAACCATAGACTTAAAAGGGAACTTTTTCACCATCCTCAGGAGGCAGACCAAGGGGGGTCTTTAGGCATATCATAGGTTGAGGGACTTGCCCGCCTCTCTGTTCTTGACATCAAGTGCTTGGACGAGTGCCTGGAAAGGTTGGGCCAGGCCTTCGATCGAATATTCTAACAATGTCAGTGATGACTGTTAGGTCGAGAAATGAAATGCAAAGGCAGAATAGAATTATTGTATTTCCAAAGGAAGATTTAGGTAGTGAAGAACAGTTTAACTGTCACAGAAAGAAAAGTCATCTAAACTAAAAATTGAATATAAATATCTTAATTCAAAAGATTAACATGTTAACATCTCTCTTTATCTGAAGGGGTTATAGTTAAATCAAGGAGTCTTTCGAATTGCTCAAACTTTTCTCAGCCAAGAACTTGAGAATATTTGCTGGCTGAGCTGAAGCTTCTTTAAAAAGCCTGTCACTTTGACTAGTCTTAAATTCTTGATTAGACTGAGTCTGATACCTTGACAGGTCTCAATTTTTTATTGAACTAAGCCTCTTATTTTGACAGGTCTCAAATTTTTGTTTGAATGGAGCTTGTTATCCTGATAGGTCTCAAATTTTTGTGTGAATTGGGCCTGTTACTTAGATAGTTCTCAATTTTTTGTTTGAATTGAACCTATTACTTTGACAGGTCTCAAATTTGGACCTATTTTATCAATTTTTATATTGCTGGACTTGTTTTATCCATGACGAATCTGTGTTCTCCAATCATCAGTGTAGTCACTCTATCCACAATATTGCAATCTAAAAACTGACCAATCCTCAATGGTCAATATGAGTAGTCACCAACTATCAATCTGGAACAACTCTGCATCATTACTGAATATATTAGCTGAAATATATGTCAGTCCCCAAGCTGACATCCAACCAACTGTAGCACATTTTTTATAATAGACATAAACACTCATTACTTGCAATCAATAAAATGAGGAGGAATATATACTCATCAACTATCCACCAAGAAAATCTGCAATCAACATGTTATAACTGCAACATGTGGAATGTAAGCAACAAGCTTTGGAATACATCAGCAATGCCATATAACAAATCTGCACAAAACATATGAAATGCACATATTTATCATCTTTGAAAAGTCTCCACTTGAATCTAGCATGCACACAATTCCCCCTTGACAGATGAGAGAGGAGAGCACCACAAGGTCTCCTTGGTGGAGAAAGAGGAGAGAGCACATAACCCTCTGAAAGGGAAGTAATTGAAATCAACAACTTCGATCATCATATGAGAAATTCTGGAAATCTATGCAGACCTCAATGATGCCCTTGCAGATTTTTATCATGAGTCTCACTAAACTGACCTTTTGGGTTTTCAACATAGTGGGAAGAGTGTGGAAGCTGTCCTTTTGGATTTTCAACTTACAACTCATCTACATAAAATGTGAGCCCAAGTTGCCCAACTGAATCAACAAGAGGCGACATCTTAATCTCCATAGCCTCAAATAATTAGAATACATTAGTAAGGACAACACCATCATAAAATGTGAGCCCAAGTTGCCCTACTGAATCAACAAAAGGTGACATCTTAATCTCTAGAGCCTTAAATAATTGGATTACATTAATAAGGACAACACCATCATAAGTTGCATATACAATATTCTCAAAACAATCACACATCTTAGCAAAATAACTTTTTATGGGAAGCAAATTCAATTCTACAATCTTCTTAATGAGTGGGAGCTTATCAAATATATCAAGTGTTATCTCAAAAATATCAACATTAACACTAGTCAATGTAGATTCAACAAGATCTACAAGACTTACTCTATCATCATTGGAAGATGCAAGATGGATAGCAATGCCATCATTTTGTATAGACAAGCTCAATAAGCTTTCATAGTAATACTCAACAATATCTATAATGCTAGGTTTATTATCAATTGGATTGATAACAACATCCACATTAGGAGGAGATGAACCATCATCTGAAATGGTGGACTGGACTCTCCTATATGACTTTTAAAATAGGCAAGCCTTAGTTTGCCCTTTGGAGTGGTCTATCCATCCAAAATGCATATTCTAGATTGATTTTGTAGGCCAATCTCTAACATAACAATGTTTTGCAGAATGTGTGTTGACCACATAATAGAAAAGGATGTAGATTAAAAATCACTAAAGATAGGGCCTTGATTTCCATAACATCAACAAAGATTTTAATGCTATTGTTGGAAATATTCCAATAACCAATTGCCTTTTCAGCGAATTTGAACTAGAATGAATCAAAAGAAGACTCCAATAACTGCTTCCAAATGCCATTACGTGCAGTGCTAGAAGGAATGAGATTCATGAATTCTCTATATTTGCACGGTTGATAAAGGTGTCTCTTTCATCGATAAGGATTTGTTCATGGAGATACAACCATATTGCTCATTTATTTGTATCATTATTATTTTTCTTTCAGTGGCTCATAATCACTATCTCCCTTTCCTTTGTTTGTATGCAACTTGGCTCTGATATAACTGTTAGGTCCAGAAATGAAATGCAAAGGTAGAACGCCTAGGGCTCAAGCAATGGTTTGCCAGGTGGGGAAGACCTTTTTTACATTGATGGTTTGTTCCAAGGAGTAGGGTGGTTTTGCTCCCCTGTCTAGACCTAGTAAGGGCCTCATTGTCTAATGGGAGAGTGGGATCGCTGCCCTCCTTGTGATTAGTTCCTTTTGTTTAGTTTATTACCCATCCATGTTAGGGCATAGCCAACAAGGATTGGGTTGCAAGTGAGGTGCAGGCAGTTTGTGAACAAGAAATTCAGGTTTGGTCTCTAGGACCTAATATCAACAAGGGAGTCATTAAGCTTATCCTGAAGGGTGGAGACAAGAATCAAACATATCTCACGCACACTCTTACTTGTATGGCCATCAAATCACAGGTGAAATTTTCAATTTTGGTGTATTACGAAACATCCACTTGTAGTCAATTAAACTGAAACATACAATATTGGAACATTGAGAGTTGAAAGGTGTCTTGATTCTCCTTTCTTGTTAAGAACTTCAAAATATCTTTATAGTTTTCAGCTTCACTGAGATTTATCTAACTTCTGGCTGAGAAAAAGAAACCCACAAGTTCTTGGAAGGAGACACAAAAGTTGGACAGGAGAAAATATATATGATTATGTACCTAGGCTTGAGCAACTAAGCAAACTCACAATTAGGTTCCTATTAGTGCTAGTGATGTATTTAATAGACATAATTCTCCCCTAGTCACACAGTGGCATTGGCCTCCTCCTTTCCGTAGCTTTGAGAAAAGCTTTGAAAACTTAAGCACTTGATCCTTTCATTCAACAGAACGATTATCCCCATAATAAGCAAACTAAATGCATAAGTATGCTTGAAAGTAAACCGAGGAAAGTTAATACCATAGTTACGAGACTCGGACTCGGCTTAGACTCGGCGAGGGTGACTCGGCGACTCGGCAACTCGGGACTCGGCAACTCGGGACTTGGACTCAGCAAAATGAAAAAAAGTTGAAAAAACCTTAGAAATTTAGAGATTTTTAAGGATTTAAAACTTGTTTCAAGCACCCTTTATTGAATACAACACAAATAAAAGCAAATTTGATCAAACACAAGTATGCAACGATCACATAAGTTTAAAGTACACAAATTTTAGTTGCACTGTTGAAGGAAATAGCATACTTAGATAAATAAAATTAGTCAAATGTATACAAAACTCATGGAATATGAAATCCATGACATCAAATGTTCCATACAAATATGAAATATCAAAACAATAGCTATAAGTCTATGACTCTATGGCATAGTGGAGCCAGCATCCTTCCTACGAAGGCGTCTAAGGGTCCTGGATGATGTTGCAGCTGCAGCCATAGTCTCTGCCTATGTCTGACTCTCCTTGCCACTCTCACCAACAATAGCTATGTCTCCTCGTGCTCTAGCCTCCTCCTCAGCCATGGCTACAACCTTAGCCTCTCTCTCTGCCTAGTCCACCCAATCAAGGTCCTCGTCACTAAAGACTGCATCTATAGCCTTAGTGATCCACTCAGACTATGGATCAACCTCCTCTAGACTGATCAGGGTGTCGTCGTGGTCAAAAAGCTTACTATATTTGAGCCGAAGGTTGTAATGAACATATACCAAGTCATTCATTCTTTCCACTGTCAATCTATTGCGCTTCTTGGAGTGTATGTGCTCAAACATACTCCAATTGCGCTCACAACCAGATGAATTGCATGGCTGGCTCAATATACGAATGGCAATATTTTGCAGGTTCGGTGTATCAGAACCAAACATATCCCACCATCTATCTGAGATGAGAAAAAGAAACAAAATCAATCTCATTTCAAGTTCAAGTTCAAGTTCAACATTTAATAATAAATTATAATATAAAAAGATGAAAATTATTTCCTTAAATATATTTTTACTTGGCAGTAATGTTGTCCTACTATCTTTGCACATTTGATGTGCAAAGAAGTCTCCTCGTGCTTTAGTGAAGGCATCTATCTTGTGCACGATCTGTGTAGTAACAGAGGGCAACATCTGCTCTATTGTCAAGTAGAACCCACTAAGAATTTCTCTATTTGCACGGAAATCACGACGGAATTGGAAGGCCGAATTTATGAAACATGCGACTGCATGGATGGGCCTATGAAGTTGGTTTTGCCATCTCCTATCAATGATATCCCAAATGGGACGATATTTCTCCTCAACTCCACCATAGATTGATCTAATGGCCTCTTTGGCCCTATCCATGCCCTCATATATGTAGCCCATTGCGGGCTTCTCCCCATCTGCAACTCGTAGGAGAACTAGCAAGGGCTGAATAAACTGCAAAGTGCAAACATGTTTCACAAATAAGTGTGAATGAAAATAAACAAATAAAAGTAAGATATGATTAAAAATTAAAACATAATAAAGAATTAAATTTTACCTTCACAATCTCGTCCACTGGTGTCCAAAAACCCTTGCTCATCAAAAATGCAATCAACCATAGCAATCCCTGCAGTGCTTGTAGAAAAGGAGGAGGAAGACCACTCCTCACTAGTAAACATGCGCCTTAAAGCTGCCTTTGACCGAATCAAGGATTGCAACGTGATAAAAATTGTTGCAAACCTAGTGATGCTAGGACGAGACAACTCTCTCAACCCTGTGTATTGCCTCATAAGGTTAAGCACCCATGTGTGATTGTATACAAATTTGCAAATATTTTTTGCTGCATCCACACATGTTTTGATCCATGGGAGCTTGCCAAGATCCTCCATCATGAGGTCAATGCAATGGGCGGCACATGGAGTCCAAAATATAGTAGGGTGCCTCTCCATCAATAATCTACCAATAGCAACATAATTTGCTGCATTATTTGTCACCACTTGCACTAATTCTCTTCCCCCACATCAGCTATCACCTCCTCTATAGCCTCACATAGGTATGTGGCATTTTTGAATTGAGCAGAAGCATCAATGGACTTCATGAAGATGGTGTCACCTAAAAAAAAAGCAAAACCAATTATTCAATAAATTAAAAAACATAAATCAGCCATATTAAATTATTAATCACTAAATCAAATTCAAGTTTCAATGCATTGAGGGAAGTACAATTATCTCCGGAGGAAACTAGGAGATTAAGCAGCGTCCTATTTCTCCTATCGGTCCAACCATCAGTCATGATGGTGCAACCAATCCTCCTCCACTGCACGCACTGCTCCTCTAATTGTGCTTTCACATCTGCCACCTTTTGAGTCAAAAGTGGGCCCTTTAGTTTATCTTCAGTAGGGGCTTTGAACCCCGCCCCACATATGGTTATGGCATCAACTATGTTTTTCCAAAAAGGTGACCTAAAACATGTCATAAATAAATTAACAAGTTACTTACATAAGTATTGTAAAATGAAAAGTTTTAAGTTTTTAACTTTAAATTTGAATTCGATAATGAGATACATCTAGATTCTAAAATAATAAAATTTAAATATAAATTTTAAAACAATTAAACGAAAAAGAATTATCTGGCTACATGGAAGGGAATGGTGCAGTAGTACCAAAAGTCTGCAATTGTCTTTTTTGCTGCATCATGTGCGTCCTTGTTCCAACCCATGCTCTCAAGCGATGGTTGGGAACCAGGAGTAGTGCGTGGTACAAAATATGAGTCCACCCTAGATTTATGAACTCTAGGGTCAATGCTAATATTGCCACTACCACTAGCAGTAGCAGTGTCACCAACACTAGGAGTGTGCATAGGCATAGCTGGTGCAGAAGCAAAAGCACTAGCACTAGGACAATATGGAGGCATGGAAAAAGCATCTCTAACAACACCAAGTCTCTGTCCAACTCTAACACTCGCCAACTCCTGCTTCTGTCTCTTTTTCATTTCTTTTTGCATTTCAAAAGTTTCTAATTGCACCTGCACTTCACGAACAACCTCAGGAGGTGCTACAGTGCAGCCCATTGCATTATGGATGGGTATGTGTGCAAGATGGTATTTTAATCTATTTATGCCTCCATGATATATTGTTTTGCAGTAGTTACATTTTGTTTCTCTTTTCATTCTGGGAAAGATTTCAACATGTTTCCAAGTAGGGTCTTTTTTGACTGGGGCTTGAGACATTGTGAAAATAATAATATGGTTTGTTTTGCAAATGAATGTGGCTGCAATAACAAGTAGGGTTTCTAAAATTATTTAAGTTGCAAGTAGGGTTTGTAAAAAAAATGCAAACTCAAAAATACAATGATTTTACAAATTACAATGAATTATTTGTTAAAAAACCACAAAAAAAACCAATTAAAATCAAACTTACCTCTTAGATTTGGCTTGGAATACAATGCAAACTCCTCCCAATCACTGGTAATGAGCTCTCAATGCACCTCCTTGCTGGTATGAAGCTTCCCAAATGATATATGACCCTGGATTTGTCTTCAACAACTTGCTGGTTGCCCTCTCTTTGTAAATTTTTTAATGAACAGATTATATGCACAGAAAATTAATTCAAATCAGACACAATAACACAGCAGATACCCTGGGAAAACCCTCCTCTTGAGGGAGAAAAACCCAGCAACAAAGATCTCTCTTATATATATAAATAGTGTCAACAATTCTCTTTACAATGAGGCCAATCACAAGGCCAATATTCAGCACCAACAGAAGATACAACTACAGATAATAATCTGTACTTCTAAATCTCTAAATCTGCCTTTAAATGAAATTCGCAATCTGCTCTTGAAGAGATTCGCACTCTGCTCTTGATAAGATTTGCACTTGAATAATATGAATGAATCGAACTTGAATTGAATACAAATGATAAGTGAACTCCTATATATACAATTTGAAGAGGCACCTCCTTCTACAAGGCAAGTCGGCCAAGTAATGAATATATATCTCAAAAATAGATGAGACCAATAAATGGTAAGTCGTCCTCATGTGAAGTCGTGCCAATGATAGAGGAAGGTCGGCCTTGGATGAAGACGTGTCTCTTTATCTCTTTAATAAATTCGAGCCATATATAAATTAAATAGCCTTATGGCTATCATTTAATTTATCAAATTGGAATATTCAAACGAAGCTGTATGTTATCATTAACACTCTTCTCCTCCTATTTTTCTTCACAACTCTCTCTTCTCCTCCTATTTTGCCAAATGAATGAAATGAGGTTGCTTTTAGGGTTGGGGAGATAATATAAGACAAAATAAAAAACTTAAACTTTAGTTTTTTGTTTTTTTATTGGCTTTTTCATTTGCTGCTGCCGGCCGAGTCCAAGGCTTGGGACTCTCTTAGACTCGGCGAGTCCCGTGAGTCCAGCTAGGACTCAGTAGGACTCGGCCAAGTCCGAGTCTGAGCCCCCAGGACTCGGCCAGGGTGACTCGACTCTAGACTCGTCAAGTTTTGGCGAGTCCTGGCGAGTCTCGTTACAATGGTTAATACACATGCAAGATTGGCGAAGCTTGTAAGTTATAACCACTATTTGTTTCTTGAAATAATGAGTTAAGTAAAAGATTTTGAATGAACTTCATGACAACTTATTTTCTAGCTGGAGCTGAGTAGATGTGAAAATAAACTATTTTTCAGAAAAATATTAAAAAAAGAAAATAACAAGATTTCCGATGAATGGGAAAATGAAAAGTGAAATGGGAATAATCATTAAGATTTGATTATGTGTTTTGATCGTTATCTAGATTGAAGGCGATCTTGACTACTCTTATACTTATCTGTAATGTTGATCTTCATTTAAATAATACTCTTAAAGGGGAAGTGCCATTTGGGGAACCGGGAGAGCCATACAAACAACAAAGTTATCACTATGATAAAGAAATGACCCTATCAATGTAGGATTGCATAAACCCTTGGTGGACAACTCCAACTCCACCAACAACTAAGTTATAATGATACAATTTTTTCTGACCTAAATGTTAAATTATTGAGCAATTTAAAATAAATTAAACACCACAGACAAAGCACACACGCAATAAATGATGCAGAGATTATGTGGTTGGCTAATATGGCTACATCCACAGGAAAGACAGGCACAATATCTTTATTGTAGAACAGCAGCAAATACAAGCGTGTCATTTGTTGACTATTACAATTAACAATCCCCAATATATAGAAGTGATTTGGGGAATGGAGAAATTGAAGAGGCATGGAATGTGAAGAGGAAGAGTCCATTGGACTTCACAGAACAATCTCCCACTTGAAGTCCAAACCATGCTGCAGCTCGGAGATGTCACTTGCCTTTCCAGGCTTATTGTTACAATTTCACCAAACTAAGAGAAGCTCTGCAGACGTCTAGCTTCTCTTTCAGAACAGCCTTCATAAGTGCATCAATAGGATTAATGTTGGTATGAATCTTCTCCAACTTCAGCTTTCCCTGTTCAAGAACACTTCAGATAAAATGATATTGAAGCTCAATGTGCTTTGTTCAATTGTGAAATGTTGCATTTTTGGTCAGATGTATAGCATTGTTGCTGTCACTATACAAAGTGATTTCCTTTTGTTTGCTTCCCAACTCAGCTAACAACTGCTGCAACCAGAGCATCTCCTTAGCTTCTTTGGTGAGAGTAATGTATTCTGCTTCCATGGTGGAAAGAGCTACTACTTTTTTCAATCTAGAAAACTAACCGATCACTGCCCCTGCAAAAGTGAATACATATCCAGTTGTTGATCGTTGTTTGTCCAAGTCACTGGCCATGTCGGAATCAACAAAACTTTGCAGTTCATCTTTTTCTCCAAATCTCAAAACATGATCAGGAATGCCCTTCAAATTTCTCAAAATACATTTCACAACTTGCCAATGATTTTTACTCGGATTGCTCATGAATCTATTGACTATTCCCATTGCATGTGCAATGTTGGGTCTTGTACAAACCATTGCATACATGAGATTCTCAATAGCAGAGGAATAAGGAACTCATTTCATAAACTCTTTTTCTTATGTCTTAGGACACATCTCAGCTGAAAGCTTGAAGTGATCAGCAAAAGGTGTGCTAACATGCTTAGCATTTTTCATGCCAAATCTGTCCAAAAGCTTTTCAACATATTTTCCTTGTGACAATTTCAATTCTCTTTTCTGCCTATCTCTGATGATAGTTATTCCAAAAATTTTCTTGGCAGCCTCTAAATCCTTCATAGAAAATTTGTTAGCCAATTGTTGTTTCAAATTGCTAACAACCGCCATGCTAGTTCCTGTCACTAGCATATCATCAACATACAACAATAACGAAAAAAATTCACCATTTTCTAAAACTTTGTGATAGACACAAGGATCAGTTTCACATCTAGTGAAATTCTGCTCAGCCATAATATTTGAAATACCATTGTTGGGGAGCTTGCTCCAGCCCATACAAACTGCGCTTCAATTTGCAAACTAGATCCTCATGACCTCTTTTTTCGAAGCCTTCAAGTTGTTGCATCTGCAACTCCTCATCCAAATCACCAGGGAGAAACGTTGTCTTGACATCAAGTTGCTCCAATTCAAGGTCATACACAACAACTAATCCTAGCACTGCCCGAATGGAAGTCATTTTCACTACTGGTGAAATTTTTTCTGAGAAATCTACACCTTCTGCTGATCATAACCTTTCACCACCAATCTAGCCTTGTACCTCTTCTTCCCACCATCTTCTTCCTTCAACCTATACAACCACCTATTTTGCAAAGCTTTCCAGTGAAGTGGAAGAGAGACCAAATCCCATGTGTGGTTAGCCATCAAGGAACCCATCTCATCTTGCATAGCTTCTATGATTCTATCCAATGTTTGCAATTTTTTTCATTGCACGCTTCCTCAAAAGTGGCAAGTTAAGCTTGTTTTGAAATTAACAATTGTTGAATAAAATCTTTATATTTGATGGAGGCCTTTGCTCCCTTGCAGACATGCAAACCCGAGGAATTTCTTCCTCTGAATTGCCTTGCTAAGGAGTATGTGAATTGCCCTGCAACAGAGCATGTGAGAGGGGTGACTCTTGTGCTGAGGTAGGGAGGTCATTTAGGGGCAGTGCACACCCTTCATCACATGGTGGAAGGGAAAGTGATTTGCTGCAACATAGGGAGTTGAGCTGTAATGTGCAATGCAAAATATCTTGTGGCTACTATGAGCTATAATTTTTTTATTTTAGCACATCATTGCCATCTAAGATGTCATTCAATGGCACAAACACTTTTGAAGATGTCCCCTACTCTTGTAGACTAGACATTATTTTTTCATTAAAGATCACATCTCTGTTGTGTGTAACCTGTTTGGAGGTAGGATCCCACAACCGATAACCATATTTTTCATCTCCATATCCGAAAAAATACACTTTGGTGACTTTGCATCCAACTTTGTTCTTTTCTCTTGTGGAATGTGAACGAATGCTTCACATTCAAACACTTGTAGGTGATTGTAAGAAATTCTCTTTTCCACCCACTCCTCGGGAATTCAAAAATCCAACCGTGAAGATGGACTCTGATTGATTAAATATATTGTTGTGTTGGCAACCTCTGCCCAAAATTCTATTCCCACACCGGCATTTGGGAGCATGCTCCATGCTCTCTCCAAAATTGTCCTATTCATTCTCTCAGCTGCATCATTTTCTTGAGGTGTATAAGGAACAATTTTAATCCTTTTAATGCCATTTCTTGCACAAAATTGATTAAAATCTATAGAGCAAAATTCACCACCGTTATCTGTTTTCAAGCACATAATTTTGTTTATGGTTTGGTTTTCTACGAGGGCTTTAAAATTTTTAAACATGCTAAAAACTTCATATTTTTGTTTCAGCATTTTGACAAAAAAGTGACAAAATTGACAAAATTGACAAAAAAGTGACAATTGACAAAATTGACAAAATTTTGACCTAAACCTTTCTAGTGCAATCATCCAAAAAAGTGACAAAATTTTGACCCGCCAATAGAAGTTACCTCTGTGGGACCAAAGGCATTGGAGTGCACTAACTCCAAAGGTTGTGTCTTCTTGTCGTGTTCTTTGGTGGAGAATCTGGTCCTCTTTTGTTTGCCATATATGCAATGCACACTCAACTCTAAATCCACAAATTTCAGCCTTGGAAGTTGATCCTTTTTGAGCAAAATCTCAAGACCCTGTTTGCTCATGTGTCTAAGTCTTTTATACCAAAGTTCATTGACATTGTCTGCAACTGTCATTGCAGCTCCCACTTCAGTTTGACTTTCTCGCACATATAAAGTGTCAGATTTGCTACCTCTAGCAATCACCAAAGCTCCTTTGGTTACCTTCCATGTACTTGATTCAAAAGTGATGCTGCAACCTTGAGCATCCAATTGCCCAGCTGAAATTAATTTCTTTTTGAGTTGAGGGACATGTCTAACATCCCTTAGCAGCCAGTTATTTCCATTTTTCAATTTTAGTAAAACATCTCCTTTACCAATAATATAACAAGATTTATCATCACCAAGTAAACCTTACCAAAATTACCTGCTTGAAGAGGCATGAAACGATGCTCCGGAATCAAGTGCCCAAACTTTTGTTGTAGCTTCTCCAATGGACAAAACAAGAGCACCTACATTCTCTTCATATGTAGAATTCACTTCATTTTTCTTTGGCTGATTTTTAGCCTTCTTGAATGGCCAACAATTTCTTTTGATGGCACCTTGCTTGCCACAATACCAACAACCACTATTCTTGCCTCTTGAATTTGATCTCTTGTTGGACTTTGATCTTCCTCTATGGTTATGCTTTCCTCTTTCTTTTTGATCTCCTCTTGTAGCCGGTTATCGAAGTGTCTCTCGATGAAGTTCCTTGATTCTTCCTCTTCATATCCTCACTGAGAAGAGTCTCGACAACATCATCAAATTTAGTACACTTCCCTTCTTGCTGGACACCAAGTTTTGATAGCCATAACAACTCCTTCCCAGCTATCGGGTAGAGAGCACAATGGAAAAATGGCCTTGATTTTATCATCCAAATTTATACTCATAGAAACTAATTGGCTGATCAATGTGTTCAATTCATTTAGATGGTTTGATATATTACTACCTTCCTTCACCTTCAAATTGTGTAATTTCTTCATTAAAAAAACTTTGTTTGATGCAGAAGCCATTTCATACATGTCGGATAAACGATCCCAAAGACCTTTCGCTGCCTTTTCCGTTGCAAGATTGAACAACACATTGCTGGAGGAGAGAATTATGGTTGCCACTGCCTTCTTGTCCAATTTCTCCCACTCATTGGACATCGCAGTTGACTTCTTTGCTTTTCCTTCCAGCGTTATTGCAAGGTCTTTTTGAACTAGCAACTCTTCTAGCTGTAGCTTCCACATTCCAAAGTTTTTCCCTGAGAATTTTTCAATTTTCCATTTATCTGCTTCTTCCATCTTTCCTCAATTTCTCCACAATTTTCCCCACAGCTTCTCCTTTGCTCCAATGCCGATTGTTAAATTATTGAGCAATTTAAAATGAATTAAACACCACAAACAAAGCAGAAAAAACAGAGCACACACACAATAAATGAGCAGAGATTTCATGGTTCGCCAATATGGCTACATCCATGGGAAAGGCAGGCACATATCTTTATTGTAGAACAGAAGCAAATACAAGCAGAAAAAACAGAAATTATTGAGCAATTTAAAATGAATTAAACGCCACAAACAAAGCAGAGAAAACAGAGCACACACACAATAAATGATGCAGAGATTACATGGTTCGCCAATATGGCTACATCCATGGGAAAGGTGGGCACATATCTTTATTGTAGAACAGCAGCAAATACAAGTACCTCGTTTGTTGCATATTACAATCAACAATCCCCAATATATAGAAGTGATTTTGGGAATGGAAAAATTGAAGAGGCATGGATTGTGAAGAGGCAGAGTCCGTTGGACTTCACGTGCATAACACTAAATTGGTATTGTTCATGGCTTTAATCCATTTAAGCTCATCAGTTTAACATTCCAATCATTTATACTTGTTAATTTGTTTATATATTATTACTTTAGTGCCTTGGACAACAAATCTAATATTTTTCATTCTTGATGGAAGCTACTAAGAAAAAAATCTGTAAAATGTCTGGTTCTTTGTGGGCCTCTATTAATGGATTTACTTTGACATTTTACTGACAGCAAATTGTGAAATAAAGATACTCAAAAAACATACAAATAATAGTTCTTGGCACTGAACTGTCTCAAGCATTTTTTTTAAACTAGTTCAAATATAGTGACCTTAGAGGAACATTTCTATATGATAGAGTACCTCAACCTTAATCACTTTTTCAAAGATTCCTTGTAACTTAACAACTTGAATGCTTGCATATTAATTTATATTATATTTTCTTCTGTTTTCTACACTAGAGTGTAAATTTATCCTGCTGTAGTGAAAATTTTCAGTTGGACCTGCCTATAAGCAGCTTCACCTTAGTTGAGAGTTAGGTGTTTTTGTAAGATAGTAATATGAAGGCAAGCCTTGTACAACCGCATATCTATTGTTCAGTTCTTGACTATTTTTTTCCTTGTAATGATCTGTTTGTTTTAAGGAGGTCTAATCAAATCAAATTCATGAAAGCTTATTGGGTAGAATATAAATCTGAGATTGTTATTTGTCTGAGGCAGATGCTTTATCCTACATTTGGTGCTAGTTTTAGTGTGCCTTTTGCAATCATATAGTGGCATTGGGATTTTTGACCTTTATAATTCTTTTATTGCGAAAATTGGATCAGTATGATGTGTCACGGTGATTGCATTTCTGATGATTCTTACATTTATTAAGTGTAGAGAGGATTTGTGCTTTTCTTTGGTTGAATATGAATTTGTTTTGAAATTGTTGTAGAGCATTTAGTTTAGGCTGAATTCACGACTAATTCATCAAGAGATTCTAGTCAAAGAAAACATTGGCAGACAAAGACATTAGATTTCTACAGTCTATGATGTTGTGTAATGAAGTTTCTGGATTTGACTCTGTTGATTATAGTGTATGATCTGAAATGTTGATGTAAAACTCAACACAGTCAAATCCAGAAACTCCATTACACATTTTCAATGATAGTTTATTTATTTTTTAAGTAGTTAAGAGCCACTTTGATATTTCCCAGAAGAAACATAGTTCCCAACTCATTTATATTGTTTGGTTGTTTGAAGCTTCATATATTGCTGTTTTCAACGATACATAGGTTGTAAGAATTTGAATATTTAGGGATTAACTCTTTATTATCAATTGTTTAGGCCTCATCCAGTTGAATCTTCTGGGAGTGATTTGGGTGGGGGCTTATACTTTGTATGTTGGGATGAACTGCTTATTCCACCTGATCAAGATCTGCCAATGGACTACACTGTTCAGAAGCCTATTCAACTAAATTGTGATCTGATGCTTGAGGTACGTCTATGTGTGGTAAAATAATTTGACGGCATGGTCACTATTAATCAACACTGCATGCATAGAAGATCTTGATTTACTGCTCTATATGTTCTGGTATTCCGGATATTATGTTGGAAAGATGTTTAGAGGCCATTCTTCATATATCAATATGAACTTTATTTATTTTTTATAGTTTAATATCACATTGTATCTCATTGACCTGGTTTGGTTACACGCAGACATTAATGTATGTATTTCTTTCTTTCTATCTAGTGATATGCACTATAAAGTTTTGGTTTACTTTAGCAATGAAATCATGTATAGACATCATCTAGAGATTTGAAGTCCTACATTCTTAATCATGACCTCATCAGTTCAGTCCTTACATGCTCTCTATCTTTATTAAAAATGCTAATATGAACCATAGCATAAACTTGTTGCCCATGTTACATCTAAACCTGAAAGTTGATATGGAGAATAAATAATGCAAATTTATTTGTGTACTTATATCAGATGATTTCATCTGTAACTTTGTGATGCAGGAAATAGAAGAATATTTTGTAAACTACATGCTTAACGATAGCTTGGGTATTATAGCTGATATGCATGCAGTATATGCTGACAAAGAGCCCACCAAGGCACGGAGTCAGAAATGCCAACTTTTGGCAAGACTTCACTCAAAGGCAGTTAATTTCCCCAAGACAGGTATACCTGCAGAAATGCCTCTGTCCCTGTTTCCAAAAGAATACCCTGATTTCATGGAGAATGAGGATAAACCCATGTATATATCTACTGAGATTCTTGGGAAACTTTATAGATCAGCGAAAAGCATATCAAAAGAGAGTCCTTGTGTATCAGTGTCTCCAAGAGAAGATGCCCATAAAGCATATGACAGTGCTCTTGAAGTTGAAGGATATAAGGACTATGTCAAAGATGCATTAATTTATAAAAGTTGGTATGAGGCCAAGTTATCTGCATTGATGGAACATTATGATGTACAAAGTGAAGCAGAAATAATAAGTGGGAATGTAAATTCGTTTACGAAATTCTTTGACAAGAAGAGATATGGTGACATTAAGGAGGAAATCAATATGTCAGTGAGCTCACTTCGTAGTGAAGTGAGGGGATGGTTTCAGGAAAGTTGCAGAGTGCACCACGATGAGGCTGCAATGGCATCTGCTTGGTATCATGTCACTTACCACTCTGATTATTTTACGAAAACTCATTTTATCAGCTTCCCATGGATTATATATGATGTATTACTCAATGTTAAAAAATACAATGAATTGAAAAATAAATAATGGAAGTTAATTTTAACGATTAAATAGGTTGTTATGCTATGCTTGTAGGTGGCCTGTTTGTTAGGCCGTTTTTTAATTCTTGTGTTTTATTTTTCTCACAAATGAATGGGTTTTAGCCATCGTCTGTTTTTTTTAAAAAAACTGAATAAAGCTCAAAGTATGTTTAATTAGAGTAGCAGAGGAGTTTAGCAGTAAAATTCACAACACAAATAACTAGTTGAGATCAGATTTCATAACGAATTGCCACCCAAATTTCTCCACGATGGGAATATTCATATAAAAGTTGACACATTCAGCCATGCGGTTGACAGTGTGGTGTATATACTTGATATAGGAAAATGGAACAGTTCAATTAACTCTCATTCTGCAAAGACTTTCGATGTTGAGAGCAATCACCAACTCTTTTATTGATCTTGTGGAGATTCTTATATAGGTGTATGGTCATTCTCTAGCACTCTGTAACATACAAAATGCGGTCATAAATTTTTCTCACGTTTAATGATAGTCAGGAATTTAAATAATATACAAAGTAATCATGAAGTTAATAGTATATCATTCAATATTTCATAATATAGTAGGTTAATAGTTACAATTCTCGATAATTGCATCAACTACAAATAGGTCAAAAAATATCTCAATTTGCAAGCTAATCCCTCCAAGCTCTAGCTGTTGAAGGGGAATGCATTGTACTTGCACATTGAAGGACCCTGATACTCCCCAACCATCAATCCAATAATGAAGCGCCCAACAAATAATCTAAAAATATGAAGTACAAACACAAGACTAGGGATTATCTTTTTAGTTCATTTCTTTTTTCTTCACATAGACATAAAATCAAATCTATAAACTAAACAACTTATCCAAGATGAACCATTTTCACAACACATGTTCACCACATCATTAACACACCAATGCATCATACCGAGTCAACTAAGTCTCATTTTCACAGCACATGTTCATCACATCGTTAACGCACCAATGTATCATACCGAGTCAACTAAGTCTTCACAACACTTCATAACACATCAACTATATCACCTAAAAAACACATAATACAGAAGTAAACAACAATTAAATACATTTATGACTTGCATACAATATAATAAGACATACTTGAGCACACTAAGATCAACTAACAATGAACATAGGATCATACACGACACCCCTAAACGATTACTCTTTATATCCCAAACTACAAGAGCACTCATTGCTTGATGTCATGTCTTAACAAATCAACACATGCTCAATGTAAAATAACGTGCATCCCATATGACATTTCTTGTATGGCATTTATTCCTCACCTTTGTCTACAAGAAATGCAAAAATATAGAATACATGATAACAAAAATCAACATACCCAAAACATGACAATAAGAACTCGAGAACAAGAACAAAAATTCAATCATAGAATACCAAGAACACAATACAAGACATAAACAAGATAAGACATCAACCCCTATATTTTACAAGACCATAAAATCCCAACCTAGGTGTATCCCAACCATAGTAAGATCCATTTTTTAGTTGTGTAGCGTACCCAGGTACTAACTACATCAAATAAGAAATATGGAAAACAATATGCCATGAGAAATGCTCACTCTCATTAGCCATTGAAATGCATCCTTATCATTGGGTTAGGACTTCGGTTCATAGATCTACTACCTATGGTGTTGCAAGGGGTTCCAATATAATGCCTACAATTTGTACCACCAACTAAAGCACTTTGATTGGGTGTGCCAAGTGATGAGACTAAAGCAAGAAGAGTGCCCTCCATTCTCTAGCCTACCAAAGGGAACAATGACCTCCTTAGTGTTGGATACAAAGTAGAGAAGACAATATTAGGTGGTATCCATCCATAACAAATGATATCCAACTTCTCCTACTCCCAAATGAATCTAGGTACTCTAATTGTAACCAAGATAACCAATATTAATATGAAAATCAAGTATGACAAAAGCTCGGGATAGAATTTCGATGATGTGCTTAAGTCATCCAACATCTATCACAATAATCCAAACTCATTAGAAAGATGCACTCTTTCCAAATTACATTATCTCAAGTGAAAATACACATCTTTCTAAGAAGATATTCTCCATCCAAACTAAGTTGGAGAGTCAAGATAAAACAATAATAGAAGACAACATTTCAAACATAAAATCAAGAATGTAATGCCCAAATCCACTAAGGGACGCCCAAATAAAAGACCATTATATTCTAAGTAACTAAATGATTAAATTCCCAAGATTGAAACACTAAGTAACTCTAATATCTAACCATACAAATTACTACTCACTAATGAGTTGCAAATGTCAACTTAGAACCTATACCATTGTAAATTGTCACCAATGACAATTTCACCTTATGTATTGCTCCCCCTTTAATCATTGGACCTAATTGAGCATTTAATGTCCTAAATTATGCATTCTATGACCCATTTTTGATAATTTCTGAGGAATTGCAAATAGGAATCAATTGCATTTATCTTATACATTGCCCCAACACTAACTGTCCTAGAAAATAGGTCCAGGACACTCACACCCTGCTCCTATTTTCCCTCCAAATTGAAATATGTTAGTTGTGGTAATTTAATAATTGAATTTCAAGTGTCTAAAGTTGGCCATCGAGATTTGATTTTTGAGAAATTAAATAAATGCCTATAAATACCTTGTCTTTTTCACCATTTGAAACTAAAAGTGAAATTAACAAGCAAGAGGTGAACACCAAGAGAAATTACTATTATCAAGAGCATTCAAAAGCAAGTCAAGATCAGTTGTTCAAAGCTTTATTGTAGGAGTACAAGATCCTAACATCATGTCAAATTCTACGTGATTTTGTGTGCATTCATGTTATCATTGTTTTGTGAAGGCTAACACTTTGGTAGGTCTCAAAAACATTCAAGCAAATCAAGCAAGAAAGATCAAGACCTTGAAGTGATGTGTATGGCTTCAATCCTTCAAGGAAGCCATTAAAGGGTGGTGAGTTGCAACACTTTTGTGATTTCACCATTCCTTCCCATTCATTATCATTCTATCATTGACATTGCTATTGTGGAAATGGAAACACTTACATGGGGTTTGACTGAGGCAAGCCCCTAAATGACCCAACATCTCTTATCTTTGTGAATGTGTAGATCTTAGGTTTGAAGAGGATTAAAAGGAGCTTGAAGGAAAATTGTTCATTGTTGCATTTGAAGACCTACATCTTGTCAACCCATGAAAACTCAATTACAAAAATATCTGATAGTGTTTTGACAAATTTGCAAGTGGGAATCCGAAGCTCAAATCCAACATCATAGGATTGTAAAAGAAAATCTTGAAAAGAATACAAGGATACTCATTCCTTGAGCATTTATGTCCTCCATTTCAGCCCCAGATTTGAACCGCAGGTGCACAATGTCCTGCTCTACTCATTTTTGTTGTCTAAATCTATTTGTGACTTTTTATGTTTTCTATATTTGCATGAAAACAATAAATTGCACTATTAGCATAGTTAGATCATTGCATTTTATCATTAGAAAATTTCCAGATTTGGTTAAGGGTTGGTTGACTCACCTACTAGGTTGTAAGCCAATCTCATACCTTGTCCAAATCCATCAAACCCTCATTCCATCCTTGCATTTCCAATCGCTCACATCTTCCCCCCTCATTTATCAATGAAATTTGGAAAAAGGTGTCAAACCCTAAGGTGAAAAATCAGAGGTTTTCCTTTCCAATTGTTTCATTTTGGTGAACCTAACATGTTAACATTATATACCTTCTGAAAATTCACCCTAGATCTAGGTTTTCCATATCATTGTTTTGCATTTCTCATTTAGGGTTTCATTTTTGTATCATAAAAAGACATAAATATACAAAAATATTACATTCACGTTGCATTAAAGGTTACAATAGGATTAGTTTTAGTCATCTTAGATCATATCTACATTCAAATTGCATTCATTAGGTTATTAAAATCCGAAATCATTCATTGCATTCAAAGTTGCATCTTTCATTTAGGTCAAAAAAGTGAAAAAATTGCATAGTTTTGTGTCAAAATTGTATCAAATCATTATTTTTGGAACTTTACATCTTGCATTTGAAAATTACATTAATTTTTTTTCATTCATTATTCACATATTTGCACACTTGTATTTTGCATTCGTATAGGCATAAAATCAACAAAACTTGGAAAAATATTCACTATCAAAACTATTATGCACAAAATTGGGAACCTTAAATAGTAATAAACACAATCACACTTTGAATTTCCAAATACCCTATCTAGAACACAAACACCTTGGGCGCCTCTGTCCTACATTTTGTGGCTGAAATTTGAATCATATCTTTGTTTCTCTATTGGATTCTGTTGCCTGAATTTGTTTTTGCATTTCAAAATTGGCGTTTACTTTCAACATTGTTGCATGATTGTATTCTTAAATTCACAATCCTAAAATTAACAAAATCTGGAAAATAGTTCAATGTCAAACCTATTTGAATATAGGTATGAGAACCTTAAACAACACCCTAAATAATCAAACTTTGAAGTTTTTGAAACCCTACCTAGGACACAGATGCCCTAGGCACCTTTGTCTTGTCTTTTGGGGCCCAAATTTTTGTGAAAAAAACCTCTTAAGAGCCTTTGTTCATATCTATTATCTATTTTCCAGTCACCTATTGCATAACAATCTGAACCTTAGTACAAGAATTATATCGTCTCATCATGATGGCTCAATGTTTTGGTAAGCTTTTGACCTTTTTGAAACCTTTGGTGGATGTTTCAAGTTGTGTGTTTGACAATGATCCTAATTTGATACTGACAATCATGATACTTCATCTCCTATTACAAGTCTTTTTGAGACCTCCTAGGTCAAAATGAAGACAACATGCATTAATTCATAAGAAAATCTGTGTAACCTTGAGAACAATGCAACCTTTTATCCTTCAAGGCAATGGTCTACAACCCCATACCAACAACATCCTACCATGCCACCACTTGAAACATTCACTTTGTTACATACATAAATTGAATCTTAAGGCATACCTCAAACATGCATGGAGAAACCTATCAATAACAATCACAAGGAAAGCACATAAACGAAACCTCCATCATATGAGCATAAAGTTACAAACACACACATTAACTTGGAATATACTTATGGGCAAGGCTTTGGAATCTTAAGGGAACAAGGATGTAACATTAAGAATGAACATGAAGTCCATTACGTTTTGGAGCAAACACCATTTGAAAATACTAAAGGAATAGGTTACCAAGATCATCAACTTTTACATCAAGCGTCTAGTTCATCAACCAAGAAACACAAAGTCCATGGTCCTCTTAAGAAGTTACCTTTCCTGCATCTTATAACTAAGACTGAAAGGGCCTTAGACACACTTCTCAAACTAGGACAAATTACATTTCCACCAATCTGTGATCGAGAAGATAAGAAAGGAAAGAGTACAAACATGTCTTATTGTGCATATCATAGAACACTTGGACATCTTATTGATGAATGTTGTGTTTTAAAGAAGAAATTAAGAATTTGGGATCAAATTGAGCATATAATCTATTAACATTTATTTTTTCTTTGCTCCTTGCCATGTGGTAGTTGTAGTGTCACAACATTGTCACTACCATCCCTAAGGGTATAAACTAGGCTTTGTGCAATCATCTTTCATTTTTGCAAGGAGCAATATATCATAATCCATTTGGCTCATCGTTGTCCCTACACTTAGGGGGCAAGGGGTTAGGTAGCCTTGCATCGGTGCATTCCTTCTAGTAAGGGATCCCTATTTTTTTCTCCTTAAAACATAGTATAACAAGTACACTAACATTTTAAGTGGGGCATATAGTCCCTCACTCATTGTTTTCATAAGAATGGTCCCTTCTCAGTGATGATAGCATATATCTCCTAGGAAGTGTGACCTTGTCAGTCAAAGTATGGCCTTCTTGATCTATGTGAGTGTCTCTTTGGTGGTGATATTAGGCTTGATATCCCTCAAGAGTGTGACTTTTCTTGGCACATAACATTCCTCTTGGTGGTAATGCTATAGCTAGCATTCCCTAAGGTGTGAATTTCTTCTTCCATGACTTGTCCTTTGTTGGTGGCAATGACATGAGTAATATCCCCTTAGGTGTGACCTTTCATATATTAAGAAAATCCCCTTTGTTATTTTTGTAAATCATCTCTTGCGGTGGTGTTGATATAACATCCCTTGAGTTCTTAGCCTTATCCTATTGTTGTTATGCACCCCCTAAGGTGAGTTTTGTTGCACCCCCTGAGGTGAGTTTTGTTACACCCCCTAAGGTGAGATTTGTTGCACCCCCTGAAGTGAGTTTTATGCACCCCTTGAAGTGAGTTTTGTTGCACCCCTTAATGTGATTTTTTGCAAGATAATTCATGGATTCAAGAGTTTTTGCAAGATAATTCATGGATTCGACATAATGGAGCTTGTTGGGTCACAAACTTGAGCACCCACTTACCATGGCCACCTAGCATAACATACATTGCTTGCCAATGGAGCCATGTGTTTCATTGAGTGATGTGGCATAACACAAATTTCTAGTCCTCATGTGATCTAACATTTATTTGATGGATGGTGTTTGGCATTTGAGACAATTTAAGACTGAGGTCTCTTTGCCTTATCGGCTCAAATATTTTAGTACTAACCTTGTATTTTATTGTGTGTCTTCTTCATGTTTACATTGTGTTTTACACTGTGTTTGTTTCCATTTTGTTGTCATCTTTATTTTCCATCATGTCATGTGTTTTCATTATATATGCTTTGTGTTTTATGACATGTATGTTTGTGTATGTTGTCTTGTTACATAATCATACACATGCACATTCCTTTGTGCTTATGTTGGTTTTCCATGAGATGTTGGATCCTAGGGACTTGATCACCTCCCTAGATCCTTATTTATCCTATCTCTTCAACATTTGGACAATTAGACCCCTCTTGACATATTTTTCTACTTTAATGTGAGTCTAAGTGCAAGTTCATACTCTCACTAAAGTGGGGGCTAAATGTGCCATCATAAATTGTCACCCATGACAATTTCACCTTATGTCCCCCCCCCCCCACCTTAAATTATTGGACGTAATTGAGTATTTAATTTCTTAAATTATGCATTCTATGGCCCATTTTTAATAATTTTCTAGGAATTGCATGCAGGAATCAATTGCATTTATCTTATACATTACCCTTGACACTAATTGTCCTAGAAAATAGGTCCAGGACACTCACACCTTGGGCATGAGTTTCCTATTTTCCCTCCAAATTGAAATATGTTGGTTGTGGCAATTTAAATATTTGAATTTCAAGTGTCTAAAGTTGACCATTGGGATTTAATTTTTGTGAAATTGAATAAATACCTATAAATACCTAGTATTTTCACCATTTGAAACTAGAAGTAAAATTAACAAGCAAGAGGTGAACATTAAGAGAAATTACTATTATCAAGAGAATTCAAGAGCAAGCCAAGAGCATCCGTTCAGAGATTTATTACAACATTACAAGATCCTAACATCATGTGAAATTCTATGTCAGTTTGTGTGAATTCATGTTATCATTATTTTGTGAAGGCTAACACTTTGGTAGGTCTCCAAAACATTTTTCAAGCATTCAAGCAAATCAACAAAGCAAGATCAATACCTTGAAGTGGTGTGTATGACTTCAGTCCTTCAAGGAAGCCATTGAATGGTGGTGAGTTGCAACACTTTTGTGATTTCATCATTCCTTCTCATTCATTATCATTCTATCATTGGAATTTCTATTGTGGAAGTGGAAACACTTACATGGGGTTTGACTAAGGCAAGTCCCTTAATGGACCAACATCTCTTCTTTTTGTGAATGCGCAAATATTAGGTTTGAAGAGGATTAAAAGGAGTTTGAAGGAAAATTGTTCATTGTTGCATTTGAATACCTACATCTTGTCAACCCTCGAAAATTCAATTACAGAAATATCCGATAGTGTTCCAAAAAATTTGTAGGCATGAATCTAAAGCTCAAATCCAACATTAGATGATTACAAAAATATATCCAAAAAAGAATACAAGGATACTCATGCCCTAGGCATATGTGTCCTCCATTTTCAGCCCCATATTTAAACCACAGGTGCATAGTGTCTTTCTTTTCTCATTTATGTTAGAATATGTTTGTGACTTTATGTGTTTTTTGTATTTGCATCAAAATAATAAATTTCACTATTAGCCTAGTTAGTTCATTACATTTCATCATCAAGACATTTCTAGATTTAGTTAAGGGTTGGTTGACTCACCTATCAGGTTGTAAGTCAATCTCATACCTTGTCCAAATCCATCAAACCCTCATTCCATCCTTGCATTTTCAATCCCTCACATCTTCCCTCTCTTTTTCACATGAAATTTTGGAAAGGTGTCAAACCACAAGGTGAAGAATCAAAGGCCTCCCTTTCCCATTGTTTCAAAACCATATAATGTTTTAGCTCACTAAGCATACAATACAACACCAAACTATTTTGGGAACACATGTACCCACTAAGATAGTATCATCCTAAAAATATTATCAAATAATACATCATATAATAATAAATTATTGACTATGACCATTCATAATAGTAAAAAAATAGTTTGTTAGGCATTCTAGATATTTGTGCTAGATTTTAGACTTAATAGTCAACACAAACTATAATGTAACTCTTAGACACTAGCACAATTGTGTTGTTGTCCTTGTTTTGTGTTTTAGTTATATTAGATTTTTCATAGAACTTTCTACTCAAATATCATCTTAGGTTTGGTCCAATTATAAGATTTGATTGTGGACATAGCCATCCAAAATCAAGAAGCTTCAATGGAAACACAAATAGACCCAAAATGAGAAAAACATTCTATCAAAGGGTAAAAATATATAATGATGAGATATTGATTGCTCATATGATAGCTATAAGAGGGTATTTGTAGGATATATCACCAAGCTATAAGAATGTTCAACTAATGTGAGATAAATGAGGCATAGTCACGTGTGTGCACATGTAAATCAAAAAAGGAAAAAAATAAGTCATATGATGCAAATACAATCTATTTAAGAAATCTTATCCTATCATAGGTGCATATTATGTAATACAATAATTAACTAAAAATAAAAAAACAAAATAATTCACTAATACCCTTGATAGGCATAACTTAGGTGGGTAGGAAATATGTATAAATGGGTCATGAAAAATGTGTATCAATGTTAGACCTACCTATGCACAAAATAACCCCCATGAAAAAAAGAGGAGAAAAACTATAGGATGACCCACATATTCTCCCTGAACTCCCCTAAGAGAGGATGAAGAGAGAAGGTCTAGATGATACCCCCAAAAATGATCGAGAAGGATAAAACCCATGCAAGGAAAAAATCCCTTGAGAATAGAGAGTAAGAGAGACCATATAAGCTCCATTAAATTTCTCAAATGTTGTCATGTCAATGCCAAGAGGTGTTACAACCAAATTAGGATCCCTAGACCTAATTGAAGAAAGTGATAATGTATAAACTTGTAGAAACAAATGTAGATAAAGATCCAAAGATGAAGATACAATAGTGATAAATTTTTTATTGAAGAGGATATAAATGTCCTCAATAATGTCCTCAATTTTTTTAATAAATGGTATCATAAAGCAAACCTACAAGATGATGAATATGATCCTACTATAGAAAATCACTAAAAATTATAGGTGATGCAACACTAGATTTAGTATAAGCAATATGAGTTAAAGGAGATTGGGTAACAACGCATACACTTGATTCTCCTCCAAAGGTTTATAAGATGAATTTATTGTCACAATTTTGATTGTAAGAGTTGGGGCCTAGAAAATTGATTTCTTGATAGCCTCAAAACTATCTTTCACTTCTTTTTCCTAGTTGAATTCTATACTCCTTTTCAACATAGAGGTGAGAGGATTTACCATAGTATCAAGGTTAGGAATGAACCTTCTCACCAATTTAACCATTCCTAGGAAACTTTGTAGGCCTCTAGGGAGGGGGATAGATAAGATAACCTTCATTATTTTTGGATTGATGGTAATACCCTTCTATAAAACTATGTGTCAAGTAATTTTCCTTGGGTTGTAGCAAACACAAATGTATTTGGATTTAGGGATATGTCATATTCTTTGCATTTTTTAAAGGCTTGCTCAAGATGGTCAAATTGATCACCTACATGATTTGAAAAAATTGTGATATCATCTAGGTAGATCAACACAAACTTTTCTAGTATGTCTTTGAAATCCATGTTCATCACCCTCTGAAAGATTGCACCAACATTTATTAGACCAAATGACATTTTAATGTAAGCATAGTGCCGCACTTAGTGGTGAACACTATTTTGTACCAATTTGGGATCTTCTCCATGGAAGGGAGGTGATAATGGTCTTTAAGGGATGCCCTAGTGAGGTCTCTAAAATATACACATAGCCTTATCTCCCCATTCCTTGTCCTCATAGGGACCAATTTTTTCATCCAAGAAGAATTCTCTATGAGAAAAATGATCTTGGCTTTTATTAGTTCAGACAAATCTTTCCTCATCAAGGGCTCAATTTTGGGGTTGACAAGCCTTTTCTTTTGTCTAGCAAGTATATAATTAGGATCTAATTCAATGGAGTGTCAGGCCAAACTAGGGTCAAAACCTTTTAGGCCCTCATAGGTCCATGCAGGAACATCATCTAATGGAAAATATTAATAAAGGCTTGTTGTTTAGATTCAAAATATACCTTTCCCAAGTTTAATGACTTTCCTTCTGCTACAAAAATTGGCTTGTAATCGCCCCTTTTCAAGGCCAAGTTCATCTTTCTATTCTTCAGTTGGTCATATGAGTTGAAAGTGCCCTCTAGAGTGATGAGAATTTTTGTTAACTTGTTTCTATTGAGCTACATGATTTAATTTATGTATTGGTAGTTCAAAATTGATTGAGTTTTAGTAGAAAAAAATGCTTCATTTTGCAAGAAGTTAATAATTTGTTTGATTGTTTGGGACAATAGGATCACAAAAATTCTTATATGCTTCTCCTTCTTGTTTGCAACATGTGTTGGTATGTCAAATTGAGCATTGATTGCTGCAAGTTTATCAAAAAATTTGTTTTTCCCTCTAGGTATGGTTTGAATATTAAAGGCTTCAAATCCTTCAATTAGTTCCCATACCTTGTGCTTGTAGGCCTTCATATTTTTATTTTTTGCACTTTAATATCTAATTTGATATACAACCATCTCACTATCATGAAATAATTCTAATATTTGAATCCATCTCTTTTGTGCAAGTTGGATACCAAACTACTCACACTCTTCCAGAACTTGAAACTTTTGCACAAATAAAACTTCTTTAAGCAGATCAAATACCTTTTAAGAAAAATATAGAAATTTGAATCTATATCAACTTTAGCAAACTGCACCAATGAAAGATATAACAATAATTGGATTAGTAGAAAATATTTGGAAACAAAGAACACAAACATGCAAAAGAAGACACCAAAATTATGTGGAAAACCCAATGAGGGAAAAACCACGGCGAGAGTTAATTCACAATATAAGGCTCACCGCCAAAAATACTTGCACAAAGGCTCACTGCCTTAAAGCAAGATACAAAGGACTTGTTGAACTGAAGAAAAAACAACTTGAAGAGCAAGATACAAGGACTTGATGAGATGCACTATCTCATAGCAAGATACAATATGATTTAGAGAGAATTACAATGACTTTCCAACACACACTCTATTGACAAAGGCGTTAGAGAGAATTACAACGATTTTCCAACACAACACTCTATTGAATAAGGCATTATAGCACAATTGATCTTTCCTTTCACAATCTTTAGCACTATCTCTATTGGATATTCAATACAATTCACACATACTCTTCTTCACTCTTGTTCACCTGATTCTCATATCTAGTTACATCCAAAATGATCTTGCATTTATATCCACCACACCACTTCAATTCTTTAATTCAAATAGCTAGGAAGAGAATAAATAATGAATTCAACAGGTCAACCACCAAAAACATAACGTGGTCCTATCCCAAAGATAGAGAGGACCAAAAATAATCTTAGCACTTCTTCCAATGTGATCCAAAATAATTTACACATAGGTGCACATCAACCTAAGTCGGTATTAAGGAAAGGTGTGTATGAAACATTGAAGTGCATAACTAGTCAACTGAAAGACATACTTTCAAATGAATTAACTTGATGTAGTTCCAAACAGGATAGGTTAGGACCCAAATCTATAATAAAAAATCTTCCATTACTGGCATAGCCCCCCAAGAACACGGTCCAAGCAAAGGAACAAGCCCTATCAACTAGATATCCACAAAATACCAAGAAAGCTAAATCAAGACCTAATGTGGCACCAACGCAACCAATTAGCAACATTCAAATCACATGGGGATGTTCCTTGAACATCCAAAAAACCTTCATACATTTCTCATATTTTCATGCTATCAATGACCACCATAGATCAAATAGGTACATAATACTTTATCCAAGAAGAACAAAATGCATAATCATGAGATATAACATTAATATATCATCTTGCAGACCACTTCAACACATGATATTAGAACTAAGACACTGCACTAATTTTGAGAACACATTCACCAATCTGCATGAGCATAGACATTAATGTAGAGAAATGTGGAGCATTTTCTGGACTAGAGTGCACAACCAAAAACACTACCAACCTTCTACAATTTATATAAATCTCCTCAACAACACTAGTGACCTGAAAAGATAGGAGTGCAACATCCACAAAACACTGACATTGAATACCAAACCGCAAGACCAAAGCATCAACAACGAAGGAATGCAGAGCTTCCTCCCAAACAAACTTCAATGCAGCTTCCTGAACTAGAAACGCTTAAGCAACTTGCGTAGAATAGAAATTTCTTTCAACAACACATAATTCATCAAGAACAATAGGAGAGAGAGCATAAGACATATTGTAGACCTTCAACAATGTCTCTCCACTATTAACTCATGCTTCTAATCCTCATCTTAATATATCACTATGAAATCAACTCTCATATGAACATTAACAATCCTTCTTTGATAAGGCATGACATCGACCATGAAATTCAACAAATCTTCTTTAGATAAGGCATGACATCCAATCACCAATGTTATCCCAAGTTGAATATAACAATGATAACTAGTGCTAAGGACTAACCGCCTTCCAATAATTAATGTTGACACAAATTACAATCAAACATAGAAATATTTGACATGAGAGACAATCCTTAAATAGTGTTGAAAAAAAATATAACAACTACCAACAACCTCCTTAGTGTTGACATCAATGGCAACCATTAGTGTTGATATTAATCACAACCATCAATGTTGACATCAATGACAACAACTGCCAACAATAGGTTCCCAATCTAGTCTCCTTTTCATCATGGCATGGTTAAAACTCGAAATAATTACCCCATTCATTTAGTACACAATTAGGGACCTCTTCCAATGGGTTAGCAAGTTCATGAACAATAAAATCCCCCCCTTCTTCATGAAATGCATAGTTCATATTTATGGGGGTAGATGTGTAGGGTTGAATATGGTCTTTGGGAATGGGTTTTCTTTGATGGTCACCTTCATAATTTGTCTTGTTCTAAATGATATGTGAGGCCAATTCAAAGATGGGTACCCTCCTATTTTTTCTACGAACTCCTTGGACAAACATGTAACAAAGAAAGTAGGAAGTTCTATGATCGATATGTATTGCGAAATTGTGCAACTTGGACATGCATGTAGGGTTGATTTTAAATCTTTAATGACCCCTATTTTCTTAACAACTATGTCATATAACTATACACCACCCTTTGACACTAGCTCATATTTGATGCCAAGGAGATCAAATATTTTTTTTGGTATGATAAAGTTGCTAACCCTTGAATGGACCAAACAATAATGGACTATGCAATCTCCTATAATTCAAGACATATAAAAAGGGAGCGACTTGCTAATTTTACTTACATTCCCTTCCTCTTTGGGTTGAACTAGGCTAATGGAAGTTAGTGTCTCTTGGTTTTTCATTGTCTCACCTGGATAATTAATGCCCGTTAATGCCTCTTGAAGAAAATCCCTTTGATATGGGACAAAAAAGGCCCCCAACATGGTGACATTAAAGTTAGTCTTTTTCATTTGATCTTACCAAACTTTAAAAAGAGCATTACCAACCTTTGAGGAAAATTTTATAATAGTCGGATCCACCTTTGTTGATTGGATAACCTAAGGTTGATCTTGTTCTTTGTTACCTCTCCCAAGAATTTGATTTAGTTGTAATATAGAGGTCCCATCGATTGCACCTATTTATGCAACTCTTTGAGATGCTTGGGGAGTCAATACTTGAATGGTTGTGAGATATGTTCCACCCTCCACTAATCTTCTTTTCCCCTCATGTTTAGTGCTACTAAATAAACATTTAGTTGGTTTATACCAAAAAAATCTATCTCATGCTAGTCGATCAATGTAGAGTGTCTTGGTATATGATCCTACCTACCAATGACTTTTTGATTTGTTTCAAATTGCTATCCTAAAGGTGTTGGTTCATTTTGAACCATTAGATCTTGAAAAAACTCTCCATTCTAACCAAATTTTGGTTGTGGTTGATTGCATGAATAACAACATATAGATTTTGAGTTAGATTATTATAGGTTGGACTAATGGCTTTTGAAATAGTAGTAGTTGTTAGATTAATTGCATTGAGAGGCCTAACATAATTCCATTTATTTTTCCCTTGTGTGTTGTGTTGGTAGGGTTGTCCATTTTCTCAATAACCTTGATTATGAGGCTGATAAGGCTTATTATTTTGAGCTTGATGTCTCTTTATCATCACCAACTCATTTTCAAATTTTAATAGAAAAGTCTTAACCTCATGTAAGTCATTTTAAGGTGATGAAAAGGTAGATGATTGACTATTTGATGCAATGGGAAGAGGTGCCAAGGTGGATTGTTGAGGTGGAATCTTTGGGAACATAGGCATTAGAGGCCTTGGAGCTATTTTCCCACCTAAATTAAACAATTCTTACTCTAATATCGATATGATATACATCTAGTAGAGTTTTGCCTCCCTTTGATTGTATCATAACTGCCACATCACTATTAAGAGCTCTCGAATAGTATAAGAAGGTATGGTTTGGAGATGATTTCACCAAGGAAAGGACTCTATCCTATATATTTTTAAATATAAAATTAAAATCTCCCATGAATTCATGAGGAGCTATCTTGATTGTAGTTATTTTTTCAAAAAGGGATAAGTGATCAATCTTATCCTCAAACTAATGATATAGTTTCTCACCTAACTCATCCCATTATTAATAGAATAATTTATAATCCCCTATACATCTGTAGCTCTTTTTCCATCAAGAATGCGGCTAAGAGTATAACAAGCACATTATCTTCAATAGTGTCATGGATATAATATATGTTGGAAAAATCTTGAATGCGTTCTATAGGAGAAATTTTTGTTTCAACAATAAAATATGGTATACCTTTTATTGTAGGGCCACTATTATGTCATCTCTTTGATCCAACACTAGAGGTTTGCCACCATAAAATGTGAAAAAACCTAATTTCTCAGAGTAGCCATGTGAAATATTGTTTAATTTATCTAAATAGTAGGTGTTCTTGGCTATGGTAACCTATTGAATGGAGGTGTCATTTGTGCTCTAGGGGATGATATTATAGAATACCTAATTCTTCTTACAAGAGATATGAAATGTCAAGTTAAAAATGATAATTTTGTGAATTAAAAATTACCTCTTGAAGATGATCTAGTCTAAATTTGGGCATGAAATTTGATGGAGTTATCTAGAACTAGAACTTGCAAATTCATTTAATTTTCTTACAGAGTCTCCATGTGTTGGTAAATGTGTTCAATAATTATAACTACTAAGATTACACCAAAATATCAATAGGATGAGGTAAAGATCATCACACTTTTCCCACTTGGCATGTTAGAAATTGTTATCACTTGGAAATTTACCCTTGCTAAATTTGGTTCAAAATTTCAATGAAAAAATAGGAATGATCTCAAGGTGTGGGACCTTGTAGATGAGATTAAACCTCCATAGAAGGTCGAATTCCTTTATAACCTAGGTGTAGGGTGTTGATCAATCCCAACAAAAATTAAACCTAAAACCTATTCCTATTCTATTAATTTCCAAGGGAAAGGTGAAGAATGGATACAAAAATGAAAGGAGTGGTGATGCAACTATATTAAATGGTGTTTCTTCTTGCCTAGTAGAACACAAGAAATCAATGAAATTTGTTAGATGAGATAAAAAAGTTATTTTTTTCACAAATCCTAAAGATGGATATGGAGGTAAGGAATTTGACAAGAACTAAGAGGGAAGAAGAGATCCTTATATGGTCCCTACAAATATATTTTACTTAGCATATACACATAAAAAACATGGAAACATTCAATCAATAATAGAGGCAATGAAATATGTGCATTATGATAGAGGTGAGAATAAGTGGAAATACAAAATTTATTAAATCAAAGGCATGGAGCATGTTACAATTTTAGAGTTGTAGGGCGTGCAAGTACCTACAAAGATTAAAAATAAGAATCCTTACAAAAATGAGTCATGAAGGCTTAATTCTAGAGAGAGGAAGTTGAGAATCCATTCCAAAACATGGTGGACAAGATAGAAACCCTAGCCATTTATAAAACTAATGAAATGAAAAATGTGTACATTCTAATATGATTTGTGTGATTGAGGAGGAATGATAGAATATTCTCTAAGACTTCTTCATATGCTAACATTGATAATTTCTATGTTTGAGTGTAAAAATTACGTAGATCACCCATAAAATATGTGATCTTGGGATGGAACTCTAATGTAAAGCTTCACCTACAAGAAATAAATGAGGCATGGGCACCACTTTCCTTTTCTGAATCCATGTCAAAAGAATTGAAAGCCCTCTTTACAACTCCCATGAATCAAGATTTGGTGGTTGTAGGAGTTGTTGAACATTAATGGAACTTTTGGGTTGAAAACATGCCTTCTAGAGTCTATTACCATAGTATTTAGCTTGGGTTTTCCATGGTGCCAAATACATTAAACCATTTACAACCTCGAAGAGCCTTTCATATATAATTGGGCCTTAAACCTACCATGTACCACCTATATTTGACCCTAGATGAAGAACATGCACATCACTAATTCCTTGATGAGTCAATCCCTTGTCATGAATTGGGCATCAAACATCCACTATATGCTTTCAAATGAGAAATGGGAAGATGAGGGAATCTGAAATTCCAACCTCTAATGATGACATCAACATGATGTATACATGGGTGGGAGGAATAATAGGATGGTATGAGATAGCTTGAAGGGTTGATGGAATGACTTAGAGGAATTCAAATGGAGGATTTTGGGAAAAAATAAAGAGTTTGGGATTGGGAAGAACTCTTACCTCAGACTAAAATGGGATGAAGGTAAGGGGGAATCTAGAAACCTAAAGTCTAATGAAAAGATAAAAAAAATTTGGAGAGAAGGGATCAAGAAGAAATTTTACCTCATATCAAAATGGGATTCAAAGGTAAGGGGGAAGCTTAAATTTCAAAGTCTAATGAAAAGAATTAGGCAAAATTTAGAGAGTGAAGGGAATGAATTGAGAGTTGAGGAATGAAAAGAACTCTTACCTCATACCAAAATGGGGTGAAGGTAAGGAGGAAGTCAAAATCTTGGATTTTGATAAGTTCAACACTTAGATATTTTAAGGGATTTGAATTTAGGGCTTGGGAAGAAATAAGGCAAAGTGAAGCATGCCAAAAATGGATGAATGGTATGAAAGACATTGAAAATTCAAAATTCTGAAAAGGAGGAACACTTAGGAAATTTACAAGGAAAAATTCAAGTGTTAGGGGTCAAGGAGTTGGGGAACCTTAGGATGGGTGGATGATTGCAAAGAATATCGACTACTTGACAAACCAATTAACTCCAAGCTTGGTATATCTTTAAAAGGAAACAAGGTGGACCTTAGAGCTAATAGAGATGACATGCATGTATGAGGGTAAGCAAAAGTCAAAAAAATTCAACACTAAGTCAACTTTGGATTTTTTCAACTTGGGTCTTTTGATTAAGGTAAGAACAAAGTGGGATAATGCAACAAACAAAGACATCAAATCATGTAAGATGGCTTAGGTAAGATCTCTCATATCGGTTATTGCTAATGGGCTATAATGGGGCATAAAATGCAATAGACACTATTGAAGATATTCATATTCTGTTTGATGTTAACTCTTATGGAGTTTTATCATCTTCTTCAAATGTTATTGGAGAACCTTTATGTCCCCTCTTATTCTTTCTCTACATGATCATTTATTTTAGTTTGAAATTATCTTAGATATTTTTGAGCAACATTTGGAGGAGTCATGTTTATCTTTGGATCCTATTCTACATTCGTCTTTACTATATTTTTGGTTGTCATCTTTATCATTGTGACTTGAAATAGTTGAATTAGTAGTGTTAGCTTTGGGCATTGATATGGAGACACGCAAGCAATTTTCAAAGATTTCATACATTTTGATATTTATTCCTTCATTTTCCTTTTAGGAATGGGAAGAAATTTTACATACACATTTGGTTTTGTTTCTTCCTAATGGAAGGGATATTTTTACAATCATGGACTATCTTCTACATCCAATTTTAAGCATCTTCCAATGACGCATTTTTTGCATTGAGGGGGGGCTACATGGTCTCTCTTATTCTCTCTTATAGGATAATTTTCTTCACATGTGGTTTTGTCATTTTCTCTGATTGTAAGATATTTTATTTATATGTGGGTACCTAACATTTCCTAATAATTGAGATTCATCATTGCATCCTTGCATCTTTGTATGTTTTCTCATTCTCCTTAAGTTGCACTTAAGGGGGTTATTGTTGTGAATATGAATATTACCTAACTACTTTAACTCGTAATTTTTATTCACAATAGTCTAGTTAATTTTACTTAGGGTACACATAGGATACTTATAATTTTGTCTCATATCATAAGACTAAGACACTTTTCATAATCTTATGTCAATCTATGTCTCACCGTGGCCTATATAATCAAGGGATTCTCTTTTTATTACATTGTACGTGATCATTCCATTTAAATTATTGATATGAATATAGTTTATTCTTTTCATATTGATCTTCTAATTTCATTGTGATTTCTATTATACCTATAGATTTTGATTGCCTATCTCTATAGTTAAATCTTACACTCCAAGAAGATCCTCAACCACTGATTCTCCTTTAATATTGGAGTCCTCCTAATCCCTAAACCATGTGAGGACACTTTCCTCACATCATTCTTCCAAGGATCTTTGCTAATATGAGCCCTTGATCATTTCTTTCAATCCCCATCATCCAATTCTTGAGCCAAAAATATATAAACATACCTCAAACCACGATATATATTTTTATCATATCACATCTTCACACACAAACTTATGCTATTAGTAAGATCATTCTCACATGATCAAATTCATCATAATTTATCACAACCACCATGGCTTGGTTCAAAAAGGGTTGGTAATGGTAATGGTAATATTTCTTTATGTTTTCCATCAAAATTTTGCTAACTCTTATGCTTAATCTAAGTGTTGCATGTATTTTTGGGTAGAATAATTTAATGTTCTTTTAGCTTGTTCTTGTATGCTCAAATTTTTATGTACACAAAAATAAAACTCAATCTTGTCTTTCTTTAGGATTTTGGACGCTATGGAATAGATAAATTTCTACCATGATTTCCAAAATATTTTAATCACCAAAATTCAATTTTTTTTTTATAAACCCCATAGATTTTTGTGTCAAACTTTTATGATTCTCTAGATCATCCAAATATGCAAGAGAAGAGCATACTAGGTTCTTGGAAAAATTGCAAGAAAAATTATTAGCCCCCTAAATTTGTTAAATATGGAAACTATATTTTTTATCATAGCACTATATGCTTTAATACCATGTTAGAATCTTAAAAAAAAATGAATAACCTAGTACAAGTGCAATGAATAGAATTATTAAACTATAAATTAAAATGATTAAAATTAAAATGCCAAAAAGGAGTTAGACTCTAAGAGTTCACTATAAGATCTCACAATGGATTGCTTTGATATAAAAAAGGAAGGAAAGATAACTTCATCATATATAGTCTTATAGTTTCTAACTATGATGATGATGATGATGATGATGATGATGATGATGATGATGATGATGATGCATAAAAATAAAAGAAAAAAAGATTTTTTATTCAAGTTTCTGAATTTATGATGATAAGGATAGAGCATGATCTCATAAAAGAAGGAGAACATGAAATATCATTATCCTATCCTACCTAAATGAACCTAATAAACAAGTGTAATATCATATTTAGAATAAACATATCCAAAGTAAATAAAAGAATTACACTAATAAATACTTTAAATGATTATTCCCTTTTCACTAAATGATCTAGGTTTTCCCTTAAGAGTAAGTGGAGTAGATAGGTCACATTATTTCATAAGGAGTGTAAGTTGATTTAAAAAATATTGACGCAATATAGTAGTGTCTTAAACAAAATCCAGTTAGAATATAATGGATTTATTGGGCTTGATTGAATATTTTAGAAAGTTTATTTGAAACAATGGTAATTTGCAAGACCTTTCATAAGATTGCTAAAAATTAATTCCCTTATCTAGACTATACATGTTAATATGGTCTTCCTTGCACTCAAATCTACCATGTGTTCCACTCCAATTTTAGACATGCCTAATTTTATAGACTATTTATCTTTGGATATTATGTCTCGGGGATAGGTATGAGTATTATTTGGATCCAAGCAACTGATAGGGGAAATTTTTATTAAAAAAATACCTATGAAAAAGAAAAATGGCTATTATCCATGTTTATCACTAATGACATCATCACATCTTATCAATAAATATCAAATAAAAATTAAAAATCACATGTTGAAATATTTTGTGGAAGGGGTGTCCTCTCTAGAGCAATAAAATTGAGTAACTAATATTCTTAACTATGATTGTTAGATAATTTATAATAAAGGTCAAAAACAATATTTTGGCTAATTCACTTTCACACAAATGTAAAGAGGAAGGTTCATTATGTATTTATTTGTACTAACACCCACCTAGATGAAGAGGTTAGTTAAGAATGGGTATCAAATCTCAAAATTTTGAATATTATTCATTTCAAACAAGATCCTTAGTTATTGTGGAGGATTTAATGGTAGGGACAAGCACTAAAATGCCATGACCATATTTACTTATGTCTCAACTCCCACCTCAAGAATCACTTTCTAAAAAACCTTCACTCCCCCTCATTCAATCACTCATTTTTTTGAATAGAAAAAAGCCTACCAAGTGGGATTTCTTTTGGGATGGATTTAAGTAGGATTTTAAAATGTTCAAGCCTAAGTTTGATGTGTACTATCATATGAAAGGGGAGATAGAAAAAATACAAGATCTTAACAATCCCTTCCTATTCTAGACATGATTTAGACAAATATTCTATAGATTTCATTGTTGGGATTCCTAACCTAAGCAAAAAATATATCATTTTGGTCATTGTTAACCATCTAACTAAATATTATTATTTTGGTGCCTTCCCTCACCCTTACACAACTAATGTCATTGCACAACACTTCTTTGACACACTATTCAAACTCATGGGATTCCATACTCTATTGTTAATGATTGTGATCCTCATTTTAAAAGAATCTTCTAGTAGAAATTGCTTAATTATAAAAAAATAATTAAGCACAAGTTCAACATATCATCCTAAAATTGATGGTCAAGCAAAGGTTTCAAATAAATTCTTAAAAACTTGTCTACAATGTTTAAAGTTAGAGAAACAACCAAAATGGGCAAGGTGGTTACAATTAGTTGAATGGCGGTACAATATTAGTTACCACAACTCATCCAAGATGACTCTATATGATGCACTATATTTTTAACCCCCATCTTCTTCGGTTACTTATATTCTAGGTTCCTCATGGGTCCAAGAAATTGGTGAATCCCTTTCATAATGAAAGAAATTATTAGTGTCCTTAAAAATAATTTTCTACATACACAAAATAATATAAAAAATTAGATGGATAAACATAGGTTTGAGTGTGTTTGTATTTTTTATTGGGCGTTCTTATATCTCCACCTTTAGGGACAAGGTGTGTAGAACATAGGTAATATGGCATATAAGCTTGCACTTCCCTCATCTTTAAAGATCAACCTATTTTTTCATGCCTTTGTTATAGTCCCTCCTACAAGACATTAGCCAAATATAAAAAATACTTGCTATAAATGTAAACGTAAGATTAATATTGCATTGAAATTATAAATCCATATTATATTATATCACTAGCTTATTCAAGGGGGAAACTCCTAGAGCAATTCTTAATACATTATAATTCACGGATGATCCATTATATTATCAAACCATTTATTTATACTAATTATACTTAAAGGAACTAATACTTCCCAAGTATCTTAAGATAACACAATTTAGTAGAAAAATGACATAAATAAAATAGATTTTATGCTTTTAAATTATCCATTAATTAGGAATAAATAGTTAGGGGCATGGGTCCTAACATGTCCCCCCCTTAAAAATATTTACCCTCAAAAATTGAGATGAGGAAATTATTGTTATGGGTGGAAGAATTTTTCTTATGCTAAATATTCTAGTTGAAACCCATTATGTTAGATGAGGACCTCAGTGATGTTTCAATTGTGTATGTGGTGCAATCATATATTAAGGATAGAATTAGGTGTGAGGATAATAGAACCTTCAACGTCTAGCTCAAGTAATGCAAATTATGCATAAATTTATTTTCCAAGATCTACTTCAAACAAGATATATAGAAAATGAGATGGAATATGGAGAATGGAGAAAGATCCAAATTGTAAGCAATCAAACTAATTTTCTATGATAAAATATAGGGTCCTTAATACTTTGGGATCAATTTGTCACATGGTCTTTAGCTCACAAAATAACTAATTTTATGGCTAGATTCAAAGGAAGACCATGTCATAGATATTAAAAGTGCACTCTAAATGGTGTTGATCATCTTTTTGCTTCATGCCATTATGTGCTAGGTGTAATTTTTTCTTGAGGATGCAAATAATGGTGTTACATGTGAAGAGTGGTATCCATTGCTTTTTCTTTGAGCTACTTGGTATGCATATATAAAGAGAGCTTGGTAATTTACCATACATATATTCATAAGGAGTCATCTTGATTGTTTTGTGATAAATAGTATTATGCTAGAATTCATCCAATGGTAACCATTTGGTCCAACGATTTTTATCAAAATAAAAATCAACATAAATAGTTGTCCAATAATTTATTAAAATTTTTACTTTGGCCATCAATTTTGAGGTGATAGGTAGAGCTTATTTTAAGTTAGGTTCCATGATTTTGAAAAATATTAGTTGGGAAAAGTGACTAGTGAAAATTGGGTCATGATCACTAAAAATAAAATAAAGTATGTCATGGAGGCAAAATATTTGATTAATAAGGTTCTAGGAAATAATGGAGGAAAAATAGGGATAAGCTAAGGCAAAGAAATAAGAATATTTGAAGAGGTGATCTACCACCACCAAAATGACTTATTTCCCAATACAATTTGGAAGTCCTTCAATAAATCCATGGAAATATATATCCACACTCTAATAAGAATAGGAAATGGTTGTAGCTAACTGAGGATGGGAACAATTTTGCTTTTATTTATTAAAAACTATTGTATTAATCTATAAAATTCTTGATTCTATTTTTTATACCTTCCAAAAAAAATTATGAAAGTATTTCATTTTTTTAAGCAACCTAATGTGACCATAGATGAGATGAAAACATTCTAGCTAAATTTCTATCATAAGGGTGATTGGGAGGCTAACACTAGATAAAATTTATATCCCAAAGAAGATCCATCCCATGAATAATTAGGATTTTGAGAGGGATGTTTTGAACACACCCAGAGACTAAGGGGGGGTGAATTAGTCTACACAATTTTTTTAAATCCCTTTCAAACTTTGAAACTTCTAGCACAATACAATCCTCTTATCACATCTAAAACCCTTAATTTGATCAACAATACTTAGTAATGAAAGATATAACAATTATACTTCTAATCAGACTAGTATCAGTGAGAATGAAACTATTAATACACATATGCACAAGGAGAACACCAAATTTACATGGAAAACCCAATGAGGGAAAAGCCACAGTGAGTGTTAGCTCACAATATAAAAGTATCATTGTCAATATGAATTGCAAGAAGGTTCACTGGGCCTTAGAGAAAGATGCATAGGAATTGCAAAAATTAATCCAACACAACTTCAGGAGCAAGATAGAGAGGACTTGATGAGATTCACCATCTCAAATTAGGATATAGAGATTTATATAAAGATTACTATGTTTGTCAACATAACACTCTATTGATTGAGGAATTGTATCACATCTGATTCTATCTTTCCTCTTCACAATGTATCACTAAATCTACTAGATGTTCAATACATTCCACACACTTTCTTTTTCACACTTGTACACTTCTCAATCTTGTTGCATCCAAAATGATCTTGCATTTATATCCACCACAACTCTTCAAAACTTCAATTAGGTTGGTCAGGAAGAAGATAATATATGAATTCAACAAGTCGGCCACCAAATATATAATGTGGTCCTATCCCAAAGATAGAGAGGACCAAAAAAATCTTATTACATCTTCCAATGTGATCCAAAACAATTCACACATTAGCACACATCAACCTAAGTCGATATCAAGGAAATTATAGATGAAACTTTGAAGTGCATAACTAGTCTGCTCAAAATCATACTTCTAATTGAGTTTTCTTAAGGTGTTTCTAACCAAGATAGGTTATGACATAAATCTAACTTAACATATCTTTTATTGTTGGTACAAACTCCAAAACACATGATGTAAGCAAAGGAACAAGCCTTGTCAGCCAAATATCTATAAATAACCCAAAAATACAACTCAAGACATAATGCAACACTAAAGCAAACAATCAACATCATGAAATCACATGGATATGTTCTATGAACATCCAATAACACTTCTATACCCTTCTTTCATATTAGCATGCCACTAGCAACCACCACAAACCAAACAAGAACATAATACTTCATCTATGAAGCACATAACTCAGAACTAGAAGATATAACATTAACATATCATCTTGCAAACCACTTCATCACATGAAACTAGAACTGAGACACAAAACAAACATCAATCTCATAACATTCACCAAGATGTAAGAGAAGAGACATCAATGTGGAGAAATGTGGAGTATTTCCCAAACTAGTCTAGACAACCAACACTACCAACCTTATGTAATTTACATAACTCTCCTCAACAACATAGGTGACCTGAAAAGATAGGAGTGCAACGTCCACAAAGGACTAGCATTGAATCCTAAACCGCAAGACCAAAGCTTCAACAATAGAGGAATGCAGAGAATTTTCCTAGATAGACTTTAATGCATCTTTCTAAACTAAAAACACTTAAGTACCTTGTGGAGGCTAGATCTTTCCTTCAACAACACATACTTCATCAAGAACATCAATAGAGAGAAAAATACATATTGTAGAACTTTAGTAATATCTCTTCATTATCAGTCATGCTTCTAATCCTCATCTAAATAAATCATTATAAAAACAACTCTACTGACAACAATAGTGCACTACACAAATTTTCTTGGCATGGAACAAGGCATGAAATTCAACCATGAAAATTTTCAATTCTTCTTCATATAAGTCATGACATCCAACTTTAGCAACTCTTCTCTAGATAAGGCATGGAATCCAACCATGAACTTCAAAAACCATCAGATAAGGCATGAAATCCAATGACAACGAAAAATCAACAATATCCTCAAGTTTTGGCATCACTAACAACCAACAATCAACAATCTCCTTAAGTGTTGACATCAGTGACAACAAATTCCAACAATCTCCTCCTTTGGCATTGATGGAAACACACACTGCTCACTCTCCCCATTTCACATCAAGGACAAAAGGCCATAAAAAATAGGAAATTCTCTGACTTTAGGAACAAAGGGAAAAAGATCTTCAAATGAAGCAACAAAACATCTCCCCCTTTGACTAGTAGTAATTTTGCACAACATCAAAACTCTCCTTTACTACTAGATCCCCTTGAGTAGTAGCACACATCAATCTAGGTGAAAAGGTTATGAAATGAATTTCTCCCCCTATAAATAGATGCACTAGCTATGCATCTAATTAGAACAAGGAGGGGAAATCACCCCTAACTTCTTTCAAAGATACTCAAAAGGATCCTTTGAAAGTTCCTTAGTGAAAATGTCTGTAATTTGGTCCTTGGTAGGCACATACTCCATTCTGACTTAATGTTTTGTATTTCTCTCCCAAAAAGTGATTCTGGATAGAGATGTGTCTAGTTATTGAATGCATCATTGAATTCTTGGAAATATTTATTGTATTGGTATTATCACATAGTAGAGGAATAGGTTCATAATAAACCACCTTCACATCCTTCAAATTTTGCTTCATCCAAAGCACCTAAGTGTAGCAAGATGCTACAACAATGTATTCAGTTTCTATTGTGGATAAAGATATCGAGTCTTTCTTTTTACTAAACCATGAGACCAATCTATCTCCCAAAAAGAATGCACTTCCACTTGTACTTATTCAATCATCCACACAACTTACCCAATCAACATTAGTAGGCACTCAAAGAGAAATTTTGATCCTTTTTATATCACATGCCATAATCTAGAGTTCCCTTCAAATCTCTAAATATTATTTTCACAACTTTCTCATGAGATTGCTTAGGATTGTCTTGAAATATGACAACCAAACATTAATTTTTGAAACATACTCAAATATGAAAAAAATTCTATAACTGAACTTGTATATACACTAACCAACACAAGTACCAAACATATATTTTGCAGAGAAGATAGTCATCTAGAACCATCTATCTTTTGAAACTGTACATTTGGACTCCCATAGCATAGTTGAACATATACTTAAGACTTTATGGAAAATACATTCTTTCCTGAGGAATGAGGAACATTCCAACAAGCCATCATCTTCACTTCACTTTGCCAGAGCATGGGCAAAAACTTTGTCACTTGCATCTTTTACTTCAAAAGGTTTAAATACTTGATACTTTGGATATAACACCTTCACATCTTGACCAACTTACCTTTTAGTGTGCAAGAAAAACCCTTTTCTTTAGAGAGATTCACACCATGACTTTGCCAAACTGTGAACGTATTGGCATACTTCTTTACCTTTATGAAACTTATATTTAAGTGTGGTACACCAAACTAGAATGATATTAATTAGGAAAAGTGTACCAACCCTATACACCTTCTACTTACACCAAAAAACTTCAACAATGGTTTATTTAGCATAGTAGATCTGCTCCCCAATTGATTTGATTCACTTATGCTTTCATGTTGAAGTCTTCAACACCTTTTCTTTTTAGGGGAAAAAAGATTCTTCAAATGAAATCTCCCCCAAATATAATGCTTTATCTCAGTTTATCTTAGGATCTTATGCAGAGTGCACATGTGTAGAATCATCCTTCTTCTCATGGTCTTCCTTTGAGATCTTTTCATTTCTATTCTTTTGCTGATTCTAAATTGGTGGCTCCACAAAACCACTTCTACAATTATTTTCCTTATGTCCCACATTATTGCATTTGTAGCACACAATCTTGTGCTCTGGACCAAAGTTCTTCTTCTTCACCTTATATCTACACTCATTAGCCTTGTGACCATTTTTTTTGCAACCCTAGAAATATCCATGAAATAAGACATTATTGTTTCTTTGAGGCATAAATGGCCTTCTTCCAATGTTATAATATCTTCTTTGTCTAATTCTACAATTAACAACCTTATTCCCAAATTTATTACAAAAAAATGGTAACCTTGAAAGGATTGATTGAACCTCGTAGGAGCATGTTGTCTTGTAGATGGAGTACTTATAGATCCTTTTTGCTTTTGATTAGAATTGGGTCCACCTTCTTTCTTGCTATTTTGAATAGTTTTTGAATCTCTAGAGCCATTTTTCTTAGGATCTTCTATACAAGCTTTCTCCTCCTTTGTCTTGAGTTTTTCATTTGATTTGGAGCTATCAAGATTAGACTTATCTTCTTTGAAAATTTATTCTTTTGTCTTTTCTAACTCATGTTTCAAAGTGACAATCTCTTCTTCAAGTTTTAAGCATTCAACAACCTTGTTATTGAGCTTGAAATTCAAGAAATATTCAATCTTCTTGCCTTCTTCAACTTTTACTTTTAAATCAAAGATCATACCTTATGCCATTTTTAATTTGATCACACCTTCTTCTACTTTGGATTTCAACTAGTTAGTTTCTTCCTTTGATCCTTCAAGCAAACTCTCATATTTTTGATTTAGTGCCTTTGTTTCATTTAGGTTATATTCAAATCAGGCTGGAGTTTTTCTTCAAAACCTATATCCCAATCATCTGAATTGAAGTCCCAACCTTTAGGTTCCATTGATTCTAGATTAAGATAAGAAGAGAACATGTTTTCATCACTCAAGGAGCCAAACTCCTTATATTTCTCAACATTACACTTTATGTTACCAGTATTGAAGACCATAAAGAGAGTTTAATCATTTGAATCATTCTCCTCATCATTAGAGGAACCATTTATTTCTTAATAAAAGAGGCCCTTTCTAACCTTATCTCTTTGATTTCTATCATTTGATTCTTTATAAGGGCATTTAGATGCAAAATGAGCAATTCTTCCATAATTGAAACATTTGAAGGGTAACTTACCTTTACATTTGCTCATTCATTTCTTCAATCTTCTCACAAAGTTATCTTCAACTTCATCAAGGTCATCATTTTGATCAACAACATCATCTTCAATATTTTATTAGATTTGAATGCAACGTCCCTTTTTGGAATATCTTAAGCAAACTCTCTCATTTCAAAGGTAGTAAGAGCACCAAATACTTTATCAACAGAGTTCTAATCTAAGTCTTTAGATTCAATGGCAGACACCTTATGACTATAATTTTTAGGGAGAGATCTGAGAACCTTCTTCACAATCTCACTTTCTTTTACTTCTCCACCAAGATAGGTGATTCCAGAGACAACTTCTTGTACCTGGAGCATGTAACTTGCAATGTTTCCATTCTCTACCATCTTTAGAGTCTCAAATCTAGTTTTAAAGATCTAGATATTAGCTTGCTTCACTTTTGTATCACCTTAATATATATTGCTAATATTTTCCCAGAATTCCTTAGCAAAGCTACAATTCATCACCTTCAAAATTTTTGAATCTTCCAATCCACATAAGAGAGAATTTTTAGCTTTGACATTGCATTCATATATAGTTTGATTTCAACAGGATCTGTTGGAGGAGTAGTAGGAGAAGTATAACCATCTTTGACTGATTTCCATACACCAAACCCTAGGGAGTTTAGGTGTCCTTCCATTATCAATTTCCAAAAAGCATAATTAGTCCCATCAAACCTAGGACCCTTGTATGAACCATCAATTTCCAAAAAGCATAATTAGTCCCATCAAACATAGGACCCTTGTATGAACCATCATGTATCATCTCGAATCTTCACATCAAGATTTTAGGCTTCTTCAAATTAACTTGGCTCTAATACCAATTGTTGAACACACCTAGAGACTGAGAGGGGGTTGAATCAGTCTACACCTATTAGTCTCCACAAAAAAAGTAATCCCTTCTGAACCTTGAAACTTTCAGCATAATACAATCCTCATATCACAACTAAAACCCTTAATTAGATATAGCAGTTTAAACCCTCAACATGATCAATACTCAATAATAAAAGATATAGAAATTCTTCTAATCAAATCAACATCAATGAGAAAGAAAATAATAACACACACATACACAAGGAGAACACCAAATTTACATGGAAAACCCAATGAGGTTAAAACCATGGTGAGAGTTAGCTCATAATATAAAAGGTTCACTACCAAAAAGACTTGCAAGAAGGCTCACTGCCTTAGACCAAGATACATGTGACTTGCAGAATTGAAGCCAACACAACTTCAAGAGAAAGATACAAAGGACCTAATGAGATTCACTATCTTAGAGTAGGATACAAATATTTAGATAAAGATTGCAATGCTTGTTGTTTACTGACGAATTATAGCACATCTAATTCTATCTTTCCTCTTCATAGTGCAACACTAGCTCTCCTGGATATTCAATATATTCCACAAACTTTATTTTTCACACTTGTACACTTCTCCATCTTGTTGCATCTGAAATGATCTTGCATTTATATCCATTGCAACTCTTCAAAACTTCAATTAGGTCATCCAGGAAGAATATAATCAATGAATTCAACAAGTTGGCCACCAAAAATATAATTTGTTCCTATCTTGAAGATATAAAGGACCAAAACAATCTTATTACATCTTCCAATATGATCCAAAACAATTCGCACACTGGTGCACATCAACCTAAGTCGACATCAAGGAAATGTGTAGATGAAAGATTAAAGCGCATAACTAGTCGACTCAAAATCATACTTCTAATGGAGTTTTCTCAAGGAAGTTCTAACCAAGATAGGCCAAGAACCAAATATAAATTAACACATCTTTGATTGTTGGTGGAGGCCCCCAAACACATGATGCAAGCAAAGGAACAAGCCCTATCATCTAGATATCTATAAATAACCTAGAAAGACAACTCAAGACACAATGCAAAACTAAAGCGAACAATCAAAATCATGTGGATCACATGGGGATGTTCCATGAACATCCAATAACACTTCTATACCCTTATTTCATACTGTCATACCACTGGCAACCATCACAAACCTAATAGGAACAAAACACTCCATCTAGGAAGCATAAAACTCATAACTAGAAGATATAACATTAATATATTAGCTTTTGCACCACTTCATCATATAAAATTGGAACTAAGACACAACATAGACATTAGGAGAACATTCACTAAGTTTTAGGAGTAAAGACGTCAATACGAAGAAATGCAAAGCATTTCCTAAATCAGTCTAGACAACCAACAACACTGCCAACCTTCTGTAATTCACAGAACTCGCCTCGACAACACAAGTGACTTGAAAATATAGGAGTGCAATGTGTTGCTATGAATAAGTCTTGTACCTAGTTAATTATTTTACTAGGGACTTAGGGCACTTAATTCACATGTTAAGTTTACTTAGGATATAAACATTTTCTAGAAGTCTTAGTTGTCTTATCTAGACAAGTTATAGTTATCTTATCTAGACTTCACATCATCCTAGGTAGTTATGAGTTAGTTGTCTCATGTGATAGGATTAAGACGCTTGTCATGATCTTGTCTTGTCAGCCAGACATCTATAAATAACAATTTTTTTTAAAGCACTCAACACTTTTATGTGTCAAGTGCTTTAAGCATCACATTTATTATGGGGCTCATGGCTTTACTAAGCCACCCGTAATTAATAAGCCATTGATGTAGATCATAACCACCAGGAGGGTGGTTAGCTAAACTGTCAGACTAAATAACCTATCAAGCCTTTGACCACTAACATTAACAGTGATTGCGCAAACATAACTACAACAAACATTGCACATGACTAGTCTGGAGGTGACTGCTAGTGGCTTCTGAAACTACCCATTTTTTTGCCATTAGGGCACTCGGTCATTTTGGTGACCGGGTGCTAACCCTTAGGGCCTTATTTTTTGTGCCTATTTAGTGTTAATTTTGTACTTGATTAGTGTTGAAATTCTCTCTTCTAGGGCCTTTTTTCAATTTTGCATAACTTTTCGCCACAACTTTTGTTTTTTGAAAATGAGATATTGTTGGAAAGCTGGTTTGATGAACTTTGTAGTGTTGTAAGTTTTTTTTTAGATTTTGACATTTTTTTCCTTTTTTTCAGCTTGAAGGTACAAGTGCATTTATTACTTGTAATTGGCATAACTTTTGCATACAAAGTCAAAATTTGGTCAACTTTTTTTTGAAATTGCTCAAAGAATCACAAGGAATCTATTTGTGACCTTATTTTCAGTTTTGGAAAGATTTTTTTTGAAAATTATAAAAATCATCGTGTTATAAATGGTTGATTTGAGCTTGTCACTTGTACAAATTACAAAATTTCTTTATTGTAATTTGTGGGGGGGGGGTGTGGAACAATTTAAGTGCCATTTTGTCTTCTTTCTTTTGGTGTACATGGTGGATCTAAGGAAAATTGAACCACTCACTCCACACAATTATCATACATGGAAGCTAAAAATGACTCATTTGTTACAATCTAAAGGTCTATGGCCAATGTTAGATGCAAAACAACCTAAATTCACAAGGAATTATGAAAAAAATATCCATAGATGTAAAATGGATGAAGCAAAAGGGCTTATTAGCTTACATGTATATAATAACTTATTGTTTCATATTGTGGAGTGTAAAACACCTAAGAATGTTTGGGATAAAATTGAAGAATTGTATGGTAAAAGTAATCAATTTAGAGTCTTGCAACTTCAAGTGGATATACAAGCACTCTCTCCAAATGCATTTCCTTCAATTCAGGATTTCCTTGCACAATTCAAGTTGATTTTTCCACAATTAAAAGGATGTGAGAATGATAATAATAGTGATGAATGTATCTTCTTGATTCTTTCAAAGTTAACATGCCCTTACCAAGTGTTTTTTTCTACTTTATATTCAACTATGGATGCTATGGGGAAAGATTACAAAATTCCTTCATTTGAGTTGTTTTGTGAGTGTCTTACTAGGGAGGAGGCGAAGTTGATTTAGTTGGATGCACTACCTAATTCTAAGAATCATGCTCTAATGGCTTAATAATCCAAGGGTAAAGGAAAGAATAAGAAGAATCCAAAGACATAATCATCTTCAAGTAGTGAGACTCCCTCCAAACTAAAGCTGAAGAAAAATTTGAAGTCCACTCCATCTCCTTCTTCTTCTACCTCTAGAGAGTCTTCTTCCAAGTCCAAGAAAAAGAAAGAATATCCTTGTTCATTTTATGATAAAAATTGGAAAAGGACAAGCTCTTTTACCATGGGCCATTCATTCACCTTTAGATAGTTGGATTCTTGATTTAGGTGCTTCACATCACATGACCAATTCATGTGATCTTCTTGATTCCATTGTTCATACTTCTACTTCTCAGATTGCAGTTGGGAACTCTTCACATATTTTGGTTTTGGGGATAGGCTCTGTTCAGATACTAGATGGGATGCATTGAGGATGTTCTTCTTCCTAATATTTTAGTGAATCTACTTTCCATATATCAAATTTGTCATTTTGGAGATGGGAAGTAAGTTGAGTTTACTCCACAGAATGTGACTATTAGAAAGTTGTAGGACCCTGGGAAGGTTGTTTCTATAGGGATAGTTTATCATGAGAACCATTTGTATTGGTTTGATGGCTTTGAGTCTTCATCAGGTTCATGTTTTGTTTCTCATGCTAATTCAATGAGCAAGCTTTGGCATGGAATATTTGGGCACTTGAACTATATATATCTTTAGCAGATGCAAGCACATAACTTAGTGGTTGGTCTTCCAAAGATCTCTTACATGGATGGTGTTTTTCAAGGTTGTGGTCTTGGTAAGCAAAATCAAGATCCTTTTCCTAAGGGTCAAGCCACACGTGAAATGATGCAAGAGCATCCATGGTGACTTGCAATCCTATGTCAACAAAAGGGTTGAATTTTTGGATTATGCACTTTTGTATTTTTGAAGTGGATTAATTGTTGGCTCTGATTACATATTGAGGGTGTCAAATTATTTATCTACAAATAAATTAATGTTAAATAATTTATTTTGTAACTTTGAAAAATTGACTTGTGGGGTGGAAAGCAAAAAGTAGATTATAAAACAATTAAATTTAATTGTTCAAATTTCAAGAAGAGGCACTAATAAATGAAGAGTGGTGATTTAAAGCACAAAATCTTGACCCCTAAAAAGTAGGGATTGAAGAAGTAGATTCCCAAGCTGATTTTTATCTTCTTCCTTTTTTGAGAGTCAAAGAGAGGAGGAAAGAATCTTGAAAAAGCCTATTTTTGAGGGGCTGCTATAAGTGGATTTTAAATGAGTTTTAATTATATTTTTGAGGTCTAATTTTGTAGCTACAGGAGATGGTGTACCTAGTGGTGGAGAGCAGGAAATTTAATTTTAATCAATTCTCTAAGCTAGTAGTGGAGAATCTAGAGAATTGTAAAAGCAATGAAGAAGAATTTGAAGACAATTTTTGAGAGATAGGTTAAGGGGAAAAGCTTTCCTCTAGAGGAAAGTTTGGAATTTTTTTACAGGTTTGAAGAGGTACATTTGTAGTAGAAAATGGATTGGAGAATCCATGGGTTATTGCAGCATAAGTTTCCATTGAAGGTTGCAGATTGTAGGAGAAAAACCTTGTAAAAGAGGATTGATTGAAGGAGTTATTTGTATATTTGTTATTTGATGCCTCTTATTAGTTTTGTATTAGATTTGTAATGGAATTAATCAGCCCATATGGTTGCAAATGAATGCATTTTTAGTTGTGCTTAATTAAAACCTTGTTATTGTAACAATTCAAGAGATGTTGAATGAGGAGTATGAGACATTTCCAACATATTTGAGTTAATTTCTTGCATTTATTTTTGAGTTTCATATATGTGTTGTGAGATTGAGAATGAGGGTTGAGTTTTTATCACATTAGTGGTATCAGAGCAAGAGTTATTGAGTTGCAGGTAGAAGCACTGATTAGAGGTAGTTTGCACTAGGACCTGAGGTAGAGAATGTGTGGATTTTGTTTGGAGATGAATGTGCAAGTAGTAAGAAGAAATTTTAAGAGGATTTGAGGAGCTGAGGTTCCCATGATTGTAAAAAAATCGTTGAAGGAGGTAGTTTACAATAATATTGGTGAATATTGGAAGAGGGTTTTGTAAATAGATCACCAAAGGAGGTAGTTTACATAAGTAAAATTTGAGGGTTTGAAGATTTTTGTTGTGAAGGAATTGAGAGGTCTTGAAAATGGAGAATAGAAGAGTTGAAGGTATTTTTTATTATCTTTCTAATGATATTTTGAATGTAGGAAAGAAAAAGGATACAATAGAGTGTCATACATGTGACATTGAGGAAGAGGAAGAGGATGAGTGTGTAAAGATTGAGGAACCCGAAGCTGAGAGATGTCTATTGGAAGACATGAAGGATGAGACTACAGTGATTGCAACAGTAGAAGAGAGTTATTTAAGAACACCTATGAATTTGAGAAGGATGATTTACTTATTTAGGTTGAAAGGGAATGTGATCAAATTATTGCAAGGGAAGAAAAATTTGTAGTAGTGGAAGATATAGATGTAAAATTTATTTTTGATAAATGTTTTTATGAAGATGAATGTGATTATAATGAAGTTGTAGTAGAAGAGTGTCCTTTGAAGGAAATATAAGAAAGTGAAGAGGATGATTTATTGATGCGAATGACAACAATTGAAAGAGAGTGGGATGAGTTAATCTCAAGTCAAAAAAAGGTTGCAATAGAAGCTGAGGTAAAATCAGATTTTGATGTTTTCTTTGATGAAGAATTTATTGCAGTAATAGATCAATTTGAAAAAGTTGAATTTGAAGAGTGTAAAGTGAAGGAAAATGAAGAGTTCTTTGATAAATATTTGTTAGAGAAAAGAGTAGATGAAAATGTTTTGATTTGTGACTATGATTCTTTGTTAGGGAAAGTAGAAAATGAGTCTCTTGTTAATCAAGCTAACATTATTTTGAGTGAAATAAATTAGATTGCAGCAATGTCATGTCCTATAGAAGGCATTGAAATAGTGAAATTTCAACGAGAAGACATGTAAAGCAGGAGGAAAAAGGTAAAATAACAATATAGGTAATGAAGTACATTTATTTTGATGAAGGTGGAGGTATATGTTTGATTGCTAATTTTGATGAAATATATTGGTGGGAGGTTATATTAAAAGTTTTGAAATACATGAAGGGTAGAGGAGTAAAGATGAAAGAATATAATATTGTGAGGTTGCAAAAATTGGTGAATAGGAAGATCCTATTGGAAAAGGCAGCGAGGTGGATCTGGGACGAACACAAGTTCTATAAATATTTATGAGTGCAATCATAGAATATTTATTTTCTATCGTGGGTGTTTGATGCAGGAGCATCCATGATGATTTGCAATCTTGTGTCAACAAAAGGGTTGAATTTTTGAATTATGCAATTTTGTATTTTTTGAAGTGGATTAATTTTTGGCTTGGATTACATATTGAGGGTGTCAAATTATTTATCTGCAAATAAATTAATGTTAATAATTTCTTATGCAACTTTGACAAATTGACTTGTGGGGTGGAAAGAAAAATGTGGATTTTAAAACAATTAAATTTAATTGTTCAAATTTCAAGAAGAGGCATTGAGAAATGAAGAGTGGGGACTTAAAGCATAAAATATTGACCCCTAAAAATTAGGGATTGGAGAAGTGGATGTCCAAGCTGATTTTTGTCTTCTTCCTTTTTTGAGAGTCAAAGAGAGGAGGAAAGAAACCTGAAAAAGCCTATTTTGAGGGGTTGTTGTAAGTGGATTTTAAATAAGTTTTGATTATATTTTTGAGGTCTAATTTTGCAGCTATAGGAGATGGTGTACGTAGTGGTGGAGAGCAGAAAATTTAATTTTAATTAATTCTCCGAGCTAGTAGTGGAGAATCTAGAGAATTATGAAAGCAATAAAGAAGAATTTGAAGACAATTTTTAAGGGACAGGTTAGGGGGAAAATATTTCATTTGGAGGAAAGTTTGGAATTTTTTTTATAGGTTTGAAGAGGTATTTGCAACAAAAAATGGATTGGAGAATCCATGGGTTATTGCAACAGAAAATATCATTGTAGGTTCCAGATTGTAGGAGCAAAATCTTGTAAAAGGAGATTGATTGAAGGAGTTATTTGTATATTTGTTATGTACTGCCTCTTATCATTTTTTTATTAGATTTGTAATGGAATTAATAATCCCATATGGATGCAAATGAATGTATTTTTAGTTGTTCTTAATTGATACCTTGTTATTGTAACAATTCAAGAGATGTTAAATGAGGAGTATGAGACATTTCTAGTAGATTTGAGTTAATTTATTGTGTTTATTTTTGAGTTTCATATATGTGTTGTGAGTTTGAGAATGAGGGTTGAGTTTCTATTACATTATACAACCACACCCATTGAGTTGGTTCATAGTGATCTCATGTCATTCCCAACTCCTCCTTTTTTAGGGGCTAAGTATGCGTTCACTTTCATTGATGATTTTTCCCAATGCACATGGGTCAATTTTCTAAAGTTCAAGAGTGAGGTTCTCACCATATTCAAGACCTTCAAAAAATTTGTGAAGCAGCCAAGTTTTTCTCTTCAATGGATACACATAGATAATGGGGGAAGTAAGTAAATCAGGCATTTCAGGATTTTTGTAGTGAGTATGGTATTCTTCATCAACACACAGTTCCTTATACTCCTCAATAGAATGGTGTGGAAGAGAGAAAGAATAGGAATCTCATGGAGATGGCCAATTGTATGATTTAGTCTAGGTCCATGGCTCCTGCATTTTGGGCTGAAGCTGTCAATTGTGCCAATTATATTCATAATTGTACACACCACAAGGTAACACGAAATATGACTCCTAAGGAGGCTTGGTATCATTGCAACCCTAATGTATCCTTCTTTAGAGTATTCGATAATGAGGCTTGGGAATTCATTTCAGATGGTCGGCGTAAATCAATGGAGAAAATGAGTCAGTGGTACGTCTTTGTTGGTTATTGTGAGGATGTGAAGGCATATAGATTGCTTGATTTGAACACACAAGAGGTTCATTTCCGATGTGATGTTCAGTTTGTTGAGCCCTTCACATAGACATATCCTCTGACTTCTTCTTCATCGCAACCTACTCACTCTTCTTTAGTTGATGATGTTTTGCTACTTGAGGAAGATTTTGATGATGTTCTGGATCCACCTCATTCTTAGACTTCAGGAATCAATATTTTGAATCATGATGTCATCCTCAAAAAAATTATATGCTTCAGGTATTCCAGAGTGGGATAGTGCTATGGTTGATGAGTATTATTCTTTGATGAAGAATCATACTTGGGATCTTGTGCCTCTTTATAAGGGAAGAAAGTTGGTTTAGTGCAAGTGGGTGTATCATACCAAGTATGCAGCTCATGGTTCCATTGAAAAGTACAAGGCTCGTCTGTTGCAAAGGGGTTTTCTTAGGTTGAATTAATTAACTATTTCAAGACCTTTTCTCTTGTTTCCAAGATGAATTCTATTCACCTTGTCCTTGCTATAGCTGCATCACAGGGATGGTTATTGTATTAGATGGATGTGAAGAGTGCTTTCTTGCATGGGGATGTTCATAAGGAGATCTATATGGAGCAACCACCAGGTTTTGTGTAAGACTCTTCACTTATTTGTAGGCTTCGATGCTCATTATATGGTCTCAAACAAGCCCCTTGGGCTTGGTATGAGAAGATGGATAGTTTCTTGCTTGCTTCCGACTCACTCGTTACCATTATAATCCCATAGTTTATACTCAAAGACATGGAGAGGATATACTCATACTTGTGCTCTATCTGGATGATTTTATTCTCATAGGGAGTTCTACAACCATGATTCAAAGTACAAAACAAGCATTGATGGAGCGATTTGATATGACCGATCTTGGTCTTTTGCATTACTTCCTTGGTCTTCAGGTTCATTAGACTTCTGATGGGATCTTCATTTTTTAGCAGAAGTATGCTCTTGACTTGCTTCAGAGTTTTGGAATGGTTGATTGCAAGCTTTCCCCCACTCCATTTCCATTAAGTGTTGTACTGTCTACCAGTTGCACTACTCCTACGATTAATCCTACCGTGTAACAATAGTTGGTTGGCAGTCTTTTGTACTTGACACATAGTCATCCTGATATCTCCTTTGAGGTTGGACTTGTCTCTCGATTCTTACAGGAGCCTCATGAAAGTCATTGGGAGGCTGCCAAACATAGCTTGAGATACATTCAGGGCACTACATATTTTGACATTAATTGTACATCAAGAGCTTCTTAGATTGCGGGCTTCATTGATTTAGATTGGGCTAGTGATGTCAATGATCAGAAATCTACTTTTGGCTTTTTCTTTTGCCTTGGTTCTAGTCTGATTGCATGGTCATGCAAGAAGCAGATTGGGTGATCCCACAATATTGGTTTCTAGTTTTTGGAAAAATTGGACATTGAACTAATTTTTTTTAACTAAATCTTCACTTTCAGGCACCTATAGCTTCTAAACCATGAGGAATTTGAAGATGATGCAAACTAAAAATTTGTGATATTTTATCTATAGATTATATATATATATATATATAATTGCATTTATTTTTCCATTTCCTTCAAAAACTAGTTTTTAATAGTAAACACCACTTTTAAAGAGTGGTGTGTACTTTCCAACACAAGTTTTTTTCTATGAAGGATAAAATTCTATTTTTTTCTAATTTAGATTTGTAAATATGATATCTAGTGCATGCAATTGGTTTGATAGTGTTTTATTGAATATTTTTTTCTTAAGTTTTGAAGTCAAACCAATTACAATTTTGACATAGGTTTACTTGCTAACACAACTTTTTGTATGTATTGAAATTCATTTTTTTGTTGGATCAATGACACCAATATCTAGTGCATAGATATTTTTTAGACTTTGTTTGATAATCTACTATTTTCCACATGTGTAGAACAAAGAGCTTGATTTTCAGTGAAAAACCTACATCCACAAAAAAATAAAAAATAAATATAATATCAAATTAAATAAATTTAAAATTATACTTTTTGGGAAGCTTATAATAAGGACTAAATACTTACAAAATAATTTTAAATGAATTCATTTGATCCCTCAAAAAGGTAAATCAAAAGTGGTTTTTATTAGCATTTTGATAGGTGTAAAAGAGACTCCATTATAGGTATGGTTTAAAACTAGCGGGGTTCTATCCAAGGGGGTTTGATCTAAGGTGGTTTGATCAAACCCTCTTCAATTGGAATCCTTTAAATGGAAATTTTTCAAGGCTTAAATCATTATATTTTTTTAAAATATGTGATTCCAACAAAAATCAGGATGTCCCAAAAAGTGTAAACCACTATTGTGGGATCACCCAGACTGCGATTGTGTTATCATCAACAAAGGCTGAGTATCGAGGTGCAGTTTTGGCTAGTTAGGAGGTTTTTTGGCTTCGTTAGTTGATGATGACTAAGTTCATATTCCCATCCACTCAACCCACTACTCTTTGGTGTGACAACTAGAGTGCCATACATATTTCTTACAACCCAGTGGAGCATCATCATACTAAGCATATTGAGATCCACATGCACTTCATCAGGAAACTTGTCCAAGATGGTGTTCCTAGCTTGGAGTATTTGCCTATAGATTAGTAGGTTGCAAAAATCTTCACTAAACCTTTGGCATCACCTCACTATCTTGAGTTTTGATAAATACTTGGGGTGAAGGAAGTTGTCCTTTGGGAAGTCTTGATGAGTCCTCCTTGTTCATTTTTCTTTTCTGCTTTTTCTCTCTTTTGGAGAGGAGTTTTCTTCGACAGGGTTTTTCTCATTTTCTTGATATTTTAGAGTTTTTATGTTTTGTACATGAGTACCTCATCAAGCCTTGTTGTCGGAACCCATATTTTTGATATTTTCATTGATTTGTTCCTCCCTAAGTTGCACTTAATGGGGGGTGTTGGTGTGAATGTAACGCCCGTCGTGCAAACCCCAAAGAACAATCAAATAAAGAATGCAAATATATATATATTTTTTAAAGAAAAATAAATAATCAATATACCAAATATTAAATGATTATATACATGCACATATACTTCATTTCATTACAATACAAATAACATAATCGACTATGTTCTTTGGGGCACACGAGGTCACATTGAAATGAACATTACCAAACATCAACTCATAAGATATCATTCTAAGTACAAAGGAACTATTAATGACAACATTAGATATATTAATATATATATACATAGTGTCTATCATAAGGTAAAACCATAAAGAATCTCATAGCCAAATAAGGATACAAGTTTGAAATTTACATTACAACATCTTTTAAATATACAACATATCCATACACATAATTTACATCATGATTCCAAATCATGTGGGGTGAATACAATATACAAGATTATCAAAATACATAGAGATCAACTGATACAATTCTTCAAAAGGATGAGACTGAGCCAACGAACGTTGATGGGGAACCCAACGGTGTGCGGAGCACATTCCACCCGACCACGCCCGTGCTAAGAGGTGATAAAGAAGTAACTCTGAACAAGACTGTCAACTGAAGTACAAACATACAAGAAGTACCAACATAGATCCATAACACAATACTCCAATTTGCAATGAACAAACAATAACATCATATCACAGTACCATAAAAGTACAAGATAATAAATCAAATATAAATGAGATCACAAAGTACACTAAAGATGTATTAAACAATAAACATAAATCAATTTAAATCAATTCAAACAACAATCTAAACCAACTCCCATAACCTTCTTCCAGAGGAACACAATAAAATAAAACACATGGGTAACTAGGGGAGAGTGTCATCACATAGTCCTACATGGGCTATCCTGTGCTCTTCCTCCCAACTGGAGGAGCCAGTCCCATCTATGGCTATCCTGTGCCCTTCCTCCCAACTGTAGGCGCCGGTCCATAGGTTGACTCATGTGGACCCGTAAACCTCTCGTGAAGACAAGGTCACGACCTTGCCGACCACGGCCTTCTCAGCCTTCCATTAGTCTGCGGAAGCACTAATGAAGATGAGGCATCCATTTTTTAAATCTTATAATGATATTACTACCCAACCCTCCTAAGTTAATTATTAGGTTTTCACTTGATTAATAACTCACTCGTGGGTTATCCTGTGCCCTTCCCCTTAAGCGGGGCGCCGACCCCCACGAGGAGCCACTCTCCCTAGAAACCCAATCAAAACCAAAAAGAAACAGGGGGTTGTACCATTCCAATCATAAACATTGAAATGCAACAAAAAAATAATACACGAGGCATGACCCATCTCGCAAATTAAATACCATAACAAAATCTCACAACTCAGTACACCCCAATTGTAAAACATAACAGAAACTCATGATAAAAAGATATAAAATCAACAAAAATCATGGAAGACTACGGTATAACACAAATGGGGTTCCCACATCAATGAACTCACAATGTCCCAAACCCAACAAGTCTACAAGACTCAACTTCATAAACATAAAAATAAAAAAGATAACTTATTTAATTCCATATTAAATTCCATTTCCACCATATACACATTAAAATTAAGAATTAAACAATCAATGCTGATATAAATTCACAAATTGCCTTTTTACTATATCATCCTATCAAAGTTCATAATTTGACAAATTAATAGAGATTCCTTTCTATTTTCATAATTTCACTAATTTTTTTTTGTTTTATTCCAAACCAGAAAAAGAAACCATCTTTTTATAGATAGAATTAGTTAATTAATTTAACAGCGAAATTGTGACTTATAAGATATAATTAAATGAATTAATAAATATATAAATATATATATATATATATATATATATATATATATTTACAAATACATAAACATACATTATAATTTAGAAAAGAGAATTTTCATTTTAAAAAAGTAAAGCACATTTTTCAAGTTCTATTTTTTTTTTTTTTTGAATGGGAACGGACCATCCAAAAGCCACGGGGTTTATACCCAGCTGCAGACAGTCTACGGACTATTCGTGGTAGTCCGTAGGACTGCCGTGGACAGTCCGCAGACTGCCGCACGGGCGCCAATACCGACTAGGTGGTGGGTATGGCCGAGGCCGAACCACCACTCAACCAAGTTTTTTTTTTTATAATACCAAAACAAAAGCCAATAAGGCCGACGGCGAAATTCAAACTTTTAAAAATAAATTTTCATTCAATATTTATATATATAGGTGTATATATATATACATATGTATATACACATATATATATATACTGTATTTAAAATATTTTGAAAAATAGTGAATAATAATCAATTTTACCAGTTACTGTACATATATACATTTATACACATAATCCATTTGTAAAATATATATAAACACAACCCTGAATTCACAGTAAGGAAATTATTCTTAAATTGATTTAAAACAAAACTACAGTAGTACTGTTCTTTTCCAGAATCCCAACAAAATTTCATTTTGAATAAACAACAATCCCGAACCCCAGTAAAATTTCCTTGATTGAATAACAGTCCAAAAACAATCCTAAAGATTCAAAGATTTTCTTTCCACATGCAGTAAATTTGAAATCCCAGGAGAAAATTTCATTCACAAAGAACAATTCTTGTTTCATTTGATGCTACAGAAAGCAGATAAAAAAGAAGAAGAAGGAGAACCTGGTGTCCTGTTCCTGAAGAAAAAAAAACTATAGAAGCTTTATCCTCTTTGCAGATCAAATCCTTCACTACCGATTGTTTCCAGCAACATATCCAAAATTCTCTCTCAAACTTCAACCTTATTCTTCAATAAATCCTCCAGAATAATAGAAAAAGAATGCAATACTACGACAGAAAAAGTGAATGCCAAATTTCTCCAGAATCTGCTGGAAAGAGAATGCAACCTCCTACCCAGAAAAATCCCCTAAATAAAATCAACACTCAAAAAACCTCTTCCGTTTCCTCTTCCCATGAATACCAAAAGTCACTTCTCCAAAAATAAAATTTAAATACATTCAAATCCACAAAATTGAGCTTTTTATTTGTTTATTTATTTATCATCTCCACAAACACTTGAATTAAATAATTACATGCACATTAAAATAATTACAATCAACCATTTGCAAATTTTTCTTCAAAATAAATTTAATATTTTTCGCAAACTAATACAGCATTTATTTATTTATTAATTACTTTATGCTTTATTTTATTAATTGTTTAATTATTTAAATCACAATATAAAATCATACACCACATTAGATAAGTCATAAAATCACAATAACATACAAATACTAACGTAACAACAAAGTGGCTATGACCAAGACACACAAAACCAAAAAGGTACAAGACAGTTGACACCTTGGAACGGAGTTACTTCTATGTCACCTTTGTTCAACTTCCTGCCGTTGGGTTGTTTCAATGCTCGCCCAAACCTATCGAAATAGGTGGAATTCAGTCTTATTCCTACAAATCCTGCATCCAACTAGGTGATACACAACATATATATATATAATCAATTACAAAGCATCATGAGAAGGATTTGCAGTGTAGCAAGGCGCTCGCAAACGAGTGATGCTACCTGTCCCCTCACCAAATCATATCATCATCTACCGCCTTATAAAATTACATTAATTTGCATCAATATCATCAGTTACTATTCTCTAGTCTACTGCATTCCAATTAACCCATCACAACAATCGTAATAAAAATGTCACTATAATATCCATGGAATCATAAGAGTAATATAATCAGTAATAATCTAAGCTACCACAACATAATATCAACAGTATCATCAAAACCACAATGTGCCAAACAAAACCAAAGAGAATGTCAAGAACAAGCAGTAACATGAGGGGTATTACATCCCCCCCCTAGAATTCGGCTTACTCTTGGAAGCCAGTAAAAAGATAAGGATAAGAATCCCTGATACGAGAGGCATCCTCCCATGTGGCTGAAGCCTCATCATTCGGGTCCAACTGAACCTGCACCTGATCAATTTATTTGCCTCTGAGGGTAAGTCACCGACGCTGAAGCACGGCCACGGGCTCGAGTGCCAGCTACGCATCCTCAACCTGAAGAGCATTCCAATCAAGAACATGAGTAACATCAGGAAATTACGGTCTAAGAACAAAAACATGAAATACATCGTGAATCCGCGACAAGCTAGGTGGCAAAGCTAAACGGTAAGCAACAGGTCCAATGCGCTCTAACACCTCAAAGGGTCCAATGAAGTGAGGCGCAAGCTTCGAACCCTTTCCATAACGAATAGGGCTCTTCCACGGGTGCACTCGAAGGAACACCTGCTCACCCACTGTAAACTGCCGATCAACTCTATGAGCGTCATCATACTTCTTTTGTCTATACTGAGTAGCTACAAGATGCTCTCGAATGCGAGCCACCTGCTGCTCCATATCTTTAAGCATTTTGGGTCCAAGAAGCACCTTGTCCTCCAACTGATCCCAACTCAAAGTAGTACGACAAGGACGACCGTACAAAGCCTAAAAAGGAGCCATACCAATAGAACTATGGTACCCATTGTTATATGCAAACTCAACCAAGTACAGATAGTCCTCCCAACGTGATTGCTGATCCATGACATACATATGAAGCATATCCTGTAGCACCTGGTTAACTCTCCCAGATTGACCATCAGTCTCAGGATGGAAGGCAGAACTGAAATTCAACTTTGTTCCCAAAGACTGTTGCAAAGATGTCCACAATGCAGACATGAACATCGAATCTCTGTCAAAAATGATCCTTTGTGGTATCCCATGCAGTCTAACTATATCATTCATGAACACCTTAGCAACATAAGATGTCGTATATGAAGATCGAATAGGAGAAAAATGAGCTACCTTAGTCAATCTGTCAACTGTGACCATAATAGCATCATGTCGTCTAGATGACATAGGCAACCCAACAATGAAATCCATGGAAATAACATCCCATTTCCATTTCAGAACAAGGGGAGGCTGTAGCAACCCTGCTAGATGATGATGTTCAGCTTTTACTCTCTGACATTCAAGACATCGAGCCACAAAGTCAGCGATATCCCACTTCATTCTTGACCAAAAATAAAGCGAACGCAGATCCGCATACATTTTCTTAACTCCAGGATGTGCTGCGTAAGGTGCCCGATGACCTTCTGTCAAAATCAAGGTACAAAGACCCTCAGAAGGAGGTACATACAACCGCCCAGAGAAACACAAAGCACCATCCAAATCCAACGAATAACCAACAAATTTCCCCTCCAAAGCTCTACCTGATTCCACCTCATCTTTCACCTCAGAATACCAACTATCTAAAGGAAGGGCTGTGATAATTTGACTCTTCAAATCCACCTCAAGAGACATTGCAGAAACCTCATGCCTACGTCGACTTAGAGCGTCTGCCACTACATTTTCCTTACCCTGAATATACTTAACCTCAAAATCATATTCACACAAAAATTCCATCCACCTCCTCTGTCTTGCATTCAAATTTAGCTGTGTGAAGATATATTGTAAACTCTGATGATCTGTCTGCAACTCGAACTGGTGCCCTAACAACAAGTGCCTCCACCTCACAAGAGCATGAACAACTGCGGCCAATTCAAGGTCATGTGTGGGATAATTGAGTTCATGATCCTTTATTTTTCGAGATTCATAGGCGATCACTCTCCCATCCTGCATCAACACAGCTCCAAGACCCTCCAAAGAGGCATCAGTACAAACCACGAAATCACCTGAAGGATTCGGCACTGCCAAAATTGGAGCACTAGTCAGTTTTTCCTTAAGGGTTTGGAAAGCTAACTAACACTGCTCTGACCAAAGAAATTTCTTTCCTTTCCTCTAAAGTGATGTGATAGGATGCGCAATCCTCGAAAAGCCCTACACGAACTGCCGATAATACCCAGCTAGCCCCATGAAACTGTGAATTTCTGAGACATTAGTGGGCACAGGCCAATCTATGATAGCCTGGATCTTAGCAGGATCCACAGATATTCCCTCACCAGAAATCACATGGCCCAAATACTGAACTTCAGTCTTATAAAAGTCACACTTTGCTAGATTGGCATACAACTGGTTATCCCTTAAGCATTGCAAAACCTGCTTTAGGTGCACCTCATGTTCCTCCATAGACTTAGAATAAACCAAAATATCATCAAGAAACATGAGGATGAACCTATCCAAGTAAGTTTGAAACACCCCATTCATTAGACTCATAAAGACTGAAGGTGCATTCATTAACCCGAACGACATCACTGTGAACTCGTAGTGTCCGTATCGAGTGCGAAATGTAGTTTTATGAATGTCGGCCTCTGCTATCCGCAACTGATGATACCCTGATTTAAGGTCGATCTTGGAAAATACCTTTGCCCCTTTTACCTGATTGAAGAGGTCATCAATCCTGGGAAGGGGATAATGATTCTTTACTGTTACCTTGTTCAATTGTCGGTAATCGATATAAAGATGGAGAGAACCATCCCTCTTTTTGACAAAGATCACTGGTGCTCCCCAAGGAGAAACACTAGGGTGGATAAACCCCTTAGCCAACAATTCTTCCAATTGTAGATGAAGTTCTTGGAGTTCCTGCATGGTCATCCTATATGGAGCCCGAGAGATAGGCTCAGCTCCAGGCACCAGATCTATCTTGAAATCCACCTCTCGCTTAGGAGGCATACCTAGAATCTCACTAGGGAAAACATCGAAAAACTCTACAAGGAGAGGGTAATCATTCAATGACACCTCACAGCTAACCTCAGACTCAAGGTCACTAACCAATACTACAAAGAGCTGACAACCCTGATGAAAACACCTTTTTAATTGCATAGCTAAGATCATTCTCAAAGAAACAGGCCTTTGAACACCCACTATTTCCACCTCTTTTCCAAAATCATCCACACACCGCACTGCTTTACAGCAACGATATATCAAAGCACAATGTGAGCTTAACTAATCCATGCCCAAGACTACATCATAAGAACCAAGTGGAAGAATTCTAAGGTCCACCTTAGTCGACATTGCCCCAACTCTAACCTACAACCCTGCACCAGCTTCTCGACCATAACTTTAGATCCTGAAGCTAATTCAACTTGCCACTTTTTGCTTTGCTTAATTGCCCCCAGTTTACATTGCTCAACAACTAAAGGAGATATCAAAGAATCAGATGCACCAGAATCAAAGAATACTGAAATGTTAGAATTATGCAATAAACCTGTAGTCTCAACGATGGTGCTCTGATGATCCACCTGACGATTATCCACTGTTGCGAAGACTCAGTGAGATCTCCCTACGTCTCCCACTGTTGGCTTAGACATAGCTGGTTTCTGACTAAACTCTGAAGCGCTCTTCTGAGGACACATCCTAGCAATATGCCCCTGTTGCCCACACGAGAAACATCCAGAACCTCGACCAAAACCTCTTCCCCTAGATGGAGCATTCAATTACTGGAAGCTCCCACAACTAGGTAGAGACTGAAAACTCAATGCAGGCTGCTCCTGATGTGCACGATTTCGGTTCTGATCCCTGCGAAACTGAAAGTGGCCACCCTATTGAGAAGTAGAATTCTTGTGCTTCGACTGAGATTGCTACTGTTGACCCCATTTTGAAGGCAAAAAATGGCTCTTAGAAGGTCCTGCTGCCTGTGTCTGACCCCCTTGGGTACTAGTTCTAGGAGTGGGCACACTACCAATATGCACTCCTACATGACCACCCAATGCCATAGCTAATTTTTCTTCCACCAAGTGAGCCTTCTCGACAGCAACTTCCATGGTCTTCGGTTCGAAGACTCGTATGCCACCATTGATGCGAGCGTTCAAGCCTCGAACAAAATGTTGTACCAACATCCCTTCATCATGACTAATCCCTGCATACTGTTTCAGTTCATAGAAGCATTGTTCATACTGTTCTACTGACATTGCCATTTGCTTAAGATCATGGAATTCATCTGCCCTGCGCTGCCTCCAATGATCTGAGAGGAAGCGATCCCTAAACCTTTCCAAGAAAAACTCCCAAGTGACCATACTGATATCCATATGCAACTTCTGCTCCTCAAGCTACCACCAAGTGGACGCAAAACCCCGCAAATGCATAACAACACATCGAGCCTTGGTATTACTACCGTAGGGGTGCATTGCGAAGCATCAGCCCAAATCAATTAATCAAGTCTCGGCTTCCAACCCTCCTCCAGAACCATCGAAGGTGGGTGGATGAGCTCTCATTAAATCCCTCATATGGCCTACTAATAAAGCATACTGATCAACTAAAGCTCCCCTATGCCTTGGAGACCTTTCTCTTTCTCTCTCAACCGGCTGACCCCCATCAGGTTTAGGACCCAATCTATCAAGAAGCTCACCCAGAAGACGCTGCAACTGACCATCCAATTCTGGCTACTCCGGATTTTGTCCACCGTCTGATGAATTGTTTGAGAATTCTGTCGCTCCTCAGACTTAGGACCATGAGAACTTGGCGGTGAAGGACTCGGTTGGTTGGCCCCACGGCCACCACCTCGGCCTCTCCCTCGGCCTCTACCCCTACCTCTACCTCTGCCTCTAGGCATGCTTTTGCACAACAAGACAAAGGTACATATGAGCTCAAGAGAAAAATGCAAAGGTTGCCTAATGGACAATACTACCCAGAGACCCCAGCGTTTGCAACCTTGGCTCTGATACCAAGTTGTAACGCCCGCCGTGCAAACCCCAAAGAACAATCAAATAAAGAATGCAAATATATATATATATATATATTTTTAAAGAAAAATAAATAATCAATATACCAAATATTAAATGATTATATACATGCACATATACTTCATTTCATTACAATACAAATAACATAACTGACTATGTTCTTTGGGGCACACGAGGTCACATTGAAATGAACATTACAAAACATCAACTCATAAGATATCATTCTAAGTACAAAGGAACTATTAATGACAACATTAGATATATTAATATATATACATAGTGTCTATCATAAGGTAAAACCATAAAGAATCTCATAGCCAAATAAGGATACAAGTTTGAAATTTACATTACAACATCTTTTAAATATACAACATATCCATACACATAATTTACATCATGATTCCCAATCATGTGGGATGAATACAATACACAAGATTATCAAAATACATAGAGATCAACTGATACAATTCTTCAAAAGGATGAGACTGAGCCAACGAACGTTGATGGGGAACCCAACGGTGTGCGGAGCACATTCCACCCGACCACCCCCGTGCTAAGAGGTGATAAAGAAGTAACTCCGAACAAGACTGTCAACTGAAGTACAAACATACAAGAAGTACCAACATAGATCCATAACACAATACTCCAATTTTCAATGAACAAACAATAACATCATATCACAGTACCATAAAAGTACAAGATAATAAATCAAATATAAATGAGATCACAAAGTACACTAAAGATGTATTAAACAATAAACATAAATCAATTTAAATCAATTCAAACAACAATCTAAACCAACTCCCATAACCTTCTTCCAGAGGAACACAATAAAATAAAACACATGGGCAACTAGGGGAGAGTGTCATCGCATAGTCCTACATGGGCTATCCTATGCTCTTCCTCCCAATTGGAGGCGCCGGTCCCATCTATGGCTATCCTATGCTCTTCCTCCCAATTGGAGGCGCCGGTCCCATCTATGGCTATCCTATGCCCTTCCTCCCAATTGGAGGCACCGGTCCATAGGGTGACGCATGCGGAGCCGTAAACCTCTCATTAAGACGAGGTCACAACCTTGCCGACCACGGCCTTCTCAGCCTTCCAGTAGTCTGCGGAAGCACTAATGAAGACGAGGCATCCATTTTTAAAATCTTATAATGATATTACTACCCAACCCTCCTAAGTTAATTATTAGGTTTTCACTTGATTAATAACTCACTCATGGGTTATCCTGTGCCCTTCCCCTTAAGCGGGGCGCCGGCCCCCACGAGGAGCCACTCTCCCTAGAAACCCAACCAAAACCAAAAAGAAACAGGGGGTTGTACCATTCCAATCATAAACATCGAAATGCAACAAAAAAATAATACACGAGGCATGACCCATCTCACAAATTAAATACCATAACAAAATATCACAACTCGGTACACCCCAATCGTAAAACATAACAGAAGCTCATGATAAAAAGATATAAAATCAGCAAAAATCACAATCCTCTAGAAGACTACGGTATAACACAAATGGGGTTCCCACATCAATGAACTCACAATGTCCCAAACCCAACAAGTCTACAAGACTCAACTTCATAAAAACAAAAATAAAAAGATAACTTATTTAATTCCATATTAAATTCCATTTCCACCATATACACATTAAAATTAACAATTAAACAATCAATGCTGATATAAATTCACAAATTGCCTTTTTACTATATCATCCTATCAAAGTTCATAATTTGACAAATTAATAGAGATTCCTTTCTATTTTCATAATTTCACTAAATTTTTTTTATTTTATTCCAAACCAGAAAAAGAAACCATCTTTTTATAGACATAATTAGTTAATTAATTTAATAGCGAAATTGCAACTTATAAAATATAATTAAATGAATTAATAAATATAAATATAAATATAAATATATATATATTTATTTACAAATACATAAACATACATTATAATTTAGAAAAGAGAATTTTTGTTTTAAAAAAGTAAAGCACATTTTTCAAGTTCCATTTTATTTTTTTTTGAATGGGAATGGACCATCCAAAAGCCACGAGGTTTATACCCGGCCACGGACAGTCTATGGACTATTCGTGGCAGTCCGTAGGACTGCCGTGGACTGTCTGCAGACTGCCCCACAGGTGCCAATACCGACTGGGTGGTGGGTACGGCCGAGGCCGAACCACCACTCAACCAAGGTTTTTTTTTTTATAATACCAAAACAAAAGCCAGTAAGGCCGACGGCGAAATTCAAACTTTTAAAAATAATTTTTCATTCAATATTTATATATATATAGGTGTATATATATATCTAATATATATATATATATAGGTGTATATATATATATATCTAATATATATATATATACATATATATATACATAGCCGGTATTGGCATGGTGTGATGGTTTATAGGTGGCATTGTTGTTCCTGCCACCAAGGTTCAAACCCCGTTGGGGTGTTATTGTTGAATGGTTGTATCCGGTTCATAGCTCCGGTCAAAAGCGTTTACCCCTTGAATAAAAAAAAAATATATATATATATATATATATACTGTATTTAAAATATTTTGAAAAACAGTGAATAATAATCAATTTTACCAGTTACTGTACATATATACATTTATACATAGAATGCATTTGTAAAATATATATAAACACAATCCCAAATTCACAGTAAGGAAATTATTCTTAAATTGATTTAAAACAAAACTACAGTAGTACTGTTCTTTTCCAGAATCCCAACAAAATTTCATTTTGAATAAATAACAATCCCGAACCCTAGTAAAATTTCCTTGATTGAATAACAGTCCAAAAACAATCCTAAATATTCAAAGATTTTCTTTCCACACGCAGTAAATTTCAAATCGCAGGAGCAAATTTCATTCACAAAGAACAATTCTTGTTTCATTTGATGCTACAAAAAGCAGATAAAAAAAAGGAGAACCTGGTGTCCTGTGCCTGAAGAAAAAAAATTTGTAGAAGCTTTATCCTCTTTGCAGATCAAATCCTTCACTACCGATTGTTTCCAGCAACAGATCCAAAATTCTCTCTCAAACTTCAACCTTATTCTTCAATAAATCCTCCAGAATAATAGAAAAAGAATGCAATACTACGACAGAAAAAGTGAATGCCAAATTTCTCCAGAATCTGCTGGAAAGAGAATGCAACCTCCTACCCAGAAAAATCCCCTAAATAAAATCAACACTCAAAAAACCTCTTCCGTTTCCTCTTCCCATGAATACCAAAAGTCACTTCTCCAAAAATAAAATTTAAATACATTCAAATCTACAAAATTGAGCTTTTTATTTGTTTATTTATTTATCATCTCCACAAACACTTGAATTAAATAATTACATGCACATTAAAATAATTACAATCAACCATTTACAAAATTTTCTTCAAAATAAATTTAATATTTTCGCAAACTACTACAACATTTATTTATTTATTAATTACTTTATGCTTTATTTTATTAATTATTTAATTATTTAAATCACAATATAAAATCATACACCACATTAGATAAGTCATAAAATCACAATAACATACAAAGACTAACGTAACAACAAAGTGGCTATGACCAAGACACACAAAACCAAAAAGGTACAAGACAGTTGACACCTTGGAACGGAGTTACTTCTATGTCACCTTTGTTCAACTTCCTGCCGTTGGGTTGTTTCAATGCTCGCCCAAACCTATCGAAATAGGTGGAATTCAGTCTTATTCCTACAAATCCTGCATCCAACTAGGTGATACACAACATATATATATATATATATATATATATATATATATATATATATATATATATATATATATATATATATATATATATATATATATATATATATAATATATATAATCAATTACAAAGCATCGTGAGAAGGATTTGCAGTGTAGCAGGGTGCTCGCGAATGAGTGATGCTACGTGTCCCCTCACCAAATCATATCATCATCTATCACCTTATAAAATTACATTAATTTGCATCAATATCATCAATTACTATTCTCTAGTCTACTGCATTCCAATTAACCCATCACAACAATCGTAATAAAAATGTCACTATAATATCCATGGCATCATAAGAGTAATATAATCAGTAATAATCTAAGCTACCACAACATAATATCAACAGTATCATCAAAACCACAATGTGCCAAACAAAACCACAGAGAATGTCAAGAACAAGCATTAACATGAGGGGTATTACAGTGAATAAGTCTTGTACCTATTGAATTCTTTTACTAGGGACTTATGGGAGTTAATTCACATGTTAAGTTTACTTAGGATATAAGCATTTTCTAGAAGTCTTAGTTTTCTTATCTAGACTTCACATCATCCTAGGTAGTTATGAGTTAGTTGTCTTATGTGATAGGATTAAGACACTTGTCATGATCTTGTTGTATCCTATCTCTCATCCTTGTCTTTATAAGCAAGACATCTCTAGCATATTTTGCATTGTATTGTATAGCATATTGATCATATTGTATCATAATTCTTGTTTAGTGGAATAGAATCTTCAATTGTTGCTTCTCTCTATCTCTTGTGGAGGTTATTTGGTGTTGCAAATTGAAGATATTGGTTGTTCACTTCAACACAATGTCCATATAACAGTAAAATTGAATCCAAAACCGTAAGACTAAATCTTCAACATCAAAGGAATGCAAAGCATTCTCCCAGAAAAACTTCAGTACAACTTCCTGAACTAGAAACACTTAAGTACCTTGTGGAGGTCAGATCCTTCTTTCAACAATACATAATTCATCAAGAACATTAGGAGAGATAAAAATACATACTATAGACCTTTAGTATTATCTCTCTATTATCAGTCATGCTTCTAATACTCATATAAATAAATCTTTATAAAAACAACTTTGATAACAAAAATAGTGTATTATGCAATTTTTCTTGTCATGGAACAAGGCATGAAATTCAACCATGAAAATTTGTAACTCTTCTTTAGATAAGCCATGACATTCAACTTCAATTAATCTTCTCTATATAAGACATGCCATCCAACTATAAACTTTAGCAACCATCAAATAAGGCATGCCATCCAATGACAACCAACAATCAACAATCTCCTCAAGTGTTGACATCAATGACAACCAACAATCAACAATCTCATCAAATGTTGGCATCAATGACAACCACTGCCAACAAGATGAGTGAACACCTATTGGTTGAGGTTTTGAATGTGGCTATCTTGTTGGCATTCTTGATGTAAGCCACTTAACCAAGTTGGTTTGGGAAATGACAAAACACTCAGAGAAATATTATCTTCAAATTGACACGATAAAGTATCTACCACAATATTTTCTTGGATTTTTTTGTAATTAAGCTCATAGTCATAACCCAAAAAATTAGTGGCCCACTTCTATTTATTATAAGAAGAGGTTCACTAATCTAGAGAACATGTGAGGTTGTGATGGTTACTTTTAATGCAAAAAGTTTTTTTGATAAGGTATGGTTACTATTTGTGAACGACATGCAGTATGTAAGCATTTCCTTCTCATCAATGGAATGAGAAATATTTTTTCCAATGAGGGTCTTTCTTGTGAAATCAAGGGGTCGCCCTTATTGCACCACAATAGTTCCCAATTCATAGATTTAAGCATCACTTGTAATGAAATTTTTTTAGATAAATTTGGTATAGCAATAATTGGGGTTGTGAACATAACTCACTTAAGTATCTTGAAGACCAATTTGGTAGTTGCAAACAACTAGAATGAATATTTCTTCAACATGAATATGAGGTGTTAATTTTACCATAGTTCTTGAATTTTTTTTTGTAATATCATGTAATGCCAAGAAATATATGCTAGAGGATTTTTAGGGTTATGGTTTTTGGCCATTTTTTCATGGTTTTAATCTTTATAGGACCCATCTTAAATTATTTAGAAACAATATTCCCAAGGTACTTGATCTTAGTCTAACCAAAGAAAAATTTAGGGTGTTTGGTAAATAATTGGTTAACATCAAGGCTTTGAAGGGTGTGGTCAAGGTGCATGAGGTGTTTATCCTAGGTGTAACTATAAGTAAGGATATCATTAAAAATACGAGGATGAATCACCAAAATAATGAGTATAAAATATTATTCATAAAACTCTAGAATGTGGATGGTGCATTAGTGAGGCCAAATGACACGGTGAAAAATTCATAATGATCATCATGAATGTGGAAGGAAATTTTAAAAATATCCCCTTCTTTGATGTCGATATTATGATAGTCTAACCATAAATCTATCTTGGATAAAAAATTGGCACCGTGGATTTCATCTAAGAGATCATCAACCACTAGAATTAGAAATTTATCCTTGATGGTGATTTTATTTAGCTCTCAAAAATTTATGCAAAGTCACCAAGACCCATGTTTTTTCACACCAAGAGGCCTAGGGATGAGTAAGAGCTAGTGATAGGCTAAATAACCCCTTGGAATAGAATCCCTTGGGTTAATTTTTTTATTTGTCTTTTGCAAGAATAGGTATCAATTTGAGTGAATGCTCAAAGGCATACTCTTGGGTATAACATGAATTGCATGATATTCAAGGAATAGTGGTGATAATTCATTTGATTCTAAAAAGGTAGGTGCATGGAAATAAAAATTTCCTAGAGGTCCTTGGGTGGGTGATGCATAGAGGATTCCTTGAGCTAAATAAATAATAGTTGGGCAATAATCCCGTGCAACCCATTTTTGAGTAACTTTTTCTTGTGATGAGAGGTATTAATAGTACTATATCTAGGTGTGAAGCCTTGTAAGGTATGTTATTGTCTGTATGTGAATTGCATCTAGATTTCAAAATTCACAAAAAATAGGACCACAAGTGTGGAGCCATTGGATTCAAGAAACAATATCACAACCTCCTAGGAAAAAGGGGGAAATATGCCAAATTTGAGAATGTAGTCCCCATGTAGATGCGAATGTTTCAACACTTAACTTTACATGGTAAGGTTCCATCATTAAAAATTATTATTTCAAATTCAATACAAGGGTGGATAAAATATTATTTTTGTTTTGCTAATTTGTGTTCAATAATCTTATGAATGCTTTCTAAAGCAATGGGAACTAGTTTCTTAAAAAATCTTTTGACCTTCATGGTTTGGAGAGTTAAAATTATAGCCAATGCATGAATGGATATTTTAAGAGGATCGTCAACACTTGAATATTCAACCACAAGATCTACTCCTCATCCTAGGATTCTTTGGTGACTTCCCCTTCATTTACCTCAAGTGGATTCTACATCAAGAAAATATAAATTTTATTTGACACAATGATGACTAGGAGTAAATTTTTTATCACAATTATATCACAACCATTTTTTATGATCTCATAATGTTTCTTTAGTGAGACATTGTAGAAGTGTGGAACTCAAGTTCAAAGTGGAAACAAGATAATTCGCCATATTAGGCTTGGATAAGGTGAAATTAAAGAAGTAACACTGATTTGTTAATTTATAGCAAACCAATGTTTGCTTTTGTACCCTTAGGTTTGAAAATTTTAACCTAAGCCTAAATTTCCTTTATAAGGTCAATTATGAAATTTTGATGAAGAAATCATCTATTAGGCCTTCAAATTTTGTTGGCAAGATTGGTGGTCATATATAGAACTAGGTTGCCATGATTTGGCTAGAGCTTCTATAAAATATTTATAGACACTAGGGCTAAAGAAAACTAAAATAAACTCTATGAGTTAGTCCAAATAGCTTTAGGATTGGAATTCTTATACCATTTGTACCATTAGATTGATTCCTTTTCTAAGTTAAATTAGGTAATAAGGACCATTTTACCCCAAGGATTACTATGGAGAGTAAAATATTGTTCAACACGATAGATTCAACTAGCAAGGTTTGTACCCTCAAATATGGGGAAATCAATTTTGGGTCTTCGAGGAATGTTGTTGTAGTGAGAATTAGAGTCCTTATGATCAAAGTGGTATTGCAAGGATCCAAGACCAATTATACAATTGAGAGATTTAGTTAGGGAGGATATATGAGATTCAAATTCCTCCAAATAAGAGATTTAGTAAGGGAGGAGATGTAAGACTCAAAGTCCTCCAATTTAGTAATTATTATAGCCTCCATTTCTATGGAGCAGGGTTCCACCATTAGGATGGGTCCCAAATTGGTTGAAAAAAGGTTTCTCAACGTTATATGCAAAAATTATTAGTTTGAATCTAGGGGATTCAAATGGGATACATAGTCTAATGAAGATTTTTTTAAATACAAACTTGTTTTTACCTAGGGATATTTGAAATTTTAGATCCATATGGGTTGAAAATGTGGCTAATTTTTCTGATTTGTTACCCAATGAAGAGTTATATGCAATACCCCATATGTTTGGCAAGATTGTCTTGTCAAAGATTTGATGTGAAGAAACAACCTCATTAATCATAATATAGATGAAATTAACGATCACCATTGATCATAATATGGTTTTGAATTGTATATTGTCAAAGTCAGGCACAACAATCATTGGTGGTGGTGTTCTCTAAGTTCAAATGGGCTAGGGTGGGAATATAGAATGAAAAGTAAGAAATACATCTATATGGAGGGCTTAGTATGTGAGCTTTTAGATGTATTGATCCAAACAAACCAAGTATGATGCAAATAACTTCGCATGTCCAACTGCTTGCCAGTGCATCATAGGTTATAGAAAATCAGTGGCTTTATAGAACGGGGTTCAAAAATACCTATGGGTTCTTCCAATATATTTGATGGTACATGAAAGGACAAAACTATATACAAAAGGCTATCAAATGGTGTGGTTTTAGAGGGAAACCCCTCTACCCTTCATTGGAAACTAGATGAGGAATTTATCTTATCTAGAAAAATAGCTCTTCTATGATAGTTGAAAACCCCTAGTAAAGGGTCTCTATCTTCAAAATAAAATAAAAATAAAAGAGAAAAAAATCAGTGTAAAATTTTAGTGTTGATACTTCTATAACCACTTTCTAATAACCGATATTTGAAGCAAGCAAGGTGAGTGCATATGTTGGATAGTTGTATCAGGCCCTAAACAAAACATATTATAATAAAAAAAAATCCTAGAAAGAGCCTTGATACCAAATGTTACAATCCTTTCTACAAGAGATTAGTTACATAATATATACCAAAAATAATTGATATAAATATAAACAAAGGAACAATATTGCATTGAAATGACATTCACATTACATTGTATCATTGAAATCTTTAAGTGGGCAACATCCTAGACCAAGCTTAATAGAATATAATTCATGGATGATCCATTCTACTATTAAACCCTTTATTTATAATAATTCTAATTACTTCCCAAGCATGTGGGATAACCCAATTTAGAAAAAGGGAAGACTCACAAAGCATACACATTTGATGCTTTTATTAATAAATATTAATGCAAAAGTAATTAATTAGGAAGAAATAGTTAGGGTCGCAAGCTAATAGTCTCTTTGACTCAAGCAAGTTATTAGAAAAGATACGTGTCACAATAGAACTTCCTACATTAGATGAGGATGGCTCCATATTTCTAAAACCAAAGGAACTATTGTACAAGTGCACCAAGAAACTTTGTGGTCAAGCTATCAAAGATAATTTAGTCCAATATAATGGCCTACAACCCAAAGATGCTACATGGGATCCAACTAGCATTTTATTTAATTTTATTCATATCAAGCTTTAAGGACTTCTTTTTTTAAGGAGGCAATATTAGGAACCCCTAGTCTTATGTGTATTAGATATTAGTTAGTATAAGTTGAGTAAATATGCTTTGTAACTTTCCCATATGATAAACTAGAATAAAAGTAGTTATCCCACATGCATGTGTTAGTAGTTATCATATTTACTTGAACTCTATATATTATAATAAATTTATAAAACATCTTTAGTAATGTAATTATAGTTTATTCTCTATTGATAGGATTTCCATGTTGAAATGGCACTATGAAGATAATAAAAAAGCTTTTTATTTCTCTCATTTTTGCATTTATCTATGTGTATTCTCTTTATTTTGATTGTGAGTTCATTACTAGTAGCAGTTGAGATTCCAAAACTCAAAGTTAGTGTTATTAAACTTCCCAATCTCCATTTGAGATGTGTCAATGATTCTCTATTCTTAGAAGAAAAAAATCATTGCATGTAGAGCTCCCCAACAAACAAGGATTAGTACAGTAGTCTCTCCTCATACAAATCCAACAAGCTAATCAATCTCTAATACCAAATGAAAATAAACAAAAACCAAATCCACACTATGAGAGAAACAATGTGATAAGTTACAAATGCAGGTAATACTCGATAGAAAAATAATAAATAACACAAGATATACCTAATAAAAACCTATAAAGGAATAAACCTAGCTTGAAGTAACCTTAATGTGTTATATGAATAAAGGATTAAAATACAATCATAGAGCACTCATGCTTTCAACAAGAGTTACACGAGATCTTCAACTAAGTCTTCTAGAGATAGTGTGATATCTTAAGCTTGCTTTGAATTCAACATGCAATAAGATGCTCTTGCTTATAATAACCCTAATCCATCTCTTTTTAGTTTTAAACACATCACAATAGGAAACTACTAAGTGGTGTTACAACTAGAGGTGCAAACCATGTAAAATATATAACACATTCTTAATAGATTTTATATAATCCCCTTAATATTTAATCATTCATTTATAAACTTCAGCTAAATCTTAATGTCTAATCATCGCTAATCAACAACGGATATTTAAGCATAAATTGAAGATTTGGATACTTAGACATAAAAGGCATTTTCAATCCTAAAAGAAGAATTGTGAAACATAGAAAACCACATGAAAAAGAAATGGCAAGACAACAAATATTATGGGCTCACATATCACAATAATATATCGTGATATTTTCAAATCCCACCTCACAAATACTATTGAAATTTTGAAAGTCAAAATGTAAGGACTTAATTCCCAAAAATAAGATTCCAATTTATCCTATTGATTTTTTTTCTTCACTCCATGAAACGTGTCCCACTATTATAATTATAAATCATGAAGTCATCTACATAAAACCACTTACTAAAATATATATATATATAATATCTACAACAAAGAAAGTGAATTGTTCGTATTTAATATTGAAATATTAATGTTCCAAATACAATAAAGAAAACAAAAGAGAACCATTTCTAAAGGGCATATACCCATAACAACTTATGGACAATGCAATGACCCTTAAAAAGAAAATGTTGGAACACCATATTGACACAAATGGAAGCATGGAAAACTTAAAAACAATTTCAGATTCGCCCCTAAAAAGAAAATATATTTCCTCTGTAAAAAACACCATAGAACTCTCTTAAAGCATTTATTTATGACAAAACTGAAAAACAGCAGCCATGATCAATGGAATCCATGCCATTGAATAGCACCAGACTGATTAATGTAATGACCAATCTGCAACCATCTTCTTAAACTCCTCAAGATCAACTTTTCCAGTGATTTTCTTGAAATCTGGGTTTTCTTCAATCAAACCCAAATTGAGCAAGATCTTGTAAATATCTGAAGGGCAGATCAATCCATCCCCATTCTTATCAAACAAATCAAACGCCTGTCTTACATTGACATCATTGAATCCATTGCCTTCACATGACAATAAAAATCTGTACATGTTAACAAACTCTGTGAAATTCAGGCAGCCATCTCTGTCTTCATCTGTGCAATCCATCAGACAATCAACTTCCTCTTTCGTCAATTTCACGCCCAATGTTTTCACCAGCAAATTCATCTCTTCTCTGCATAATTTTTCGTCGCCATTTCCGTCGAATTTTCTGAAGAGTGTTTCAAGAAAACCCACATCTTGAATTGGTTCTGCAGAGCTCATTTTGGTCCAGATCAGGGGATGAGGAAAGAAAAAGGGCGGGTTTTATTATCAGAGAAGGGGACAAGGAACGGTTGCCAGCGAGGATGGTTATAACCAAATCAGGACTTTATTATATTACGGTATTATTTTATTCTATTCTTGAGAAATAGTTTTTTTTTTTTTTGAAATATGCTGCTTTCCGTGTGGCAAGTGTCGTTTCTTTATAATAAAACTAATGCAGATGGAAAGAATCTAAAAAGTATGATTTGAAGCAAATTTAAATTAAAAAGTTTAGGGTCATATATAAGATTTTCCTAATGAAATGAGTATAATTTCTAGTGAAGTCATTGTTATGGTTTCTTTTAAGGTATCTAAAAGAGTCGAACAATGAAGACAAATATATGGTTCAAGGTTATCTTTAAATATGTTCTATGAATGAAAGAAGTTATGGATGAAGCAAAACAATAGGTGGATGAATAAATGACATGTTCACTTGAGTGCATGTCTTAATAATAGCAAAGAAATAAAGGTGTTATAGATATGTTTCACAAGTATGTGGGAAAAGGTAGGTATTTGGGAGAAAGAAGAAATATTACCTTGAGGAATTTCATACATTTCTATCATTAACAAAAGACCTATATATGAGCCAATATCCCTTGGAGAGCAAAAATTCTCATAGCTTAGTTAAGGACTAACATCATCTTCAATGTAAAATGGATAGACAGAAAAGACCCAAACAAATGGGAAGAGAAAGCTTGCATCTTAAGCATAACTAGGGCAGTGAAAATAGAAAAGTGATTTATTTTAGAATGTAAAACTTACAATGACATCCAAGTCAAGTACACGAGTAATTTAGTGGTATTGAGGAAGTTCATTATCAAATTGAATAGCAAAAAGATCAACAATTTAGAAAGAAAAATAGCAAAAAAAAATAACATGGTTTGATGCCTCATAGGCTATCTTAGGTCTCATGGACGTTAATTTTTTTATTCTATTCTATTCTAAAATAAAGCATTGAGTGAATTCAGAAGGATTTCCTTCTATGAGAGGAGGGGACTTGAATTTATGGATCTATGAGTGATACTATAATGATAATGTAAGACAATAAAAACAAGCTTGGTCCTTTTAAATTTATTGAAGGAATGTGATGTCCTAATTGGGAGATTGGTTCACTTTTCAAATTTTATATAGTAGAACACAAACCCTAGCACTTTCTAATCACTGAGATCCTAATGTAGGCAAGGTGAGAACATGTAGTAGTTGGGATGTAATTAATAAGTAATTAATTTTACTTACTAGTGGCAAGCTGCATAGTTTACAATTCATGCAAAACCAAAAGATAAACATGTTGACTTTGACGATAAACCTTCTAGAGCACTACATGCTACTAACAAATTTGAATAAGGAATTGTAGATCTTGATTGTTATTCCATCCAATCTTTATTACAATGCTAGTGTAAATATCAATGAGGATCTAGTAGTATAACCTTCAAGAATCCACTTACAATATTAGTACAAAATATTATCTAGTGGTTATGCCTTCTAGATTTACAAACTTATTATGATGTCAATAGAAACCTAATGCATAACTACTGTGATGCTATAATGAAACAATCAACTACTAAAACCTCTTATAAGATCAACAAATAGCAATATATCTAATCAACCAACTAATGTTATGAGAAAAAGGGTTAGTATGAAACCTTTGCACCAAACTATCTTCTTCAATATATTCTTATGACTAATGCATACATTTAATTCATATCCAAATACTAATAATGCACTAATGTTATTCAAATCCCTTAGTATCACTATGATTTATAGTATTAAACACCATTATAGTAGGTGACTATACAATACAAAAATTTTAAATGACAACAATAAAAATTTAAGAAATAACACAACCATTTGCAACATACATGTTATCATGCAAGCCTTCTTTAAAATGTTGCAACAACTATAACAACCATAGTGAATGTTACAAACTCTTTTAATCCTATATAGAAACATATTTAATTGACGTGACTTAGCTTAATATTGGAACAATAATTTGAATAACATATGAAAACTAAGTACAATAGGGAGTAAGGAAGGCACAATAGCAAACTCCTAGATATTGTAAAGTTTCCTACTGGCAATAGCTAGGAAAATGTTGCACTATGATGTTTATATAGTAGCTCATAGAAAGATTGATTTCACAAATATTAATAATTAACCCACAAAGGATGATTAAGAAATATAATGGTTGAAACTCCTTTTGATATTGACTAAAATCCAATATAACCAAATTTGAAATTATGAATCCTTCATAGCAGAAATAATATTGAAAAGTCTATACAAATAAAAATGGAGATATTTTACCAAATTGGAAACCCACAAACAAATTAAAACATTTTTTTAGATCTATAATAGTACAAATTTCTATAGTAGTGGTATAGATCACTAATTTAATGGTATAAATTTTTAGGTCCCAAAACTACTCCACAAACCTAGAACACTTTCTAACTTCAAGAGTAAGGATGTGTCATCAAGAAGGGAAAAAGGAAGTTCATTAATAGATTTTGGATGGTTAAAGGCTAACGATGAGAGTGGGTATACTCTCTCACACTTTAGGATCAACAAAATACAGAAGGGTTTCACAGAGTGTCAATAGTATTTTTCATCAAAAAATATATAGCATGACAACAACAATTAGTATCTATACCCAAATGTACACTTGGCCCTAATATTTGTTACTAGGTCAAGGTCAAATAACTACATAAAACCTCTTATAAAGTTGATACAAGACCTTGTACATGCACCGACACATAATAGTAATATTCTAATCTCTTAAAATGATTTCATTTAACATGACATGCATAGTGGTAAGGTGTAGACGTGTCATACAAAAAACCCAAATAAACAAAAATGCCCCAAAAACATATCACACTTTGAAATTTCTTAGTTTTTTTGCAGTTTCTAACATATTGATATACAAATGGGGGATAAAAGGGAAAAACCTATGCAAACTTTGACCAATGGAGAACCATTAAGAAACATTTCAAATCAATTATCAATAATGGGATAACAAGGACAAAAGGGAAATAAAGGGAAAGTACTCAACCATTTTGTAAAATTTGGGAATACAATTTTGAGTCCTATTAGTGGCTTTGGTTGGGAACATGTGCCTCTTGTAGATATGATGAGGACCTAACTATCTCTAAGAAGTAGACCATAACAAGGGACCAAAAAATGAGACAAGACACTAACACTTCATCATGATCAAATTGGGATCATGAATACACAAACACTATGATATTCACAAGACAAGACAAAAAAAATAGAACACAAATAAACTATGTACTTGAGGTAACACAACAACTTGCATCCAATGACATGGGAGCACATATAACTTGAAGATATGGCTACAAGTAAACTTACTACAATTGTAGGTTAGACCTTACAAGAAGAACCATATCACAAGGTCATGGATAAACTATTGCAACTATTTGCCTCTATCAAAGAAAATTCTATTAAAGGATCTGATATCCCTCAAAATAAAATATTTCCACCACCAAATTGCAACAAGTGAAGCCATTTTTCTACATGCATCAACCTATAAACATTTCCCATGAAGTGAAGGCCAACTTCTTTATAAAATTTACTACTATAGGGAAACCATAAATAATATGTGATATACCTATTCTATGATGCATCACTCATATCCATAACAAGGGATAGAACAAGTAGATTTAGGTCAGTAGCATCACATGTGAATGAGAACAAACATCCACTATAAAATTATTCAACTTTGTTACAATTGTTAACCCTATCATGTGAATCAAGGTAAAAATCAAATGCCTCCAACCCACATGGCAAAGAAAATTATATCTAACTACAACATTGTTTAGCACAAGGAAGCAGATCATTGTACACTTCAAATTAGAACATGCATCAAGCTTAAGTACACTATCAAGTTGGGAAACAACATGATGATATTCAACTTGAAGAATGTCTTACAAATCAAGACCCTCATAATTCATATGCTAGACCCATAAATGAAGCCAAAAATTAGGAATACAACTATCATCCACAACCTTAGAAGTTCGATCTTCAAAATGGAAAACATCACCGTCAATAGTATCTTTCTAAAACTCTAAGGTTTGGTAGACAACTAGTGCATACCTCACTTTCACATATACTAAAACATTTTCAATATTTAAATCATGAACATGACTCAACCTACTATTTGTTAGCATAAAATCATTATCATGAGACACCTTAGATGAAGAACTAAGTTCTTCAAATTGTCTCTCTATTTCAAGCTCACTTTAGAAACCTATTATGTCATACATATTGAAATCAAGCCTATGACACACATTTTCTTCATTTGATATTGCTACAATAGCATTTTCTTATGATAGTTGAAGCATAGTAAGAATGAGGAAGACAAAAATTCTTGCACCAAACAAATTGACTCTCATATGCATCCACATTATCACAATCTTCACAATCATCCAAGACAAGGTATTCACATTGAAAATCATTTGTTGCACTACTATTAGTATTGAATTTTTTGGAATTTGAGTGCAACCAAGTCTAAGCCATTCTCATGCACGCAAATATTATTCTTTAATATTATAATCAAGTACAAAGGAGGGAAATATAATAAACAAGAAATTAGTTTCTTGTTCACTCTTCATATCACTATCTTGTGCACACTCAATACAATTAGCTACAAGAGCTTATCTATTTGACTCCTCACCAAATCACACCTCTTCTTCTTTGTATGATTGGCTGCAATAAGTTGCACAATCATTTACCTTATTCATAGACTGAATTCATCATATATTTCATCATTTTAATCATGCAAAAATGACCTATCTAGTTGAAGGTAGGTGCAAACACTATATTTATTATATGTACTAGTTATGCCCTTGCACCCACATCCTACTTTGGCTTGCCAAAATGGGGAGCCCCTTCTTTTTTCTTTTTCTTTCTTCCTCTTGATTCATTTGTTTTTTCTTCTTTTTCTTTTTATTCTTTCTTGTCTTTTCAACCTATTAGAATTTTGGGGTTTGTCATCCTAACATGATACTAGAATCATCCCTAATACCCAAACCTTTCCTTCTTCCTATCATGATTTTTCCATTTATCCTTTCAATTTGTCAAGCCTTCAGTGTTTATCATCTTGGCATGATAGTAGAATCATCCTTGATACCCAAAATTTTATTTATTTCCTTTCCTTATGTGCCTAGTAATCCATTGACTTTGGATTTATTCATCTGAACATGACAATAAAGGATCCTTCAAGACTCTGATTCCTGATGGTTAGGTTAAGTTGATGATTCACCCCATTGGACCTTTGAATTTTGTTGCACTAGCATGACAATAGGTGAACCTCTGATACTTTTACCCCTGACATGGGATGTGGCATGTCCTTCACCTACCATCAATATTGCATTTATTGTTGTAACTTGTGATTTTGGCATGTGGCTTGGGAATTATATTTTGTTTACTCAATTTTTGAGTCATGTTTCCCCCTTCATGCTTGTGCTCTCATGCATCCCTTTGATCTCCTTCATTATGTGAATCCACTTTTGTATCGTGGAGGTTGTTGGTGTTCAAGGGCTCCCTTCATTCATTCCTTTTTGTCTTCCTCACATTATTTCCAAGTAGGGTTTTGACCTTTTCTTACATTTTAATGACAATTTTTATAGTTTATTCCTTGCTTTTGATTTTCCTATCTTTTTTCCTTTGCTAGGTCATTTGTGTTTTTCCATTTTGTGGTGTTATTTTGTAATAACCTATTCCTAATTATTACTTAATTAATAATGTAAATGACACAAGAATATACTCCAATGTAAAGAGAATTAACTACTAGCTAAAGTCAATTATAGCTACACATGTCCATTTAAAAGAGTCAAAGATTCTTATATTCTCTTCCAAAGTCAAATTACAATATCATGTTCACTTGGCACTAAAGGCCATAATATCATTTCAAGGTAAATTTCTCATCAAGTACTTAAATGATAGATACATCAAGTTACAATATAGACTATAATAGTCTAGTGAACATGAAGAATTCTTTCTCATAGTTCACCTCCACTAGTGGATGAGAACATGGTTGAAGCACTTTACCGCCCAACCACGAAGCTTATGCTTCCTTTATTCTTTTGTCTTGAAGAATGTCTGACCCTACATAGAGAGTTTAGCAAGAGAACAACCTACAAGGTGGAATCTGCTGCGTGCCCAACATCAACATGAAAATTCTATCTTGTATGATATAAAAAGAAAGTGCAAGATCTATGCTAGGAATGGCAGAGAGTGAAACCACAAAGTTCATTCATGCATACATAATGAACAATATGATTGGCTAAGCATAAAATTGTGTTGCAACAACAAAAAATGATTGCTTTTGGTAAAGAAAACCTATACTATCTAATCCAAATCGACACCCATCCTAGAAGTAACTTTCTACGAAACAACTATCTACCCTCTAGCAACAAATTACCCATAGATGCTCTAGTCAATTAAGGTATCACTGTTCCGTTTCATATTTAAATGACTTCTCTCTTAAGTCTAATTTCTACTTAACATCTTAAGCATTTTTCCATTTAAAATAAAGTACTAAAACAAAGAAGGTATGTCACAAGTATGTGTATGTACATAGACAAAGTCTATGTGCCTATGTGCATACACATATATGTGCCTACTTATGTTTGAGTTTGTGCATACATTATGAAAAAAAAAACATTTAATTCAGATTTGTGAACTTTGATAGTGTTCTATTGACCTTTCGTTGTCAAGTGAATAGTATAGGCCTTACAGTTTCATACATATTGTTGTTTCCATCTAACATTTGCAAAAATAGTTGTTTGCTTATGTACATTCTTGGCTTAAATAGAAAAATTATTGTCACTACTATACAATTTTAAGTATGCTTCCCACATATGCACATTTATCATTTGAACACACATAATTGGAATAGAGTTGCAATAGTACATTCATAGATCTCGTGTTCTAAAATTCTTTTTTAAGAAAGAAAAAAGACAATAATATCACTGCTTTGTTATAGGACCTCTAGCTTCTCTTACAAGAAATGATATTTTTACAAGCATATGATTCACTATCATTTCGAAGAAATAGTGTGATTCTTTCACATTGAACAAAAAATATTGAAGTAAAAGTTTGCTCTATATCAAGCATAGTAAAAAGTATAACCATATTCAGAAGAAAATATTGTTACCCAATAATTCATAATATTAAGCTATTAACCATCTCCCTATGGTTAAAATCATCTTAGTTATAATCAAAATTTCTGCCTATGTACATTTATGTCTATTACCATACATACAAGGAAGCTCTACATGGTTCTTCCATCCACTGTTCTCATCAAACAAGGTTGGCTTCATAGTGAAAAAACCTTCTTTCATTCAAGGCTTAGGAATAAAAATGAACACAACCTTTCCCAAAAGTATTAGGGTTCGACATAGAAAACAAGAAATACAACATATTGAGGGGTTTATTGCTTCCATGGGTCGTATTCAATCCCATATGTGCAAAGGAGAAATCACTTAAAAAGTCATCAAATTAATTTTGATAGTCCTATGAGCTTATCATTTTAAACACAACATAAGTTTTTTTCGGCTCTAAAGCATACAAGCGTCGACATCCACTAGGATTGTAGACCATTTTACAGGGAAATCTTTAGGGTTACAAATCCTTTACTCAGGAAATCCTTAATTGATTTCCTACCATAGTGTATTCATAGTGATATATATAAACAAAACTAATGCAAGCATATAGATGCCATTGTATGGCATGCTTATGAGCATAACCTCATAGAGGATCCGCTTGAGCTCATCACTCTGGGCTTGGCTTAGCTCATGGAGCTAGCTGTATGGAATTCTAAGATTGATCTTATATACAAATAAAAATGGTCAACCCACATAGGTCAGCTCCAAGCCATTCGGCCTTCGGCCATGGCTTCACAACAAAATGAAAGCAACGATATATACAAGATACAAATTGTTTTCACTGGTTATCCAAGAAGGAAAGAATGGATATAAAATGAGTCTACATATATATGCATGGAACTCAAATTTATGTCAAATTCAAATTGATGAAGCTACCCATGGCATTTTCCTTCGAACTCCTTTTTTTTTCCCTTCCTTCAACCCACCTTTTTCTCTAATTTTTCCTCACCTATTACCTATGTGTTATTCTAAAATGGAAACAAAATCCTTATTTACATGCCAAGGCAGAAGCATTATGGCCTAGAATCCAACCACTACACAAATTTAAATTTTGCCATTCCATTCATGGCAGACATTACTACCACCTTTGTAGTCATTCTTAATTATCAACCTGATATAGTATGCTATCGATTATTATTCGAATTCAACACATATACATTTGAATAAGAAATTTGAACATACACATATATTTGTATATATGTATGTGTATATATATAAATATATATATGTATATATATATATATATATTCGTATTTTTGTGTTTATTAAATGATTCCCAATTTGAGTCTTATGTACATATATGTATACATGTATATGTATATGTATATGCATATATTTATATTTGATATACATATTTACTTCCATGTGTAATTGTTTGTTATGGCTTATGAGTTGCATACAATATTACTTTCAATGGAGAACTTAAATTCAAATTCAAGTATCTCTTTTTCTTACATATATATATATAAAGAAATCTTATTTTTTTGTTTCACCAAACACAAATTTTTAAATGGGAAAATTTATATCTACAAGCCATATATTTCCAAACATAGAATCAATTCAAATCAAGAACTTCTCATTCTCAAACATATGAAATTTTATTAAAATGAAATTATCATGCCCTTATGTGGTGTGTGAACCTAGATTCCAACTAGCTAACCGTTCAATCTAGCTAAACAATTCTACCTCAACCATGTTCTTGTCCTTCAACCTGTCACCCTGCTACTGCACATACTTGCAAATTGATCAATAACGTTCAATCCATGATGACACACACACACACATATATATAAATGATTTTCAAGATTTCATAAAGTCAACATTATTCAACTCCTCATATTCAACATGTGAATATTCCAAAATCTCTTTCTAATATTTAATTGAATTTCATCAACAAATTCAATTTATTTATTTAAATAAATATGAAGTAAATTTGGGTTATGACATCTTTCCCCTCTTGGAAGAGACATCGTCCCGATGTCTAGTAAATAAAAATGAATGACATCATATCAAATCTAATTCATTTATGTGTATTTCAACATCACATGAAATATATGTCTATTTCAACATCATTTTGAAATATATGTCTATTTCAACATCACAAGAAATGTATGTCTATTTCAACATCACATGAAATATATGTATGCTTCAACATCATTTCAAAACATATGTCTATTTCAACATCATTTCAAATATATGTCTATTTCAACATCAAAAGAAATATATGTCTATTTCAACATCATTTCAAAATATATGTCTATTTCAACATCAAAATTTCAAAGCATGAAATATCATAGTATCTCAAGCCAAAAGAAATATCAAACAATTTTATTTTGAGTTTCTCTTTCAAGAAAGAAAATGTGGAAAGGTGTGTTCTATTTCTTCTACATCCTCCCATGTAGCACTATCCTTAGAATACTGGTCCCACTGGACCTTAAATTGGTGATTTCTCTATTTTTCAACTTAATGTTGCATCTATCTAGTATTCTAATGGGATCCACTAGCACCACTCCTAGATCACGTACCTGCAAATATTTCCAATCAAGTACATGAGTCACATTAGGGTGATATGGATTAAGCAATGAAACATGGAACACATTATGAAGTTGAGCCAAAGTAGGTGGTAGAGCTAGTCTATAGGAAACTGGGTTAATCACTTCCAAGACTTCAAATGGTCCCACATATCTTGGGGCCAACTTGGAAGACTTTCCAAAAGCAATAGATATTTTATGAGGTTTAACTCTTAATAAAACTATGTCCCCTGTTGTGAATTGCCTTTGAGTTCAATTCTTGTTAGCATAACTCTTTTGTTGGTCTACAACCTCTTTTAATCTTCTCTTGATGACCTACATCTTCTCTTTTGTTTCCTTAAGCATTTTTGGCCTTACTATGATCCTGACCTCCAGTTTATCCCAACTGATGGGGGTGCGACACTTTCATCCATACAATGCCTCAAATGGTGTCATGCCAAGAAGGTATGATAAGAGTTATTATAATCAAACTCTACCAAAGGAAAATATTCTTCCCATCTATACTGTTGGTCCATACAATACATTTAGAGGAGGTCTTCGACCACCTGCTTCACCCTCTCTATTTTTCCATCGGTCTGAGGATGATAAGAAAAAATGAAATTCAATTTAGTCCCCAATGCTGCATTCAAGGTCATCGAAAAACTTGAGGTCATCCATGTGTCTCTATTAGAAATTATATTCTTAGGTACTCCATGCAAACAGAAAATATCCTAAACAAATTTCTTTGCTAGGGTCAATGATCCATCCTTAAGGTTTCTTGGAATGAAATTTGCAACATTGTTCAACTTATCAATTACAACCAAGATGGCGTCATGCTTATTCTTTCTCAAAGGAAACCCCTGTATGAAGTCCATATTGATCACCTACCATTTATACTCAGGTATGTCATGGGGATACAATAACCTGACTGGGTGTGCATGCTCAACCTTGACTTGTTGGCACTCCAAGCATCTGGCTATGTACTCCACCACATCCTTCTTGAGTTTAGGCCAAAAATACAAAGTCTTCAACTTTGTGATCATCTTAGATACACCGGGGTGTCCTGAGTAAGGTGCATTGTGAACTTCTTCCAAAACCAACTTTTTCAACTCTCTAGAGTATGGGTTATACATTCCCTTTGGTAACTCAAAATTATGTCTAGTTCAATCTCGTACCCATCAAATTGATGATCTAAAGGATTTTTTGTTAGGAAATTCTTCACTCTTTCATAGTGATGCCTCAAGTTTGACCTTGTTGAGATCATGGTTGTCATATGTCTTCATCTACTAAGAGCATCAACCACTATGTTTTCTTTTCCTTTTATGTATTCAATTCCAAATTCATATTCGCTAAGGAATTCTAGCCACCTTCTCTATTGTGCATTAAGGTTTGGATGGGTAAATATATATCTCAACCTTAGGTGGTTTTTCTTGAGTTCAAATGACTTTCCCAAAAGATAATGCCTCCATATTTGCAAGGCATGAACTATGGCTTCCAATTACAAATCATGAGGTGCATAGTTCACGTCATGTTACTTGAGTTTCCTTGATTCATATGCCACCACTTGTCCATCTTGCATTGCCACTTCTCCCAATCCCTCTCTAGAGGCATCCATGATCACCGTGAATCTCCCATTAGGTCCAGGGATAGTTAGCATGCTATCGTGAGCCTCTCCTTTAGGAGTTGGAATACCTATTCACATTTCTTGGTCCATTCATACCACATTTCATTCCTTTGGAGTGAGGTGATAGGAGATGCAATATGGGAGAACTCTTGTACAAAATTACTATAGAACCCTATGAGGGCCATGAAGCTTTGGAATTCTGATATATTATGTGGCACTAGCCATTCGACTATTGCCTTGATCTTTTCGAGGTCCATAGAGACTCCATCTGAAATTATATGTTCCAAGTAGTGCACTCGGTCCTGATAAAAAGAACACTTGGACAACTTACCAAAGAGTTTCCTTTCTCTCAACCATTGAAACACTATTCACAAATATCTATCATTCTCTTCGAAAGTCTCTGAGTAGACTAAGATATCATCAATTAATATCAAGATAAATTCATCCAAGCAATCCCTAAACACACTATTCATAAGGTTCATGAAGGTTGCTGGTGCATTAGTTAAGCCAAAAGGTACCACTATGAACTCATAATGTCCATACTAAGTCTGGAATGTAGTCTTCAAAATATCTTCTTCCTTAATCCTCAACTGATGGTATCCTGACCTAAGATTAATTTTGGAGAACACCATTTCTTCCTTCATTTGATCAAACAATTCATCAATCCTCAAAATTGGATACTAGTTCTTGATGATAACCTTGTTCAACATGCGATGATCTATACAGTCACAAAGTTCCATCCTTCTTCTTCACAAAAATTACCGACACTCCCTAAGGAGAAACACTAGGTCTTATGAGTCCCTTGTCCAACAATTCCATTAGCTATGCCTTCAACTCATACAATTTTTTAGTGGCCATTCAATAAGGTGCCTTGGATTGAGGCTTAGCCCCTAGGACCAAGTCGATAGAAAAAATTGAATTCCCACTTTAGAGGCAATTTCGTAAGTTCCTCAAGGAATATGTCCCAAAACTCCTTGAGAATAGGATAGTCATATAAATATGGCTCCTTGTTCTCAAGATTACTAACATGCACTGCATAAATTGCACATCCCTTTTGACAAGCCTTCTTGAGCCGCATTGCAGAAATTTGTCTAAGCTCTAAGGGTCTCTGAATTCCATAAACCTCCCTTGGGTTTCCAAGATCATCCAAATAGTTGACCACATTATCCTCACAATTCACTAAATATTTATGCTTAGCTAACCAATTTATTCCCAAAATCACATCATACAATCCTAAGGGTACCACATACAAGTTAACCTGGGTTTGAAAGGTTGGAAGTTCTAACTCACTATAGAAAAGACATGTATCTACACTCTGCTCTACTCGATTTCCATACTGGATTGTCCATGGGTTTTCCATATACCCCAGTCTAATGGGTATCTTAGATATTATTTTAGGATCTTTAAAACATTTAGTAGCTACAATATCAATTAAGATAGAGACAGTTTGGCCATAAAGCTTACTCGTTAATTGAATTGGCGAAGTCTAATATTTTGCTTTCTTGTTGTCTATTGTGGCGTGGATCTAGTGAGTTTTTTGATAACTTCCTTCCTTTTGGGTCTTTGACCGTTGTGGAAAATTCAAGGCATAATGATCGCCCCCACAAGTATAACATCCATCAAGAGGTCCTTTGCAACATCCTAGCTTGTCCTCTGTAAAGCCTTTCTGCGTATGGTAATCCTTGGTCTTACCCTTATTTTCTCTCTTATTCCTTCCACCATTACCATAATCGCCATTCTCCTATAACTCACTTCCCCTTTTGAGGTTACAAATCTGATGGATCTTGTCCCCCTTATGAAATCTTTTCTTTCCATATTGAGACTTAGAACCTGAATCGCCGTGAAGATTGGACAATTTTTTAAGCTTTTGTTCCTATTTGGTGGCTTTTTGAAAGACTTCATACATGGTCTGAGGCTCATGCATGTCCACCTTGGCTCCTATGTGAGGTTTGAGTCCCATTATAAATTTTTGGATACTAAACTGTTCATCCCCCTAATACTGAGGCACATACTTCAACAAATTCGTGAACTTTTCTGAATACCAAATCACAATCATATTTCCTTGGGTTAGGTTATGAAATTATATCATTTTCTTGTCAAAGAAAATCTGTGGTAGCCATCTCTTTCTAAAAGACCGAAGGAAGAGTTCCCAAGTGATCTCAATAGGTTGTAGGTTTCATTATAACTTCTCATTATCCCACCAAGTCGTTGCTTCGCCTGAGAATTGATACGTATGCATGCTACCTTAGTCTACTCAGAAAGGTTATGGAGCCCAAAGTATTTTTTCTATTTCTATGATTCAGGCCTTAGCTCCTGTTTTGATGGCCTTTCCATCAAAATTTGAAGGTTCCACCCTTTTAAGATCTTTCCTGAGCTCTTCCTCAATTCGCCCTTGTGGACCTGCCCCTAGACCACTGTCTCCTTGATTTCCTTCTGCATTCCTGAAATCTCGATCCTTGCGTGCCACTCAAACTTCTTGTTCAATAAGATTCATGCAAGAATATTTTTGGTTTAGGACCTCTAGAATTTGTTCCAACCTCTTGTTTGGTCTATTATTGGAACCATTACCACCCCCGTCTTTCCTAGTGGTCACCATGACATCCCACACTTATCCTACAACACAGTCACATTCATCGCATCTCAACACAAGGTCAAATAAACGTTCCTATGTTACATTTTAAAATTTTCATATGCAAGCATCCTTTAATATAGTAAACATACACATTCATTCAAGATACACACATCCTAGAGTTTTCCATTGACCACACCAAAATATCTTTAGATATTATTTATATTTAGGGTGAGTCAATAGACCCTTATTTATAATATGATTTTAGACTACATCATTATGATTTCTTAGCATCAGTTAGAGGACATTCCTCTGGATCATCATTTTATTTTACATCAAACTTTACAAATGAGGATGGTTGAACATGTAGGCCCTCTTTTTCCTCTTTCGTCAATAAGGGTGCATTACGTTCACACCCTAAAGGCCAGTCTTAGATTGTAGAAGGATTTTTTATTTTAGGTATTCACTTTTCCTCAATCTTCAAGCCTCTCTCTAGCTTGAGTCATGTAAGGGCTTAAGCTAGAGTTTCATCTTCATCAAAAATCTCTGATGGAACCTCTGCCTTGGTGTTTTCTTCCTTTACGTCATTCTTATGTGGGGTTCTGACAATTTTCCCTTTCCTTTGTCCTGTCTTTGACCTTCCTTGCATTCCTGCATTTAATTCAGGTTGGATCAATTCTCAGGACTTCCAATTTTGGGTCAAGGTTCAACTACCCTAGTCAACTATGGTAGACTCAAAAGGCCTAGAGCTGAACCCAAAGCTCTGATACCAAATGTAATAACATATTCTTAATTATTACTTATTTAATTAATAATGTAAATGACACAAGAATATACTCCAATTTAAAGAAACGTAACTAGTGGCTAAGGTCAATTATAGCTACACATGTTCATTTAAAAGAGTCAAATATTCTTATATTCTCTTCAAAAATCAAATTACAATATCATGTTCACTTGACACTAAAGACCATAATATCATTTCAAGGTACATTTCTCATCAATTACTTAAATGATAGATATATCAAGTTACAATAAAGACTGTAATTGTTTAGTGAACATTAAAAATTATTCCTCATAATTTTCCTCCACTAGTGGATGAGAACATAGTTGAAGTACTTTACTACCCAACCATGAAGCTTACGCTTGCCCGGTATTCTTCCTTCTTGAAGAGTGCCCAACCCTGCATAGAGAGTTTAGCAAGAGAACAACCTACAAGGTGGAATCCGGTGCGTGGCCAACATCACCATGAAAATTATATCTTGTATGCTAGAAAAATAAAGTGCAATATCTATTCTAGGAATGGCAGAGAGTGAAACCATAGAGTTCGTTCATGCATACATAATGAACAATATTTATTGGACAAGCATAAAAGTGTGTTGCAACAACAACAAATAATATGTTATGGTAAAGAAAACCTACTCTCTGATCCATTTTGGTACCCATCCCAAAAGTAACTTCTACTAAACAACTATCTACCCTCTAGCAGCAACGTACCCATAGATGCTCTAGTCAATTAAGGTATCGTTGTTCCATTTAAAATTTAAATGACTTCAATTTTAAGTCCAATTTCTACTTGACATCTTAATAATTTTTCTATTTAAAATAAAATTCTAAAAAAAAGAAGGTATGTCACAAGTATGTGTATGTACATAGACGAAGTCTATGTGAATACACATACATTCACCTACTTATGTTTGAGTTTGTGCATATATTCTAAAAAAAAACCATTTAATTCAGATTTGTGAACTTTGATAGTGTTTTATTGACCTTTCGTTGTCAAGTGAACAGTCTAGACCTTACAGTTTTATACATACTATTGAGCATACATTTACTATTTCCATCTTACATTTGCAAAACTAGTTGTTTGCTTATGTACATTCTTGGCTTAAGCAGAAAAAGTATTGTCTCTACTATTCAATTTTAAGCATGTTTCCCACATATGCACATTTATCATTTGAACACTCATAATTGGAACAAAGTTGCAATAGTACATTCATATCCCCTATTCTACAATCCAATTTTAAGAAATAAAAAAGATAATAATATCACTGCTCTGTTACAAAACCTCTAGCTACTCTTACAAGAAATGATCCTTTTACGAGCATATTATTCACTATCATTTAAAATAAACAATGTGATTCTTTCACATTGAACAAAAAATATTGAAGTAAAAGTATGCCCTATATCAAGCATAGGGAACAATATAACCATATTTAGAAGAAAATATTGTTACCCAATAATTCATAATATCAAGCTATTAATCATCTCCCTATGGTAAAATCATCTTAGTTATAATCAAAATTTATGCCTATGTACATTTCTATCTATTACCATACATGCAAGGAAGTTCTACATGGTTCTTCCATCCACCATTCTCATCAAATGGGGTCATATTCGTAGCAAAATAGCCTTCTTTCATTCAAGGCTTAGGAATAAAATTGAACACATCCTTTCCCAAAAGTATCAGGGTTTGACATAGGAAACAAGAAATAAAACATACTGAGGGGTCTACTGCTTCTATGGGTCATATTCGATCCCATATATGCAAAGGAGAAATAACTTTAAAATTCACCAAGTTAATTCCACTAGCCCTACGAGCTTACCATTTTAAACACAACATAAGTTTATGTTCAGCTCTGAAGCATACAAGCCTCAACATCCACTAGGATGGTGGACCATTTTACAGGGAAATCTTTAGGGTTACAAACCATTTAGTGAGGAAATCCTTAATTGATTTCCTACCATAGTGTATTCATAGTGATATATATATATATATAACTAATGCAAGCATACATATGCCATTGTATGGCATACTTATGAGTGCAACCTCATAGAGGATCCACCTGAGCTCATCACTCCAGGCTCAACTTAGCTCATGAAGCTAGCCATATGAAATTCTAAGATTGATCTTATATACAAATACAAACAGTTGACCCACAGAGGTCGGCTCTAAGCCATTCAACCTTCATCTATGGCTTCATAGAAAAATGAAAGAAACAATATATACAAGATACATATTGTTATCGCTAGTTATCCAAGAAGGAAAGAATGGATATAAAATGAGTCTACATATATATGCATGGTTCAAATTTACCTCAAATTCAAATTGATGAAGCTACCCCTAGCTTTTTCCTTCAAACTCCTCTCTTTTTTTTTCCTTCCTTCAACCCACCTTTTTCTCTGATTTTTCCTTGCCTACTACTTGTGTGTTATTCTAAAATGGAAAAAAAATCATTATTTGCATGCCAGGGTGGAAGCATTATGGCCTAGCAGCCGACCACTACACAAATTTAAATTTCACCATTACATTCGTGGCAGGCATTACTGCCACCTTTCTAGTCATTCTTAATTATCAACCTAATATAGTATGCTATTGGTTAATATTCAAACTCAACACATATACATTTGAATAATAAATTCAAACATACATATATATTTGTATATATGTATGTATATATATGTAGTATATATATATAAATATATATATATATACATATATATTCATTTATTTGTATATATGTGTTTATTTAAATGATTCCCATTCTCATTTACCATAATTTCTACATTTGCATATACACTGACATATATATATGTATGTATGTATTCAATTCTTATGTACATACATGTATATATATATATACATACAAATATATACATATACATATAAATATATATATATATATATATATTTATATGTATATATATATTTATATATTTATATGTATATATATATGTATATGTATATATTTATATGTATATGTATATGTATATATTATATATTTATATATATATATACATATACATATAAATATATACATATACATACATATATATATATATATATATATACATATATATATATATATATGTATATGTATATATTTATATGTATATGTATATGTTTATATTCGATATACATATTTAATTCCATGTGTAATTATTTGTTATGGCTTACAAGTTCTATACAATATCACTTTCAATGGAGAACTTAAATTCAAATTTGAGTATCTCTTTTTCTTACATACATATATAAATAATTTATTTTATTTTTTGTTCCATCAAACACAAATTTTTAAATGGTAAATTTTATATCTACAGGCCATATATTTCCAAACACAAAATCAATTCAAATCAAGAAATTTTCATTCTAAAACATATGAAATTTGATTAAAATGAAATCATCGTGCCCTTTTGTGATGTGTGCACCCAGATTCCAACTGGCTTACCATTCGATCTGACTAAACAATCCTACCTCAACCATGTTCTCATCCTTCATCTTGTCACCCTACTACTGCACATACTTGCAAATTGATTAGTAACATTCAATCCATGATGACATATATATATATGATTTTTAGGATTTCATAAAGTCAACATTAGTCAAATCCTCATATTCAACATGCGAATTTTCCAGAGTCTCCTTCTAATATTTAATTAAATTTTATCAACAAATTCAATTTTCGTATTTAAATAAATATGAAGTAAAATTGGGTTATGAAATATTCCTTGGATTCAACCATGTTTTGATATTTTTTTTGTGCCATTTTTGTTCTTGGTATTTTCATTTATTTCCCTTTGTTGAACCCATTTCTATTCTAGCACACTCTTCAAGCTTATTTGAGACACATTTTATGTTCTAAGTATTTCAAAGATTGATGATTCTGCTTAATTTGTATGTTCTACCTTAGTGTTATGATTGTGAGGGTTTCCTCCAATCCCTGAACTCTAATGCATTAAATGATCTAAGTATTTCAAAGATCATTGATCAAGCTTCCCTCGTACACTTTCCCTTTTTGGCATGCACTCAAGGTTCTCTCCAATCCTTGATCCACAATATATCACATGTTATAAGTTTATTGGAGATTTTTTTATAAGACTTCTCTCTTATAGCCTCCTTTATTGGCATGCAATTAGGTGCATCTCTAACTCTGAACTCTTAATATTTCTAAAGTCAAACTATATATCCTTATGATATTTTGGGATTTTCTTGATGGTTTAGGCCTTTTGGTAAAAAATATGTTGTATTCCTGATGCTTGATTCCTAATTTTTAATAGTTAGATATTGTTAGTAATCCAAATATGGGCTCCTTATTCCAAGCTGTGAAAGAACTTAGTAGGTTTGGATGTAACATGGGACTACTTTTAGGTTGTGGATGTCCTATTTGAAAGCAGACCTCCAGATTATGGGTTGGCTCCCCTTTTGATGGTGTCACCTAAACTATTCCACTGCTTTGTCAAGGAAAAGGGTAAGAAAAGGTATATAAAAATGAAACTAACCCTATGGTGATGCACCTAACGTTATTTTTCAAACCTATTACAACTACTTTTAACACACAATCTCATTAAAACTCAAGTTAACTTAACACAAATAAGATATTTAACATATCTATGCATAAGTATTTTGTAAGGAGGCTTGGTTCTCTTAACATTTCTAAAGGAAATAAAATCTTTCACAACTAAAAAGACTATTTGAACCAGTGCATAGCTTACAACCTATAGAAATACATGCATATCCTACCTAAAGGTGCTAAAATGAGACAAGCATTGAAGGAGTTGTCAAACTCACAATAACATTCATCAATCACCACACTGCACTCAATGAAGTAGCTTCTAAGAAGGTAAAACACTGAATTTCATTAACAAAAATGGTATTACATACTACTGTAAATGTTTGATACTAAGTCATAATGCAATCCTCTACCTGAGAAAAGCTCCAAAGTAAGCTACAATACCCTACATAAAGAAAGAAAGAAAGAAAGAAAGAACCCACAAAAAACTTAAGTCTAAAGATACTTAAGCAATTTCTGAAACCACTACCCATTCAAGTCCTTCTAGAAACCCTAGCTGGATGCAACATAAAGGCAAAAAAAAAACCTTCCAAAACTCCTCCAAAATGCAAAAAATTCAAGCCATGACTTGACCCACCAGAAAAACATGACAAAAGCCTCCAAAATGGTCCATCCCCTCCAAAACAGTCAAAGATAACTCACACTTTCCACATGTCTGCCAATTATTTAACTCATGCCTTTTGTGTTTGCAAAGCACAAGATTCAACACCTCACGACTAAGCATATCAACACATGTCTTTTCCAATTTTGCATTTACAAAAAAAACATTTTAATTAAATGGTTTACAGGTACACCACTTTAATTAAATTTTTTACATTATAAAAAAATGCAAAGGAAAGGCATTTGGATTGATGCCTTGACTCATACCTCCAAACTTAGTCAATTACATGATACAACACTAATACTTTTCATTTAAATAAAAAAATTATAATTAAGTGATTACAAATTATCACTTAATTATAAAAATGTTTCACATTGAAAATCAATGCAAAAGTAAAAAATGCAAGGAACATATAATTTTAAAAAAAAAACATAAGGCATAAGACCTAATGTCTTAGCCCACAACCTCCATTAGTTGTGTTGCAAAATTTAAACAAAGGTAAAAATTACCTTTGATGGTCGGCCAAGAAAATTAGGGTAAAACCATAATCTCAAAACAAAGCACTCTTTGATTCGACCTCAATTTGCATTGAGCAATTTTGGAGAACTCTCAACCACCATAGGGTTTTGAAGAGAGCAATTTTGATGGTTTCTTGACTGGTTTTTTGATAGATTCATGTGATCTCTCACTGGAAAAAGAGGTAATTGCTTTTGTTTAAATAAAAAATTGGCTCTTTTTTCACTTTTTGACAACCATTCGAGCTTGAAGGCTGTGGCTATCTTGTGCTTTTCTGATGTAATTTTTTTGAACTCCATTTTCTCTGTGGTCTCTTTTGTCTCAACCACCATTGAGGTCATGATCTGGAGGTTTCAAGTTGTTTTATGTAGACTTTATGCTAAAAATTTATGAGGCTAAGTTTGAGTAAGTCATTTCTGTAGATACATTTCCATTTCGCTCTTAATGGTTGAGTTTGCATTGTTATTTTTTATAGATTTCATGGCAGTTTCTTAGGAAAATGCTCACCATTTTGAAGACTTAATACATTCCATGCATTAGAACAACATTCTGGTCACGGCTACATCTTTTTTCCCTGTTGATTTTTCTTAAGAAAAATGGGTATCTCTATTTTTGTCATGCTATGTAATAGCGGCCATCATTGTACTAATCCCTTTACTATAACAAAATCATGCAAGATTATAGTATGAATGAGATTTTATGAGGTTTACAAGAGCTATCCCAGTCGACTGTTCCATAAAAATGTTGCCCTGTGAATAGACAATGATTTGTAAGATGAATGATTTAATGCTATTGCACAGTACAGGTGGAACTCAAAGGCTCTATGCATCTTTTCCATTCCTTCATGAAAACTACTTTTCTTTTTGGTCTCTCATGGCCACAAGGGTTTATGCTTGAGTTTCTTCACTATAGAAATGATGCTACTTTGAGCTCACAGTGTTTTGAAATAATGAACCAAATTACTTTTTTTTGTATTTTACTTAAGCTTGAGCTCAGGCTAGAGAAATTATGATGCTCTATGCTTTGGAAAAAATCACCATAGTCAAGACTCTTTTGACTTTGATGGTTGTTGTCCCTACACAGTATCTACCAATTATTGATTCCATCACTGTTGTGACTTTGCAATTGTGAGGATTATGACTTTCACATGATTTTGATCATTGTCCACCATCTATTTAGCACTACCTTGTGTGATTGCTTTGACCTTTGTTGAACACTTTCTCTTAATCACTCTTTGTTTTCTCCATAACCATTTTCACTACTTATGCATTAGCATCTTGATATCATGGTCTGTAAATTATGTTGAATTTACCTTTTGAAGATCATTGTTTCAATGCTACACTTGGACAATTAAAATCACTTATTGGCATCCCTGGTCATTGCTTAAAAAGAAAATATTTATACATAGATCCCTCACCATCCTTTGTGCTGTTGTAATACTACATTTTCATTATTTAAACAAGTTACTTTCATATTAAATATATTTTCTAGTGACTCAATCTCATTATGCATTTAAAACTACTATCATATTTGTCTTTGCATCTTAATTGAGCCTTGCCTCTCCAATTTGAGGTATGATTTGGCAGCTTATATTTGAACTTTCTTACTACCCCCTTGATGACATTGTTTGTGCCTTTTTCCAAAGAGAATAATTGTTCATCAAGAGAATTGATTTGTTTGACTTGGGACAATGAATCTTCTTTCATTTTTTTTTGTCTTTCTATTTGGGCTTGATTCAACTTCTCTTGCAACAACAATATCCTTTTCTCTAGGGCCTTGTATTCTGTGATTATATCACTCACCTACTTTAATCCTTGTAATTTGCATTATTTCTTTATGAGGCTAAAAGAGATGCATTCTTTAAACATAGTGAATCAAAAATTCCAATAGACTACCATTGCATTAAAATTTATCTCTGCCCTTGTATGACTATCATATATGACAATGTTCTTTTGTAAAACTTGAATCAAATTTTGTAGCATATATTTGATGTTCAATGACTCTATAAAATGCAAATAGTAGATAATCATTTGTAATTTAGTACATGATATTATTATTAGGTGTGGAACCTCTTCCTTTCTGTGCTTGGTGTGATATTAGTATATGATGACACCATACTTGATTGACATGAACTCATGATACTTATCTCTTTAGTATTTGTCATGTGATAACATTACATGACTTCTTCATAGTTTATCATTCACTACTAAAGTGAAAACATGATTCACTTGCTCCCTTAATGAATGTAATGACTGCCATTGCTATCATGTAGCATGCATTCATGGTGAAATGTCTTGTAGCATGCATTCATGGTTGTTGTCCATATCCATGAGACCACGATTGTATTCATTGTTGTTGTCTTGTTCATGACATGTTCTCCTTCATAGCTCATGTCTGATCATTGACCCTTGTCACATAGATTGTCATTGTTCATTGATTCGTGTTGCCCCATATGCTTCTTTGATTGTTGATGTTCTACTTGGGATTATGACTATATCTTTGAGGAAGCTTACCTCCTTTATGTCATGATGTCCTCTTGATCCACCTAGGACTACCTTTTGTTAACTTGTCAACTCTTAAAAGCCACTGTCATTCCTCTTGTTTTAATCCTAGTGGGAAGACATATGTCACTTATGTTGGTGATCTAAAAGCTCACCATCCTAGGTGATGTGTGGTTGTCCAATAGGGTCAAAGTGAGATGAATTGGGTAGTATATATCATGCAACAATGCATTATTATCTTTTTTCCTTCTCGCTTCCCCATATGACTCATGATTGTTCCAGGCATGACTTGATGTATTCTTCATTATTTTAAAAGATTCATAATTGAACTTGATGCATCACTAAAAACATTTACTTCCTTTAATAAAATGGATCTTGGATACAATTAAGATGATTGAAAGACATGTCCAGCAAAATATACCTTCCTTTTGACATGATGGTAGCATATTGATTGATTCATCATAAAATATGACGTATGAATTTCTTGACAACTCACACTATGTGTTGCATCTTTTGGATCTGATAATGAAATTTGATCAACTGGTGTGATTCCATATTGATTTAATGCATTAATAGCATGTCCATCATTGATTTGATCAAGTTTCTCAATTTCCTATCCCTCTTAAAACATAAGAGGGCAACATGTCGAGTTCTACCCTCGTGGGAGACACATTAACCTCACATGTTGTAATTAGTTGAATCAAAACAGTAACAAGACCTATCCTAAATTTGCACAAGGAACAAACAATTAGATAAACAAAGCATATCATAGATGTGTTTGATCACTCCTTTCTTGTTTTTAGGGACACTTATGGTATGCTACTATTTTAATGCTTATAGACATTAGATCACATGTTTATGGATGTTTTGCATATAATTTTGATAAGGGATATTTCATTGCTCTAAAAACACTATTTCAATCCAATGTAGGAAACCTAGGAACAACGAGGAGGGTGTCAAATGGAAGTAGAGCAATACAGCAGGATCAAGATGACGTGAGGCCAAGTCAACGAGATTCGTCATTCCACCAAACAATGATGGGTCCCTTTTCATGTTATATGCAATTTACTTTTATTTATCCATATGTGTATGATTTCTTCTTTATTAGCATTAGGATAGCTAGTTCCTTGGCTTGTGAGGGACATTTATACTCTCATGATTATTAATAAAGATTACATTTTCAATACATATGGTTCTCTTTCTCATTTGTTTGTAATTGCAACACTAGAATAGAAATGTAGTCTATTTTTTTTTACAATCTCTTTCATGCATATTGATGAACTTAGCAGAATCTAATGTATCTTTTAATGTTTAAATGAAACACACAAGAATAACACTAAGTTACCTGATTTCAGCTGAAAGCTAAAAATCAGGTAACAAATGCATAAGTGGGATTGGGTCATTGGAGTTCCTTGTGTTGGCCTATTATTTTTGGTATAAATATTGATAGTCTCTGTGTCTCATTCTCTATAATTTTGAGTAGAAAAGGTTTTCCTTGATGATTTACTCTTTTTCGTATTGGTTATGTAGTATGTCTAATGTCCAATCTCAAAAATTTACACTATGAATCTTGGTTGAGGTCAAGTTGTCAAAGTTCCATATTTTAACTTACCCATTTGGGTATGAGTTACATGACATGTCTGGCATCTAATCCCCGACACTTTATATTGTGATCAATGGGCCAGACTAGGTTGCCAAAGATTCTTATGTTGGTTTTCCTAGTTGGTATGGGGTATGTGGTATGTTAGATGTCCAATCTCTAATGTAAAATGTTGTTCACCTCATGGGAAATCAAGGCATCAGGTCATTTTGAGTTTATTTTATTTTGGATAGATGTTAGGGAATATTCCCAATACTTAAGGCCATACAAAATAAGCTTTATTGTAGGTATTGAACCTAGCTATTCCTTGATCCCTGGCATAAGATAAGGTCAATCTTCAAGGCCTGCTAGAAGGCTAATGATTTAATTTTTGGTTAAGGTGTTGATTTGAAACATTTAATCATAAGTGCACTTCTTATTTTTAATATCTATTAATTTTTTTGCAATACTTGGTTTGTGTGTTTTTAGTATAATGCAAGGGGATCCTATCAAGGTGAAGTGGAAGATTCAAGGGGAATAATTTCTGCTTTCTAAGCGAGACTATATAGTCCTTCATTAATTATTCTTTTAATAAATTTCATAAATTAATTTAATCAAGTTGTTTATTTTTTAAAGTTCTTTAGGTCTGACTTGAGAGTAATTTGTATTTTTCTAAATTTAGAGGCCAAGCACCAAGTTTGAGATAAGGGAAACTTATTGTGATTCCTAAAACTTTAGGAAGCCGAGGTAGGTAGTTATTTCCTCCTTGTGATCATTTGTAAGGGTTGGAAATATTGTAAACCAAATAACTTATGTAATTTCAATGTGGGAATCCTATTGAATGTTTTTCTTAATCAGTAAAAGGAAAAAGCCTAATTATATATATTAATAATTATAAAGAGGAACTACATATATTACCATAATTATAGTATTGGTAATTGATTTACCTAAAATTATGAACAAAATTTTCTCAGTTGAAAAATTTCCATATATCAATAAATTTGATATTGTTTTTCAAAGAAAAAATAAAATATCACTTTATACTTCCCACGTTTAGATTTTTTTGATACCCTGCACCCAAAACTGACATATTCAGTTCATTCTTCCATATATTTTTCACTTGCAATTGTATTCTAGCAACTTGCATTCAAATCTAGCATGCTATTCCCTTGCCCTTTTTGCAACTTTGCAACATTTCTCCTTGCTAGAATAATTCTAGCCATTACTACCTACCTACGTCCATGCCAAGCTTGATAAGAGAGTAGAAAAGACAGTGTAAAATACTTCTCTTTTATCAAATTTACCATTTGACAACCCAGTTATCTGAGTGCATGTTGATTGTCTTATACAAAATCCAAGGATCATCATCTCATAGACCTTTCTTTACCGCTTCATAGACTATTGCGAATGCACGCTTATGCTTGAGGTAAAATTTAGGAAAGACTCCAACTAAATAACCATTACCCTTGTCCAAATTATACTTTTGGACACACTTGAGGAGCTCATTTCCCCCTAGGAATTTAGGTAAAATAGACTTATTGTAGACTATTTTGAGGGAATCATAAGGTTGTAAGAAGTCCATAGCATTTGACAAATAAATTGATAGAAGAAGTTTTGACGAAAATAGTAACCTGGGGGAAATTAGGTCAAATAATTTCACCCCCAATTACAATTTTAATGCTATCAACAAGACTTGGACACACCATTTGAAATACCTGAGACATTTCAAAATCTGTAACTTCCTCTGAAAATGGAAGCTCGCTTCTTTACCTTCACAGGGACTCTAAATTTTTTTACCTTGTATTCCATCAACACTTGGGAAACAAACAACAACACACTTATACCTAGATTAATGACCACCTTCGAACTACCAAAAAAAATAAATCCCACTTTCTTGAAACATAATGAAAAAATTAAAAAATTCAGCCACTCTCCGAGCAAACAATAAAAGCTACACTAGAACCATGAGATAGATAACACATAAATTATCCCCTTATCCCGTGAAGAAGAATGATGACCTTCTGTGAATAGTGTGGTAGAGAAGAAAAACACTAAAAACAACCATTCATGACTGTCCAAACCCAACCTCCATTTAGAACTAGGAACTTATTCCACAAAGAGAGCAACAAGATTATGATAAGTGACAAGGAAGCAAAAGCAATACATTGAATTTACCAATTCAAGCCACGCTTGACACAAAGCCCATTGAAATCCAAGAAGCAACTGATCAAAGAAAAAACACACACAATGATGAATGTCAAGCAAGTAATGGCTTTTGAAAGACCGGTGAATGTACTAAATTCTTGAAACTTCATTATGGCTTTGCATTGTCATTAACTTCATCTAGATCATTCACTTGAGCTCTAAAGATATCACATGCTTAAGCTCTAAAATTTTTTTTGGAACATCACAATATAATTATGATGTAATGTTGGTTTTAGTTTTTCTTGCACCAGGTGTGAAGTCGCACACATCCTGTTACATTATTCAATCGAATTATGTGACATTTTGAATGCATGAAGTAGTATGGATGCCACCTTTTTTACCTCCTGCACATGTCTCCTAGCATCACTTCTCGATGCATCATCTTGCAACATATATATTGTCCTCCACTACTAGGAGACATCATTATGAGGAGTGATAACATTTGTTTAAATTTTCCCTACAAAAACAACACACAATTAATACAAACATTATTACCTCCACTTCATAGCATTTTAGCCACCTTCAAAACAATACACAAAAGGAAAAAAATAAAAAATTATCTCTTCGAATACATTGCTTTCCATCCAAAATGCTAGTCTTTAATGTAGAAGCTTGTCAACATTATTTGGATTGCTTGATTTCACATATTTTTCAAATGCCCAAATTCAACTAAATTGAATCACCCCTTACTTCTTGCTCACCCTGATTTTTTCAAGGTTAATCAATGCTTGAAAAACCTTTGAACATTCATTTGCTTGTAGCCCATAAAATTCCTCTGAATGACCTTTCTCACAACCAATGTTAGCTTAAACATCTACTATCTAGTTACCTTCCCTATAAATGTGTTTTAACTGGAAGGATTCCAACCTGTCAAGTAAATGCAAAATTTGATCCATTACATAATTAATTTACCAACTACTTGAACCTCTATCCTTGCATGCATTAATAATGAGCAAAGAATCCCCTTCTATCTCTAGCCTCATTACTTTTTGTTGAAAATCCAATTGCAATCCATGCAGAAGAGCTAGCACTTTTGCTTGGTTATTTATTCCATTAGGTAGAAGCATTGACTTAGCACATATTAACGAGCCCTCCTGATTTCTTAACACTACTACTCTTGAAACCCTTGGATTTCCATGAGATGCTCCATCAAAATTTAACTTGACAAAACCATCAAGGGGAGGCATCCATATCACCTTAGTCCTATCTGTAGTAGTTGAAAAACCAACTTCACAATCCCCAAGAATCACTTGCAAGCAATCAACTATCACATGCAAAGATATTCAAAATAAAAAATAGAGAAATTCTATAAACTCTCAGAGCAAGTTTGTGCAAGTAAAAATCAGCATTATAATATTGAATGAAATTGTCTTACAAATAATGCAATAGCCTTCAAAAAAGACAATCATGCAAAAAACAAGACATGCACAACCCTAATCCTATTTTGAGCATAAAGACAACTCAATAAGATAAGGATAATAATTAACCTAGGAAATAGAATATTCCTAAGTAAACTTATACTAAAATGTAATTAAATAATTAATTACACCAACACCCCCCCATAAGTGCAACTTAGGAAAAAGCAAATTATTATACAAAGATGAGTCCCGACAACAAGGCTTGATTAGGTACTAATTTACAAATGCAATGATGAGGTAGAGAAGGAAAACTCAGTGGGACAAAACCCCCCTACAATAAGATGACTGCTGCAAAGAAACACTAGAAGAACACGGTGGAGTAACACTGGAACCGCAAATATGACAAGCAAGGAAAGATAGTTTTGTCTACAATTGAAACCAAAACCAAAATCATAATAATGTGACAGCAAACCCGATGCCACAGAAGACTCGAAAACTCACAAAATGGAACAACCCTGGAATCTGTGAAGCAATAGTAGATGAGATGATGACAAAATCTAGAAACCATATAATTCGATACCGATGCCAAATTGTGATTGAAACTCTTCCATGGAAACGAGTACCAAAAATAAACTCTGAAGCATTAACTATAAAAACATGGCCCTCAAACTAAGAAGAATCTGAACCAATGACGATCAAGAAACATAATCTCCCAACTGAAGTGTGAACCGATGAATCCGACATGTGTCAAGTTATGGCAAAAAAGTGGCCAAAAGAAACTAGGAAACCAGAAAACCTATGTGAGCTACCATCAAATCAAGATGAATATGGGTATCAAAGTGCATGCACACTCTATTCATATTATTATGTAAGAAACCCCCCTAATGGAACTTTATCTCAGTTCATTTATTACAATACCCAATGATTGTAAAAGGAGAGAATGCAAAACATGCATAAACTATGGAGAAAATGCAAACCTAGTGCATGCAAAAATCAAGGTTCACATCTGCCTCCATGATGAAAAAGACCTCCAATCTGTGTAGAGGTCAAAACCAGCTTTCTGATGATATCTCATTTGCGAAAATCCGACGCCATGGCCAAAAATTATGATTTTTTCAAAAAAAAAAAGAATTTAGCCTACAGGAAATGGGTTTTCTAGCAAAAAAAGTTTATTTCTGATTTGATTTCTGCAAAATCTATTCACAATGAGTGGACAAAAACAAAAATCCAGAAATATTTTGAAGCTAAGAACAAAACCCAAATTTTTTTTTCTGATCCAGCAAGCAGAAGATGAAAAAAAAAAATTAAACCTTCAGCTAGGAGAAAAATGATGCGCACTAATTTTTGTACTATGATTTTCTCTAGATTCGTACAAGATATCAGAAATCTAAAAAATACCCAGTTCATATTGTGACCCTGGCTACAAAACCCAGAAATCGTTTTTCCTACAACTGAGTAGAAGCTAGATTTTTGAAGTAAAAATGAAAAATGACTGTGAGAGAATATCTTCAAAGAACGAACAGGCAGCAACAGGTTTGGAGCTCTGATACCATGTAGAAGTTGAAAAACCAACTTCACAATCCCCAAGAATCACCTGCAAGCAATCACCTATCACATGCAAAGATATTCAAAATAAAAAATAAAGAAATTCTGTAAACTCTCAAAGCAAGTTTGTGTAAGTAAAAATCAACATTATAATATTGAATGAAATTGTCTTACAAATAATGCAATAGCCTTCAAAAAAGACAATCATGCAAAAAGCAAGACATGCACAACCCTAATCCTATTTTGAGCATAAAGACAATTCAATAAGATAAGGATAATAATTAACCTAGGAAATAAAATATTCATAAGTAAACTTATACTAAAGTGTAATTAAATAATTAATTACACCAACACTATCAATTTTGAGATTTACTTTTGTCTTATGAATGCCTTTGAAAGGAATAACCAATGTCTAGCATTCCTTCATTTGCTTTGTATCCCATTAAGAAAATATAGAACCCACATGTTTAGAATTTTGCACATATGCATTTGTGATTTTACATATTGATTTATCTAGCTTTTGTAGTGCCCCGTCTGTTGTGGCCCTCCTGGATATTTGCGTAAGTGTGTTTTGTGGTCTTGTTGGTTATTTGGTCGGTTCATGTGATTAAAGTGAGATTTTAATGGCTCTGTTAAGCGAGTTAATTGAATTAATTAGTGGAAATGTTGTCATTTAAGGAGGAATTAAATAAATTATTATATTAAACATATTGATGAAGTAATTTAAATAAAATTAGAAGTAAAATTGTAAATAACAAGTCCATATTGTGAAATAATATTTACACGTTTAATTTTAAATAATTAAATTAATTTTTTACCTTATAAAAGATTATCTTGTGGGTATAAATATTATATATAGGAAAATAATGTGATTTATAATTTAATAATGATGAAAAGATAATTATTTTAATAAGAAATTTAATTGGTTAAGGGGATAGGAAGCTGAAGTGTTTTTAAGCAAGAAAAGCTGGAAAGAAAATAATAAAAAGGAACTAAATTGCATGTACTGCATGAAAATGGCGCTTCCTTCGGCCATGAATGCATGGAAGTTAAACCGATTCCATCTGTAGGGGGGGGCATCTCAGGAGGAGGATCTAAGTGGTTGCATGGAGAGCGTGGTGGAAAGAATTTCTATAAAGGATATCGATGGAGGGAAAAGGGGGGAGGCTTAGGAAGAAAGAATCAATTTCTAGATTACAATCTCAGAAGGAAGTTTTGGAATGAGAGAGGATACAGTAAAGTGCAGGAAGGGGCAAAAGGAAGTAACCGAAATTTGAAGAGATCCCTCAGGTAGGTAATGCATAGTCCAATCTATTCAGATGATGAAACCCTTGTTTTAGTCTTAATTCGAATGGTGAAAATAGAACCTTCTATAATTCAAATCTGTGACATTGTGTTGAGTCTTACCATGTAGAGAAGGTGTAATAGTTCAGCAGTATAGATTGATTTTATCATTTTTTAATCTATGCTTAAAGTCTCATTTAGATTTCAAATCGACTTATCTTAAATCCTTGGCTACGCATATTTATTTTCATCTACCTCTGTACATGTTGTATTCCTTACTTTCTTCTAGCAAATCGTATCAATGGTGTTTGTAAATCCTTTAGCATAAGTTCGTAGGAGTAGAGTTGGTCATGCGTGGTATCCATTAGCATCTAGCTTTTAAATTTCAAGACTCATGTTTCTGCCTGTGGTGAATATAGGCTATCTACCCTAGGGTAGACTGAATTTCAAAATAGCGGTAAAATTAATTCGCCATAGATGGAAGACAAATTCACTCTCGATACCTTCAATTAATCGATGCATGTTAGTTTGGTTCAGTTATTATTGTTTCCACCCGCTTCATCATTTGCTCTCACTGAGAATCTAATTAGCCCTCAATATTGTTCATTACTCAAAAATGAACTTCACGAAAAGTATAAAGAATAAAAAGCTATTCCACATCTATATAAGAAACTTCATATTGAATAAAGCTTTCAGTAGATTTACATTTCCTTCCATTTATGTAGTTGTTTCTGTGAATAGTGGAATTGTAAGTATACTAGCTGGTTGTTACCCATTATGGGAGTGATTCGAACTTGTCTCCTCTCGGGGCAGGGTTTTAATCATTGGATGCGTGAGGTTGACAACAGAAATGTGTTTAGTTCAAAAAGGAAAAGTTGTACATTAATTCTCCTTCTCTTAAGTCACATATTTGCACTTCACCTTTCTCCTTCTCTTCCGTCTTGTGGATAACGTGTGAGATTTGATAATAATGCAAGTAGATGGCGATATTTCCAAATTCCAATATTCATTTTCTAATATGCTTGGAAACTTGCCTTAGTTACAGTATTTGGAGTTGAGGCATTATACAGAATTAAATAGTCTCCCTAAAATCATTGACCACCTTTCATAGCTGCAACTTTTCGGCTTGCAAAGGTTTAAGTAATCTCTCTAATTTCATTTTCAACCTGTCTCATCCGCGCACTTGAACATAATTGGAATTTTTAAACGTTTATATATCTTCCCTAATACCTTTGCAAACGTGTTTAAATTCTAACCTTATTCTCCCCAGGTGAATTTGATTCCTCAGATAAATTGATGTTCTCTCAGAATGTGTTTTGAAACGTAAGAAATCTTACTGAATATTTTTTTTGAAACGTAAGAAAACTTATTTGGAGTAATGAAATCTGTTTTCTGATTTTATTATATGTATATATGTATATATAAGTATATCACGATTATAACTTAAGAGTAAACAAATGAAAGATATAAATATATATTCACATGTATTTGTATGTTATTGTTGCAATATTTAGCAATCAGAAATGTAATTGGGATTGTTATAATAGTTAAAATTGAATTAATTGCATTTAGATATTGGAAAGGGCTTGTTTAAATGGAAGTAATGTCTGATATGTGAAGTATCTATGTTGTAAGGCAATTTGCTTGAATAGATAAGTTTATGATATTATTCTATTATCTAAAATAAACTTCTTTTTTTATTATCCTTTATAAGGACATATTTAAAGCATAGAAATAATTGAGAAAGAAATGTTTCACTTATTTATTTGATTTAAAATTTAAATGAAGGATATTCTTACTAATTTATATTATTGAGAGTTCAAATGGTTTATTTTATTTTATCTTGGACAAGTAGATTCAGTTACGAGTTTGAATCTTTTGCGTTAGGTAGTTGGAGGACTCTTTCTTCAATTAGATAATTTCCATTATTGTTGAAATCCTTTAAGCCATTTTTTTGTAAATCTTAATGTGAATTATTTTGGTATAAATGCCACTTTGGTAGTTCTTGGAATCATGGTGTCTTGTGCCTTTAGGTGAAATATGTGGAAGTTGTGTGTTTGTAGAATTAGAGCTTGAGTGTTATATGCATATAGCTATAGGGGAATGGAGTCACTATTGTGATAAATGTGTAGTGAGATAGATATTAAAATGTCTCTTCGTTTTCTTTAAATTGACTTAAATGATGTCTCAATAATTGATGATATAAGATATAAAGGAAGCCTTAAATGCTAGTTTAATGTTATCACTATATGTGGATTAGAAGAAAGTAGTATGTGAATTATGAAATATGGTCTTTTACATGAGAAAGCTAATAAGGAATTGATAGATTATTTAACTTTTAACACTTTGAGTTATTGGTAGATGACTTAGTAGTTTACACATAGGAGTGTCTTACTGTTTTGTTGATAATGGGAGGTTGCTTTGAAAAGTGAAATTCATGGATGTTGTAGTTGCTTGTTCGTGTTGGTTATTATATGATTTGATGTTTCATCTTGAGGTGAATTTTCCTTGAGTTGATTTTGGTTGGGATTCTTTTGATATCTTGAAGTCCTTGATGTTTTGATGAGTACGACCTTCTTAGTTTATTTTGATTTGAAGATCTTTTATTCCTTGGGTTGGTGTTGAAATTGGCTTGAAGCCCCATATCATTGACTTACTCTTGTTGCTTCATTTTACCCTCATTTGTGGGTTTTCATTATTTTTGGCTTCCAGAGGCTTGTGATGATTGTCAGTTAATGTTCACTCTCGATGTGCCCTAGATGTGGCAAGTGTTTTGGTATCATGATTTTGAAAGGGTTGTATGGGAATTGTTGAGACTTTGTTTGGTATTTATTTGCGAGATGGGTTATGCCTCGCGTATTATTTTTATTGTTGCATTTCGATGTTCATGATTGGAATGGTACAACCCCTGTTACTTTTTGGTTTTGGTTGGGTCTCTAGGGAGAGTGGCTCCTCATGGGGGTCGGTGCCCCGTTTAAGGGGAAGGGCACAGGATAACCCACGAGTGAGTTAGTAATCAAGTGAAAACCTAATAATTAACTTAGGAGGGTTGGGTAGTAATACACTAAAAAGATAATTGTTGCCTCATCCACCTTTTAGTGCTACCACAGACTAAAAGGGATTGAGAAGGCCGTGGTTGGCATAATCGTTGCCTTGACTTCACGAAAGGTAACGGTTCCGCATGAGCAACCCTATGGGGCGGTTCCTTGAGATAGGTAGCCTGGAAAACCATAGATGGAGGTGGTTCCTAGTGCTTGGTTGCCTGGATAATCCGTCAGTAGATGGAGGTGGTACCTTGCAATAGGTAGCCTGGCAAATCCACGTTAAGCCATGCGATGACACTCTCCCCTAGTTGCCCAAGTGTCTTACTTTATTGTGTTCCTCTAGAAGTATGTTATGGGAGTTGGTTTAGATTGTGGTTGAATGGACTTATATTGATTTATGGAGTATTGCCTGGATACCTCTTTGGTGTACTTTATGGTTTTGTATGATCTCATCGATATTTGACTTATGACCTTGTACTCTTATGGTACTGTGATATGATGTTATTATATTGTTTAATTGCAATTTGGAATTGTATTCTATTTATTATTTCAGTTTGATTTGGAAATGTTTCATGATCATCATTTGGTTACTTGTTTACTAGTCATTGCTTTGATTTATGTGATGAGATTTATGACTTTAAGTTATTATGTTGACTTTTGGATGTTGTTGATTATGTCATTGTAATTCTTCAGTTTTATGATACTTTTGTATAACGTTGAGTCTTGTGGTTCCCTGTTTGGATGTTCTTGGTTGAGGTCTCTTTCTTGTCAGCCCCTTAGCACGAGGGGTGGGTCTTCAAACCCACGTGGTCGGGTGGAACGTGCTAAGCGCCCCATTGGGTCCCCAGTCGAGGATTGAGAGGTGCAGATTGGTGCTGTTGCGGTGACCCCAGAGTTGTATCTGTATTGGAGCCAGTTATGATACTGTGTATTCATCTATTCATTTGTATCATGATTCTTGTTGTATGGTTTTCGTTTATGTTTGGAAAAATTGTTGTATCATTGTACCTCTAGAACATTGTACTGAAATGTAATGTTAAACTTGGTGTGGATACTGGCCATGGTAGTTGTTATTCAATGTGTTAAGTTAATCATGCATATGTTATATTTATGTACATAGATGGTTTCTTATCAATGAATTTTCATGTATGTGTTACATTTGTTAATGTTTACTTTGTTATGGATTATATCTTTGGCTTTTATTCTTTATTTTCGTTGTGTGGATCTAAGTCGTGTAATGACTCCTTGTGTACCCCAAAGGATGTATGTGTTAGTGAATCTACTTAAATGAAATTCATGTCATGACTTAATGTGTATTACATGTGTGTTATGTTAACTTAAAAAAAAAGTTTGTGCAATAATTTTTGTTTAATTGTCCTTTGGGGTTCGCACGATGGGGTGTTACAGCTTTAACAACACTTATTCTAAATTGGATTTATCTTTTTGAAAAATCCTCTTGTTTCTTTCCCACTAGATACACCACATAACCGATGATGGAATGATTTTCCATATACTTGCAAAGAGTGATGATTTATACAACATAGGCCAACTTGTAAACATATCCCATAGTTTTTTAGGGAGAGGAGAACACCATCCTACTTTGGATTGCACAAATTTCCAACATGAACTTGCAAAAGGGCAGTTTAAAAATAAATGATCAACTTCTTCCACACTTGATTCAAAAAGAACACATTTAAAAGGTGTAGCAATTCCAAGCTTTTCCATTCTCTCACTTGTCAAAATATTATGCTCTAATGCCATCCATGAAAAGCAACCTGCCCTAGGAAGAACCATTAGATTCCAACAGAATGACAATGCTCTTTGCTTCATACCCTATGCTTGTTCACTCATTACAACCTTATAACCCAATTTGACTGTATAATTCCTTGTCTTCAAAGGAGCCCAAATCAGCTTATTTGCAACCTTCCCAAAGTACACTATTTTATTGCTTAAAACCTTACTAAACTCTACTTGTTGGGCCAATGGAATATTTGGATCTATCAATTTTTTCCAAGTTACTTTCACTATATGTTCATATATATCATGGATATAGTCTATCACTTTTGATCTGCAATTTTGAGTAGTTTTATTTATTGCTACTTGAAAATCATACAATGTTTCCAATGGAGGATTAACCATTTGATGAATCTTTCCAAAACATTGCACTTTCACCATCATGAATCTCCCAAGTTAGATATTGAACAAATATTTTTCTACATTCTATCAGAAAATTCCACATTACATATTCATGTAGGGGATTTGATATGGTGAGTATTTAGTTAGATTCTACACAATCAAGGTATTTATCTTGCATGATCTTGCACCATTTAGCCTATGGTTTTGTATATAAGTGTCATACCAACTTTGCACCTAATGCAATATTCCTAGTAGAAATATTGTGCACCCCTACCCCACCTTTTAACTTTTCATTACAAATGCTTCAAAGTGATACAAGAGGTACTTTCCTTTTACAATCCATGTTACCCTTCCACAAGAAATATCTTATAAGCTTTTCAATTTCTGAAATAACATTCTTTGGAGTTTTTAACACTGCCATGTAATAATTTTGAATTATAGTTAGAACAACTTTAACCAATAGAATTTTGCCTAATATAGATAACCACCAACCTTTCCAACCTATTATTCTAGATTGAATTCTCTGGACTACTTTATCCCAATATGACACCCATTTTTTCCCACAAAGAAAGGAATGCCTAAGTACTTACAAGGAAACTCTACAATTTGAAAACCCAAAATCTGCACTATCTTGTCCTTCAATATAGGATTTGTATTGAAAATATATAACTTTGACTTACTTGTCCTCACCTTTTGACCCAAAGCTGAAGTATACCTTTGTAAAGTGTGTTTAATCTACCTTTCTTCTACAATGGTTGACATACCAAACAAAATGGTATCATTTGCAAATAAGGAATGAGTTATTGTTATATTTGTGGTAGGTAAATTAATGCCTTTCCAGTTACCATGTATGTACACCTTCTTCACCAATCTGCTCAGTGCCTCTTCTAAGATAATAAACTAAAAAGGAGACAAGGGATCTCCTTGTCTAACCCCTTGAGAAGACTTAAAAAAAATTGATGGGGTTCCATTTACTAGCACTAAAAACATTACACTAGCCAAGCATGAATAGATCCATTTACACCACCTTGCATGAAAACCAAAATTTTCCAATATCTGCATGAAGAAAGACCAATCCACTATGTCATATGCCTTCATCATATCCAACTTGATAATAAAAGACGAGGTATTATGTGTGGATATTGAATGAAAAAAATTATGTGCTACCAAATCCCCCTCCGCTATTTCTCTACTTAGAACAAATCCTCCCTACTCTTCTGAGACTAATTTTTTTATAATGTGCAACAGCTGCAAATAAATTGCTTTTGAAAATTCTTGTAAACAGTGTTAAAAAGTGATATAGGCCTAAATTCTAAAAATGAAGAAGGATTGTTAACCTTCAAGATAAGAGTAATGTGAGTTGCATTAAATTTCTTCAACATCATCCCAAAACTCCCAGATTCTTCCAATGCCTTCAACAAATTAGTGCCAATAAACTCCCAACATTTTTGAAAGAATATGGTTGTAAAACCATAAAATCCTAGCACCTTATCTACTGATAGAAAAAACTATTGATCTTAATTCTGATAAAGAGAAAGGTTTCATCAAATGCATATTTTCTTCCTTAGAAACTAACATCGGTATCCCTTCCAAAAATTCTTCCCTTATAATCTCTTGTTCTAATTTTCCACCTTATGCAGAGAGAAATTTTGAAAATAACTTAACCCCTTCTTTCTGAATATCCTCCTCTTTTGTCAAATTTTCACCTATCACAATGTCCTCAATTGAAAATTTTGATTTTTTACCTTCTTTATCTAAGCATATCTATGAATTTTTTTTGTATTCTTATCTCCCTCTTTAAGCCATAAATCTCTTGAATTTTGATGCTAGTAAATTTCTTCACAAGATGCTAACTAATCCAATTCTCCTTGCAATTTTTTTGCATCTCATATGTGTTTTGGGTTAGTCCATGAACTATAATTTCATAATTCACAAGAGAAAGTTTTTTATAAACTTCTTCCTTTTGATGAAAGATATTTTTTTTAAAAAGTGGCATTCCAATGCTTGATTCTTCCCTTCACATGCATCAATTTATGACAAAATTTGAACATAAAAGTACCTTCCACCACTGGGGTTTGAATTGACCAGTCTCTTAATAGACTAAGAAAATCAGGATGGCGGAACCACATTTTCCCAAATTTGAAAGATGCTTTGGAATTTGAAACCACTTTCTTTCTTTCAACACACAAAGATAAGGGAAAGTGATTTGATCCTATCCATGGAAAAATTTCAGTCAAAAGCTCAAATTTTTTTGTTATCTAGTTCAATGTAACTAATACCCTATCCAATTGAACAACTATCTAAAGGAAATATTTGTGCTTATTTTTCTAGGTATAATTCCCATTACCTGGTTGTATGTCTAAGAGTGCATTGTTATGAACAAAAGAGTTGAAATCTTCAACTATTTTCTTAGGTGGAATGATCCCTCCCTTCTTCTCTTTCAAAGATAATATTGTTTTGAAATCACCCACTAAAATCACTTTATATTAGTCCACACTATCCAAAACTTGTGTCAACTCTTCCCAAATCTGCTTTTTCCCAACTGTTTATTTGGTGCATAAACTTTTAAAAGAAAAAACTGCAAATCAAAATGTGTCACCTTCATTAACTACCAATGATGATCATTTATTATAATTTCTACTATAATAGATTGTGAATTCCACAAAGTTACCATTCCCCTCGAAGTCCCTTATGCAAATAATTGAACAAACTTCCACCTATACCACTTACTTATGACTACATCAAAATTAGCCTATGATAACTTAGTCTCCTATAAAAGTACTATATCTACCCTGTAAGCATCAATTTTTTGCTTGATATAGGATCATTTGCTAGGGGAATTAATGCCCCTAACATTCCAGGATACTATCTTCATTCCAAATTTGGAGAGCTATTGGCTCCCCTCAACCTCTTTTTAATACTACCATCTAATATTGATTGTTTCCCTATTGATGTTTCCTCCTGCAACTTAACTATATTTGATTTCCTACCTCACTTGCCAGGTGACTTTTGAGTAGTAGGAATGAAAGAAGGGGATTGTGTGATTGAAATATTTTTTGAGAAATCAAATTCCTCTATCCCCTCTTCAATTTCCATCCCATTTTTAGTTTCTTCTATTAACAATGGAATTGATTTAACCATGTTAAGAAAATGCTAGTATTCTCTAAATTTGAAGAAGTGGCAAGAGAGGTTTAGTATCAGGAGAGACCGAATCACTTGAAACATTTTATTTTTTAGTTTCCTCTACTATTTCATCAATGATAGTAGATCCTACCATAGTTAGAATATTACTTGCTAATCCCTCCAGGTTTCACTCATATAACTATGATTGCATATCCATAAAATCAAAACTATCATTTTCACTCTCATCCCAAGGAAGTTTTGCAAAATTTGATTGTATTAGATCTAAATACTTACTAGGATAACATGGTAAATTTTCTCCCTTAGTCAATGCCATTTCCCTTATATTAGAGTCTCCAAACCAAGGCAAATGAAATTGACTGCACTTGTTGTATTGAAAGTGAAGGTAAAGTGGGAACATACAAATGCAATGATTTGTCATTTAGAAATAGTTGGAGAAACTTTGCATCAAGTATAATTGGAGATACACGAACAAAAAGCTTTGGTGACTTATTCTTAGCAATCATCTTACTAACATGCTCAATAATACTGATAGAGACAAGCTATCTTGATTTTGGGAAAGACCACCTTGAAGATCCCCAACTTGTGATGACAAGCTAGGTAAATTTGAGACAACATCTAAAAATTTTCCTTTATTAACAACATATTTTGTACAAAGATCTTTATCATTTGTCTGTACCATACAATCTTGAACCCTTGTTTCACAAAGCCCAATCTTTGAAGAAATATAGTAAGGACATGAAGTAGATGGTAGATCCATAGTTGCAACATAACTAGGGTTTGAACCAAAAAAAATTCCTTTCCCTTATACATCTTTTTCGAAAAATAAATCGTCAAATCTTCATTACAATTCTAACCTATTCCTATAATTTCCACTTGAGACCCTTGGTTTGACATGACTAGTGCACTCTGATCTTCCTTATCAACCATTGAACAAAGTTTTGATGTATCATTTGACACATCCTTTACTTCTTGGACTATTTTATTCTTACAGGAAATAGTCTTGTGACCCCAGATATGACATTTCTTACACACATTGTATGGATTTTCAGTAAACACATCTTTTAGCTAGAACCCAACCTTTGTTTTAATTCTCAACATTTTAGGAAGGGCTTGCATCATATCAAATAGAACACAAAACTTAACTGGCAATGCTAGGTTCTAAAAAAAATCAAAATCATGCTTCAAAAAAATACCAACTTGGTTGGTCAAAATTTCAACAATGCCTAGCTCCCTATATTCCAACAGAAAAGAATGTAATTGCAACCATAAAGGAATAAACCTAATTCTATCCATTTTAGGGTTAAAGTTAGGCTACTAGGGCTGCATAGATAAGCCAAAACCTCCATATACCCATGATTTAATCCTATAGATCACATCCCTATCTTTTTTTGAAGAAAAAAAGACAACAAAGAAGCCATTACCCAGATCTATATAGAAAACCTAATTAGCCCCTTCTTAATCCTAAAAAATTAAACTTTTTAACTTAGAAATATGTAGAGAGAATTTCCAAAACTTACAAATTAATGTAGTTTCTCTTAGATTTTGTGTCTGTTTGTTTAGTAAATCTTTAGGAAGCATTACATCTTTAATTCCATTTTGTCTATGCTACCTATTATGTCTTTGATATTGATTTTGACCTTGCTTCAACCACTGATTGCCACTTTGTTGTTGATCCTACCACTTTTGTTGATTGAAAACCCTCTTTCCTAGAGCAATGTTGTTGGGAAAAGTTTCATGTGTGAAACATTTGGTAAGGTATGAATTTACCTTATTCTATGCTCCTTGCTTAAAATGTTGCACTTGAAGATGAATCTAATACAGATCCCTATCAAGGACAATATTATTAGGAAACAAGGCACACAACGAGAGATTATTTGGAAAGGTAGATGGATCCCCTTCCTCTTCCTCAGAACCACATATGCCAAAAACTTCTTGCAACTTTGTTGACAAATGTTTTCTAGGAAAACAAGACTACCTTGAGTGGGAAACAACAAATCTTGAATCAACATGACCATGACAGCTAGGATCTACCCCATATCCCTGAAAGCGACCTCAGGATCTAGAGCCACCTTCCCCAAAATTTGAAAAATGGTTGTTGTCATACACTAGCCTATTTACTGGAGCTCCTTTCATCCTCCCTCCAATTACTTAAAATATCTAAAATAATCTAACCTCAAGGAGGTTAGGGGTAAAACCCATTCCTATACCATAGTTCAGTGAAGCAAGAATAGGTACAATATTACTGACCCTTGCCTTTCTCAAAGTGGAGTCAAACCTGTGACCTCAAGGGCTACAAACCCCAAGCCCCAACCAACTCTGCTATAAGTGGTGGCTAAAAAAAATTTAATCCAACCTCAAGGAGGTTAGGGGTAAAGCCCATTCCTATACCTTGGGTCAACGAAGCAAGAATAGGTACACTATTACTAACCCTTGCCTTTCCCACTATAAAGAAGATTCGAACCTGTGACCTCAAGGGATGCAAACCCCAAGCCCCAGCCAACTCCGCTATAAGTGGTGGCCATTATAAATAATATAACCTCAAGGAGGTTATGGGTGAATCCCATTCCTATACCCCAGGTTAGTGGAGTAGGAATAGGTACAATATTACTTACCCTTGCCTTTCCCACTATGAAGCGAAGTCGAACTTGTGATCTCAAGGAATGCAAACCCCAAGCCCCAACCAACATTGAATGTTGTTCCCTACAAGTAATTTGAATTAATGAAAGATCACACACATTTTTTTCTTGATTTTCCAATCTTGGTGGTGAAATATGTTTCATTTTGTCTCTTTAAATTGAATAACTTGGTAAGATATATTTAATTTTCCTTCAATAGAGTTGTGTATTGAATTTGTGTATGAAATATAGTGGTCCAATGGTAGTAAAATTGAAATATCTTATCTTACATCTTTAGTAGATTCATGCATTGATATTGTGGATGGTTGTGTGAAATACTAACCCTTGTAGTATTGGTTTTTTTGGATATTATCTAACCTTTTAGATTTGATAAATAAAGTGTATCTTATTTTTTAGTGCAAAATTGAAGTTTTTATTCTTAGTACTATGCATGGACTTGATTTGATTTCTCATCTTATGATTCAGTTCACTCTATGTCAACTTGGGTTTAATCTTGTGAAAGATGTAATGGAAATTTTCTCAAGGGTTAAGAGTAGCAAGATGAGATTAATGTAATGCAACCTACCTAAAAATAAAGTTCAACTAATAAAAAATACTTATCTAGATTTACCCAATAATATTACAAACCAATGATAAAAAAAGAGATTTTTTGGGTACAAGAAATGTAATAAGACAATTATGTTCATAGGAGTTATTAACAATTTTGGAAATAGGAAATATCTCAAAATAATTCTAACTACAAGAACTATCATGAACAACTTTAAAGAAAATAAAATATTTACAACTTTACCAATCCAAATCAAATGCATTAAGTAATCGAATATTCTTAATGGAAATCAACCATAATACACAAAAACATACCTTGCACACTCATAAAGAAAACAACAACAAAAAATGCAATCAACAATGGCTAGAGAGTGGGCCCTGCCTCCTAGTCTACCAATGAAGGAAATGCTCACAAGTACTTTGAAGACAATTAGACAATGATAGTAGTATTCATTATAATATTAACAATAATGATTAATTGTTTATGCTACATATATGGTGGCTTATACAACTTCAACCGACTAACAAACTATTTAAAAATATGTTATTATTTTGCTATTGAAAATCGAGATACATTGATTAGTTAAAAAGAGTGTGTGGCCTATAACCACTCTTTCTTAACAAAATTATTGTAACAACATACTAAATTATACTAGGTTAGAAATAAAATAAAATTGTTCACAAGGATTCTTCATCATTCTTCTCCACGGATACAAGAGATACGCTTTTACCCAATTTTAGTTATGTGCAACCATTTGATTAGTGTTTATAGAAGATTAATTCCTAGGGTATTTTATTCCCTTAACATATTTTAAACATCTTAATCTTATAAAACTAATAGTGACAACTAAGGAAGAAAGGTTAACTATAAACTAAAATTAAACAAAGACTTGGATGGATTTTTAACCAAGCACTTATCATTGTATGTTCATTTTTTAGTTTATTTTCCTCAAAATCTAATCATCTTAAGGATCTTTTTTTGTTTCATGATAATTTAGGATATGTTTAGATCTAGGTTAGACTCTAGTTCATCTTAGGAGTAGTTTATTTTAGTTAAGATATGGTAGGAAAATAGTTTATGACTTGAGAGTTGAATGATTAAACCTTCTATTTTAAGTAGATTTGAATCATTTGATTTCTTATCTCTATCCAATTTGATTTCTACTAGAAATTCCCCTCATAAATAGATCACATAAGCCACTTAGCTTTTACAACATGGTCAATACTTGACTGAAAAAGAAACCTTGAAACTAATTATTTAGCTTTTCAAGAGAATTAGAGTGATATATCATTATACTTGATGTTTATTGTGTTAAAACCACCATCAATAGTACTATTATCACATAATGCACAAAAACCTTATATTCATTTACATACACAATCATCATTTTATGGTGTATTCATCTTGTATGTTTTATCCATTTGTTGGATACTCTCAATAACCTACTCCTTATCAATAGCAATTGCTTGTGAGGATACTAGTTTTGGAATAGAATCATCAATTACTCTTTCAATAGAATCAATACATATGTATGTCTACTAAAAATTTATCAATTTAGAAAAAACATTTCAATACAAGCATGTATGTTAGGTCTAAAAACAAGTGGAATTCTAGTAAGAGCAACGAAAAACCTATTTCTAAAGTACATATTGGACACTCTATCTTTCCATTTTATATTTTGTAATTCTTGTATAGGGATAGAAAGGTCTGCATTCATTAAAAATTCATGTTCGAATGTAGCTACAATGTTATTCCAAGAAGAAAAGGAGTTCTCTAGAAAACCTTCATGTCATTTCCATGCCTTTCAACATAGAAACCTCACAAAAATTCTCATCCACATGTCCTCATATTCAAATTAGATTTGTCCATAAATTATGAAAATTCCTCAATGTTTACGTCCCATTCATGAATATCATACCCATCACATGTAGGCATCTAGTTGTAGATCTTGGAATTCATGGTTTAAATTTATAATCAACCCAAGAGAGATCTAGTCATTTTTAAATTGGCTCTAGGGGAATGATATGAGATGGATAAAAAAATTAGAAATAATATGGAAATTGGATTGTAAAGTCTTGATTCATTCTCTACATTTTTTATTCTATCAAGCTCATTGATCTTTTTCTTTCTTGCATACATGTATTCCTATAAATCTATGCATGAGTATTTGTAATATGTAGAGTTACATGAGTATCGTGAAGAGGCGTCAATGATATAGCTATGATAAAATTATCCAATATAGTTCCTAGGGATATAATCATATAAAAATATTTAAAATAACATTTACAGGAGTATTAAATCTATACCATTCAACCATGATTAATTGTATACCACCATGCAAGGAAGAAAATGGAGGTCACATAAACTAATATGTTTCAAAAGAGAAATAAAAAAATATGTGTTCCTTAATAAACAACTATTATAGGAATAAAAAAGGTACAACAACAAAAAATATTGTTCCTATAGATAGAAAATTGACCACCTCTTTCTAAAGATGAAATCCTTGAATCACACTTAGCATCCAAGGACAAAAATTTGTTTTAGGTTTAGCTAACCAAAGGATTTGCCAAATTTGAACCTAGAAATGTATTTTTTAAGTTGGCAACCCAACAAAAATTTTCCCCAACAACGATGCTAACTATTAGGTGTGAGTTTTCAACTAAGTGAATTTTGCAAGGTGTGTTCCTTTGTTTTCCTTGTGTTGTGTAGTGTAGCGCTTGGGTTGTGACATGGATTAACCACCTCCCATGGATTCATTAAATCTGACAATTGTATCAACCATTAACATGTCGATCTTTTGGTGCAATGGCAGTTGTCTTTGCAACAATTGGTATTAGATATTGGGTCATGGGTTTGAACCCCTCACTTGCACTAGGGGGATTGTTTCAAGGTGTGTTCCCTTCATCTCCTTGTGATGTGTAGTGCAACGCTTTGGTTCGTGACATGGCTTCACCGCCTCCCATGGATTCAGTAACTTTTTTAGTTGTATCATACATTAATAGGTCGATCTTTTGGTGCAACAATAACTATCTTTGCAATAATGAACTCACACAAAACAATTATAATTACAAAAACTATTTAAAATCACCAAGGTCTTCAAAATATGCATTGGATAAAACAATAGCTAAAAAAAATCCTTGTTAATGGATAAAACATTTTATCCCATAAATAATGTCAACTATTAGGCATGGGTTTCCATCTAATAAAAATCACCCAAAAAAAACACAATTGCAAAAACTATCTAAAAATCACCAAGGTTTTCAAAATATGCATCGAATCACAACTTCATCGATAATAGATAAAATATTTGTCTTCAAAAACAACACCAACTATTAGGTGGTGTAATTTGGTTGGATGTCAACTCACCCAAACTAGAAACTTCTATAATGGTGTTACAAGGGTTTTAAAAATAAATATATTATTAGTATATCCTTAGTAATGGTGCCAACTACTAGGTCTGAAAACTACTCCACAATCCAAGAATATTTCTTGCCTTCAAGGCTAGGGATATATTTTCAATAAGGAAAAATAGGGGTTCATCAACATCATGTGGATGTTTAAAGGCTAATGACAAGAGTGGATAGTCTCTCCTACACTTTGGGCTCAACTAAACCTAAGAGGGTATTCCTAGAGGTATCCTTAATAGGTATGTTCATTAAACAAGATATAACATGACAACAACAATAAATATCTATACTCAAATGTACAAGTCACACCCCAATATTTGTTACCAAGTTAAGATCAATTAATTTGATGCAAGATCATCCCTAGTTGTAAAGCAATCCCGTATCAACCAAAAATAGTTCTTTTTCTTGCATTAAATTTAGTAATATTTTCAATATTTCATTTCACATTTTACAACATCATTGTTTCTCATCTCGCAGAGCGAGATATAGCATCTACACATTGAAATATATCACATATCATAATTTCACATCATTTAAAGTTTCCTATCGAAAGTTATCGCTCTCAAAATTTCACTATATTTACCAGTCAGAGCATTTGGGGCTGACTTGGTCCAAATTTCTTAGTGCAAACCTATTCCAGATCATGCAAAAATTAATGGGACATCATACAAGCATCTTGGGTTCATTGGGACCTATCTTGGACATTCATAAGTTATTTATTTTTGCATGTATTTATCTTCCTATATTTTGAGGCCGACCTTCATGTATGATCATCGTCAGGTTATTAACCCTTATGATTAACGTAGACCTTTGTGGGAACTTGAGAAGCATATATATAAGAATTTGTAACTCATAGGAAGTCAATAGTTTTAGAAGTAAGATTTAGATCCATTAAATTTTTGTATAAACCCTTTAGGGGCATGTAATAAGTCCTTTGGCCAGTGGTATTGTTGAAATCCCTTGTGGTAGGCTCGTGAGCCTTGGATATTCACCCATGAAGCATGTATTACATATAAGATTATCAATTCAATAAATTTTCATGTTCGCAGATCAATTTTTTGTGTTATTTTTGTTGTGTTGACTCATTGTTGCCCGGTTCAGACTATTCCTTCTAGGACCCTCCTACTATGACTACACCAAGTGGTATTAGAGAAATTTTTTTATTCCTAGAGGAATTCCTTGAGGTGAATAGATTGTCGAACTAAGGCAGACTACATTTGCTTTAAAGCAATTATTGATTGTTAGGCAGTTGAAACCCTTGTAGCCAGATCATCGAATTGAGGTAGTTGCATTGATTTGAGGTGAGATATGTCACCAAGGAGAGTGTCTACTATGGTGAATGTTGTTGGAAGAATAAATGAGATGTTGCAAATGATACATGAGATGTAATTCCAATTAGATGTTGTTGAAGAAGACCAAAGGTGAGGCCTAAACCCTAGGAAAAATGATGAAAGTGAGCATGAAGCAGAACATGCAAATCAATTTATGAAATACCTAGGTGTAGAGGAAGAAGAATTAGATCAAATGAAGATGTTGAAAGAGATCTCAAAAATTGGGAAAATACCTAGAGTGGAAACTCAAAATTATGCAAGAAATTTGAATCCTCACGAGTTGATCAATTGGATCGATGAAGTGGAAGAATACTTTGAATATGAAGATTCAAAAACATTCATATTTGTGAAAACAAAGTTGAAAGGTGATGTTGCATTATGGTGGAAAGAAGTTTAATTGGACCGAAATAGAAGAGGAAAAGAAAGAATCATCAAATGGGAAAAAATGGTGACAAAGTTGAAGAATCAATTCATACCAATAGATTATGAATTTGAATTGTTGAAGAGATTATAGAACTTGAGACAAAAAGAAAGATTTGTGAAAGATTACATTGAATAATTCTACAAAATGATAATCAAAACCAGTCATAGTGAAGCAAGTAAAGAAAAGGTTGTAAGATATATCAATGGACTAAGAAAAAACATTCAAGATGAATTAAACTTGGTAAAGATGACATCAATTGAGGATGCATTAAAATTTGCATGGAAAGTGGAAGAGAAGTTGAACAAGAAGTTTGAAAAAAGACAAAGAAGTACAAGAGTAAGATTCTAGAAGATTGAACCCAAATCCAGAGAAAGAAGACCTTATACAAAGAAGAACAAAGATGTGAAACCTTACCAGAGGGAAGAAAAGGATGCCAATTCATACCGCAATAGAAGAGAAGATAGAAATTTCTACCATGGTGATAGAGGAGGTCATAATTCTTACCACAATGATGGATACCAGAGAGATGAAGGAAGATTTGAGAGAAGAACATTTAGAGGAACTTGTTTCAAGTTTGGAGGTGAAGAACATAGAGCATTTAAGTATCATCAAGGAAATAATGGAAAGACACCTAAGCATACCGAAAGAGAAACTTATGTAGATGAAGAACATGTTGGATCCCCTAATTCAGAACTGGGAAACTAGAGAAAGTTGAATCATTAGTGATGAGGATAGATTCGATACATGAAGAAGTGACTAAGGAACCACCACAAAGGAAATTCAAAACTAATGGTAAGTCTGGAGGAAAGGTATGTAAAGTTATCATTGATAGTGGTAGTATCAGTAACCTAGTTTCAGAGGAGATGGTGACCAAGTTGAATTTGGAGAGATTGAAACATCCAAACCCTTATAGGATAGCATGGATTCAAGATGATCATAAGATATTGGTGAATGAGCAATGTTTAGTAAAATTTCATAGTGGATCATATAGGGATAAAGTATTGTGTGATATTATTCCTATGGATGCTTTCCATCTACTGTTAGGAAGACCACAAAAATATGATAAGAAAGAAATTCATGATGGAAGAAGGAATACTTATAATATGACATCAAATGGAAAGAGAATCAAGTTGATACCTTTAGAGAAAGAGGAGAAGACTAAATTTTATGGTACTACTAGACTATGTTTGGTAGATGGAAGGAAATTTCTTGATAGATTAAGGCATGAGAATGTGTTTTTCATTGATTCCAAAGAAAGGTGGGAGTCGAGAGACAACAAAGAATGAAGATCCACTATAGACATAAGTTGTAAATTTTTTGATGGAGTATGAAGAAATCATGTCAGAGAATGTACTAGATGATTTACCACCAATCTAGAGTATCATTCATCATATAGATCTTATATCAAGAGAATGACATGAATGTAAAGTTGCATTTACTAATAATAAAGGATTGTATGAGTGGTTAGTAATACATTTTGGATTGACCAAAACACCGAGCTACCTTTCATGAGGTTGATGAATGAGGTACTGAAGAAATTTTTGGGTAATTTTTTCATTGTTTAATTAGATGATATTTTAATTTTCTGTAAGAATAGAGAAGAGCATTTGTGGCACATTCAAAAAGTATTGCAGAGATTGAGAGAAGAGAAGTTGTTGATTAATTTCAAGAAGTGTAGCTTTATGAATATGGAGTTAGTATCCTTGGGATTTTTTATTTATGTTGAAGGATTGAAGATGGACCCTAAGAAAGTGAAAGCGATTGTTGATTGGCCTACACGAGTAAATATTAGAGAGGTGAGATCATTTCATGGCTTAGCTAGTTTCTACTGAAATCTTATTAGAATTTTTAGTAGCATTTGTAACCCCACGACATAGACAATGAGAGGAGACAAGAAGGACTTTAAGTGGACATCCAAAGCACAAAGATGCCTTTTGAATTTCTAGAGCAAAAGGTGATAGAATATCCAGTGTTAGCATTACCAAATTTTGACAAGGTATTTCAAGTTGACTATGATGCAAGTAGAAATGAAATTAGAGAACTGTTGAGTCAAGAAAGAAGACCTATAGCCTATTTCAGTGAGAAGTTTAATGATGCAAAAACAAGATATTCAATTTATGATTAGGAATTCTATGCCATATTTGAAGCCTTGAATAAGTGGAGACATTATTTGTTGCCTAAGTATTTTGTGTTATATACAGATCATCAAGCTTTGCAATATATGAACAATCAAGGAAAGTTAAATTAGAGACATATGAGATGGGTTGAGTTCTTATAGAGTTACACTTTTGTGTTGAAGCATAGGAGTGGCAATTCAAACAAAGTTACAAATTTCTAAAGTAGGAGAATAAATTTGCTAACAGAAATGAGGTTAGAAGTGTTAGGATTTGAGGAATTGAAGCATATATATGAAGATGATTAATATTTTAGTGAAGTGTGGAAAGTATGTAAGGAACCACAAGTGATAGACTAGAGCCAATGGTTAGACTATTTCATTCAAGAAGATATGTTACTCAATGTAAATTAGTTGTGTATTATGAGGAGTTTCATGAGGGAGAATTTGATAAAGGAGAAACATAGTGGAGGTTTAGCAAGACATTTTAGAGTGGATAAGGCAACAAATTTGTTGAGTGAACATTATTTTTTGCCGCAGATATATAAGGATGTAAGGAAGTATGTTCAAAGTTATAGAATTTGTCAAGTTGAAAAAGGGAGTGGTCATAATGCTAGATTGTACAAACCTTTGATAGTACCAGAGAGACCTTGGGAAGATATAATCATGGATTTCATATTGGGATTTCCTAGAACATAGAGAGGATATGATTCTACTATGGTAGTAGTGGACTGATTTTCTAAAATGCCAAATTTTATTCCTTGTAAAAAAGACTAATAATGTTGTGCATATTGTTGACTTATTTTTCAAGGAGATTGTGAGATTGCATGGATTACCTAAGAGTATTGTTTCAAACAGAGACACCAAGTTCATTGAATACTTTTGGAGAACATTATGAAAAAAGATGAAGATAAATTTGAAGTTCAGTTTAGTATATCACCCATAGACAAATGGAAAAACAAAGGTGGTGATAGAAGTTTGGGTAACTTGTTAAGATGTTTGGTTGGGGATAAGGCAAGAAGTTGGGATATAGTTTTACCATAGGTAGAGTTTGCATACAATAATTTATTTAACCGGAGCATAGGGAAGACACCACTTGAGATCATTACCGAAACATATCCTAGAGGAGTGGCAAAGTTAAGAGACATCAGTATGGAGAATAAAAAGAATGTGGAGGTAGAAGAGTTTACAAATTTCATGGAGACATTGCACAATCAAGTTTGGAAGCATTTGGAAGACATGAATAATAAGTATAAAGAGAAGGTAGATGAGCACCAAAGACATAAGGAATTTACTGTTGGAGATGAAGTAATGGTAGATTTGATGAAGGAGAGATTTCTAGTGGGAACATACAATAATTTGAAGATGAGAAAGTTTGGACTGTGTAAGATTCTAAGTTTGATTTTGGAAATGCATATGAAGTAGAGTTACCAGAGACATTGGGTATATCACCTATTTTCAATGTTGTAGGCATATTTGGGTTTCATGAAGGATAGTCAAATGGCAGTAGTGATGAAGTGGATTTGAAGGAGCAGTTACCAAACCAAGAATTAAAGGAGATTGAGAAGATTTTAGATACTAAAACTAGAAGGAGCACTAAGAATAAGCAATACAAAGAAAACCTTGTAAAATGGAAAGGCAGACCAATGGAAGATTCATCATGGATTTCTCAGGCTGAGGTGGACCATCTTGGTTTTCCTCTTAGCCCTAAAAAGTGAGGGACTCAATTTTCTTCCAACCCTTGGTGTCTGATGCAGTAGCATCCTTGGTTGTAAAGAAATCTTGTACCAACCAAAATAAGTTATTTTCCTTGCATTGCATTCAATAGCAGTTTTACTATTTCATTATGCATTTTACTACATCATTTTTTCTCATCTCGTGGAGAAGTATATAGAATCTACACATTGAGATCTATCAAATATCCATATTTAACATCATTTCAAGTTGTTTATCAAAATTTATCACTCTCATAATTTCACTATATTTACCAATTAGAGCATTTGGGGCTGACCTAGTCCAAATTTATTAGTGTGGACCTATTCTAGATCATGCAGAACTTAATGGGGCATCATACAAGTATTTTGGGTTCATTGGGACCTATCTTCAAGATTCACAAGTTATTTATTTTCACACGGAGTTATCTTCCTATAATTTGAGGCTGATCTTCATGTATGATCATCATCAGATTATTAACCTTTGTGGCTGATGTATACCTTTGTGGGAGCTTGAGAAGCATATTTATAAGCATTTGTAACTCATAAGAACTTAGTAGTTTTAGAAGTAAGATTCAGATCCATTACATTTTCACATAAACCCTTTGGGGGCATGTAATAAGGCCTTTGGTCAATTGTATTGTTGAAAGACCTTGTGGTAGTCCTGTGATCCCTACATATTCGCCCATGAGGCACATATTGCATGTAAGATTATCAATTCAATAATGTTTCACATTCGTAGATTAGTTTGTTGTGTTATTTCAGCTATGTTGATACATTGTTGCACAATTTAGACTATTCCTTTTGGAATCCTCCTCCCATGACTGCATCATAATTGTATAAAAACTTGTATAAAATTAATTTAACACCTTGTTCATGCATCAATTAGATAGTCATAGTCATAGAGATAGTTAAATGTATACTAAAACAATTACCTTCATGCTTTGAGTTATAATCATAGAGATAGTCAAATTGTTTACCACTAGTTGTTGATTTTGTGAAATCAACACCATCCTTTTCAAGTGCATGCATATCAATAGATTATTTCTATAAAAAAATATCATATATTTCTTGAATCGAACATCCCTTTTATTTTCTAATTTGAAATTATAGGAATAGTTTGAGAGCTTATCTTCCTTTGTTAAAATCTTTGAAACATTTGCATCACTACCATTATTTTGGTAACTTGGGAATTTATAATTTACCAATAGATTATCCATTTCCACTTCTATCATGTAAATCAAACTCAATTATTTGAAGATAGATGTGTACTTTCTGAACTAGGATATATTTTTCACTTACGTATTCAACAAGTGATGTTCTCTTCTCCTTGACTTCATGAAGATAAATATTTTATTGTTCCTCAATCTTAGAATTTAATAAGATCTTTTTATTCATTAAATTTCATACCATCCACCTACATGATGGATTCCTCCAAGTTTTGTGTCTTCCCAATTTCTTGCAATACTAAGCCTTATTCTTTCTCATGCTCCACCATCACAATTAATTCTTTTAGCATTCTCTTGTAATTTTAGCTTAAGTGTATCCATCACAATTTTGGGTTCCACCATTGTCCTTTCTAACTTTTCATCTAATATCACTTCCACATAGTAAACTTTTCCTTTTCCCTAACATCTATGTTTGGCTCCCAAGGTTCTTTGCATTAGAAGCATCATTTTATTCTTCTAAGTTCATGTATTCTATCATCTTTCTTTCTTACAATAGAATATATTTTTTCTATTGACTAGAAGGGGCTTCTTATCTAATGAAATGTTGAAGATTCCAAAGATGTAATTCTCTTGTTAACTTCCCAAGACCTTTGTTTTGAGTTTTCCTCTAACTTCCTCGCCTTTCCTCTATTTCTAGTTTCTTGGAATATATCAAATAATTCTTCAAAGGTAATGTAGATATACAAAAAAATATCTCTTGGCCATTGTATTTTTATCAATCCAATTCTCATTATTTCACCTAAATTAATTAAATATATTCTATTTATTTAGTTAATTGCTTCCATTCATCTCTTAATATTAATAAAATAATTTTAATTATTTAATTAATTCATCTTATCATCCTTCCAACACTAATTGAATGAATTAATATTATTTATTCAATTAATTAATCAATTTCCAAAGTTAAACCTTAAATAAATAAATATATATTTTTATTATCTAAGTCCATTGAATGCAAATCCCAAAAATTAAACAAATGAATCATACTTATTTACTTTCATATTTTTCTCTCAGGTAATTAATTCACTAAACTCAATTAATTAATTTAATTAATATTTCATGTTAACCTAATTAATCACTTGTCACATCTATCTAACTTATCTATAAAATTTTAACTTTTCATTTTCTTCTAAAATATCTACACCCTCCATTTTAGACATGTGACTCTCACACATGTGTGAGAGATCTCATTTGTTAAATCCCACAACCTTGTGTTATCCTCACACATGTGTGAGATCAACCACATGTTCAATCCCACATCCCCTTATATTATCATACATGTGTGAGAGAAATCACATGTCAAATCACACTTCTTCATGGTCCTTCTCACACATGTTGGGGACTTATAATCTCCAAAATTTGATCAAATTAAGGTAATATTAGTCATCTAAATCTCCTTGATCCATGCCCTCTCAAAGTGCATCAATCATAAGGAGCCACTTGGATGCTTCTCCTTCCTCCAAATCTCTAATGCAACCCTAGCCCTTGATCTAAAAATTCAATCCCAACGATTGACATCTATCCTTAAAATATATAAAAGTACCTTCTCGGAGGCCATATTCAACAACACACCTTAATGCAATATTATATTTATAATCTCAATAACATCCACACATGTTCTATCACACACATCTTGAGCACAACTATACCATTGATGTACAATGAGAGGTTTTGAGGGGTCTTCCATAAGGTCTCTCAACATTGGGTGATCAATTGTAGGAGTTAATGGTGAACTCCTCAATACCCCAACATCACTTGCAAGACAACAATAACTTCCACAAGAGATAAATAGAAAAAATATCATGCTATGATTATTAATGCAAAGTTTCTAGATTGAATATTCGATGTATATATGATACCTTTCTTATAAAGGAAAGTTGTGAGATAGGATTAGACAAGATCATGACATGTGTCTTAATCCTATACAATGAGACAACTACCTTAACAAATATTAAATAACTTAAGACATAAGAATTAAATGCTAGAAGATAAGATATAGTGATAACTAACACTAACTAGAATGATTCCCTCCTAGGACTTAAGTTGACAAGTAACATGTAAGTAGGACCTAGATAGGTAAAACACCTATTTACACCAACATCAACCTCATACGCTCTAATGAAGGTGAAAAGGGAAGCAAGGTATAAGCCTAGTGGGAAAAACATCTTAAAAAACAATCATTTTTCAAGTTTTTTGATGATCTTAAGTTGTTGATCCTAGTTCATCACCTTCTCCCAAAAGAATTCACCTTCACTTTATGCATCACCATGTTTTTTGTATCATTATGTCTCTACCTTATGACCTAGGAGTGGTTTGGCATGACAACTTCTATTCTAATTTTAATTTTCTTACCATATACTAACATTTTTAATTATTTTTCTAAAATTTTAAATATGTTAGTTGGTTGGTATTATTCTCTAATGGGTTTATTGTAGATTAATTTATATTTTTGGTAAGTATTTCTCATTTTTTGACACATTTCATGTCTAATTCTCATTTCTATCTACTTCGTAAATTGGAATCTCAGCTCCTAGAGTCTAAACCTCAAATTCTTATCAATTTTAGGGGTTTTATTTCAATTTTTACATTAAAATTATAATAGGTATTGATACTAATATATTGGAGTGTTTATTTTCCCATTTTAAAGCTTAGATTAACCCCCTATTTATGAGTCAAAGTTGGGTTTTCTTTACATCTATCTATTCAATGTGATTTCCTACATCACATCTACTTTTTGGATCAATGTCCCTATTTCCCAATTCAAATCACACATTTTAAATTATTTTTTATCTTTTTATCTCTTGGTTTTTCTAGTTTTTATTAGTTTACTAATGCTCTAATTTGTTATTCCAACTTTTTTCATCCTCAAGTTTTGTAGGTTTTCATCATTTTTTAGTATTTTCATTGACTTATGCCCTATTGTTTCACATATTTATGTTTCATCATGTGTATTTTTTGTGTCCTTGTGTTCTCTTTTGTAATTCTCTATGATATCAATGAACACATGTGTAAGTAATACACTTGTGGTGCATACTTTTGAAATCTGTAAAAACTAAACTTCATACAAGGTTAGTAGCTTACAAATTTCTTAAGCATGACCCTATGAAATACCTTGAAAATGCTTCAAAATGTAACAAAGGATGAAAGAAAACTAAAAATGCATTATGAAATCAACCACAAGTTACCTATTCCATAGTGGATTGGTGTCACATGTGCTAGTGACCCTTTCCCAATCCTTGATCAAAGCTCAAGATGATGTAAATGCAATGGAAATGATGAGCAAGATGAGTTCTCAAATTAAGAGAGTAACCTTACATAAAAGTTGTGGATCCATGAATGAGAATGAAGGCCTTCTTTTATAGATTTTCTTGATGAGAGAATGGCCAAGAGGGTGAATGTGGGACTAAAGATCCTCCAATGAGAAGAGGACACTTGTCAAGTGATGATAGGCCAATGTATTTGCAAAATTTGGGAAGAGTGCCCATGAGAGGGAGAATTTGAATTCAAATTTTTGCAATAAATTTTGAGAGGGGGACAAGAAAAACTGCAATAAATGCAATGTTGGAGGGACAATCAACTTGTCGTGTTGAGGGAAAATGAGGGTTTTTAATAAATGTGCAAGTGGAGATATCTAGAAAATGCAAGTGGGTGAGATTAGTATGTAATCATGATTAGATTAAATAAATGATGATTATGTTAATTTAATGATGATTAGGTGAGTTTTACTTTTAGGACTTTGATATTTGATTTATTTAAATCAGAAAATGATGGAATATGATTTTGGATTTGATTTAAATGGATGTTTGATTTATTAAAAGGTTGATGATAATGTTTGCTTGATCTTAAATAAATGACTTTAGGAGATGGAGATTAATGAAATTACTTGATAAATGAATGAAGGTGAATCTGATCAATCGATGAATGGACCTAATGTGACATCTAGCTCAGTTGATGAATGAACCTAATCAAATGCAGAATGTTAATTTTGCATGTCTACATTTTTCCCCTCTTTGAAGCAATGTACTTGTTGCGTTGGTTCAAAGAATAAACTTGCCGCGATCAAAAATAAATAAAAAATTGATTTTTCGGATACCCCAGCGGAAAGTACACTGGTACATTGCCCCCTCGAGAGATCGAGTGAAAAGATTCGATTTGAGGGTCGATCTCACATAAAGAGGTTCAAAATAGATGGTTATGGATGACAATGCAAATGAGATGATTTTAAGATGCTTAGAATAACAAATCTATATTATCCTAAACAACTTAAATGATGATATGATATGAGATAGATGAGATTGATGATGTGATATGTTGTAATTATGCAATGGATGATTTATGAGATGCTTAGACTAATAGATCTATATTATGATGATGATATGAATGCACGATGGATGCATAATGGATGCATGATGGATGAATTGGTGATGATGATTAACTATTCATGCTGTGATGTTAGTGCGGAAAATGAAGAAATTAGATGATGACAAGAGGATCCAACAAGCCAACATTATGAGAGATGATGATGAGAAATGACGATGAGAAATGATGATGAGAAATGATGATGATAGATGGATGATTTTCTTATCAAGGATTGGGATTTTAAAAGGATCACTTACTTTATGTTTGATAACATGCCTAAGCATGATGCATCAAGGTGTAAAGGACCAAGATGGTGTTGTACTTAGTGTGATGGACTTTGACTCAAAAAATAGATAGGAGTATTCTTGTTCACACCTGACATATGGAAACCTTGCTAGGATGCACTTAACAAAGCAAGAATTCTCCAAGTTATTTTACAAGAACATCCAACAAGTACGACAGACAAAAGATAATGATCGTTGCCCCATTCCTATCTCTCTAAATCCTTCGTTGGATATCATTGAGAGGTCCTTGGAATGAGTGCGATAAGATAAATCAAAAGAAAAGATCAAGTATGCAAACAAGCCAATGTTCTTCATACCTCTAGCCAAAGGGATGTGTTTTGATAGGATAAGAATCCAAAGTGATATCCAAAATGATGCCCATTGTCAGAACGATATATCCTAGGACATGCATTGTATAGGATGATGATGGTTTTGATAAGTTGATTGATAGGCTGTTGCTATAAGGTTGATTGACATGTTTGAAAATGATAAAGATTTTGATTTTGCTTTAAAGGTTTGTTGTTTTGGTTTTGATTTTACGATTGAAGCTTGCTATCGTTGACTGCTATGATTGTTTTTGTTTGCATTGCCAAAGGATGAAGATGACGATCAGTTTATTATGGATGATTGATTATTGCAGGTGCAAGCGAGATGAGGCAGATGGATTTTTTCAAATATTTAGATTTTTTTGACGTTTTGAAATGTTTTGAGGCTGTTTTTGGTGTTTTTGAGATTTTACAAATGTTTTGATTTTTTGATTTTTTGATGTTTTTGGATTTTGATGTTTTTCGAATGTTTTTGGATTTTGATGTTTTTTTGAATGTTTTTGGATTTTGATGTCTGGGGGCTGATCAAAGATTATCCTTGCCTACATTTAAGCTCGAGATGATGTAGTTCGATTCCAATGTTTTTGATGTTTTCTGCTTTTTGAGTGTTTTTGGATTTTTTTTTATATGTTTTGAATGTTTTTGGATTTTTTGATTTTATGATGTTTTTGGATTTTCGCATGATTTTGACGATTTGGATATGGACATGTGTGATGATATCAATTCTCTATTTGGGATTTGGTTGAAAACTAAGCTAAGGTCAATCGATCAAGTCGATGGATTGATGATAATGATAACATTGTTGAGGATGCACAACAATGCAATGATTGATTGATCAAGATTGATGATGATAACATTGTTGAGGATGCACAACAATGCAAGGATAGTGTTAAGCAACACAAGAATATCCTGATGATTTCTTGATTGGATTTGATTGATCATGATTGATGAAGCTTGATTTTGAACAAAATATGTTTGGATGATTTGATGTGATGTTGAAGCATGCATTAGATGCGACTGATAGTGATTATTTGGATTGATGTTCGATGAATGATGAAGATTGATAAGGAATGTCATCTTGTCAAAATATGCCATGGGCTAATGATTTGGAATTTTTTTTTGCTCACAAGTGCTTTGACCAATTTGATTTCTCGTTTGCCAATGTTCAGATCACCACATAAGTTGGAAGATATATATCAAGATTTATTCTCGAAGCAAGATGTACATATCTGCCCCTAGTGTATAGCAATGTATGGAATGTGATGGGTGGATTCTTGGATAAGTGTATGGATGGATGGGTAAACAAAGGATTCCAAGGATTATATTGCGATAAGATAAGGTATTTGGATAACGAATACCCATTTGGATAATGCTTCATGGCTTAGATAATGCTGGATAGGATAGGATCCATGAAAATAGACCATGTCAAGATGTTTACCATAAGCAAGTGTAAAGTGTGCACCAAAATTTTATCAAGATCAAGATAACTAAGATGATGGATGTAGATATATGTGAATGGATTGGATAAATGGTTCATGGATGGTGGATTTATTATGGATAAGATGGATGGAATGCTCGATTTATTATGGATGGGATGGATGGAATGCTCGATTTATTATGGATGGGATGAGATGGAATGCTCGATTTATTATGGATGGGATGAGATGGAATGCTCGATTTATTATGGATGGGATGAGATGCTTTCACCTGAAGTGGTGCACGTAGATGCTCGATTCTACTCATGATGCCTGTTTGCCAGGTTTTCATTAGGGTCTTGCCCAAAGCACCACCCATGCAGTTTTCACTAGAGGATGATTTATTTCTTTACTATTTTCAATCCTTTTTCTTATTTTTTTGGATTTTCATTATTTTATTTTATTTGTATTTTTCTAAAATATTTTAAGCTCATGCTGAATCATGAGGTGTTGTTGATGTAGATGCCCCTGTCATGATGTCCCATCAATATCCTACCTGAAGGAGCTGCTTTGCTAAGATACATGCACTTGAATGCAACTTTTGGGATTCTTGATCTGCTTCGTTGATATCAGAGTTGACTTTGTCTTTGTGCACACATTGCAATAGGTTGCCTTTTGAATCCTTATGATGAAGGGTTGTTGCCAATACACAATCAATGTAAGAATTTGATATTATGCGTGGAGGTGTGGATGGAGTGTGTTTAGGGATAAGAGATGGATTGGTTGATAGTTTGGAACCTTTGACTCTCCAAACTTGGGAAGATGACCAATGATGGGTGGATACGGAAGTGTGCATCGAATTAGGACCAATTGCTTGATATACTTTGTATGTCACTTGAAAAGCTTGCTTTTTCTTTTGCGGACATCTTTGATGGATACATTTCCGTTTTTGATTTTTTTCCATAGTTTCTTTGACTGATGAAGTTTGATAGGGATGATCTTTCTTTGTATTCTTTGGTATCCATGCATATTTGATTTGTCCATTATGCTTCTCAGCTTCTTTTGATTTGATAACATTCTTTGTGCTTTCATTCAAATATTTCTTTTGACGTTGGTCCCAATTCATGGATGGGGTGATGGGTGGATGAAGATTCGTGACGTGGTTGGTTGTAGTATTGACACAAGTTTCATCATAAGGACTCTTTGTGCTCCCTATATTGACGTTTTCTTGAGATGAAGTTGCCCCCAATATTATGGAAGTAGTATCTTCATGCTTTGATTCTACTTGTTCTAAGATCTCTTGTATAGAATGCACTCTCTGATAAATGACCATCGTAGGTGACATTGTTTCAATTTGCTGCTTTTCTAACTCTGGATGTTCTATCTGACTTGTTTCCTTGGGTGGATAATGATGGATATCTTTATTCATGATGTCCTCAATCTGAGTTTGGGACATATTTGATCTTGATGTTGACAACTCCGTTTGATTGTAGGAGTTAAGAATATGCTCTTTTTGTGTAACACAATCTTGTTCTTGATGATCATCTACATGTCCATCCATAGAAAGCATCTCATGGGTAGATGGAGGAGTAAGTGCTATGTGGATGTGATCATCTTGTGTGGATAGGAGAATATCCATTAGATCATTGTAGTATCTTGGAGATACAAATTTTTGATCTTGATTTATTTTGGGATTACTTTCGATATGCTTTGGATCAAGCTCTTGACATGGGTCAGTTTCAAAGGATGGATTGCTTATAAATGGTTCTTCGATGTCATCATTGTACATGGTAAGTGGTTCAATATCCTCAAGTGTCAAGTTTAGGGTTCTTTTAGTATTTGTAACCATGTGGTCAAAGGGGATCAACATGTTTTGAAAAGGACCATTGCTAGACTTTGGTGAAAGATTTTGATCATGCTTTGGAATAAATTCTTGAGATATGTCCTCTAATTCGTAAGGTGATGTAGAGACATTTTAAACATGATCATAGGTGAACTGCTTGTGCATTATGTCAATTGGATCAAATAATCCTAACAGTCCTTGAAAGAGATCACTAAAAAGTGGCTCTTGATGTATGGTGAGTTGATCATCGGATTGTGTAGATACATCCTCAATGTGCTCCTCAATGGAGAGGTTTTGATCATTGTTTTTGACAATTGCGGTGGAGAGATTGTGAATGTCTTTGACCATAGAGTCAAGTGATGTTGATATTTCTTGAATTGGCTCATTGTCGAGTTTTGTTGGTGGATTTTGGTCATGATTCAAAAGTAACTCTTGACATATGTCGATTTGATCATTGGATGAAGTAAACGTGTGCTCAGTGATGGATTGATCTTGATCCTTGTTTTTAATAGTTGTCATCTTTTGTGTTTGTGCTCGTGTTGGTTGGGTAGCTTGAGATTGTTGAAGCCCTTGTTGGTAGGCTTGATGTGCTTTTAGTACGATGCTACGATATTGACTTATTGCACTTGGTTTTGGAGATAGTGGTGGTGTATTTGGAATCATGTTGGATGCAGTGACAAGTGATTGAGATACACTTGGAGCGATAGTGAGTGTTTGAGATGTGATGGGCATGGTAGTGGTGGTTGGAATGATTGAAGGGATAGTGATGGTTGGAATGACCGAGGTGATAGGTCCTTGGGAGACCGTATTTCAATTTGGGATCAATGTTGTTGTTTGATTAGATACCATCCATTGGTGTGATGTCAATGGTATATTCGAAGGATTTGACATGATGGTTTGATTGACATTAGGTGGATTGATTTGGGTGGAGTGATTGGTGCTAGGTAAATGGGGAAGCCCTAAACCAAGGAATGATGTTGGTAATAGTGGTGGAGATTTCCCTTGGCGCAATGCCTCAACTATTTTGGAAAGTGCAGCAATTTGATCTAGCCAATTTTGTTCTTGATTTTGATCTTGACTACCTTGATATAGTTGATTTGGCTCTTGTTTAAGCAGATTTGGAGTGTGTAGTTGTGTTTGATTTTGGACAATATTCTGATTTGTGATGACACTCAGATTTGGCATGATGGGTTGAAATTGACCATTGTTCATGTTTGGAATATTCGTATGATTTGCAAATGTATCTATCCCAAAGTTTGCTGGATTCATGTTTTGAAAACTTGTACTTGATACATTCTCCTTTGGCTTGTAGGGATTTGGTGGGATGGCGTTGTTCGTTTGAAGGCTCATGTTTTGATTGTTCAGTTGACAAACTTGTAGATTTGGACTTGGATTTACCATTAGGAAATGTGTTCCAATCTTTGATTTGGGCATACTCACACTTGTTGTTCTATTGACATTTGTCGAAGGTAATGGTCCCATGTATGGATTGTATAAGTGTGAGTTTTGATAATCAATCAGCATTGTAAGGCTTTGAAGATTCAATTGATTTGGATTACTCAAGATGTATGGATCAAGTTTGTATTCCATGTTCCTCTTGTGTTTTGACCTTGTTGCAAAGTGACCTCTAATGTTCTTAGGACCAATGATGAGATGAAGGACAAAAGGTGTAAATGATATGAATGATGAACGTTTAGGGATCAATGCTAGACTTAGGGATTTTGATTTCAATTGGTTGATTTGGATGATGATCTTGTAAACCCTAAGATGTTAAATTCTATCTTAGGATGAACTTGTTCAAAGAGGTGATAATTTAACTAAGTGTGCGTGGAAGGATTCATCCAAACACACCTAACTAAACAAATGATTTTGATTTGGTTTAGGGATGTACCCAAGTCTAGGTAATGATGTTTTCAAAGCTCTAAATTTATTTGTGGGATGATGTTGATAAATGTTTGAGGTGGATGAAGTGTTTTATTTTGATCCTAAGAGACTTAGAGAGACTTTGTTTACTAGGCCAAGGTATTGAAGAACACACTTTTCTCTAAGAGCAATCAAAAGACCAATATGACCAAGAGATATCAAGCACATGTGTGGGGTCCAATTCGTTATCTTTGCTTAATGAGTTCTTTTTACCAAAAAAAACCACTTGATTATGTTTCAAACTAAATGTCCAATGTCACAACTTCTTTTCATCCCACAAAGTGCTATGTGGAAGTTCCAAGAAATTAGGACAAAGGTTGCCTAATGTTGACCTTTGTAAGAGCAAATTAAGATGTAAACCCAATTACTTAGAAACCTCTAAGGACATAATCCCAAGGGTAAGCAATAGTTCTTGGGCTTTGTCAAAGGTATTTGCTCTAACTAAGGGGTTTGAAATTTTGATGATGATGTTGAATGTTGGTTTTGCAATGTTTTCAATAAATGCACTGTGTTTTCAAACAAAGAACAAGTACAAGCCCTATGGATGTGAAAGACAATATTTGTTGAATCCCCACTTGGACAAGTCCAGCTACACTTATCTTTAGCAAATGGTTAGATGCTTGACCCCACTAGCTCCCCTCCACGACACTCACTTATACGGGGCAGCCAAGCATCAACATCCATGAAACTCCCATGACATGTTTTCCATTTCTACTAAAGACCGTAAAAGTGTGGGGCGGCTTCAGAACGACCGTTCTTGCACCAACAAATAGATCAAGGATTTTGGAAAATTCTAGTACATGGGTTCTAGTAAGGACTTTCTGTTCGCGGAGATTGACCCATATGGCAAGAGTCCCCTTTCAGATCCATCTTGTCAGAGCCAACTGCATGATAATGGCGTTTAACCAATACCCACATTTATATCCCGGCTAGAAATACTCTTGGCTTTAGAGTGTTACCGATTGAGTCATTCCCTTGGGTGAGTACTTTTTCCCCAAGGCAGGCCCTCTAAGATAGACAAAAGCAAGCAAACTTATTCATAGTTTGATCAACCTTCATTTAGAAACAAAGGGAGAACACAAGAAATAATTTTGCTCACACTCGCACAAGATGTTGTTCAGTTTTACACCAAATCGAAGTGTGGAGGTGATCACTTTATCTTACACCAAAATCACCAAAAAGGCCTTTTGATTCTCAAGATTGCTTGGAAGTGCGAGAGAAGCGCATACGTCCTTTTCAATGACTTTAGTTTAAGTAAGTAACCATAAAACAAAGCAAACACACATTCATTTTATCCTTCCAAAGCAATTGTGAGTTCATTTTAAGCACCAAGATGAAGTGTGAGTTTTGATTGTTCAATTTTTAACCTCAAACAAAATCTAGTAAGTTGTGATCCTAAAGTTCGTTTTAGTTTTTGCAAAAAAAACAAAGTGTTCTTTCTAAACCCAAATGAAAATTAGTGTCCTAAAATGAAAAGACAAACAATTTCATGGAAAAGTGTTGAACAAACACTTAAAGCGTTTAAAAACACTTTGAGTTTTCAAAAATAAAAATAAAAAAATCCTCCTTTCGTTTTCTTTTGTTAGCCTTCTCCTTGCTTTCCTTCGTTTGTACCTTGTTCACTTTTGTTTGCCTTCGTTTGCTTTTGTACCTATGGGATGGAAAAGACAATAATGTGAGACCAAGTCATTAACTTTGTTTATTAACTTCAAACAATAGCATGATCTTAATGGAAAAGGTCAAATGATGTGAATAATAATGATAATAAAAGGAGGACTTATAAGTAAATAAACCACAATAAAACAAATACCTTGATAGAATCATCATTAATTATCTCAAAAATAATAATCATCATCAAAATAACCTTTATTACCTTTTCCAAATCAATTCCAAAAAAAAGATATTTAAAAGTCAACCAAATTATTTCCAATTACTGCAGCTTAGAACGTTATCAATATAGACCACCGTACTGTTGGATCTTAATACATTTAAACATAAAAGAGTACGCCTAATTTCAAAAGGTGATTGACTTTGGGGAGGTATTGCTAATCAATGACATGTACCAATAGCATCGCAATGGAACGTAAATGCGATCACATGGGAAACAATCTTCCTGCAAAACTTAATAAAGGTAGATGATCTAATGGTTGCAACTAGTAATGAAGATGATTGGGAAACATGATTTTGTAAAACTACACTGCATTATGTTGTCACGCCAGACATAGTCACTTGCACACGATAAGTTTGAATGGACAAGCATGACAACCATGATTTAAAACTATAAGGAGAAAACAGTGGAAGAAATAGGTATTTAATGAATAGGAGTCTATTATTCTTTTTTTCCTCTGCCACGTGAATCACACAGATACCGACTCCTCCCATCTTTCAAGCCTAACAAGATTTTGCATCATTCTAGCACAGCAGAACTTGCAGCATCCTTGCAACTTGTGCCAAAATGAGAGCATAGAGGGGCTCACAGAATGTATATAAAATGTGAAAATACATACAAGGCACATGAACTATTTTACAGTCTAGAAGCATGGACAAACACGCGTGAACTATTTGACAGTTGAAAATGTGGCAGTACAGACAAGGCATGCATATGTGAGAGCATAGACAAGGCGTGCCAACTATGTTCTAAATAAAAAAGAAATGTTGAAGCATATACAGGGCGCATGAACTATTTGACAGAATAACTCAAGAGATGTCAGATGTTGTAGTTGCAAGTGCCCAAGCATACCTATATGCAAAATGTGGATGCATAGACAAAGCACATGTATAGTTAGACAAAATTTCTCATAGAAATGTAATGATTGAAATATATGCGCAAAATAAGTTTGAATGAAAAAGACTTTAGAAACTCTGGAAAGTGATGTTTACTTCAATTGCAAAAATTTCTCCAATGCCAATGGTAAAAGCAATGAAAGTTAAATATCCATTACCTTGAAATGAAAGGGTTTGCATTACAATAGGTACCACACAGTATAGCAACTTTACCAGTGATAAAAGGAAGGACGATAAACAACCATTGCCTTAATATGAAAGACTTTGTATTGCAATACAAACTACTTAGTGAAGCATCTACAATTGGTAGAAATAATTGTTTGAAGTAGCCTGCCTTCAGCCTCTACAAAATTCAGTTATAAAAAACAACACAACAAAATATATAGTAAGGAAGCTCTTGAGATCACCCCTATGCAAGATTAGTGCCTCAAATTCTAATAGTTTGTAAAAAAAAGCTCCTATAGATGAAATTGTTTCATACACCTCCTCCGTCGCCTTTTCCTTCCTATTGCTAAGGGAGGTGGTCACAAGCTCTTCTCACTCAGACATAACTATGTTTTGGTGGTACTTGGTGAGAAGTTTTGGCTTTTATGGGATTGCATTCAATGGATGAGATCGGTGTAGCAGTACGTTTGTAGTAGTAAGAATAGCTCAAGGACCTACACAGTGGAGTGAGATCACCGACAAAATCTAGCGCCATAATGAATTATGTGTGGCTGTTGATAAGGGACTGCAGAAAAGATGGGGCATCTGAGAGGATTGGAGTTGGGCGCCATTATGTGAGTACCTGCATACAACCACTCTATTTTATAATGTGTGCATGAGCTTATCAAAAGTTTGTGTGTTTTAATATTTGGGAGACAATACATATGAAATCAAAAAGCAATCATTTTGGCCTGAATATCTAGACAATTATAATATTAATTAACATAGATGGGGCCAAATTTAGCAGTGCAAATTGATCTATGATGCAAATAGAGACTTCACTATGCGGATAACTATTTCATAATGCAAACAAGTACGTTTCCTGAGCTAGTAATGAGGAAATTCTATGCGTGACATCTATCAATGGATCATGAGCAATAGCATATTAAATGTGTGAACTAACTATCAAGAAATTTGCAGAATGGTGCACATAGTTGGAATCCCACCACGTCTTTCACATGACCAAGCCCAACTCCCTATAGCAGATTTTGTACCAACAATGATTTTATAATTGAAAATATGCAATACAAATTAGGAAGGATATGCCATTAAGGGAACAAGGTGCGATCAAGAAGGAATGAAGTTGCACGGCCTCTATTTGTATTAAATGAAGTTGCACACAGCTAGACTCTTATGGCCTCTTTGAAAGGAAAATGAAGGCTCCTAATAAAAAAAAACTATATGGCTACTGCCCATGAATTGGCATAAGAAACATCGAATAAAATCCTTCAAATACGTTCCTTTGTTCGATGTAAAGCGATGCCCCTATGCCAATAAGAAAAGGAGCTTTCAAACTAATGTGTTTTGACAGAGTTATCTTGCAACATATGCATAGGATGGACTTTAAAAAATGCTTTAAAAACTTTCCACGTGACTAATAGGCACATAAAAAGTTAAACCTTTTGAAATTTTTATGGTCTACAACATTTATATGATATGCCCTGAACAGATTTAAATGCTGAAAGCTAAAAGATGATTAAAGTAAATGAAAATAAGGCATTGTCACCTAATGATTCTTTCACAGCCCTCCTTCTAGCACCAAATGTGGTGCATGCTTTTGAAATCTGCAAAAACTAAACTTCATACAAGGTTAGTAGCTTACAAATTTCTCAAGCATGACCCTATGAAATACCTTGAAAATGCTTCAAAATGTAACAAAGGATGAAAGAAAACTAAAAACGCATTATAAAATCGACCACAAGTTACCTATTCCATAGTGGATTGGTGTCACATGTGCTAGTGACCCTTTCCTAATCCTTGATCAAAGCTCAAGATGATGTAAATGCAATGGAAATGATGAGCAAGATGAGTTCTCAAATTAAGAGAGTAACCTTACATAAAAGTTGTGGATCCATGAATGAGAATGAAGGCCTTCTTTTATAGATTTTCTCAATGAGAGATTGGCCAAGAGGGTGAATGTGGGACTAAAGATCCTCCAATGAGAAGAGGACACTTGTCAAGTGATGATAGGCCAATGGATGTGCAAAATTTGGGAAGAGTGCCCATGAGAGGGAGAATTTGAATTCAAATTTTGCAATAAATTTTGAGAGGGGGACAAGAAAAATAGCAATAAATGCAATGTTGGAGGGACAATCAACTTGTCATGTTGAGGGAAAATGAGGGTTTTTAATAAATCAATAAAATTAATTTATTTGTGCAAGTGGAGATATCTAGAAAATGCAAGTGGGTGAGATTAGTATGTAATAATGATTAGATTAAATAAATGATGATTATGTTAACTTAATGATGATTAGGTGAGTTTGACTTTTAGGACTTTGATATTTGATTTATTTAAATCAGAAAATGATGGAATATGATTTTGGATTTGATTTAAATGGATGTTTGATTTATTAAAAGGTTGATGATAATGTTTGCTTGATCTTAAATAAATGACTTTAGGAGATGGAGATTAATGAAATTACTTGATAAATGAATGAAGGTGAATCTGATCAATCGATGAATGGACCTAATGCGACATCTAGTTTAGTTGATGAATGAACCTAATCAAATGCAGAATGTTAATTTTGCATGTCTACAACACTAGTAAATATAAAACCCCATTTTTCCATATTTTTTTTCTATATTGTATGTTTTCTATAATTTGATGTATTGTTTGACTCTCTATTGACACATTTATGCTAAAACATTTAAATTTATAATTTTTCTATCAATTTATGTGCTAGTTATCTATGCAATCTGTTGGTACTATCTAAGTCTTATAGGAAAATTGCATGTTAAATAATTATTACAAACTACTAATGAGTTTTTTGTAGGATTTAATTCTTAAAGACTTATTTTCTTAATATTTTAGTTGTACATCTAAATTTATTAAAGGAAAATAACATTATTTTTATTCTTATGAGGTTTTGTGACACGTATGCAACTTCCTTATACCAAAAGCTGACTTTTGAGGCCAAAAGAATCACCTTAACCTCTTTTGAATATATTAGCACCTAAGGGAAACAAATGTGTATTCTCCTTCTCATACTTTAAGGTAATATTGGATAAAAAAATATTTTTCCTTCTTTCCTCTAGTAAACTTTCCCTAGATTTCATCACCAAGAGTGTGACCCAAAACCATGTGCTCTAACAAGGTTTATAAATTGAGGGAAGAATCATAGACTTGCCTCAAATTAGGAGTATCATATTTAGCACAACCTTGTTGTCCATATTGAGGAAGTAAGGTGAAGTGGAAAAGGATGACCTTGACCACATTCTTGCACATATACTCTCACTCTCATAATTTGACCTCATGTACCTTTGGGTATATAAAGTACATCCCCAGTCATCTTTTGCAAGCCTAGATAAGACCTTCCATTTCTAATTGATTGTAATACATCAATCCCAATAGAATATGCTAGGAAGTTACTCACCTCATGCCCCTAGTAACACTTTTTTAGGTCATGTATTTTCTCCCCTCATATGCCATAAGATTGATCTTGGGAAATATAAAATGGTCAATGCCCCAATATAGACCCTACACATCATCACTAGGAAAGGCATATTGGTGAGCTTACAATCACATACACTCCTACTTTCATAAATTTAGTTTTTTCATATGATTAGTATGTATTCATGTTAGAAAATTGTATTTGTCCTCAAAAATAAAAATCAAACATTTGAAACCCATAAAAATAAAAAATAAAAATAAAACTTTGAATCTATTTGTTGAAACCTCTTACTAAGGTCATACTCCCCCACCAACTTCAATAAATCAAGTTAAAATCTAACATCACATAACTCAATGTCCACATTCTTGAGGTTCCCTATCCAACCATCCAAGTCAAACTCTTGTTAGGGTTCCAATAGATTGGAGCAATAAACATTAACAATTATGTGTAGATTAAATAACCCAGAAATAAAAATGAATAATAACACAAAAGATATCAACGTAGAAATTTAATGTGGTTCACACAATATGGGATACATCCATAGAAACTCAACCACCCAATGATTTTATTATCTAGTTTAAAACATATTCCAATCTCGTGATTTACACACAATGCAACTTACATCTTAGCCACTTATAACAAGCTTTTTGGAAGCTTCCATAATTAGGGTTTTACAAAGTTGGTTTTCCATTTGATGTGTCAGTGAAAAAACCTTGATATGTTAATGAGAATTTTTTTTGGGGGGATGTGCCCCTGAACCCTTGCTAGAGGGGGTTTCCACCCTTGAACCCTCGCTGTCAAGGGCTATTTCCCCCAAACACTGACAATGATACGTTACAAGTGTACAATATTTTCATTACCAGTCACCACATATCAACAATCTACCACTTGGAGATTGATCAGGATCCACACTAAACAATCTCCTACTTGGAGATTGATCCTAGACGACACCACTGCACTTGCATCTCCCACTGGATTATAGGTCTGGCTGGTTTCTTATGTCCACCATTATCAGTCGTGAAGGCTAACTGAAACTAATAAGGAAATTATTTTCTCTTGTGTAACTGCCTTTGTGAACATATCTATAGGATTCTCACCTATGTGAATTTTCTCTAGCTTCAACTACCCATCCTCCAAAATTGACTGGATGGAGTGGTATCTAAGTTGTATGTGCTTAGTTTTTGAATGTAGGGATGACTTCTTAACAAGATGAATGACACTTTAGCTATCAATGTATAAAGGGCTATCTTCTTATTGTTGTTCCAATTCCTCTAGAATTTTTTTAACCAAATCATCTCCTTGCTAGCTTCCATAGCAGTAACATACTTAGCTTTAGTTTTTGAAAGTGCAAAAACCTTTTGTAGTCTTGAAATCCAATAGACTGCAATTCCTCCTATAGTAAAAACATACCCTATAGTACTCCTCCTACTATCAATATCACCCACTAGATTAGAGTCAACATATCCTTTTATAGTAGAATTTGTTCCTCCAAAACATAGTTTGTTTGAAGTAGTACCTCTCAAATAATGAAGAATCCATTTTACTGCATTCCAATGTTCCATTCCCTAATTGCTCATATACCTACTCACAACTCCCACTGCATGTGCAATATCTAGCCTTATGCATACCATTACATACATCAAGCTACCAATTATTTATGTATAAGGTATTTTAGGAATTTTTTCTTCCTTCGCTTATGTCTTTGGACACATCTCCTTAGTCAAATTGAAATAACTAGGCAAAGGTGTACTAACTACTTTTGCATTCTACATGTTAAACCTTTTCAATACCTTTTCTACATACTCACTTTGAGACAAAAATAATTTTATGCTTGCCCTATCCTATGTGATCCTATACCAAGGATTTTTTTTGTTGCATCCAAATCCTTCATAGTAAATGAATTTGCTAATTTATGCTTAAGTTCATTAATATGGTGCATGTTAGACCCAACAACAAGCATGCCATCAACATAAAGCAATAGGATAATATAGTACCATTACCCAATTTCTTAAAATAAACACAATAATCAAAATGACATCTTTTGTAACCTTGTTCAACCATAAAAATATCAAATTTCAAATACCATTGCCGAGGTGCTTTCTTCAGGCCATACAAAGTCTTCTTTAACCTGCACACAAATTCCTCCTTACCCTTGACCTCATATCCCTGTGGTTGTTGCATGTATATTTCCTCTTTCAAATCCCCATGGAGAAATGTTGTTTTCACATCTAGCTATTCAAGATGCAAGTCTTATGTATCCACAAGACTTAGAATAGTTCTAATATAAGTCTTCTTTACAACTGGAGGAAATATTTCACCAAAATCTATACCTTTTTTTGCATAAAACCTTTTACCATGAGTTTGGCCTTATATCTTTTCTTGCCTCCATCTTCTTCCTTCAACCTGTAAACCCATTTATTCAGTAATGCTCTTTTACTTGTAGGAAATCAAACTAAGTCCCAAGTTTGATTTTGTAGCAAGAAATCCATTTCCTCTTTCATGCCTAGCTCCCACTACTTTTTGGTATCTACCTGCATTCCTTCTTCATAACCTTTAGGTTCACCAAAATCAGTTAATAATATAGAATATAATGATGGAGAAAATATTTTTGGAGGTCTATTTATCCTTGTATAACATCTAACACTTGTAGGAGTCTATGGGATAAGTTTTTGTTGCTAAGCATCAGTTACCACTAGCATTTTATTTTTTGGAATCTCATCTAGCGTCACATATTCATTTTTGGCTTGTTCATACTTTTTTTCCTATAGTTGATCCTTATACATGACCTTCTCATTGAATATAACATCTTTTCTCCTAATGATTTTATGATTTTCATAATCCCATAACCGATAACCAAATTCATCTACTCCATATCCAATAAAGGTACATTTTTTAGACAACCTCAAGCTTGGTTCTATTTTCAATATCAACAGGGAAAAAAGCTTCACAACCAAAGGTTTTCAAAAATGAATAGTTTACTTTTTTACCCGTCCATGCCTCCTCTAGAATGCCACCATCCAAAGGATTTGAAGGTCACATGTTTATTAAATAAACAATAATATGTACAACATCTACCCAAAAGTGCAAGGGTATTCCAACATGCAATCTCATGCTCTTGACACACTCCATAATGGTCCTATTCATCCTCTTAGACACAATTTTCTTGTGGGGTTCCAAGAACCATTTTCTGCCTATAGATTCCATTGTAGGAATAGTATTTTTAAAATTCTCTGCTGCAATACTCACCTCCATTATCATATCTTAGACACTTCAACCTTTTTCCTATCTCATTCTCAACCAAAGTTTTCCACTTTTTAAAAGTTTCATACACTTATGATTTTTGTTTTAGGAAATACACCCATGTTTTCCTAGTTGCATCATCAATAAAAGTAACATAATAACAAAAGCCACCAAGAGAAGATACTTGAGCTAGTCCCCATACATTTGAATGCACAAACTCTAATTTCTCACTCTTCTTTTCTTTCCCAACTTTGAGAAATCAGACTCTTTTCTATTTTCCATAAACACATTTTTGCAGAATCCAAATCAATCTACTTCAGACGTGGTAGCAACTTTCTAGAGTGAAGGATCTTCATCCCTTTCTCACTCATGTTCCCAAGTCTATGGTGCCACAATTTTGTTTTTGTCCCTGTAGCAAGTGCTTTAACTATCTCAATAGCAACTCTTTCTATAGCATCTAAGGTAGAATAAGTATTACCAGTACATGAAAATACAATGTACTTACCTTTTCACCTTTAGCTACTACTAATGCACCTTTAGTAGCCTTCCATACTTTTTCTGTAAAGGTAACTATGTAGCCTTCACTACCTAGTTGTCCTGCATAGATTAAATTTCTTCTCAAATTTGGAATATGCCTTACCTCTTGTAGCAACCATTCATTTCCATTCTACAACTTGATTTTTATTTTTCCTTTTCCAACAATCTAGCAGGGTTCATCATCGCCCAAATATATGTATCCAAAATCACTTAAACATAATCTACAAAATATTTTGTATGGGGTGTGGCATGAAATGAAGCCCCTAAATCTATTACCCAAGAATCATTAACATTATCTAAACATAAAATTAAGGCATCCTATAATTTATTACTTGCAACATTAGCTTCCTTACTATCATCATGTTATTCATCTCCTTGTTTTCCTTTGCGAGACAAAAAATCCTTCTTCAAGTTTCTTGGCTTTCCACAATGCCAACAATCCATTTTTCCTTTGGATTTAGATCTTTCTTTCTTCGACTACCCTTGTGACTTCCCACAATTTATTGGGATTTTTCCTTTCTCCTTTTTTCTTCCCTTGCTCTTTATAGTCAAAGCATTACCTGATGTTGAAGTCTCACCTATGCATTTCCATTGCATTTCCTTGCTAAGGATAACACCAACATCATCAAATTTCAATGTATTTGAACCAGAGATAGAGTTACTTACAGACATTACCAAGCTATTCTAGGTTTCTAACAAATAACATAAAACCAAGAGATCCCTCACCTCTTCATAAAAAATCACTTTTATAAAAGTTAACTGATTGGTAATCATATTAAACTCATTTAAATGATCTATCACATATCCACCTTCAATCATTTTTAGATTAAACAAACACTTCATGAGAAATACCTTATTTGAGGCTGAGGGTTTTTTATATAATTTAGCCAAATGTTCCAAAAAATCCACTATTGTATTTGCTTTTATTATACTGAATACCACAAATGGTTTCAAGAACAATTGAATGGTTCCCAATTCCTTTCTATCTAGAATCTCCCATTCCTCATCAAACATCGTAGCATCTTTCTTTGCTTTTCCTTGCAATGGTCATCATAGATCCTTTTGGTATAAATAATCTTCCATCTGCATCTTCCATAATTGATAATTTTGGCTGTTGAACTTCTCAACCTTGAATTTTCCTTCTTCCATTGCTACCACTCAAATCTAGAGGTTTCCTACCAATCAACCAAAATACACATGGCTCTGATACCAATTATTAGGGTTCAGACATGTTGGAGAAATAAACATTAAAAATTATATGCAGATTAAATAACCCAAAAATAACAATGAAGAATAACACAAAATAGATCAACACAAAAATTTAATGTTGTTCACCCAATATGGGATACATCCACAGAAACTTAGCCACCTAATGATTTTATTATCTAGTGTAAAACATATTACAATCTCGTGAATTACAGACACTGCAACTTACATCCCAATTGCTTATAAGAATATTTTTGGAAGCTTCCAAAATTAGGTTTTTACAAAGTCATTTTTTCCATTTGATGTGTCAACAAGAAAACCTCATCATATTAATGGGAAAACAAATATTGGGGGTTACACCCCTGAACCCTGACAACGATACGTTATGAGTGTACAATATTTGCATGATCAGTCACCACATATCAACAACTCCAAAGTTTGAATCCAAATCCAAAATCCACCAAAATTGAATCCCAAACTGATGAAGGGTACTCCCCTTACAATCTAAAACTCACAAAAACAACAGATAATGGCACAAACAAACTGCAAGAAGGAAAGCAAATGTTTTCTATTATCATTGAAATGAAAATGAAATTGCAACATTATATTTTCCATCACATGGGCTTTCTGATTACATAAATCTGCAAATCAGAGCCACCATCTACACTAATCACACCTCCTCTTTGTATTCTCCCTTTACATCCTTTATTTGGAAGGTGTAACTGCCCTAGAATCTTCTAGAAAGTGTAACCACCCAAGAGTCTTTTGGAAAGTGTAACTTCCTCAAGAAGATATTTTGAGATTTTATTAATTTTGGTGTTACAACTTTGTGTGGTCATAGCTTTTGATTTGATTGTTGGATTTTCTATTATAATACCTTTTTATAAAGCTCTTGAGAAATATTCCGCCAACTACTTTCATTTTCCACCAATTTTCAGGCCCATCCGGAGCTTCTAAGTGCCTCAAAATTGACCCTGAAGATTTTACTAGGATTTTCAAAAATTAAAATTTTAATCTCTCAAATGATAAATAGTATTGAAGTGATTTCTTTCCATTGGCTTCAATTTACCATTCTAGAGGTTTGTGTAATATTTTTTGTCTAATTGTGCATAAATGTAAACTTACTAAAATAGTAACCCTACCAAATTTAGCCCTTATTGAAAAGAAACAACTTTTTTTTTGGGTGATGCAAGATTGGTCTTACACCCTGGATGCTCTTGCATCAAAAACCAAATGTTAAAACCTCCATATCATAAACCTATCCAAATCCAATCCTTAAACCAAATACATAAACCATAATCCCAATCCACACATCATAATCCCAATCCACCTATCCTAATTATAGTCATAAAATCAAATCTTACTTAGGAACCTATCCTATCCTAAGTATCGATAATAAATAAAATCCAATCATCCTATGGTCTTGATCACTTGATTTACCACCCAAACTCAAAAAAAAATTCAAAACTCCCAATCACTTCTTGTTGTAATTTGCACACATGCCCCATTTAAAATGAGGACCCCCTTTCCCATTTTTTGCCTCACTTTGATTTGGTTTCATTTTATTTTGGCCTTTCCTTTCACCCCTTTTCTTGTTTTTATTTTAAAATTTTGGGTCCTTTTGGGTGAAGTTTTTTTTGCAGTTGTGGAAATGTCCACTCTATGGGGATCTCCCTATCATGGGGATTCGATTTTGCGAAAGAGATAATTTTGGATTCCCTTTCCCTGATCCTCATAGTTACCTAAATCTTGCAACTTGTGAAGGTTTGCAAGAATTTCATTTTCACAGTAGCTCAAAGTTCCACAAAGTGATGGAATACAAAGATTTTGTTACAAGTTTATGATGTCAATTTTATCGCAAATGTCCTAGCTTGTCCCAATGTCTACAAGGCTTGAATCCTTTCATACCATGAATTTTCACACTCATCTTGTAAACCCTAATTTCACACCTTATGTGTGTGACACATTGTTAAAGGGTGCATTTATTATGACAAGTTCCTTTGGGGGGTATAAATATCTCCCCTCATTTTCTTGCACCTTGACCATGCAAAGAATTGGAGATAGAGTTTTAGATCAATTCTTTTTGTTCCCAATTTTCCCTTCTAGACTTCACACCCCTTTGCTCAAGTTGATCCTTGCTAAATTATAGGTTGGTTTGCTATTTCTTTTGTAATTTCTACATTTATAAGAGTAATTTGCATTTCTTTTCTTTTTTGAGCGAGTTTAAAAACTTTCTGGTTTTACGACTTCATCTTGTGGGAATTCCCTGGGCGAATTCCCAAGCCACCTTTACCAAAACCTTGAATCATTAAGACTACTTTTCCTTGGATCTGCCAAAACCCGTGAGGGACCTCATTGTAGAGATTCACATGTGGTAATACTATCAAACCTTTGAATATTGGATGTTTTACTATATTGAAGAAATCCTCAGAGGGGAAAATAAGTTTGATATGGCTAAGATTATTAGTGATAATCTTCATGAGCAATTGTCGGTGGTGAAGAAGTCCTCTACCTTTTATATGAATTCTTATGTGGTCTATTTGTTGGCCATCAATTTTAGGTGTCGAGGCCTAACTTGCAAAGGCAATGTGGGAACAAGACTTGATGATTATATTGTGTATGATTGCTACCCACAATTACAATACCAAAATTCCAAGAACCACTACAAGTGGTTCAATGATGTGTTCACCATGCACATTGTTTGAGTGTTACAAGGAGACAGTGGGGTAAGGCTCTCTCACTTTTCCATGGGGTTCGTCAAATGTTTCATGTATTGGTTCATGTCCAATTCCCAAAATTTCCATATTTAATAATTGAAGGTTCTCAAGGGTACCTTATAGGTTATCAAAGTATCCTACTAATAGGATTGTGCTACTAGAATTGACCAAGTAACTATGCACTTCACACCATTTTCTTCCAATTCTTCTCCCACTTCTCTTAGCCTACTAGAATCCTTCATGTCACATCTCGCTAATCTCTCCAAGAAACTAACAAATATCTTGCTCTCACTCACAAATCAAGCCATAATAATCAAAGTTGCATTTTATTCTCCTTCTCCTCCCTCCTAAAAAATTCTAGATCCACCCTCCATGGAGATGTAGAAATAGGAGCGAGAAGGCATGGAAGATATGCATACAATAGAGGAGACTTTTTTTCTCCTCAACATGAAGGTAATTCTTCAAAGGAAGTTGTAGAGGTAAAAAAATAGAACCTTAAGAGGAGAAAATAACAAAATGAGAAAAGACATTAGGCATAGAGGAGGAGAAATTAGAAGAGGTGTAGGATGGGCAACAAATAGAAAAATCTATGTTAGAAGATAAGTCTACAAAAATTCCTTCCTCTACAAGACAAACAACAACTTGTAATTTGCTACAACAATAATTGAAGAGGAAGGGGTATGTGATTAAGACCCCAGAAGCAAGCCTTGAGGAAAAAAAATTGCATTGGGTAGCCCAAGGAGAAGAAGAAGAAAAAAATAAGTTCACATGTGACCAAAGATGCCTCGGGTTCTAGAATTCTTCACATAGCAACGCCTATAATGAATAAAAATGCCACCACAATTTTTCTTGAGGACTGTAGTGTTTCTTTTTTTACTATTGGCCCATAAATAGATCCCATTAGATAGATGAATTTTAGGGGTTAGTATCCAATATCCTGAAAAGGATGGATAAGGATCAGTCCACAAAGGAGTTGAAGACACAAATTTCAAAACTTTTGACCTTCATCCAATAGTTGGTAACTCCTATTTAGAGCATCCTTAGGAAATTTTTAGCTCTAATCTTGCTCTCAAAGGAGGATTTTAATAAAATGGATCAAATGAATATGTGGACATAGACCACACATGAATGGATCAGCGTCATTGCTAGCATAGTAAATAAGAAAATTGTAATGGTAGTTGAAATACACAATAACTTCTTGATCCTGAAGGAAGAAAAGGATAAAATGATTGAGGATTATGTTGCTTTCTTGAAGTACTATGAGACGACATATCTAAATTTGGAGGAAATCAAGGAGATTCCTATGAAAATAATAGAGAAATAAGAAAAATTACCAAAGGGTAGGGTTAGAGAGCCAACATTTTGGGTGTACACATTGGATTTCTGGAAGGAAGTGATATCTCAGGTAATGCCTGAGATGAGTACATTTTTTGGGTAGGTTAATGAAGTACTAGTTGAATGCAATCAATACTTGAAGGATGTGGTGAAGAATCTAGTTAGTACTTTAGAAAAGCTAAATGATGTGGAGCTAAAACAACATTTGCAAAAAATTATACAGAAACAACCCACTGATAGCTTAGATAAAGGATTTTTGGATCCTAATACACAGTTTTTGGTTCATTCAGAGTAGGTAATTTAACAGAGCATCTTGCATCAACCTTCACAACAATGTGATGGATGAATATGAGGCTTTGGCCTACAATATTCATGTTGCCTAGGGTCCTCCCAATGATAAACTGATAGGTGTACTCACCACTTTAGTTAAATATGCTATACAAGAAAAAGTTGGAAATTTTATAATAGATGGTAAATTTCTATAAATTTTAGCCAGTTGTAGTTAGTTACCTCAAAGTGTGTGCACCCATATTTTGTGGGATTTTTTAAGATGTATTTAATGTAAAATTTATATTAATATATTTTACGTTATCCTAGGTTCTTATAGAACATAATTTTAACTTGGAGTATTTTGTAAAGCATTTAATGCACCTCCAATATTTAACGCAAATGCAATCTTGGCCATTGGTTTTGAGATGATCTCTGCCATTGATTTTGTAAGCCTTCTCTATAAAAGGAAACCTTCTCTCATTTGTAAAGGGTTGAACATCAGTTCTTGTAAGGGAATTTTGAGATTAATACAAGCAAAAGCATTAGATTTTTGGTGACTTTTCTTGTTTTTTTTTAATGCATGCATCGTTCCTTCTTCCAGTTTTAGTTCAGTTCAGTTATGATAATGATAAAGTGTTAAGGTATTTTGAAAATTTTCATGCTCATACCATTTGTAATTTCTTTATTGTAAGTTGCAGTATATGGTTAGTATGAGTTTATTACAACACTAGTTCAATTGTGAATGTGTATTTATATTGTGCCAGTAAATGGATATATGTTTGAGTATTTACCATCTAAAAATATTAAGTTTTTTTTATTTGAATATTATACTACTTTTGAAGTATTGTGGTTTTGACCTTGATTAAACAAAAAACAATTTTATAAGGGATATATGTATCTGCAACATCAACCATTATTGTGATTGAACTTTGGTTTTAGATTTACTATCTTTAAACCTTCATCTTTTGAACTTTATCTAAAAAATATGGGTTAGTTTAGGAAGAAACAACATCACAAAACTACCATATTTGATGATTAATAGTAATTTTCATATTAAAGATCTAAAATTACAACTAGGGTTTAGACCAGTCTTCAAATTTTACAAACCCTTGTCTTGAAAAGTTCCAACTAAACATTAGACCCCTTAGGAAACCAACAAAACATTTACCACTTATTTGTTTATGCAAATTCAAGAGCTAACAAACAAATCCTTAGCATTATCTTTCTAAAGTTTTTTGAAGTTAGATTTCCTTTTAAGAGACAGGGTAATCATTACTTTTTCTATGTTATGAATGTGAAAAAACACTCATCAAAACTTCCCTTCCAATCCCATAATCCAAAAAATAATCTTTACAAATTCATCTCAACATAACTTTCTATCAAAATAAATCTTAATTTTGAATTCTTAATCAATTCCATACATTCAATACAAACACATCTAAATATAAACAAAATAACCTTTCATCCAACCTTAATCAAATATATCTTGAAGTCAAGACCTCAATCACACTCAACCATCATCCTTAATTCTTTCTCACTTAAAAAATTTACCTATGTTAAGTAAAAAATTAAAGTGAAATAAATCAAATTGAATCATCTCATCCAACCATGATCTAGATTACTTAAGTACTTTCACATATTAATTATAGTTATTTAGGCATCCAACCTTGGATAAATTAGCTTAGTAACTTGACCTATCCTAAGTTAACTAATCTAAGTATCCAAATCAATCTTACTTGAGAATTTTCCCATCTCAAGTAGGAAATATCAATTATCCATTTCAAATAAAGAAAATGTATTGATCACCAAAATTTTGGTTTAGGAACATCTCATCCCCAAATAAAACATCCTTAATTCTAACCAAGTCCAACCATGCCTTCCAAATCAACCCATTGAATATTTAGATTTCACTAAATAAAATAAACAATCTTCTAAACCTCCTCAATAAACCTTAGAAAAGCAAATGAAACACATTTAAAGTTAGGCATTCCCTCAAACCCAAATCACTATTTTATGTCACCTATCACTAGATCACAAGAAATAGAATGAAAATCCTTTTGCAATATTATAGATACAACACCCAAGGTAAAATCTCATCATATCAAATCCATCATGGTGCAACAAATAAGAAAGAAACCTTTGTAATCCAACTTGATATTTCCACTCATTTTTATAAAAAAATTAATAATGATATGATGCAATATTATATGGATTATCTCATAAAAATTAATAAAGATTATTTCTTACAATAATTAGTTGAAATGGGAGCTAAGATTCCATTTCACTTTAACATCTCTAAACTCCATAAAATTATCCATCAAGAGCCCCCAACCACATCCACATTAAAAAATCCATGGTTTAATCTTCCCCACAACCCACTCATAATCATTCCAATGAATACATAAAATAAGCTATTATGCTAGCAACCTTATCTTAAGATTCATCATTTAGTCCCCCCAAATTTGGAAACATTCAAGATTAAATTAGACACCTATCACTTAATATGTGACCATTATTCCTCTAATTCAAAATAAAATCATTCTCACAATCAAACTTCTCCCAATCTAATTCACACTATAATCCAATTCACATCATTCTCATATCTATCACAAACACCATTCCCCTTCCATCTAACCACCTCAAACACCATTCTCATCTCTATCACAACTAATATAATTCTTAAATCTCCTATCCATAATGAAATAAACCATTTTTCCACCTCACATCCCATAGTTCACCATCCTTTTATCCACCAAAAACATGTCTTATAATATTTAATCCTCTAACTATATCACATTCCCCCATGTCACAGTTTTCTTCTCAACTACGCTCACATAAATAACATTTCCCCCAATAAAAAAAATTCATTTCATCCATCAAAAATAATTTCCATATGGTTGCATCTCATTTCAACCTCCAAACCTACTTCTTGGAAACCCATTCTCTCAAGAATTTCAAGGAATTAAGGACACATTCAAGGGGTTACAAATAGGGGTATTGAACCAAAGAAAAATATACCATTTGAATAATTTTTCCCTACCCATTTGATTGCTCAATAATAATGGTTCATTTCTCTCTATATTTTGAAACCTTAGAATTTGATAAACATGAAAGAAAGGGAAACCTTTGTGGCCATGTCAAATATTTTTTCATGGAATTCTAAAATATTTAATACAATGGTATGCACTTGATGATTCTCTTCCCAAAAATATTGGACGGTCAAGAATTATATTGTTTCATAAACCTACCTCAAAGATCCATTCCATATTTCGTCGAGTTGATTGAGAAATTTGTAACCCATTTCTCATACAATGTCGAGCATGAGATAATAACTATTGATCTATATAATGCTAAGAATGTGATAGTGAGATATTTTCCACCTTATTTAAATGGTAGGAGAAATATTTTGATTTAGTTCCCTTGGTCTATTCCTAAAAAAATAACTTTTCAACATCTTTGTCACCAATATCAACCAAAAAATGGATTTTCATTTGTAGGCCCATTATGTGACAATATTTAATGAGATAATTGAGAAAGGGGCCACCATCCAAACATCCCTATTTTTTCAAAGGTTTGAATAAATTATACAAAAAATATAAAGAAACTAATATTTAAACCAATTAAAAGTCATGATTAATACTAAAATAAAAAATATAATCAATACAAATAACTAACTCTAAACATGTTTAGGAAACTTAACCGCAATGACAAGAGAAAGAAAATCCTAATATACAAGGTATCCAAAAATATACAAATTTCTTCATCCCATAGGGATAGCCAAAACCTCTCAATAATCCAAAATTAAAACACACTCCCTTAGAAGAACCCATGGAAGTGGTATTCCAAAAACTCATCCAAGCTAACATGGTCAAATTTCCACATATAAAACATTTTGACGAGAATCAACCCAAACACACATGGTATAAAGTCAATGAATATTGTGTCATTTTATTAAAATCCACACTACATAAAAATACATGAAATTCAAAAATTATATCCAATATCTCATTATTCATGGTGAGATCAAAGTGGAAGGCTACATATCCTCCTTTCCTAATGATTAATTGGACATGTATGAATAGCCTCTCCTAAATTGTGATCAAATCCATCCCCCAACACCCAAAAAAGGATCATTTCAAAATAATTATGCACAAAAAATACATATGAATAAATCATTCTCATACAAGCCCATCATGGGTCATATTAAAGAAGCTAATCCCAAAGCTGCTACCATTAAAATTAAATCATCCAATTATGTCATCACCATCAAGTGTTGTTGGGTTGTCGTCCAAGGGGTGTCCTCATCCTTCCAATATATCCTCTTGGAACATATTGGGAATACTCTAACTCAAATATCCATCTTGGAGATTCCCAAATCATATACTATTCATAAAAGAGATATTTGAACACACCCTATAGGAGTTGTGAGTCTCCAATAACATCCACCCCAGTAAATTCCAAACCTTGGTGGGTCAATCACCAACTCACATCGTGTTACATTTATCTAAAATGATTTGTCTCCAATTGATCCATCACATACCAAATACCTCCATATTGAAGCTATCACTAATAAACACAAATTCAAATAGCTCCTAATTAATGAAAATTTTGGTTTAAATATTTGCACATAAATCGATCAAACAAATGAGATATTCTAAGGATGCAATGGAACCTAAAAATAAAATAATAATCAAATCCTATGATGATGTAGAATGAGAATCAAAGGGAATGATTTGTCTCCCCATTTAGGTGGGTCTTGTTATATAGTAAACCATGCTCCAAATTCTTAATATTGACCTCCCTTACAACCTTCTACTTGATCACTCATATATTGATGTCATGTATGTCATTCTATCCACCTACCATCAATGCATAAAATTACCTCACAATAATGTGGAATTATAATTCATACTAACCCTCATCCCTTCTAATATTGTAAAATGTTGGAAGGCCCCTAAAAAATATCCCACTATTGTCCTAACATTGATTTCAACATTCCTTCTACATCCATACCTTCATCATATGTTGACCCTAACTCTTTGGAATCATCATCATATAATCCCAATCCTAAAATATAGTTTAAGATCATTCACAAGGTATGTGGGGGAGTATGATCTTCACAATGCATTCTATGTGGGTCATCTCCCTCTCTCCTCATTCTCCTATGGAAAAATTTGGTGTTACATTCATAAGGAACCTAATGCTAGGCCATATTGTTCCGCAATATTTTTGTAGAATATTTTCCTAGAAAATAAAATTATGGAAGTTGGCACCAATTCTTGGCTCTACAAGGATGAAGAATATGCACCATGTTTTATTGAAGAAACCTATCTAACAATAGTCCATATGTGTAACAATATGGGTTACAAACGCAAGGGCCTAAGATTATATGAGAAAGGAATCCTTAAACTTATCAATATGAAAGTCAGCCATGATAACTTTAGATTAGGATACATGTCACTAGATAAGGGATCATATGATATCAATAATGATTTTGATATTATGGGAAAATGTTTTCACATTGTGGTATGCATCAAGTGATGAAACATTAATGACTCCTTCATTGACCTTTCCGACCTTTTCCATGATATGACCATCTAAACCATAATGCCCATTACTAAAAATTACATTGAAAATTTTGAAAATGACAAATCCATACTCAAATTCACATTGCTATGATGATATTCCAACAAATGATCACATAAAGGTTTTAAAATCAACCTTGGTGTAAAACCTACTTTGGAAAACAAGCTAAGTTCCATAGTCCTAATTTAAAAAAAAAAAAATCCAAGTCCCCTAGTAAAAACCTCCCTAAGATGCTACCTAATATCCAAAAATAAATAAAAATGACATATCTATTGATGAACACCTCTTTCAAGAATTGATAAATGAGGAAATCAACCTTCCCCGTCTAGATCTATAGTGGCAAGAGTAATATTCAATATTGGTTGAGAAAAAAACAAGTTAATATAGGTACAAATGTTGATCCTAAGATCACATACATCACAACAAGACTAAAATCATAGAAATAGGAAACGATCACAAATATTCTCAAAAACTCCATAGATATATTTTCTTGGTTATATGTAGATATGTTAGGAATCTTAAATCCCACTCTTGTCCAACATCTTGTGGTGAATCTTGATGCTAAACTAGTTAAGTATAAATTCCACAAGATGTACCTGTAGATCACTCTATTATTCAAATTAAAAATATAAAAATTATTGGAGGTTGGATTTATCCATGCCACCAACTATCTCGAGTGGATCTATAATATAGTTCATATCAATAATAAAACAAAAGGAATTAGGATTTGTATTATTTTTTTATACTTAATAAACCATGTCCCAAGGATTACTTTCCACTTTTAAATATAATCATTGTTGAACTTATATTAGGACATGAAATGATATCCCTCATAGATAGTTTCCATGGATACAACCAAATATATATTCCCACTGAACATTGACATAAAACATATTTCACTACCCTTTAGGGCACCTTTTGTTATCAAGTAATATCATTTTGGTTGAAAATTTAGGGGTAGCCTATCAAAGATATATGATGATCACATTTCATAATATGCTTCATGATATCATGGAAGACTATATAGATGATCTAGTAGGAAAACCCACAAAAAGAGAGGGGTATGACAAGTTCTTGAGAAAATATTTGAATGTTTGAGAGAATACAAGGTGTGTGTCAATTCAAAGATGTGTATCTTTAGCATCATATCAAGAAAATTATAGGCTTCATTATATCACAATGAGGCATATAAGTAGGTCCCACCAAGGTCACCACTATAATAGAGATGCCATCTTGAATAAATCTAAAATGGTTAAATAGTATCCAATGAAATATTTAGGCTATTTGAAGGTTCATAGCATAAATAGAAAACAAGTATTCAATAAAAATCAAGGAGTATCTTGCATTAACACTAGTTTTCATAAAACCCATTCTAAGAAAGCCATTAATCCTCTACATATCCACAACATGCATTACCTTGGTGGCACTCCTTGCACAATAAGATTAAAAATACCTTATATTAGAAAAAATAAATTAGGCTATGAGATTATTTATACTCCCAAGGAATGGGAATTCTTATATATAATTTTCAATTTCTAAAACATTCAACACTATTAGCTAGTTCATAAAACCAAGTTCATATGAAAAATTGATCCACTTAAGTATCTTCTATCTAGGACTTCTCTTATATAATTTATGGTTGAATGGGTCAAGCTATTAAGTGAATTTGGCATAGAATTTATAGATAAAAAAGTAGTAGAAGATCAAGTGATACAAGATCAGCTAGTAGAAGCACCTATTATTGATAATCATCCATTAATTTTGGACTTTATTGATAAGTCTATATTTAGCTTACATGATTCAATATCTTGGAAATGATATTTTGATAGTTCTTGCACCAATTATAGATTAGGAGCCACATTTTATTTGTTTCTCCATAGTAGATCTCATCCATATGAAATTTAAATTAGGTTTGATATGCTCCAAAAATATTGTAGAATATGAGGGCTTAGTCAAGGGTCTCAAGATAGAAATCCAATATAATATCCAAAATCTCCTAGTTTATGATACTTCTTAACTTAACATAAAATATGTTAATAGTGAGTATCAATCAAAGGATGACAAAATAATTCCTTATAAATAGATGGTCAACAAATTCAAGGAATACTTTGCAACCATCTAATTTAAATAGGTACCTTAAATTAACAATAGAGCGAAAAATTCAATGGCCACCATTAGGTCCCTTTTGGACATGCCTTAGTACTATCATCACTATGAATTCTTGGTTGAAAACCTTTAGGTTCTAGTGTATGATGTCCCCAAATATGAGCTTTTATCTGAACTTGTCAGTCTCAACTCCCCCCAGTACCATAGAATTTATACCTACATTCACAACCAAACCCTACCACCTAACCTATCATGTTCTCAATGCAAGATCTTTATCTACCATTCATTTAACTACAATATCCTTATCAACACACTATATTGATAAAAATTAATATTCAAATAAATTTGGAAAAATAACCTTGTAGCTGTGTTTTACTCTTCAATATCTTTCCTTATATACTAATTATAAAGTGCCAACATTGTAATACCTGGGGGTGATTTTTGAGACTAGTGAAAAGGGGGTGTCTTGTGTGTCTTCTTTCTTCACACTTTCTTTATTCTTTGCAATTTTCTTTTATTCTCTCATGGATGCATCTACAATTTCCATTTTAACACCATATAATTATTTTGAATGAAAATATAAGATGATAATATATTTGAAAAGACATGGATATCATCGTGTTACAATGGGACTTGAAACTGAACCACAAGATGATGTAGAAAAGATTAAATGGTTTAAAAATATGATGAATCTTTTGGTACTTTGTGTATGTTAGTATCTGCAGACCTACTTTTTCATATTGAGTTTTTTAGAACACCGAATGGAGTGTGGACCACTTTGGGAACACTCTTTGGTAAGAAGGATGAGTTAAGAGGTCATCAATTGGAGAACGAACTCATATGGTTGAGTCCTAATTTTGACACCATACAAGACTTCTTCACAAAATTCAAAGTTGTTACACTGCAGTTGGAATAGTGTGGAATCAAGAAGGATGATAAGAAACTGATCTTTAGTATTCTTTCAAAGCTTGGTCCTAATTACTTTGTATTTGGTTCTACATTCTACACTACAAAATGTGCCCTAGGTTTAACATATAAAATGCCTTCTCTAGATGAATCTACTGTAGAAATCACTAGGGAGAAAGAAAAATTGGTTCTAAAGGGTATAATTAAACCCTCTAAGTCACATGACTTGGCTATTAATCAAAACACAAAAGAACAAAAAGGGTCTAACAAGCAAGATAAGAAACAAAAGAACCAAGGAGAGAAGAAGAAAGATAAAAAAAATATACTACTTCAAAAGTAGATAATTAGACCTCTTCATCAAAAGGTGCACAACCTAAGAAGGAGAAGGTCAAGTGTTCTTACTATAAGATTCCTAGCCATGATGAACATAAATGTTTAAAGAAATAAATTGACCACCTTTCACATCTTTTAGAAAAGAATAATATTAAGGTGTTTAATTCAGTCAAAAAAAATTCATCAGAAGGTTCAAATTCTAAGGACATAGAAAAAAGTAAGGGGAAAGGAAAGGGCAAGGCCCTAGTTGTTGTTGCTTCACAACTAGAGTCTTGGATCATTGACTTGGGTGCTTCACAACCCATGGCCTCATAAGAGGATAATTTTACCTCTTTGGAGCCATGTACTATTCCTACCATACACATGGGTGATGGCACTCCTCTTGAAGTGCATGGGAGAGGGTTTGTTGATGTGAGGGAAGGGACATTTGAGGATGTTCTTTGTCAAATAATCTCCTATCTATTTATCAAATCACTCACACTAGTTTTGGCAAGTGATTTGAGTTCACTCCAGATATAGTGGTAATTAGTGAAATGCATAATGGTTCTATAGTTGTTATGGGAAAAATTGATCACCAGTCTAGACTATATCAATTTTCTCACTTTTTTCTTGACACTCCTTCGACAATCTTACTCACTCATATAAATTAGGTGAGTTTTTTATGGCATCAATGGTTTTTCCACTTGAACTACCGTTACTTGCAACAACTCAGTCAACATGACATAGTTTCAAGGTTTCCTTCTATTCAATTTTCTAATGGAGTTTTTCAAGGATGCATTCTTGGTAAGTATCCTAAGGAGAAATACGATAAAGGAAAAGCATGGAGAGCTATAGATCTATTGGATTTGGTACACAGTGACTTGGCATGACCATTTCCACAACCATCTTTCAGTAGGGCTAGATATGTCTTGACATTTATTGATGACTTTTCTAGATACACATCTGTCTATTTTCTCAAACAAAAGTTTGAGGTCTTTGATCATTTTCTAGATTTCAAAGCTTTTGTAAAGAAAAAATCTATGAATTTCATCAAGATTCTACATACAAATAAGGGGGGAGAATATGTTAACAATTAGGTCAAATAGTTTTGTGCTTCAAAAGGAATCAACATTCAGCACATAGTTCCATATAGTCCTCAGCAGAATGGTGTCATAGAACGCAAGAACATATCCTTGAAGGAGATGGTAAATTGTATGATACACTCCAAATATTTGGTACCTCAGTATTAGGAAAAATCCATCAATTATGTGTGTTACATCCAAAATTGAGTTCCTCACAAAATTGTGAAGGAAGTAACTCCTTTTCAAGCTTGGACCGTTCAGAAACCCATAGTTAAACACTTTCAAGTGTTTGGTTCTCTTGCATGGGCCCATATTCTAGTAGAGAAATGCAAGGCTATGGATCTGCAGAGAAATCCTTGCATATTTTTTAGGTATCCAGATGATGTCAATGGTTATAGGTGTCTCCATCCCACCACTCATGAGTTGTTTATTGAGAGGAGTGTTTGTTTTGAGGAGATTTCTTCTAGTTCTTCTCCTACCACTTCTCCAACCACTATAATATTGGAGACTTTGCATCATGTTGATAGTTCTTCAGAGGATCTTAATAATCCTAATATTGATGAGGATTATTCTTCATCTACTTTAGATCATGGCAGTGATGATGATGATTCACATTCCTCTTCTAGTAATCATTTAGAGTTTGATGCTTCTCCTCCAGATTCTCCAGCCTCAACACCTCTTTGGGCTAGGCAGACATTGGAGTTAGCAGGTGATTGGGTTGGTGATCCATTAGATATAATAATAACAGTCATAATTTCAATAGGCTTCATATCTCATCATTGCTTTAGCTTATGATCCTTAGTCTTTTCGAGAAGCTTTTGGTATTCCTAAGTGGGATGCTGAAATAAAAGAAGAGTTCAATTCCTTAGAGAGGAATCACACATGGGATTTACTTCCTCTTCCTTAGGGAAGAAAAATTGTTTGATGCAATTGGATCTATTGGACTAAATTTTCAACAGATGGGTTGGTTGACAAGCACAAGGCTCGCTTGATAGTAGAAGGATTCTCCCAAGTTCCCGAGATTGACTACTCTAAAAAATTTGCATAGTTGCTAAGATGAATTCCATCTGACTTGTCCTTGCTATAGTTGCAACACATTGTTGGGAAGTTCATCAAATGGGTGTGAAGAGTTCATTTCTTCATGGTGACCTTTAAGAGGAAATCTACATGGATCAACCATAGGGGTTTGTGCAAGATCCTTCACTTGTGTGCAGACTTTGAAAGTCTCTCTATGGCCTCAAATAGGCTCCTCAAGCTTGGTATGCCAAGATGGACTCCTTCCTTCTAAAATTTGGGTTTAAACAATTTCATTCTAATTTGAAAGTATACATTCTACAACAGGATGACACTCTCACATTCTTGGTTCTTTATGTTGATGACTTATTGATCAGAGGGAGTCACTTTTCCACCATCAAGGTGGTGAAAAATACTCTACATGATATATTTTTGATATCTAAATTGGGTATTTTTCATTACTTCTTGGGGATTGAGATCACTCAATCATCTTCAGGTATCTTCCTTGGACAACCAAAGTATGTACACTTGATATGCTCTCCATATTTTGCATGGTTGACTATAAGCCTGCACTAACTCCATTTATATCAAGGGTCAAACTTGAGGCTAAGTGTTCTTCAGCCTTGCTTGATGGAACTTTGTACCAACAACTTGTTGGGAGTCTCATCTACTTGACTCATACAAGACTCAAAATTTCATATGTTGTGGGAATGGTCTCTCGATTCATTTTGGATCCACATGAGTTGCATTGAAAAGAAGCTAAGTGGGTTAGTCACTACATTTAGATTAATCACAATTATGGGATTTAATATGCAATGGTCATGGATATTGACTTGGTGGGACACACAAATTTAGATTGGGTAGGTGATTCTCAAGATTGCAAGTCTACTTCAAGGTATTGCTTCTCACTTGGTTCTCGTCTAGTTTGTTGGTTGAGCAAGAAGAAATCTAAAATTTCTCTTTCATCTATAGAGGTTGAGTATCGAGGGGAAATTAATGCCACCACTAAGGCTATTTGGCTTCAGAATATTCTCACTGAGTTAGTTATTTCATTTTAAAAGCCTACATTCATCTTTTGTGATAATAAGAGTGCAATATAGATCTCAAGGAATCCAATTCATCATCAAAGGAAAAAACACATTGAGATTCATATGCACTACAATCAAGAGTTGATTCAAGAAGGCGTCATTTATCTTAAGTATTGTTCTACATCAGAGTAGATTGCAGACATGTTCACCAAATCCTTCACAAAAAGCTAGTTCCTTCATCTTTGAGCTTTTCTTGGGGTGTGATAGGTGTCTACTTCAGGAGGAGCTTCTTATTCCTTCATTCTACTTCTTAGTCCTTCTTATTGGGGGGATCTCTATGTACATGGGTACCTAACATGGATTCATTTTCTGGGACCCATCTTTGCACCCACCTAAGCTACACTTAACAAGGGTGTTATTGTAGGTTTCTTATTTTCCTTATGTTAGGGGTATTTCCTTTTTCCTACACATATTATTTAAGCTTTCTTAGGTTTATTAAGTGTGGTTAATATGAGGATACGTAGTGAAATACATCAGCTACATTTGTCACTCTCTCCCACACATGGGTAGTTGAGTTGCACATTCTTTTTTGGCTTGTTGTGCCACCTCTCATAACCACTATTCTATTTTTACCTAGGTAGGTTATGGGGTAGTTAGGTTTCTCACCCTCTTTTGGCTTTATGTGCCACCTCCTTTTTATCTTCACCTAAGGAGGTTATGCCACATGTTTTTTTATTTACCAAGTAGGTGATAACCTCCCACCTTTTATGGGTAGTAGGAGTTAATGCAGCTCTTGGATGTATTTTCCCTTATTTTTACTATCATGTCATCATCTAAGAGGTGCATCAATAAAATCCTATTAATGTACTAACTTATTCTCTTAGATGTATTTTCCCTCTAGAAGTAATCATGTTATGGAATAAAATGCATGCTAATAAATGAAGAAATGTTTAGTCTTCTAGCAACATGGAGACTTGATTCATGCACCATTGTAAGCATTGAAACCCATTAATACTCCTTGGATATTTTCACAATAAGGCCTCAATCTCGTCTAAAATATTCACCCATCCTCCTCTAGTGGTCATAATTTCATCATAATCACCATTGACCACTTTACCAAATGGGCTAAAGTTATTCCTCTTACATAAATTGGAAACAAATTTTTAATCTCATCCTTCATTATGTATCATTTTTCTCTATGGTGTCCCCATGAAAATTTTCACTAACAATATTAAATCCTTCAAAAAGCAAGACATGCACTTTTTTTGAGAATTTACACATTGGACATCATTTCTTCACTCCATACTATCCTCAAAGTAATGGTCAAATAGAGGCATCTAATGAAACCTTTCTCAAAATCCTAAAAAAATATTGTCAATAATATTTGTTGTGATTGATACCTCCAACCTAATCTTTCCCAATGGGATTATCGTACAAGCATCCACACACCAAATTGTATAACTTCATATTCCCTATTCTTTGACTCTAAATTCAGCTATCCAATCAAGATCAAACTCATCGTTGTGTATTTTCTTTTGTAATATCATTCATGATGAGGAGAATAAAGTTGCACCAATATATGAGTTAGAGCTACATGATGAATGGTTCCTCAACACCCTCAATCACTTGTGGTCCTATGAGAATCATATTTGATGTAGCTATAATAAGAAAATTAGAGCTTATGAATTTGATATCTATGAACTTGTGCTCAATTAAAATTATAATAAAATTTAATATTGAGCTAAGAAAGGAAAATTTGAACCCAATTGGTTGGGATCATATGCTATCATTGTTAAATATAGGTCTAGTTCTTATCAAATGGCCACTCCCAAGGGTTAGGAAATTGAATAAACCATAAATACTGTACACCTCAAGTAATGTACACCTCAATCAATTCCATGTTTAATCTAAGGAATATACCAATCAAAAAATATAAAAAAATTAAAAATAATAAAGAGAAAATTGACCCTCTAATGAAAACCACTTCTTGTGGTACCTTGGACAAATACCATGGTGAAAATTTATTTTTAACACCATGTTTAGTAACTGTAATTTGTCATCTTTTAAGTCTTGATCATCTTCCCATCCATCTCTATTACATGAGGCTATCCCTTTGTGTCCATCAAATACCTTCCACAACTTGTTTTATTCTATGGGTAGGTGAACACATCTTGCTTCAAAACCCATTTTTGATACATGCCTCATTTATCACTTAGTTTCTAGTACACATTCCAAAAAATTAGGTTTCATAATCCATGTTATCCTTAAAATTGAGCTTATTTATACAACTAAGTTGCTAACACATCCTAAAAAATTGATTGTAACCTATACCTAGAATTGAGCTTATCATTTATCCTAAGACTAAGCTCTTACATTATCCCTATTCATGAGCTTAAGAAACTTTGATAAACATCATCAACAACAAATCTACCTTCAAACTATAAAATGTGCACTTTAAATAATACAATTCCAATGTTAAATCAAGAACTCTAAACCAACCTTGATAACATATAATTGTCACATTATTTTCCATAATGAAAACCATTATTTTCTATCATTTTCCTTCATAAGATATACCATTGCTCGTATCATGTGTAATAATTAATTTATCCCTCTTCAACACCTTGGAAAGAGGTAACACTTAAGTGTTATGTTTTCTTTTTGTCCCCTCACAACACCCACCAAAGTTGTCCAAGTTCCTTGTGATGTGTTGGGGAATCCTTACGTTTATTGTTTGTCCCTTCATATGATCCACCAAGGGTGTTAAAATTTCTTATGAGTGCTATGGAATCCTCTTTTCTATTGTGTTTTTGTAATTCAAATCCTTATACATTAGATACATCATCACCTTGTTTTTTATAACTTGGCATGTAACATCCATTGCCATATCAAATTTATTTCTCAAAAATTGGATACAAAAATAACCAATCATATATTAATCTTGAATCCATTATGTTGATACTTAAAGTTGTAGAATTTTGAACCCCTAAGGCTATGTCATTCTCTAAGAGCTCGAGCTATCAAATCAAGAGTAACAAATATCTAACTTATGATCAAGTAGGGAAACAATAGACCAATTTTTTAGAGTGGATAATCTCTCCTTCACTTTGGTCTCAACTTCCTAAAGGTATCCCAAACAAGATTAATCACAACTAATGATGTATAGACTAAAATTGTAGTAGTAGTACTTGTTGGCCTCCTACAATGCTTCAACAACTAGGCCTTTATAGTCATGATTCAGAGATTGGACATCTAACCTAAATAGCTATTTCAATAATCATGAAGGTACATTTAACTTGTTAACCTAGGGACATGAACTTTAAATGGATCAACATAGTATGTGCACTAGGAACTTAAAGTAGCCATTTTCATTCTACATCTAAGAAAGATGCAATGTTGAAAGTAAATTGCTTGGAAAGGAATAAAATAAATGTTGAACATCAACCAACAACCATAATAAGCTTTAAATGCATGAAATAAATGAAAATTTGAACAAAAAATAGAAAACTACTATGTCTGATTTAGTTGTAGGAACAATCACAAAATGGAATTCTAGTGGTTGTAGGAACAATCAGCACTAGATTCCTAACTAATTACTGAACAGAAAGTAACAACTAGGCTAAACTAAGATAAGGATGGATTTCTCACCAAGTGGGCCCCTTTGGATGAGTATCCTCTACTACTAACAAAAAATCAGATGCTTAAACTTAGAACTTCACTTTATTCATCAAAAAACATGAGTACAATAGAGCAGTGTATCAATAAAAACTAAGAATGCAAGTACAATATCAAATCATACAACCTTCTAAAAAGGAGCATCTAATCCTTATTTATATTACCAACTAAGCAAGGCAGCCAACTCCATGAACTGGGAGGATTCCAATTTAGGGGAAGTAGTGAAAATGGAGAGGTGGTTATGCGTGCATGGAATCTAGTCAGATGTGCACAGATTTAGCACAACAACAATGCCAATACTTGCTCAACAACATTAAAGTCCACTACAAGGCGGTTACATTCAATTTGCATGGGGAATCTCCTATTTTCATCCTCCTTTGACCTTTGAATGATTCCCTTGTTGGAAATTATGGTGCATGCCCAGCTCGCAGTGTCTTTCTAAATTTAGTAGCTTCAAATTATATATGCTTGGCAATGTTAGCACACACAATAATTGCATATCTATAACTACCTTAAAGAACATTCATTAACCACATGCAGAATGAATATAGATAGCCCATATAATATGTCAATGTCATTAAGGATTTATAGAAATAAGATTAAGCCCAATGTCTATAGTTATGAGGAAATATCATAAAAATATCAAAACTTAACATCAAGTTCCATGATAACTTCAACAAACAAATCATAAATTCTACCCAAAAATTAGACCATAAACTAGGCTCATCACTTCCCCCAACCTAAGGTCTTGTTGGTCAATGCTCTGGAATTTACAACTGAAAACTGCCCTACATCAATGTTTGTTGCTTGTGAATCAGGGTCCCAGTAGAATCCTCCCAATCTGTCCAATTTGCTCAATCTCTATCTCTCTACAGCAATATCATAGTTGTAAAACCTGAAGTTTGGTATGGGCCACATTAGGAGGGATGGTTGAAAAGTTAGGGGAAGCCAAAATTGTCCCTTTGTTCTTCCAACCTATATATATTTGTCAGTTCTCTTAGGTGTTGTAGCATAGTTCTAGATGGAATGAGGCTCAACCTATTTTAGCTCATCAGTTAGGTTGTTCCATCTTTGTGAGACGTATCTCTTCATGGTTTCCTCTTTTTCTTTTTCCTTTACCTCATACTCATTGTAGACTGCTTCTATCCAAGGCATAATCCTATTACCATAGCTAGGTTTGAAAAGCTTTCTATGTCATTCCCTATAAATGTTCCTTGGATTCCTTGATTCAACCTTGATGGCCAGAGGGATGTTGGATTCCAATTGCTTATAAGCCCCATGTTGTTGTCCCCAACTAATCTCGTTTTGTACCCAAGACATAAATGCCCTTAATTGGACATATCCAACATACAACAATGGGTTCCAATCATGGTCTTTAGTCACAACATAATTATGCAAATAAAACTCAAACAACAAATTCTTCATTTTAGGGGAAGAAATTTGATAAGCATTGAAAAATTCAATAGGGGTATCAATAGAAGGGTTCAAACCTGAGACAATTCTGGCCAACTTAAAAGAAAGATATTTTTGCTTCAAGTGTAGAGCATAGACCCTTGGAGGGACCCTACACTTGAAAATATGTGGTACTAAGGCTGCCATATCATCCACATTCTTCTTCAAGGTGGCAATTTTTGCATCCTTGTTTTCAATCTCCTCATCTTTCTTTTGAATTTCCTTCTTCAATATGTGCTTCTCCTCCTTCCATTCTTCTTCTCTTCTTTGTATTTCTTTCCATAAATGCATAGCTACCATGTGCATTGAGAAATCAGGGGGTTTATGCATTCCTACCAACATTTTCCTTGGCACCAATGCTTGCTCTCCATATAGTACAAACTATGAAGATTCAGGTTGTCTTGTCAATTCAGGCTATAGGGGTATTGATTGTTCTTGTTTTTGTTGTTGTTGCAAGAACTCTTGTTGTGAGATCTCTTGTTGTAGGATCCCTTGCTATAGGAAATCTTGATTTTCCTCATACCCTTGATTCTCCACTTGTTTTGCAATGTCAACAAGATCTGCCAATGTTATGTTTGTTGTCATTTTAAATACATCCTCTTCCTTGATATTCACCTGCCCCATTGGAGCTTTTGTGTCCCCCTATGATATTTCTCTAGACTTAGGGATTTCCTGTGGAGGCGTACTAGAGGCTAGCCTAGCCGGTCTTGATTTTCTGGGAGGGCTCTAATGTTTTTCTTTGGCTGCAATATGAACAATGTTAGCCTTTCGCTTCCTAGAGCTTGGTACTTCTTTTTTTGCCAACTACTTTTTGGATTTTCCTTTTCTCATTTCTACCTCCATTTTTTGTGCCCTAGTTTTTATTAGGATTCCAAGTGGAACATCATCATTAGAATCTGGGGGAGAACTTTCTTTTTCTGAGTGCTCTATCCCAGAAGAGCTAATTTCTATGGTTTCTTCTACTACATGAGGGTTTGCACTAGGGCCTGCGCTACAGGTTGAAGCACCAAGAGTGGCTTCAGCCATGCTCAATCTCCTGCTAGACCTACGGGGTTGAGGTAAAACCCTAGATTGTAAGTGCTTAGGTCTAATTTGATCAATTTTTATGAATTCTTCCCAAGTCATTCCAGATACATCATGTAGAGACTTCTCAACTAGCAATTTAATCAAACAATGGTGGGAAACAAAATTTTCACTACCTTTCTGAGTCTCGGCTTCCATAATTGAAAGAAGGTTGCATATCATTTTCAACACATTCATCCTCCTCCCATTCCTGATGTGATTCAAAAGCTTAAAGTGCACGAAATGAAGATTTGACTGGTGTCCTTCATAGGTGATATATTTTATGACATAAAAAACTATTTGCTTCCATGGCTTGGGAAAAGACATTCTCTTCGCCCCTTTTTTATCTATGCTCAATGGAGGGTTGCTTGGTTCTATAAATTCAACCTTGGCTAACCTAGCATCTCTAGAAATAGGGTATTCTTCACTGTCGGTAGGTAACCCTCTAACTTCTACAATTCTTTCTTCAATACCCAATACTTCCAACCCTTTTACCATGGCTTTCCCTTCAAACAATGTATGGGTGAATTCTAGTGCAATGCCTTCATCAAAACCATCCAGCTTCATGAAATAATCTAACCAACCATAGTTTTTGAATTTAGCTAGGCAGGGTGCATCCTTTAGTAATACAATGTGCACTATGGGTTCATTTTGAATTAACCCACCTCCCATTGTTTGCAATCAAACAATCACACTATGGTTTCCTCCCTACAATTCTCGTCTAAAAACCAAATTCACCTTCTTGCAACACTTGCTAAATTTCCAATGCCAATGTGGACTAAATTTTCCCTTTATACCTTTTGTTTGCAACTAGGGTTAATAATGGCAAGGAAAGAATAATAAAGGAAAGTTATGATGGAGAGAAATGGTGACAACAGTTGGTGTCACTTCACACATGTGATTCATCCTCTCACTTAGATTTCAAATTGGCTCAATTTAAATTTTGCTAACAAAGACCAGCATGGACTGACACGTGGGAAAAATATTCATATTTTTCCTCCCCCTAACCTAAATTTTGGCAAGTGTCCTCACAAGTGAAATGATGATTTGACAAGGGTAGGGAATAATGGCATGCTATGGTGAACGCCCATATTAACATACAATAGTTAAATGAATTCCCTAAAAGACAATTAAGATATAGCAATTAATGGGCACATACCTGAATGTGTGGAAGATTCATTGCAAAGATTGTGGAGAAAGTACCGTTCACCTTTTTAGAAAATAAAATGAACAATTAATGAAAATGAGGTGGAATGAGGTGGAGTGGAATGAAGTGATTTGATGGAAGGGAAAGAAAGGTGGAAATGGATGGGTAGATGGGTGAAGAAATGGACTCCCATGGAAGTGGAAGTCTTTATTATGACAAGTACATACCTTAATTAGCCAGAAAAAGGGACAATAGGCCCACTTCCTTTGGCTACAGGAAGCTCAGGTGCAACATGCTGAGTGAATTATTGCAAGAACTCCTCCTTGGAAGCTAGCTTGTGATACAATATGAGGTGATGACCATTGAAAAGCAACTTGAATCTAACTGGTTCAATAGTAGTGAGCAAAACAACACCATTAGGGAATACTTCAACAACCGCATATGGTCCTAGCCACCTTGTTTGCAATTTTCCAGCATTGTCCTAATATCTAGAATCATAAAGCAATGACCAGTCTCCTAGTTGGAATTTCTTGTCCTTGATAAATTTATCATGCCACATGATTCTTTGATTCTACACTACCTCAGTGTGATGCAAGGTTACTCTCCTCATCTCGTCCAAAGCATTCAGTTGTAGGATTCTTTCTCTTTGTACCTCAGAGATATCCATCCCCAAATCTACTACAGTCCTAAGAGTCTTATGTTCAAATTCAATAGGCATCATGGTTATCTTTCCATACAGCAACTCAAATGGAGTGAAGCTTGTATTTGTTTTCCAAGTAGTTCTGTAGGCCCAAACAACTTCCTGTGATCTATTTGCCTAGTCCTTTCTGTGGATAGCTACGGTTTTGGTCAGAATAGTTTCAATTTCTCTATTAGTTACCTCAACTTGACCATTGGCCTAGGGGTGATAAGGAGTAGACTTCATGTGTCATATGTTGTACTCATTAACTAATGTTGCAATATAGGTTGATGTGAATTGAGTCCCTTGATCAGTCACTATCTCTCTTGGAACTCCATACCTTGTGAAAATTTCCTCATAAAGAAATTTTGCAACCTTATTATCTCTTGCATGCTTCATGGCCTTAACTTCCACCCATTTAGTTACATAATTAGTGCATACTAGGATATAAGACTTACCATTTGATGGAGGGTCAATGGGTCCTACAAAATCTAATCACTGCTTGTCAAAGGGAGTGATTACTACTTGAGGGAAAAGTGGCATCTCATTAGATTTCACTGGTTTTCCCATTCTTTCACATCTATCACATTTTCTGGTATACCTTCCTGCATCCTTGTGGAGTGTTGGTCAGTAATATCATGTGTTTAGAATATTCATTGTTGTCCTCTTGACTACAAAATGTCCTCCACATGGTTCATTGTGGCATGCATGCAAAATTTTGTATGTCTCATCTTCTCTTACACATCTCCTCATGACATGGTCTGGTCCAATATAAAACAAACATCCAACAATCCATGAGAAAGGAAAATATTTTTCAATGAGTGACCTCTCTTTTGGAGAGAAGTGAGGTGGAACTCTACTTGTGACTAGATAGTTAGCTATGTCAGCATACCAGGGTGTTTGTACACTGATGGAGAATAGATGATCATCAAGAAAAGAGTCATCTATGGCTTGATTATCTTTTGATGTAGTCATCCAATATGCAACAACATTGACCTTCCCTAGTTTATCCACAATGGTTACGTCAAACTCTTGCATCAACAATAATGATCTTGCTAGTCTACTTGTGATCAGAGGTTTATTCATGAGATATATAATGGTTGCATGATCAGTGTGCACAAATAATTGATAGCCTATTATGTAGTGCTTGAATTTTTTCAAGGCATAGATCACTACAAATATTTCTTTCTCTATCACTATATAGTTGAATTAAGCTCCTTGCAAATTTTACTTGACAAAATAAATGGCATTTTCAATAGCTCCTTTTTGTCCTAGGATTTCTCCTATGGCATAATCTGATGCATCTGTATGGATGTGGAAAGGATCTCCCAATTGGGTCCTTTGAGTACAGGACCATGAGTCAAGGCTACCTTCAAACCAGAAAATGCCTTGTCACAATCTTTAGTCCACTGGAATTCAACATCTTTAGTGAGGAGGGTATACAATGTCATTGCTATTTTGCTAAAATCCTTGATGAACTACCTATAATATCCTACATGGCCCAAGAAACTCCTAACATCCTTCTATTTTCAGGTGTGGGAAGATTTGTGATCACCTCAATCTTTGCAGGATCTCCTTGAATTACTTTGTGAGAGATGTAGTGTCCAAGAACTACACCTTCCTGCAACATCATGAAGCACTTTTCATTGTTTAAAGAGATATTGTGATCTTCACATCTCTGTAGGACTTTCCTAAAATTCTCCAATGCTTCATTGAAATCAACACCATAGGTGGTGAAATCATCCATATAAATTTCCATGCAATCATGAGAAATGTCTGAAAATATGCTAATGAATTCCCTTTAAAAAGTTGTAGGTGCATTGCATAAGCCAAATGGGAGTACTGAGTAGGCATAGGTCCCATGTGGATAGGTAAAGGTGGTCTTTTCCTGGTCCTCTAGTGAAATTTGGATCTAGTTGTAGCTGTTGAATCCATCTAGAAAAGAAAAGTATTGTTTTCCTACAAGTGAGTCCAAAACTTGATCTATGAAAGGTAAGGGGAAATTGTCTTTTTTGGTAGCAGCATTAAGTTCCCTATAATCAACACAAAATCACCATTTCCCTCCTTTTTTAGGCACAATCATTAATGTAGACACCCACTGGCTATCTGAAATGGGGTAGATAAATCATGCATTTAGCAACTTTTGTAGTTCTCCTTTTACAATTTCTCTTAGTGCAGGGTTAATTCTTCTTTGTGGCCACCTCATTGAGGTGCAATCATCTCTGATATAAATTCTATGAGTGCAAAGCTTAGGATCCAATCCCTTCATCTCATGATAGTCCCATGCAAATGCATGTTGATGGGTCCTCAATAATTTTTCCATTAACAATTATTGTTCTTCACTCAGTTTGTTGTTAAGATTCAGATACTTTCCTTTTGACACCAATACTTGTGTAGTTGACTCTATCATAGTTGCTTCATTAACACATGGTACCTTGAGTTCATATGGCAAAAATGTATCGGACATACCCATTGCTATAGGAAGTCTGTCTATAGGAATAGTGGTTGCAGGAAGAGTGGTTGTAGGAAGAACATCTATAGGAATAGTGGTTGTAGGAAGAGCAAGAAAAAGTGTCTTGATTGGAGTAGAAAAATGAGAATATGATATTTCCTCCACTTCACAATGGTTCTAAATAATGTTAACCAATACTTCAACTTCGTCTTGAATCTGCATGAAGAAGACTCTTCCTAACACCATAAGGTGCGCCATAGAATTAACTTCCTCGGCCTCTTCACCAACATGTGGCCACATGGGATTATCTTCATCATGGGATGGCTGAGCAGGAGGATAAAGCACAAAAATTTTGGTACTCTTCCCATCAGAAATGGTCATGTCACCTAACCAACATCTGATATGTGTCTGCAGTTGCTAACCATGGCCTTCCAAGTATAATAGGATACCCGCCTAGTGTAGCTTTAGGAGAAAGAATCATGAAGTCTTTTGGGTACTCCCAGGAGTCTAGAATCACCACAAGATCCTCCACTATACCATCAGGCTTAATAGTAGAACTATCAGTAATGTGCAGGACAGTAGGAGTAGATCTCATGCTTGGAACATTTAGTTGCTACAGGATGTCCTTAGTCATTACATTTATTTTTTCCCCTAAATCAATCAGAGAATTCTTTATTTGAATCCCATTTATAACAATCGCTACCATAAGACTACCTGGGTCATTATACTTAGGGATAGTCACTTTTCCAAGCATGATGTTAGCTAGTTGTCCCACCACATGAACCGTAGTAGGTTCTTTCTTCTTCATGCCTAGCTTCTTGAGGCATACTTCTTTGATTGTCTTTCCATAGATTGGGACACCCTTTATGGCTTGAAATAGAGGTATCTAGACACATATACGCTTCAGTTGATCCAATATATCAAATTTTTTGTCCTCCTTTTCTTCCTTCTTCTTAGCAACTTCCAATCTCTAAGGAAATGGTGGTTCTTTTTTAGTCTACTTGACTTGGACTAGTTTAGGATTTTTAGGTGCACTTGGCTAAATGGGATCATTTAGAGGTTCCTCTTCCTCTTCCATAGGAATCTCAATGATAATGGGCTTGGAAGGGGATGGTAAAGTAGTTCCTAAATGCAAGTGGATGCCACCTACACTCATAGCATGTGCAGGGAATTGATTTGAATTAGTAGAATATATAGGATGCTATTGTGGTTTTTTATTTGGATTGGGTGTGGGCTGAGCTAGTAGCTGAGTAGGTTTAGGTGCATTTGAGCTTGAATTAGGAGGAGGCATTATAGTAGGTTTTTTGGGTTGAGAAGGTGGTTGCATGTAACTAGTTGCCTAGGTAGGCCATTGTTGTCCTCCCCTCCATTGATTTGTTTGTTTCCAATTTCCTGGAGGTGTCTGCCAATGCCCTTGAGATTGCTTCCAATTCCCCTAAGGTTGTTTCCACTGGAGTGGAGATTTTTTATGATTGGTCCAAGCATTTGGAGGGTTTCCCCAAGGTTGTGGTGGATATCCTCCATAGCTATATGGATATGGGGGTTTCCATTGGTTACCAAATGAATAGGAATTGAAATATGACCCAAGCTAAGAGAGTGGATCTGGTGGCATACCTTGTCTTGGAGCCCAAGGCCTCCTTTGTGCAACAAAGTAGACTTGATCTTCTTCAATCCGAATTGGCTTGAACTTGGGTGTAATCTACTTTCCTTCAATATTAAGTATCATCTTGCATCTGTAGTCCTTCTTTTGTCTACAATGGGGGAAATACTCTACCAACATTGCATCTACCTCCTCTTTCTTCTTCTTGGCCTGAAGTGTGTCTAGCTAAGTGGCTAGATTGTTTATACTGTCTTTCTTGAAGTTTTCTAGCAAATGAGTAATTTTCATTCTTGAAACTCCACTGGTAGATGACTTACCCATGGAAGATTGGTAAGCTCTCCATTTCTTTGAAGTTTCCCTAGAGTAGTTCTAGAATTTTCTTGATATCCTCCCAAGGAACTTGGGAGATATATCCTCCTCCCATTAGGTCTAAGGCATCAGTGCAGCTGTCATTGATTCCTCTTACGAAAAGTAACTTTTGTGAGTCTTCATTGAGTGTATGGTGTGGATATTTTTGTAGGAAAAATAAAAACTTTGCAATATAATCCTCTAGGCTTTCATCTTCCTTTTGTTGCATCCTAAAGATGTCACCTCCTCTCATATCACTGCCCTTGCAATACTCCTTGTATTTCTCAAGGAATTTTTTCTTCATGTCCTCCCAAGTTTTTGCAATATCTCTACATAGGCTCATGAACCATCTTAATGCAACTTCTTTCAGAGTGGTAGGAAATAGCTTAAGCCTATGGGCATCGGTGGTATAGTCATAACTCCTATAGAGTATGTCAAATTCAAATAAGAAGGCATCAAGCTTTTTTGTGACAAGTCCATAAAAATTGGGGTGTGCTGAAGCAGGGATATTTTTGATGTTGTCAACTTCATTTTGATGGGAAATGGGGAAAGGAAAAGTTGGTTGGTTAGGTTTGTTTCTAATTGCATCACCCATGCCTGCTTGATGTAGTTCCAAAGAAAAGGGGTTCTCAAGCTAATTTTGGTCTTCGGAGGAAACTTCAAAGCTAGTCAGATTAGGAAATGCATCAACAAAGGGGTGTGGATCTTCTTCTTCTTCTTCCCTTAGCAGGCTCTAATATTCAACTAGCTAGAATGGATTAGGATTGTTAGGAAGGAATCTCCCATAAGCATCCCTTCTCCTTCCTCTATGCATTCGGTATCAACTCACTATCAGCCAGCTCACACAAAGAATTGGTAAATAATAAGGGGGATCATTACTTCCTAAATGAGGGTATACTAAGAACAACTACCAGAAACACTACATCAAGAAAAACTACCAATGACTCCAGAGAACTCCCTAGTTTGACGCCATCCCCAACAACGACGCCAAAAAAGTTGGCCTCCTACAATGATTCAACAACTAGTCTTACAACTGTGATTAAGAGATTGGAAATATAACTTGAATAGCTATTTAAATCATCATGAAAGTGCATTTAATTTGTCAGGGATGTGAACTTGAAATGGTTCAACATAATATGTGCACTAGGAACTCAAAGTAGCCATTTTCATTCTACAGCTAAGAAAGATGCAATGCTGAAAGTAAATTGCTTGGAAAGGAATAATATAAATATTGAACATCAACCAACAACCATACTAAGCTTGAAATGCATGACAAAAATGAAAATCTGAACAACAAACAGAAAACTACTATGTTTGCTTTAGCTGCAAGAATAGTCACAAAATGGAGTTCTAGTGGCTTTAGGAATAGTCTGCACTAGATTCTTAACTAATTACTAAGTAGAAAGTAACAACTAGGATAAACTAAGCTAAGGAAATATTTATCACCAAGTGGGTCCCCTTGGATGAGTATCCTCTACTACTAACAAAAACTCAGATGCTTGAACTTAGAACTTCACTTTATTCATCAAAAAACATGAGTACAATAGAGCATTGTATCACTGAAAGCTAAGAATGCAAGTACAATATCAAATCATGCAACCTTCTGAAAAGGAGCATTTGGTCCTTATTTATATTACTAAGCAAGGCAGTCAACTCCACAAACTGGGAGGACACCAATTTAGGGAAATCAGAGAAAATGGAGAGGCGATTACACGCACATGGAATCTGGTTAGATGTGTCTATAGATTTAGCACAAGAGTAATGCTAGTACTTTCTCAATAGCATTAAAGTCCACTACAAGGTGGTTACATTCAATTTTCATGGGGAATCTCTTGCCGTCATCCTCCTTTGACCTTTGAACGATTCCTTTGTTGGATGTTATGGTGCATGCCCAGCTGGCAGTGTCTTTCTCAATTTAGTATCTTCAAATTACATTTGCATGGCAATGCTAGCACACACAATAATTGCATATTTATAACTACCTTAAAGAACATCCATTAATTGCATGCAAAATTAATATAGATAGCCCATATAACATGCCAATGTCATTAAAGATTTGCAAAAATAAGATTAATCCCAATGTCTATAGTTCTAAGGAAATATCATAAAAATATCAACACTTAACGCCAAGGTCCATGATAACTTCACCAAACAAATCATAAATTATACCCAAAAATTAGACCATAAACTAGGCTCATTAGTACCCAATATACACTTGGTCCAAAATTCCATCCCTAGACCAAATACTAATCTATTGCGCATAAGTCCTTGTATTAAATTGATGAACACATTATTATATAACAACAAGATATGGGTATGAAAAACATGATCCTTGAAGGTTGATCATAGTTATGGTAGTTATGGTTCACTAAAGATGCTTCCCTATAAAATTCACTAAATCATGAGATGCATACAAACTATAGTCCTACTGTTAATCTACTAGTGAAATATGTTGCTCATTTAGAGTGTATTGTGGATCATTACTCCCATGACCAATTCCTAATCCATTGGTGTAATGCCCCAAATTAAACAATCAAAAATATAATTAAGGACAAAACACAACTAACAATTTTTTCTCAAGAACACTTGCAAAACTCACAAAAAGCTACTACCCAAGAAGGCACTTCAAGGAAGCATACAACATTTGATTTGTTATAGATTAATATATTTAGTTAGACAACTAAATTTCTTATGCAATCATATGATGGTTTTCAAATGGGGACATGGAAATTAAATCATCAAGACAGACTTAAATAATTCAACCAACACATTCATAAACTAGAGGTACAATCAAGTCATTAGCTAAGCAAATACATTATATCAATATCAACTCAAAGTAATGAAAAGAGCACAAACCCTAGGGACCAGACCTAATTCCTCGGGGGCTTATCTTTGACGGCCTTGCCTACATATATAATTTACAAAGGAATCGTAGTTCGATAATTTGAATTTGGAGTTTTCTCTAACTCATATTTAACTAAACAACAATAACACATATACCCTCCCAACTAATTTCTCAATAGTTTAATAACTACTTGGAATAGACCACCATGGTTAATTTATGCAGGGTACCCTCACAAAAATAGAGGAATGATAGAAATTTGAACTATAGATGGATTATCTCCTATTGTTTACACCTATGTGTATCATTTCATAGTAAACCAAATGATACACCTATTAAACAATGACATACACTCTATGTATAATGTCCATTAACCATAAAATGGATAAAATAAAATTTAAATTGTGGATTAAACCAACTAATACAAAGATCAGGATAAAACATTTATGAGATGAGTGATCAATGATTAACCTCAACTATTAACTTGACTCAAATGAAATTACCATAAAAAATACCCTAATATGAACAAACAACACATGAATCAAATACAACATAGCTTATTTATATGGATAGAATCTATCAATTTACTAAAGAGATGACTAGTTTTCTAGAAATGATGAGATGTTGCTAACAATATAATTTAATTATTTATCTCAAGTTTGATAAGGTACTACTATAAAGATATTTATCCCAAGTCTAACAAGGTACAACTACCAAGATATGTCACAACTAAATATTTGATAAAAATGAAGAAGGAATAACCAATGAATGCACAAGTCATTTCATGAAAAAAAAAAATCTAGTAATGAAGACAAATTTTCTATTTGATTTCGAAATGAAATATCAATAAGGACAATAACAAGCCTTACAAAAGAAATGTATACCACCTTATCTACGATTATTAAGATATTTATATACACAATTTTTTTGATGAACCCTTTTATATAACCACTATCACCTTTCATGAGGTCGAGGAAACACAAGCAGAAAGCTATAGACTTAGAATGTAAACATACTTGAAATTTGTCACATTTCAGGAAAGAATATGTATTCTGTTGTTAAATAGATGTGTTGAGAAATATAGAATTTTAGGAAACATGCTCTAATCTTTGTTTTAACTACAGAGCCCTGGATGGATAGAATGTTACATTTATCAAGACCACTATACAAATGCTTTCTTTCTCTAGTATTCTACATAGTTAGAACTAATATAACTAATTTATATCTTGGAAATCACACTGCCAAAGTATCAATAAAATAATGCTTCTCACTCAAAAATAGACATGGGTCTAAGATTTGTAGGTCAATGATTCTAGTTGCAAATACAACTCTAATTGAGGGATTATTTTCCACATGCTCTATATTCTTTTGATACTAGAGGTGTTTTCTATATAGCTATAGAATAATCAACAATGGGTTATAGTCTATGGATTTTCCTATTTTAGTGTTTATGGATTATTTATTTATTTCACTTATATTTCCCAAATAGCTCATTGAAAAGTGTATTTCTTCTTTGTTCTAAGTTAACTGTGTTAGTAAAATTGATTGGTTATGATTGGTCAATTGATGAGTTTAATATAAGCCCTTCCTTACTCTCTTTTGTTTTTCTCCATGCATTAGTACGTGTGTTGCTTGCTCTGCAAAACCAATCCTTGTAAAATAAAACACTGATTGTGAAATTGATTTTTCTTCTAGGAAAAAAGGTAATACTAATAGTTAAAATGCACGGAATAGTAGGAAACTTTAATTTGAACTCTACATCTCGTGCAACCACTGCAATTGTTGTACACATGCATGACTGAAGATAACAATTTTTCAAACCTCATACTGCAATATTTCTCTACTCTTAATTGTTTCACAAAAACTATTTACATTTATTGATTTATTTAAACAATTTTTCAAACATTCATCAGAGCATAAAGGATAGAAAATGTTGTTGTTGTTGTTGTTGCAACTACACTAGTAGATATGTATGCAAAATGTGGGCTAAGGAATGCACATTGTTTGAAAAAATGCTTCAAAGAACTATGGTCTCATGGAATGCAATAATTGTAGGATATGCACAAAATGTGTTTGTTAAAGAGACTTTAGAAACATCCAAGCAAATACATCGGCAAGTGTAATGTCAAATTCCATTCCGGTAAATATGTATGCAAAATGCAACAACATAAGCAAGACATGTGAAGTGTTTGACAGAATGCCTCTGAGAAATGTGGTCTTAAGGACCACAATGATTACAAGATATGCACAAAATAGATTTGTTGAAGAGGCGCTAGAAATTTTCAAGCAAAAGTAAAGCTAAATTCTACAACCTTGTCCCACACCCACTATGCCTACGCTAGAATGGGAGCTTTAGAACCGAGTATGGACATCCCTCAAAGAATAAAGGGGAATTTTTTTATTTTTATCAGATGCTACAATTGCAGTTTTCAAATACATGTATTCAAAAAGTGGAAGAAAAGTTAAGGCATATGAATTGTTTCACAACTTGTTTCAATGTTCTACTTGTGATGCAACTGGTAGGTGCAAAGATAAACTTCACAAGTTTTGGAGTAGGGTATATACATACATCAAGATTAAAAGATAATTGGATTAATTAGATGTTGTATGTAATATGAGGGAGCATAGACAAGACACTCTGATTGTTTGACATAATGTCGCACAGACATATGGTTCCATGGAATACTCAAGAAGACCGGTCTACAAAAGTTTAGAAAGGTTTAGAAACATATACAATCCATAATATACAGCCAAAAAAATCCACAACCTCACTTGCAATCTTCCTTACCTATGCCCAATATGGCGCATCTAATATATGTTTATAAGGATATATTAAAAAAGTAAGACATGTTCTAACTTTATGAGAATAAGTAGAACAAGTAAATAGATAGGGAAACTTTCAGCAATAAGAAAAAGAAACTATAGACACAATAAGATAATCAAAATATTTGAGAGAGCCACAAGGTTTGTGAATCAAGCAAAACCATGCAATTCTCCTTTACCGGATGTGGACTGTAGTACAAAATAAAATTGCTCTGTTTCTTGGAAGGTACGTACACTTGATATCCCCATGATAACAAACTTAACCAAACATAAAGGCATGCCAAGATTATTAGAAAACTTTTTAGACATTTCAAGGATGAAACCTTTTATAATTTATTTACTATGTGTATGAAAATTCCTTATTCTATTGCATTAATCACTTCAACCTAATGAAGCATCCATCATTTTAGTATCAGTAATAGCACAACAATGATTTTTTCGTTGCAAAAGGAAAAGGTTACATAGGACATTGACAACCCACCTGTTAAATCTAATTTGACTTTGATCTAGGAAAACTTTTTTTAACATATCTTTCCCACTCCTTGTCAGATGAATCGATCTCCACACTCTTCCTGTGATGTCATAGCATCAATCATCACCTGGTTGTATAAAAATAGACCTCTATAATTATTGGTTTTCTAAGATAGAGCATTATCGGTCGTTGAATTTGTCATCATCTCTACATGGTTCAGAATTTATAATAGGAAGACAAGGTGATGGATTTTTTTCAATGAATGCTCTCCTTGTGGTTGTGGCAGCTCGCCAAACATGCCTGAGAGAGAGGGAGAGGTCACAAGGAAATAAATTGACCAAGAAAAACTCACGAAGTATACACCTCTCTTTCACAACCCTCTCTTTACTCATGTTCAACCTCCAAAAGTCTCCCATATTCCATGGGTCCATGAGCCTTATTATTGGTATTTGGCTCTCTTTGCATTATTATCCAATAACAGTTGGAGTAGAAGGCCAAATAAACTCTTCTCACATTGCCCCTTACTTTTCTTTCAACCTCCTTCCGCCTCTTCCTTCCTCGGCCTCAATTTCTGTGCCCCCTTCCTTGCACTAATCCCTCTTTCATATTTTCTCCTATCATTCTCTTCTTCCTCTATATTTTCTACATGCCTTTCTATTGAATCCCCCTCCCTCCTAACAAGATCTCTGGTTTTCTTTTTCATTGCTATTACAAGACCATTTCTACCTAACTGCACAACACCTGCACATCATCATTACTAGATACCATACCTCTTTAATGGCATGGTAGGAGACTCTCCCCCTTTTCGACCTCCAAGTCTCTTCTAATAAAGGCCCTCACAGAAACCCATACCTCTCAATATTTGATGATGTCAATCAAGGGAGGTCTACAAACACAACAACACAATTTCAACCAAAATTAATCAGTCACCAAGTCATACAACTCCAACTTCACCATATCACAACAAACCTTCATTACTCCTTGTAGTATCCCAACTTAAGTGAATTAGGTATATCTTTTAGAGGTCTTCTCAATTTTGGACCAGCACCTTTTCAAAGACCCATTAGGCCATACAAAAACATGACACAAACTCTCAACTAGTTTCTTTTGAACCTCATGAAATCAGGGCTCCAACATTGATCTAGACCTCAGTTTAGGTCTCTTTTACAAAGAAACATGTCTCAAAACTTCTTCCCAACCTCTAAGACCATTTGGGAAGAATTCCATAGGTTATCAAATGAAATATTTCACAACTTTTATCAATAGAACGAGTCTCCAATACACCAATCCTTAAAACCCTCCTTTTTAGCCAATTACATGAGGGTTTATTTGAAATCTGACTTCCAGGCTTGCTCTAGCCCTGCAAACAATTCAGACACCCTTAAATACCTCTACAGAAACTCAAGAAATCAACAAATATTTCTGCCCCAATGTATTTCATGGATTACCATACTCAAACCACTCAAATTCACTAAAACAACACACTTTTCTCATCTAGGACATCGTGCCCAATGCTTCTTTTGACCTCCCCTGCACTCACATACCTTCCTAGCATTCATCTCTATCAAATACTACCCATTCCACTAAGATATAGTTCCTACAGAAGGTGGAATGGGTCTATTTTGATATTTAAAACAACAAAACCCTTAAGACTAAATTACACAGGCATATTTTAGTAAAAAGCCCCTAACTTTCACAAAATTCAGTGAAATTTCACCAAACTTGAAGTATTTGAAAGTAGATTCACCTAATTACAACTTCCAAATATAATCATATCAATGTAGAACATATATGAGCCATACAAACTTAGGAGTCTTTTTCCTCATGTTTCCCTTGCCTTTCTATATGCAATTCACTCTTAGTCCTCACTGTATCAAATTGAGACACTAATCCATCTTTTTTCCTTTTCAACATGGAAGCATCCTTCATTCCTATTACCTACACATTGCCTTTATTCCTCCTATCTATTGTCCCAACACTGTCAAGCCTTGAAATGGCTGCAAACCCCATACTCTTATCTTCCTCAATACTCACAAACTCTTTCCTTCCTATCATGATGATCTCACCTTGTTCCTTAGTTTCTTCAACCAATGGAGTTAATGTGAATGTCTTCCCATCTTTCTTGAAAGTACAGGTATTTTGTCTCCCACCATAAATTGCAAACCTATTAAACTGTCAGGGCCTTCCAAGTAACACATGGCAACAACTCATAGGCAAAATATCACAAATAACCTTATCTCTATATCTACCAATTTGAAACTCAACTAAATATTGTTCAGTCACCAGAATGGACTGATCATCACTTACCCAAGATACTTTGTAAGGTTTTTCTCTAGGTACTCTTTCCAATCTTATTTTGTCTACCATTGCACTAGATACCATATTGTCTGTGCATCCTGAATCTACTATAACCTTACATACCTTATTTTTGCATTTGCAAGTTCTCCTAAATAATGCTCTTCTTTGAATCAGCTCCTTCTCCTTGGATGTCTTCAAGAGTTCTCTCTTCACCGTCAAATTTTCCCCAACTTCAGGAACACAACTATTGGAATTTGAACTCTCAGCTTCATCCTCTTGGACAATTTGAGCTCTTATTTCACTTTTTCTTTCTTCACCACTTGATGTAGAACCAAACTTCTCAGGGCACTTGTAGGATGGATGACCAAATTCATTGCAATTGAAGCACCTACTAGCAAATGTGTTTGAATTTCTTCCTCCTCCAAATCTACACCTTGTGGCTCTAAAACCACCTCTGAAATCTGCAACTTGTTCTTCCCTTTTGTGCACATCCTCTTGGCTCTCACTTGTTTGTCTTGAAGTAGAGAAGGATCCTCTTCCCCTTGAAGTGTTTCCTCTTCCTCTAATTGTCTTCTCTTGCCTTCTTTTTAATTTTTCCTCAACCTTTAGTGCCATTTGATAACATTCTTCAACACTCCTTGGATTTGTCAAATCCAATTCATCCTATATATTCAATCTCAAACCAGCCAAGTACCTAGCTATCTTTTCATCCTCATTCTCATTATGGTTAGATCTCATACTTATCTTATAGAATTCTTCAATGTATGCTTTTACATCCATTTCTTTTTACCTTAAACTTGGTAACTTATTAAACATTTGAATACAATTATTAGAAGGGAGAAATTTACCTTTCATCTTAGCTACCATCTTCTCCGATGATATAATCTTGGATTTTCCTCTCTTTCTTCTCTTTGACTGTTCATAGTCCCACCACAGAAGTGCATGACCTTTTAGTTTTGTCTTAGCAATCTTGACTCTTTGTTCTTCAGGAATTTCTTCACACTTGAAGTAGTTATCCAAAGATGCTATCCAATCTAATAACTCTTTTTCATTTAGATTCTCACCAAACTTTTGAACATCAATCTTTACCTTATGCTTGTCGCTCTTGACTGCCCTTAACAATTTTTTTGTTCTCTAATCTTTTGGATCTAATTCCTCATCTACATCTCCAAATTATTCATCCTATTCTTCATTTGTATCACTTTCAATTTCATCTCTTCTCTTGTTTATTTCAAAAGCTTCCAACCTTTCCTTCAATTCTCTGATCTCCCAAACATACCTATCCTTCAAATCACTCATCTCTTTGGCCATATTTTTCCCTTTAGGAGGCCTCTTTACAATTTGTCTTTTCACCTTCCACTCTTTCCTTTGCAAACTTCAATCTTCTTTCCTTAGAGATCTAGTACCTTTGATCCAATACTAATTGATGTCAATTAGGGGAGGTCTATAAACACAACAACACAATTTCAACCAAAATCAATCACTCACCAAGTCATACAACTCCAACTTCACCATATCACAACAAACCTTCATTACTCCTTGAAGTATCCCAACTTAAGTGAATTAGGTATATATTTTAGAGAAGGTCCTCTCAATTTTGGACCAACACCTTTTCAAAGACCCATTAGGCCATACAAAAACATGACACAAACTCTCAACTGGTTTCTTTTGAACAACCTCATCAAATTAGGGCTCCAATATGATTTAGACCTTAGTTTAGGTCTCTTTTACAAAGAAACATGTCTCAAAACTTATTACCAACCTCTAAGACCACATGGGAAGCATTAAAAATGTTATCAAACCAAATATTTCACAAATTTTATCAAAAGAATCGGTCTCCAATACACCTATCCTTACAACCCTCCTTTTTAGCCAATTATATGGGGGTTTATTGGATATCTAACTTCCAAGCTTGCTCTAGACCTGAAACCACTTCAAAAACCATTAAATACCTCTACAAAAACTCAATCAAACAACAAATATTTCTGCCCCAACATCTTTCATGGATTACCATACTCAAACCACTCAAATTCACTAAAACAATACACTTTTCTCATCTAGGGCATCATGCCCAATGCTTCTTTTGACCTCCCCTACACTCACAGACCTTCCTAGCATTCATCCCTATCAATTAATACCCATTACACTAAGATAAAGTTCCTATTGAAGGTGGAGTGGGTCCATTTTGATATTTAAAACAACAAAACCCTTAAGACTGAATTACATAGGCAAATTTTAGTAAAAACCCCCTAACTTCACAAAATTCAATGAAACTAATGAGCCCAAAATGTGCTCATAGTTTGGATATTATGATAAAATTTTCATACCTTTACTTTTGTTATTTTTGGTTGTTCAAAACTCTTTTGAAACCTTTTATGGGGATATCCTGTAGCAAAACACTTTCATATTCCTGCAGCTTATTGTGTTGTCTTCACTACATTTATTACCCCGTTGACTCTCTAAATGACTAGGATATCACATGTAGTTTTTGAATGATAAAATAGATTTAAATATGTGATTAATGAACAGATATTGTGTATGTGCCATGCATCTTTTCTTTCGCATCTGTTACCTTGTGTTTCACAGGTTGTTGAAGAAAGTTTGATCGAGTCAAGCGCAGCTGATCTCGGCCTTGCAGTAAAGTCTATTTCCTGCACGACTTCGAGGAAGCTTTGGTGAAGACTCTTTGACCAAAACTGTTGGGAAAGATTTTTAATGACAATCAATCTAGAAAGAGTGGAGTGCTAGATTCTCTCTGGATCGGGTTGAATGGATAAATTCATTTATGAAGTTTGTTCCTTGATTATGGGATACACTTTACTTCCACATCTTTCTTTGATAGGGTTAGTTAGTTAGTTGTTCTCTTGATTTTAAATAAGGTACTCCTCCTGCGCGAGTGAGGAAGGAGATGATATTTAATAGTAAGATAGAAGCATAGTGATAGAGATCTAGCAAATATCATGTAAGAATGAAAAGCAGAATCTGTATGACAAGAGACAGAGTTTGTTGTTAGTTTCCATATCAACAAAGCAATATATACCATTATGTTTTCATGAATAAATTTTGATGAAGTTTTGAGTTCAGTACTTGCATAACCAGTAGATGCTTGTTAAGGGGGCCCACTTAGTAAGTATCTGTAGCTAGTTAGTTAGCTATTATTTCTGTTGATCATCAGTTAGCTTTCATCTTTGAAGTTTCCATACAAACTCAATCTTGTATTGCTCCTGCAGCATTGGGAATCCATCCCTATGCCTGTTCCTATAGCATAAGGCCAGTTCATAGTTTGTGTTTCAGTCATAGTTGTTATAGTTTCTATTTTAGTCAAATCATGGTTGAGTTAAAAGAGCTTTGTATCACCTTTCTGTAGCATAGATAGAATTCCTTCCAAGTATTTATTTTCGCTAAATTGTGACTGAAACTAGTTCTTAGTGCATATATTGTGCTGCGCCATTCAAAGTATACGTTCCCTAGTTTGACAAGTAAATGAACGTCCATAAAAAGATATTAGTCACCTGCTGGAATGTCCAATTCCTAGGAAAGGTTTTACTATGATTTTCATATCCTTTTGTGGGCATGACCATTTTCTGGCACCGTTGTCAGGGATGGTGTCAATCTAAGAACTTGCTATAGTCATTGTTAGTAGTAGTTTAGTCAGTTCTTTAAGTATTTTCAAGTTATTTTTAAATACCATCTATTCTATTGCATGCATAGAAGAAGAAGAGATGCACTGGGAAGGTTCCTCCCTAAAAACCTGTTTGTTGAACTACCATTTAACCCAGCTGACGAAGAACCTACGGAAAATCCATTTGCTCTGCTATTCTAGCACACAAATATGGAAAATAATCCACCTAATAATCCACCTCTTGCTTTTGAGTTTCCCATTGTTCCCCAGGGAGATACTGACAACCTTAAAAATATTCCTTCTTCATTACTTCCCAAATTCTACGGCCTAGTTACAGAGGACCCAGAAACTTTCTTGTTTGAGTTTGATATCCTCTGTCGCAGTTATGACTACACTTCAGATGCTCAAAAATTGAATTTGTTTCCTTCCACCTTGAAGGATGGAGCTCTCAGGTGGTTCATGAGTTTGGGAAGGGGTGTTGTTGATAGTTGGGCAGCCATGCAAACAAAATTCCTTGAGAAATATAAGGAATATTGTAAGAGTGGTAGTAAGGGAGACAATTTATTTAGAATTCAGCAGAAGGAGGATGAAATTCTGGGGGATTATATTTCAAGATTCTTATTTTCCCTGAAAAATAATTCAGACCACACTCTCAACAAAGAATCTCAGAAACTACTCTTTTTAAGGGGAATCAGTGATACTTGTATAGACGCCCTGGACCTGATGGGAGGAGGTGATATAACCCAACTACCTTGGGATGATATTAAGAAAATATGCCTTAATTACTCTTGAGAAAATGTGAAGAAGGGTAGAGGTCATTGACCTACTATGGGAAAGTCTTCTTCTAATGGAGTTTCTCGGATGGAGATAACAAATTTGCTATCTGACTTCAAGCAGGATATCATTAACAATATGGCTACACAACTGGACACTATGCAAGCTCGAAAGAAACATGAGGAAGCTAAGGCAGTTTTGGTCGAGTTCTGCCCATACTATAGACAGAAGAAACGTGACTGCAGATGCAAGATGGTGGCTAATCTAGAAGCTAAGCAATTACCTACTAACTTTAAGCTAGTAGAATATGATGATGATCAAGTGTTCTTTGTTGCACAAAGGAGACCATGGGCTCAAAGACAAGGTATGCCTCAAGATGCTTTGACTTTTGGTAATCCTTATTCTAGCTATAATAACCAATGGCATCCTACATATGGACCACCACCACCTTGGAGTACATCTCAACCAAGTTGGCCTAATTATCAGACCCCTCAATGGCAATCTCCTCAAGGAGGTTGGCAGCAGCCACAAGGACAATGGACTCCACCCCCAGGTAATTGGCAGTAGAATCCTCAATGGAGAGGTCCTCAGCAATGGCAAAACTAGTCCTTTGGGTTCCTGCAACTTCCACAGCCACAACCACAAGCCCTCATGCCACCTCTTACAGCAACTGCCACAAATACTGGCCCTCCAAAACAAACGCCTATGCCTGCCTAGCCGTTGCCAAATCCCAATAATAAGCAACAGCAGTAGCCACAGAAGCCTATGTATCTTGTTGAAGCACCAATATCAAGCTTATGCCTTAAACGTTAATGATATCCATTTGAGGTCTAGAACCACTCTACCTACTCCAAAACCACTTCTAATTACTGAAATACTAGATTCTCCCCTTGAAGAATCTACTGCACCTACTGTTCCTACTAAGCATATGCCTATAACTAATACGGTTTCTAAGGAGCTTGTTTTGCAAATTCAAGACAAACCACATTTTCCTCAAAGGTTGCAAAGTACTGCATTTAAATTCATGGAAGAACCCACTTTTGACATTTTGGATCAGCTCAAAAATGTACAAATTCAAATCCGTTTATTTTAAGCTATTAAAGATGTTCCCATTTTTGGAAAAGCTATTAAAGAGGCCTATTTGAAGAAGCCTGGATAGAAGAAAAAGGATCCCCAAACAATTCATGTCTTAAGGAAATTGGCTGATATAATATTGGGAAATATAGTCATTCCAAAGTATATTGACCCTGGAAGTCATGTAGTGCAAATACATATAAATGGCCAAATTGTGAAAAATGTCTTGATTGACTTAGGTGCTGCCATTAATGTCATGACAAAGCATACTATGGACTCCTTGAACATTCTTAACATTAGGTCTACACCTACAATTCTGCAGCTTGCAGATAGCTCCACAGTTAAACCTGATGGAATAGTGGAAGATGTAATTATCACTCTTGAATCTTGGGAGTATCTAGCTGATTTCACAATATTATCAGTTAAGGCAACTTTAGGAGGATATCCAGTTATCCTTGGTAGACCATGGTTAGCCACTGCTGGTGCTTTTATAGGATGTCGTTCTAGAGATATGACCATTTCTGATGGACAGTCCATAAAAAAATTGGCTTTGTATCCACCTGCTAGACCTCAACCAGATTTGTCCCAACCTGTTTGGCCAGATGTGGGGGAAGAAACTGAAGAAGCCAATTCATTGGTTCAATTAATGATGCTTCAAAATGATCTATTCTCACAACTTCAAAATAAGGATGTCTTGCTTTTTCAAATTCTACAGTTTAACTCTGATATGGGTAGTTCATCTTATCCAAATAGTAGTCATCTACAATGTTTCTTGTAGCAACTAAATTATGAGAGTCCGCTACCTAAACTTCCTGTAATTTTTCATAACTTGCTTTCACAAGAGGTACAAACATCACTTGTAGATTCTATGAGTAATCTCACTAAGCAGATAGAATTGTCTCTAGGTCACTGTTTGAATATCAATAGCAAGCTGTCACAATCCCAACAAGCTATCTTATTAAAAATGCTACAAGATCAACATAAAGATTTTGCATGGGAATATGGGGACTTGCAAGGAATAGATCCTCGAATTTCTACTCACAGGATATATATCAAAGAATATTGTTTACCATTTAAGTAGCCTCAAAGAAGAATAAATTCAGCACTTAGAGAAATAGTTAAAAATGAGCTTCAAAAGTTGCTTGATGCTAGTTTTATTTACCCAATCTCTGACAGTCAGTGGGCTTCTCTATTAGTTATTGTCTCTAAGAAAGATGGAAAATGGAGAGTGTGTGTAGATTATAGAGAATTAAACACTGCCACTAAAAAAGATCACTTTCCACTACCGTTTGTAGACCAAGTACTAGACTCATTGTCTGGAAAAAGCTATTTTTCTTTTTTGGATGGTTATAGTGGGTACAATCAGATAAAAATTGCCCCTGAAGATCAAGATAAGACCACTTTTACCTGTCCATGGGGAACATTTGCTTACTCGGTCTTGCAATTTGGTCTATGCAATGCACTAGCAACATTTCAGAGAGCAGTAATTAGTATCTTTGCTAATATATCTCATGACTGTATGGAGATTTATATGGATGATTTCACTACCTATGGAGTCACATTTGAAGAAGCACTTGTGAATTTAGAAAAAGTATTGAAAAGGTGCAGAGAGTAAAATTTGTCTCTAAACAGTGAAATTTTTTTTCTAATTATGGAAGAAGGTATTGTTCTAGGCCATCATATTTCCAAGAATGGAATTCAGGTTGACCCTGCTAAAATTGAAGTTATTCTAAATTTACAAACTCCTACAAAACAAAAGAATGTGAGAAGCTTCCTTAGTCATGCAGGGTATTATAGAAGGTTTATAAAAGATTTTAGTAAAATTATTAGTCCACTTTATGCCTTATTAACTAAGGATTCTCAATTTGAGTGGATAGAGGCCTGTGAAAAATCCTTCCTACAATTAAAAGACTTGCTTACTAAAGCCCTTTGTTCTTCAAGGTCCAAAATGGAATTTTCCTTTTCACATACATGTTGATTCCTCTAATTTTGGTATAGAGGCAATCTTAAGTCAAAAAGAAAATTTAATTGAGCATGCTATCTATTTTATCAATAAGAATCTTCAAGGTCTGGAGCTAAACTATATTGTTAGAGAAAAGGAATTGCTCGCAGTAGTGTATGCTTTGAATAAGTTTAGGAATTATGTCACAGGTTATCAGATATTCATCCACACTGAGCATGTAGCAATCAGGTATCTGATGAACAAACCTGCCATCTCTAGTAGATTGGCAAGATGGCTCCTGTTGTTACAAGAATTTGACATTACAATTATTGATAAACCAGGAAGAGCTAATGTTGTGGTTGACTTTTTATCAAGACTTCAAATAGTTGCACCTGCTGAACACGAGGTCATTGATGATAGGTTCCCAGATGAACACTTGTTTTTCATTGCTGCACATACTCCATGGTATGTCGACATTGCCAATTATCTAGTAGCAAGCAGAATACCAGCTCACTTTTCTCTAAAAGAAAAGAAATTGTTAATAGAGAAAAGTTTTAACTTTTCATAGATTGCAAATTGTTTGTTTTATATTGGACCTGTTCAAGTGATGCGAAACTGTGTAAGAGAAGATGAGACTTATGATATTTTGCATGCTTGCCATGATAAACCATGTGGGGGACATTTTGTAGCAAAGAGAACATCAATGAAGGTTCTTACAACAGGGTACTACTGGCCAACGTTACACAAGGATGTTGTGGCCTATACAAGGAAATATGACAGATGCCAACGTATGGGAAGACCAACCAAATCAGATGAAATGCCACTATATCCACAGGTAATAGTCATCCCTTTTGATAAGTGGGGAATGGAATTTGTGGGACCAATTGATCCACCATCAAATGACAAGTCATACATTCTAATTTGCGGGGATTATGTAACAAAATCGGTTGAGGTAAAAGTTATGACTCATGATCGAGATAACAAGATTGTTGAATTTCTGTATGAACAAATTTTCACTAGATTTGGAGTTCCCAGAGAGCTTGTAATTGATCAAGGAGTTGTGTTCACATCCAATTTGATCATTGCACTAATGAATGACTATAAAATCAAACATAGGAAGTCCAGCCCCTATCACCCTCAAGCCAATGGTCAGGCGGAGGTTACAAACAGGGAAATTGAGGTGATCCTAACAAAGACAGTGCAGCTCCATAGAAAAGATTGAAGCAGTAGACTTCCTGAAGCAGTCTGGGCCTACAGAACTATATGGAAGACAACAACTGGGTTTATACCTTTTGAGTTGCTTTATGGGAAAACAGCCATGTTGCTCATAGAATTTGAGCACAAAACTTTGAGGACAGCTCTTGAACTCAATATGGAAATATCTGAAGCACAGAAGGAATGTCTCTTGCAGTTAAATGCTTTGGATGAAATGAGAAAAATTATCCTACAGCATACCGAAGCGGTCCAACAGCAAAGGAAGAAATGGCATGATCAACACATCAAAACCAAGTAATTTTTTGCTCATGATTGGGCTCTGTTATATGATTCCAGATATCAAGAAAACCAAGGTAAGCTCATAACATGCTGGCTTGGTTCCTATGAAGTTGAGAATGTGTTCGACAACGGAGCTGTACAACTGGCAACAATTGATCCAGTCCATTTCAAATTGCTAGTTAATGGCCACAGACTCTGGTTGTATCATAAACTAGTCTCAAAAGAAGAATTCATGCAGCAGTTTGTTCAGGATCCTCTCGCTACTCTTCCTGCAACTGAAGGCTTTAGCCTTTCTCTTGTAGCTTCACCGTAATTTTGAAAAGCATGCTCATAATAAATGTTTTCTTTTAAGCAAACCCCTTTTTCTCCATTCTCACTTGTCACCGCATCCCACTTCTTTATCTTCCATTCCATCCATCCCATCCATCTATTTCATCCATTCATCTCGTCTGCCCACGTCACCCATCCACCTCATCCATTTGCATTACCCTTCATTATGATATAATTCCCAACTGTCACCTCATGAAGACGCCGTCAACTTTCTTCACACGTACACACAATTATCAAAGGTATGTCATATCTTTTGTTATCGCATATTTGATTTATTTTATTCTATTCATTTACTGTTATGCCTGTACCGGTCATTATTACCCAATCTCCACCTATTCTTTAGTACATGTGAGGACACATGTCATACTCTAAGTAGGGGGTGGGGTAATCCACCTTTTAAAACCTATCTTTTTGCCGCTGCCACAACTGCACAAATAACCTTTCTTTATTATTTTTTTGGTACTTTCCAAATATGATCGCATGTCCTTTTCATTTGCATGTTTTTCTTATAAATTACAATCAAAATTTCTTGTTCAAAAATCTCATTTTTGGAAAAGGGAGAAATGTGACGGCACGACAAAAAGAAAAAAAAATTAAAACAGAAAGGGAAACAGAGAGGAAATTTTTTGAATTTTCAGCAGGAAGTTGAGTTCAGCCAGGGGAAAACTATGAAAATGGGTGGTCAGCTGGTGTGACATGAGCCTGTAGCTCATGAATTATTATTGCAAAATCCTCAAACAGTCTAGGCATTCAGCCTCTGTGCATGGTTAAACTACTTCTTGAGCTTAAATGATTTTGATGATGAGGTTGCTGGGGAATTTTTGAGGACCCTTTCTAAAGGGGAGGCTACTGTATGGGGTCTAACAGTTTTTGCAACTAAAGATAGAATTGTTGAAGTAACCAGGCTTCCAGCCATTGGAGAAAACTTTTCTTCAGATGTTGTTGCTGCAAGGGCTGAATTTTTAATACCTATTGATGGACCTTTGGAAGTTTCCAAGTAAAGATGCAAGCGGGTATCATTGCCTCCTCCTTATTCAGAATATGCTACTTACATAATCAGGTATTTAACCTGTGAAGGTCGTTTCTCCTACCTGCATTCTTATCATTTCAAATTATTAAGTCATATGAGGCATGGGTTAGTTGTAAATGTTTCGAATTTCCTGTTAAAGTTTCTGGAACAAAGTGCCCATGGAACCTAGCAAGGGAAAGATAATTCTATTGCTCACCATGGCCTCATCAAATTATTGATTGAACGATCTTTGAGAGATGTCTCACCTCTTTCTTGGCAACAATTCATTTCCCAAAAGAGCTTGCAAATTCCACAACCCCCTAGGGTACTTACCCCACGGCCTTAGAAAAAGAAAAAAAGAAATTGCGTCTACCAGTAAAAGAATAGGGTAAGGGTCATCTACTCCTGTAGCACCTAGTCCTGCAGCTCTCACACCTAAATCCTCTGCTAGGGTACAAACTAGGTCTGCCACTAGGAGAGAGAAGGGAAAAATAAAGGCAGAAGGGTCCCCAGAATCTAACCCTTGTTCTTAGAAAAGGCAATTCCCTTCTTCTACAGCATCTTCCCTTGTAGCTGTCTCTCCTACAGCAACACCTGTTGCTATTACCAGTTCACCATCATCCTCTGGCAGGGTAGAACCCTCTAGGAAAACTAGAAAGAGGAAGGCTACCAGAACACCTCCTGCAGCCGCACCAGTGCCAAGAAGAGTTTCCACAAGGAAACAATGTAAGACCTCCCCTGTTGCACCTCAACCAGAGGTTATTATAATTTTAGAAGAGTCTTTTGAGTCTGAATTTGATGTTTCTCAGAATGTGTCCGAGAATGCTGCACAGAGTTCATTTGTTCCTGAAGAAGAACAAGTTGAGACAAAGAAAATGGGGCATAATGAAAAAGGGTTACCAAGTCTTGATGACTTGGCTATCGCTGCTATGCAGTTTTCAGAGGAAGCACAGTCTTCTCCACTGCAGCAACAAGAATTCATCCTGTAGCAAGAGCAGGAATTGATTGAACAATTGGATGTGCCTAGTGAAGCTACACTTTCCCCTACAACTTGTAAAGCCATTGTTGTTTATAAGAAGATGTTTTTGATTGAGTTTCTAGAATATGTCAAAGTTAACTAGGTACCAGTTACATTGCAAACCTTAACTTTTTGGCACCTAGCCCAGACTGACATGCAACAAAGTCTATGGGAGGTAGAAAGGAAGAAACTGAAAAAGGAAATTGAAAGTCAGAAATAGGAAATTTTTGAGTTAAAAGCAAAAATGGATGAAATGTTAAAAGTGACTGGTCAGATTATGGAATGCAGACCACCCCCCAGTTTATGCTTTGTGCCTTAAGGAACAATTCTTATGGCTCCAACTAATGAGAATTTCTAGAAATCAAGATCCTATACTTCACACTGCTAAAGAATTTTATGACGCATACCGAGCAGCCCCTAATTGGTTAAAAAATTCTCTGTGTGAATTTTATTTACATGGCTTTTTAATTTTGTTTGAAACAGAATGGAATCCTCTTTTGTATATTGGTGATATCCATTTGAGATCATTTATGTCATGGGCAACAAATGAAGCAAATTATGGTAGGCAATGGGAAACATATGAGGAAGCCGAAAGGAATGAACCTATTCCATTATGCTCTCAAAGTTCAAACCCCCATGCAATGTTGAAAACCTGGTTTACTCTGACATATGGCATTAATAATAATACAGCCAGAGAGAAAATATTTGATCTCAGGAAACAGGTATATGATGAATTTTAGGCACAGTCATATTCATTTTAGAGACTATCATATACCAGAAGTGAGAAAAGGTGGGAAAGATTAACTATTGGGCTAAGAAGGTTCGAGCCTCACAGTCCCCTAAATTTCATAATAGCTCTTAAATGATCAAGCAGATATATATAGTTGGGACTTCAAAAGAGATTTGAACTATGGTTGCCATTGACATTCAGACCTCCTGTGCTAATGTGGCCCCTTTATCCTCACTAGGCTACAAATCTTAATGATGATTTAGAAGACCGTAGGTATGAAAGGTATCATAATTTTAGAGGATTTTATTACAGGTTTGGAACTCCATTTCAGAGTCATGCTGCAACCACTGATTTTAGAGAAACCACCAGGAAAGTTAATGCTAGAGGACCAGCATTGGGCTAAGTAGGGGGTAGAATGATGAGCCCAAAATGTGCTCATATTTTGGATATTATGATAAACTTTTAATGCCTTTACTTTTGTTATTTGTGGTTGTTTAAAACTCTTTTGAAACCTTTTATGGGGATATCCTGTAGCAAAACACTTTCATGTTCCTATAGCTTCTTGTGTTGTCTTGACTATATTTATTACCCTATTGACTCTCTAAATGACTGGTATATCGCATGTAGTTTTTGAATGATGAAATAGATTTAAATATGTGATTAATGAATGAATATTGTGTATGTGTCATGCATCTTTTCTTTCGCATCTATTACCTTGTGTTTCGCAGGTTGTTGAAGAAAGTTTGATTGAGTCAAGCGCAGCCAATCTCGGCCTTGCAGTAAAGTCTATTTCCTGCACGACTTCGAGGAAGCTCTGGCAAAGACTCTTTGACCAAAATCGTTGGGAAATATTTTTAATGATAGTCAATCTGGAAAGAGTGGAGTGCTAGATTCTCTCTAGATTGGGTTGAATGGATAAATTCATTTATGAAGTTTGTTCCTTGATTCTAGGATACACTTTACTTCCACGTATTTCTTTGATAGGGTTAGTTAGTTAGTTGTTCTCCTAATTTTAAATAAGGTACTCCTCCTGCGCGAGTGAGGAAGGAGATGATAGTTAATAGTAAGATAGAAGCATAGTGATAGAGATATAGCAGATATCATATAAGAATAAAAAGCAGAATCTGTATGACAAGAGACAGAGTTTGTTGTTAGTTTCCATATCAACAAAGCAATATATACCATTCTATTTTCATGAATAAAGTTTGATGAACTTCTGAATTCAGCACTTGCATAACTAGTAGATGCTTGCTAAGGGGGGCCACTTAGTAAGTATTTGTAGCTAGTTAGTTAGCTGTTATTTCTGTTGATCATCAGTTAGCTTTCATCTTTGAAGTTTCCATACAAACTCAGTCTTGTATTGCTCCTACAGCATTGGGAATCCATCCTTGTGCATGTTCTTGTAGCATAAGGCCAGTTCATAGTTTGTGTTTCAGTCATAGTTGTTATGGTTTTTGTTTTAGTCAAATCATGGTTGAGTTAAAAGAACTTTGTATTACCTTTCTGTAGCGTAGATAAAATTCCTTCCAAGTATTTATTTTTGCTAAATTGTGACCGAAACTAGTTCTTAGTGCATATATTGTGCTGCGCCATTCAAAGTATATGTTCCTTGGTTTGACAAGTAAATGAAAGTCCATAAAGAGATATTAGTCACCTGCTGGAATGTCCAATTCCTAGGAAAGGTTTTATTGTGATTTTCATATCCTTTTGTGGGCGTGACTAGAAACTTCACAAAAATTGAAGTATCTAAAATTTTATTCACCCAATAATAACTTCCAAATCAAATCATAACAAGGTAGGACCTATACAAGCTGTACAAATCTCTGCAATAGCACTATACAGAAAGAAAACTACATAATTTAAGGAAAAACAATTATTTTATTGATCAAAATCTTCTACAAGCTTCACCACCAACCCTTTGCAATGAGTTTACAATCACTTATATACTTATTCCCTCCTAAAAAATACTACTAAAATTGACTCAAATGGCCTAGGTGACTGTTGGACTTCAAATTTTTCCTATTGCAACTTTTTGCAATTTTACATCTTTTGCTCAAAATGACAATTTTTGCATTTTTTAACAATATTTGAAACTTAGACCCTCTAAACAACTAATAACCTCCAACATGACTCATTTCAACAATAAATGGTCAACATGACCTTATTCAATGCATAAATACTCAACACCCTAAAGCCTACTCAACAACAACTTTGTTTGAAAATGTTTTCCCAAAGGTGCCCCTACACCAGTTGATGACATGAAAAAATATAAATAGCTTATGTTTCAACACACACAATGGTGGCCCAAACCTGCCACTAAAATTTCCCCAAAAATACAAGCCATCAAGGCTATTTTTTTTACCCTGTCTGTTTGATCTAAAATCAATATGATAATTCTTCCATAGACTGCATTAAAGAAGTGATTTATTCAACCACCATCATTTAATATTTTTTATTGCCTATGACAGTGGTGTTGAGGATTTATTGACCACTTAAAAATTGGACTCAAATCTTGCTCAATCTAGATATTTAAAATTCTGAAGAGTCACATTCACAACCAATTAGAATCCCAATTCCTTTATAATTTTGTAACACCCCTCCATTTTGCTCTTTGATCGAACAGTGTTTTCTTATGATATGTTTTAGTTCTGTTGCATTGTGACTATGGAACTTAGTTATTTTAACCGCTATCTGTTAAGCGATGTAAACATTATGTTTTGATGTGATGGTACTTTATTCAGATGTTATTATTATTTCATATTATGGATTACATTAGCATGTATATGAATTACTGATGCTTTATGTTTTGATTATATCATGGATGATTAGATGCGTCGGTTAGTGTTATTGTATTGGTGAAGGGGACGGGATCACATCACTCGCATGCGAGTGCCCTGGGATTCCGCGATTTCCTCTTCATGGTGTGTTTTAATATATTATATGCATGTTTCGACACTCGTATTGTGTGCAGGATGCAGGTATGGGACATCGACTCCACCTAGTGTCACAGGTTTGAGCATGTCCATCGACCAACGATATCGATTGGGAGATAGTAACTAGGATTTTTGTGTCAAACCATCACCCTAGCCATAATGTGTCATCGATCTTAGTCGGGTACAATGTTTTATATTGTTAGTTTCCTGTTTGGCCTCGTATTTAAAATTGCAAGTTAAAAGGGACTAAATGGCATTTAAAAAATTTATAATGATGATTGCTTTGTCTTATTGAGATGTTGGAAAATTAGTGGTTAATTAATTAATTTAATTTAATTAATAAAATAATCTAATTTTGAATTAGATTTATTTTATTGACTAATTAAATTAATGGGGGTAAATTAAATCAATTTAGCTGTGGGGATATTATTAGATATTTGGATTAAATCAGAAATTAGAAATATGTCTTATATTTAATTTCTTAGAAATAAGGTTGAAAAAGAGTTGAGAATGGCATTATGAATTGTTGAATTCAATTTGGTTAAAAGAAAGTTTAAATTTTCATTTGGGTTGAAAATGTAATTTTATTTAAAAGATATTATGCAAATTTCATTTGAGAATAGAAATTGTTTAAAAAATTTCAAAATAGAAAATATCTAAATTAGCAATAAATTTTGGTGGGTAAGTCCATTTTTAGGGCTTTTGACAAATTTGGAGAGGGCATAAGGAAAATGGATTTTTCTTTTTGGAAAAAAAAATTATCTTTTTGATAATTTGAAAATGGGGAGAGCAAACTTGCATGAAAATTCTTGGAAGAAATTGAAAATAGAAGTTTGAGGATTTGGGTGGAGCAAAATTGGAAGAGGAAAGGGAAGATCTCCATTGTTGAAGCTTGCAAGTTGTGGAGAAAACATAAGGTTCTTTCCTTATTTTGCAGATTTTTATTTTGAAAATTTTGTTTTAAAATTGTTTAAACTGCTTATGGAATTCAAAATTTGTTTTAGGAAAAACAAAACCCATCAAGAATCTCCATTCAAAACCTGAAACAAAACAAAAAAAAATCATCATGTCAATAAAATTTAGAAAATAAAACAAATCTATCTTTTATCAAATTTCTGTAATTTTTCCTTCTTCAATCTGCTTATGAACTAGAATTTGATATATATATATATATATATATATTGTTTAAATATACATACATACACACATAATATATATGTATGTAAAAGTTGATTGAATTCGTTTTTTGTTTTCTGTAAAAAAAAAAAAAGACCTTGCGTTTTTGTTTGTTCTGGATTTTCGGCCAGACAGGGGCGCAGTTTTTTTTTTAGGGTTAATGTTTTTTTTTAGTTGTGGGGAAGGCGGGCAGCCACGGCTGCCACACCCGTCCCCATTGGGAGGACGCTGCTGTGGCAGCGCCCCCCACACACAGTGGGGGAGGCGATGCCCCAGTCGCGGCCCCAATGGGGGAGGTTGGGCCAGCCGTGGGCTGCGCCCTACCTCCATACAGGGGAAACCTTGTGGAACGCCTTAGCCGCATTTTGATTTCTTATTTTATTGCATTTAAAATGCATATTATATATGTATATAATATGTTACATATATTATTAGTTAATAGCTAATTAAATATAATATAATATATATTATATTATATTTGTTAATTTGTGTTAATTTAGTTTTATTTTATTTTATTTTTATTGTTATTATTTAAATATCTTTAAAATATGTATTATATATATAATATTTAAATATTATATATATATGATATATATACTTTAAATATATATATTAAATAATAAGAATACTTAAAATAAAGAAAAATAAAATTATCATTTTATACTTGCAGTTAAACATTATGTATATATTTGATATATATATAGGCAGTTATATATATATACACTTAAGGATATGTAACTATATATGTATATTAATATATTTGTGCGTTTAAATAGGGGTATTTTGAGAGTATTGTAATATTAGATGAGAAAGCGTGGTTAGAAATAAAATGTTATTTTATTTTAAAAGATTGTAATTAAATTCGTTTGTTTGATTAAGTAAATGAAAATCAAATGTTTAGTTTGAAATTCGGTAATGTTTCATAGCGTAGTTCGAATTCTCGTTCACATGAGTGCAAAAGGATTATGATGTAATTAATTAGTTGAATACATTATGTTGATGAGTGAATTGGATTTACGAAATCCTAATGTTAGTTGTTTTTTTAAAATGCATGTACTACTCCTCTAATGTTATTTCTGGTATTCTCGATGTTGGGCTTTTAATCCTTGCTTTGGAAGTCTTCCATTGAGGTGGTCATATTAAGAGTAAGGGTTGTCGGTATGTCGGTCAACTTGTATCTTATTTGGGGTAGTGCATGTGGTTGTAGTTGTGTTATCATTGGTTAGCATGAACGGGATTGTGTTATGTTTTGGTTACCGTGTACCACGATCGGGTGGTGTGACCTTATGTGTTAAGGTTAGAATTTGGTTTTTCAGTTTGTGCATGTTGTCTACCCTTTGATTGGGGGTTTTGTATCCCAGTGTTGTCAGTAGGAGAGTGGCCCTTTGTGGGGGTCCGACACCCAAAGTGGTGTCAGGGTAACTCACCTAGGGTTTAATCAAGTGATAATTTAAAAGAATTAATGGGGAACTTCACACTAATAAATTTAAAGAATGCCTCTCTCATGGAACATGCATTGTAAGACTCGAGATGAGATGAGACGCATAGTTTTGCGTGAGGGTCCGGCGCCGGTAGAGGCAAGCCAGGGTAACCCATGATGGGGGTCTGGTAGCCTAGGAAGGTTGAGCTAGGGTAACTCATGGCAATTTATGTATGACACTCTCCCTACGTCAACAAGTGATCAGTTATTGTGTGTTGTACAATGGTGTACTTGTCCTATGTAACTTGGAAGCAATGTGTTGTCTTGTGAGTTTTCGTACTGTGTTAAGTGATGTTGTTGGTATTTGAGTCGGTTCAGTTATGTTTAGCCTTTGTCTAGAGGTATTTGGTCTTGACCAGAAATCCTTGTTACTATCTCCTAGCACGGGGGGTGAGCCTTTGGGTTTCACTTGGTTGGGTGGAACGTGCACCTTACACCGTTGGCTTTGTTCGTGATCGTGTGGACGAGACTTTCATGTTGGAGAGTTCGTTGAATCCAGTTACTCCTCTAGTTCTTCATTTCTATTATTCTTGTATTTCTTTACCCCTCATTTGTATCGAGGTGGAAATCGTAATAAATTTTTAGGTTTATTTGATTTACCTCATTCGGGGAATGAGTGATGTAAATTATATTGTAAACAATTGTTATTGGATATCGTGATGGATCGATTTGTCTTTGATGTTATATCATGTATGGAATGTATGTACTTTAATTCCTTAATTGAATGATGTTATGTTTTCTTTCCTTGGATGTTTAATTCGGGTTTAAGTAATCTTTGTCTCGTAGCCTTAGGGGATGTTGGCAATGTGTAGCGAACTTGTACGTTATTACTCTTTTAAAAAAAAAAAATTGTTGCATTTGGTTAGTGAATTGCAACTTCCCCTAGGGTTGCGTGGCGGGGCATTACAAATTTCAATTAACCAAAATTGTGATTGAACCAAATAAAATACCAATGTGAATTTAATAATAGTATTATTATTGTTCAACTAAGTACACATTAGTAATGCCATCAATTATTTGGTTATTAAACCTTATCAATGATCAACTAATAAAACTTAATGATATTGGTTTATTTAAATTAACTCTTTTAGAATTCCATAATAACATCATCCTTTAAAATAAAAACTTAACAAAATAATATTTATTGGTTTATTATTTACCCACCATATAACTCACCAATAATTATGATGCTATCCTAGAATAAACTAGTTCAATGTTACTAGTATTCCTATTTAACCAACACTTAGACTATATATATCTTTATACATATAATATAGTAAGAAAGATTACTTTTCACCAAACCTTATTTGCATACTTTTATCCTTCTTATAAACCCTACTTCTACCCAGATAGGTTTAACACCTCCTTCACTTCCCACTATAATTTCAATTCATATCCCACAATTTGAATTTACACACATCTTAATTAAATAAGATAATGATGATAAACAATAAATTTAAAATGATATGCAATATTGTTGCCACTCAATCACTTTACTTATCATCCATAAAGAGTCTAACCATCCATAAAAAAAAAAAATTAACATTTTAGGATTGTATTAATCACATGCAAGATGGGGCCTTACAATTGGGTTACAAAGTTGTAGCAAGCCATATGAGATAGCATATTGGTATCATAGAGGAATATGAGTTGTGCCAATACATACACCATAAATAACAATATCAAATAACTAAATATTCCTAGTTATTTATACCAAACTATTTAACTCCATATGTAATGAAGAAGAGACAATTAAAAATCCTATAATGAATTAAATTATTCTCATATTCACACCAATAAGTATAGAAAGATGAAACCCTAAGATACAATTTAATTGAAGATCCATACATGGAACCATGGTGATATTTAATTACATACACCAATTATAATATTAATACCTCCTTGTGGTTTAAAAAAAAGATGTTGCTCTAATGGAAACTATATTTATAGAAGTTAAAAATCCTCGAAGCTATTGGTTTGTGGCGATTGATCATGCTATACTGTATAGCCCATGGTATACTATACACCTTGGCCCCCTATCCTCGTCGGGGTCCGAGGGCGGCAACCCCTGATAAGCAGGGGTTTAGGGCCGCAGCCCCTGAGAAAAAAAATTTTGCCATTTTTTTCGCGTCATCAACGAAAAAGGAAAAATCTCCAAAAAAGAAAGAAAATCGACTTTGTAAAACCCTAATTTTGGAAGCTTCTAAAAGCTTGTTAAAAGGGGTTGGGATGGGGGTTACAGTATGAAGAAAAACGCGATTATTCGCAAGATTGTAATAGGTTTTGCACTGGATAATAAAAGTATTGGATGGCTGCGGTTTGGTGGATGTAGCCCAGATTGGATGAACCACGTTAAATTCTCTGTGTTATGATTTATTCTGTGTATGTTTTAGTTTCTTTGTTTATTATTTAAATTTGCATTTAATTGTTAGATATCTGCCATCTCTAACCCTAACAGAAGCTTCTTGGAATTTTCAATTGTGTGGAGAGTAGAAATGAATGACTATTATTTATAGTAATTCATTTTTTTCCCAAACTCTTGTGATAATTTGATCAAGAAATAGAAATGCCATTTCAAGTAATTTCAATTTCATGAAATCTGCAAGATTGATGATTTAGATCAAGCATGAAGAGCAACAAAACATCTAGAGATTAATAACTATATTAATAGTTGCATGTTTTCTCTTATCCTCCATAATTGAAACTGTATGTGAACCCACACCCTTAAGAAAAGTAATGGTTTTTGGGTGGAAAAACCCTAAATAGATTGTTACAAAGGTCAAGTCTAAAATTAATGGTGTCCTAGGATGATATAATGAGTTTAATGATAAATATAAAACAAATGTAGAAGTTTGATGAGGAGTTAGAGGTATGAAAAAGAGATGTGAGGTTTTAGGTCAAGATTGAAAGTCAAAACTAGATGTTGGAATAAAATGTGGGGAGTAAGAATAAATCTAGATCCACTTTGAAAGTATAAAAACGTGAAGGAAATGAAGAGTGTAGAGAATTTTTCACAAATACGCATGAAAATTGGATATGGGGGAAAGGGAGGAAATCTAGATCTAATTAGAAATTTTGAAAAGGGTAAAATATGGGATATGAATAAGACTTTGTATGAAAGGAAGGGAGATCTATATATTTGGTGGAATCTAGCAAAAAGAGGAAATGGAGAAAGGGGACTTGATAATCATTGCAATAATTTATATGAGAAAGGAGGTTTGAAGTGGAGATTGGCCAAGTAAGAATTATCTAGTAATTTATAGAAAGTAAGTAAGTATAAAAAAGAAACGAAAAAATGTATAAGACTTAGAATTTTTTGAATCCTCACAAATTCGTATGGAACCTTAGACAAAATTGTTTGCGATCCAAATTTTATGGAATGCCATTGGAATTTTGGTGAATTTGTGAACTCACCAATGCACGATCATCTTGTAACTTTGTCCACATTTTATAAAGTTCATGAACTCATAAACTTATCAACATATAAAATCTCTCAACACTTCAACAAGTTCACAAACCTACAAACTCATCAACATCCTAACTTGATGATCACTTACTAATAACATTGGGCTTAAATAACTTGTTGATATTTTCAAAGATTTATAAACATTGAACACCTTCAAAAAGTATTTTCAACACTTTAACAACTTTGAGGACCCTTGAAAAGTGTGACAGATGAAAGGAGTACTTAACATCAATTCAAGAAGTCATTGAACTTATGAAAAGACTAATCCACCTCCATACTTACATTTAAAAAAAAAATTAGTAGCTTCCAATACCTAAGGTAAAATGAGGGATGATGGAGGGAAACACTCAAGAAATTTTGATCAAGGGATCCCATTTGAAAATATCTCAAATTGATAATATATGATGGGTACCCACAAGGCTAAGTGTAAAGGAGGAGTAGCAATTAATAAAATTTAGGCACTACAAAGTTTATCACCAACACATTCCATATCCACATCATAATCCATATTATACAAATAATTAATTACATTTCATTAATTAAATTTAGTTTATTCACCCATCCATCTACTTTATTCGACTATTATCATTTTATTCTCAAGTTTTACCATGAACAAAAGATAATTTTTGTTACACTTGCCACATATTATCATCTTACGTTATACATTTATCATAAAATTTATCATATATATCATTAATCACATGGAAATTTCTAATCATCATCATAAAAAACCGCATGATACATCCATACATTATATATACATCATCAAATCATAATTACTATCCATAACACATAATCCATCCTCATAAAATAAATAATATACATCATTAAATCCATAATCATACATATATTATCAAATCATAACAACATCATAATTATAACTAAAAATGTATACATTTACAGATCAATGAACATCCCTAACTATAATCAATAATCCATACATCATAATCATTATCACTATAATAATCCATCCTCATAAAAATAAATAATATACATCATTAAATCAATAATCATACACATATTATCAAATGATAAGCACATCATAATCATAACCAAATATGTATACATTTACGGATCAATGAACATCCCTAACCATAATCAACAATTCATTCATCATAATCATTATCATTGTCATAATAAAATATACATTATCCATCATCATAAGAACCATAATCATTAGTCATACATAAACATCACCATAATACCATAAGCATTATCATAAACATCTAATCATCATCATAATCACATAACAACATATAAGTATCCTAAATTAGCATCACCTCGCCACATAAGTATGTACATCCATCAAATAGTGTCCATCATATAGACATGAAAAATTATGGTACAATATCTCTCATCATATATACATCAAGATCACTATATACATCAATAAGAGTACATCATTAATCCATAGAGCATAAGGATCAATATGTACATAAAAGAGTATCTATCATACACAATAATACAATGAAGCTAAATTCCTAGTATCTTTGGCTAGAAATTTTACCCTATAACCCTAGATTGGGTCCTCTTAGAGGTGGAGGTGGTGGTTTCATCACTAAAATAGATCTATTGGTCTCTCTTACTAGCTATGGAAGCTAACATCTTTGTGTATATAGGTTCCCTCTACCATGAAAGAACCATTAGCTCATATATTCCTCTATATTAGGGTCTCTCATAGTGCCCACAATAATTTCTTAAATAGCCCTCACCATCTCCACTACCACCTATGTGAAACCCTACAACACTAGTAGTGATTGTGCCTTGTCTCACTCATTATGGAGTTACCATATATCCATTTAGGCTCACTATAGATGTACATATAGGACATAGCTCTCAACACCCATAAATATCACTCCACTCATAGAGTATCCATCTCTACTATCCAACTCTCATACTTAAGTCAAAAAATATCCTTGTCTACAATCTAGTTATCACAATCTATACTCAATAATTCTCTCTTTGCCACCACCTTGTCCCTTTTTGTTATCAATTAGTCTCTCACCATCATCACACTAGCTCTTTTAGCTTTCAAGGTGTCTTGCTTAGTGACTAATATGTCCCTCTCAACTAGGAAATCCCTCTTGATGTGAGCCTAATTATTCTTACCTCCTTCCTCATATCTATCCACCTACATGATTTCTCTCTTTGAAACAATTATTTCCATTCTCATATATTAATCATCCTCTCTCTACCCTTGCATGACTTGATCATCCATCTCCATGTTAGTTTCCCCTCCCTACTTATGCCCATGTACCTAAGGCTAGGCCTCACCCTACATTTGTGCCCTATTTTGTCTATCCTTGTCTTGGTCTTGTGTTGCTCTCAATGTCTACCTTGTTCCTTGATCCACTTGTACTCTTTTCATCTCCATAGGTTACATGTATTTGCTCATGTGTCCTTAATTAGTAAAAAATAGTTAGGCAAATATGTCTCCTTTGTTGCCACTACATCCTATATGTAGGAATTGTGAATGTATCTATTACATCTACTTTATGCACCCATGGTACTAGCACAAGGTTGTACCACATTGAGCATACACTTTGAGGGTCCATAATTGGATCCCACTCACCCTCTTCATGGGTCACTTAGTAAAATACATGATCAAACTTGATAATAATTCCCAATCTTAAACTAAACTATATTTGTGCTCAATTGGGCCTATATCTTTTACTAATATAATAGTGTCACTTAATAATGTAATAAGGTGTTTATACATACAATAGACAAAATCAATCAATGGACCACTCCATCCAGACCCTCCATAGTCTCTACTTCATTGAATAAATATTATTAATAGCATGCCTCTTATAATACTAAATTTATTTATTATTGGAGGTCTACTTGAAGTGGTTTTCTATTTTTTATTTTATTTATTTATAAGAAATATCATAACAATTGGCATCAAAGCTATGATTTGGGCCAATATTTTTGTTGCATGATAACTTACAAACCGTTGTGAATTTTTACCCATTTTTTCTAGATTTAGAGGTATACATCAAATATAGGTTCAAGTAAAAAATTAGATATTTATGGTAAGTTTTGTGCAAGTTATTAGAATTTTATTTTTTTCCATTAATTTTCTCTATAGACCATAAATTTTGGAATTAAAAAAATGTATTTTTGGAAAGATTATGAAAAATTAGGTTGGGTAATTTCTTTATAATTTATTACTAGCTACAAAATACGCTCCTTAATTTAGTGGTCAAAGTTTTGTCAAAATGTGAACATAAAATTCTATCATAATCAATGTTCTAAAATTTTATGGTTACAACTCACACCAAATACTATCGTCCCTTAAATACTAAAAAATAATATAGAGTTCAAAATAAATAAATAAATGAAGCTATTTCATATTTAAGGCTCGAGGAATTTTTTATGAATATTGAATCCAATGACCCTCTTTATTGTCCACCACCTAAAATTGAGGGAATAATTCCCCTAGGATGTGAAATGGTTGTACACTTTATTAAGGATAAATTATTTGAACCAATTGCAACATCTTTAAATGAGGGTTTATGTAGGTTTACAAAAGGAATATTTTCTAGATTGAGGCACCAACATAACTATCAAGGTGGGTACAAACCTAATAGACAAAATCAAGGGATAGGACGATATTTTCAAGGTCCAAAGGTAAACTACCGAAAAATAGATATCAATAAGTTTGATAGTATAGATGTAACCTCATGGATAAGTCTCATGGAATAATAATTTTAACTTTATAATTATCTAATAATGCAATCATTGGAATAACTTTACTACATTTAGAATTTGAACATTATCAATGGTATCATAGACACCTAAAAATGTCTTGAATATATCACATAGGCCTGATATCACCTATTAACACCATTTCTCTCATAAATTAACTAATTCCTCTATTTGATTAAATAATGCCAATTATTTAGTTAATTTCACTATTTTCTCCTATTAATCAAATAATTAATTTTATTGGATTAATTCATCATTCTTCACACTAAATTTCTTCTCATTTGATTAAATAATGCAAATTTTTTAATTAAATGTCATAAATCCCACTTTGATTAAGTAATTCCTAATAATTTAATTAAAGTTCCTAATTCCTCCACTTTTACAATTAAATGATTTTTTAAATTGTTTAATTCACTAATTTCCTCCAATCATTCAAAGAATATTCTCATGGAATATTCCCTTTTCAAATTTAAATATTTCCCTCCACATGGAAATATCTCCCACATGCTTCCTAAAATCAAGGGATTTGTTATTATCTCAAACAATGTGGACCTTTAATTAAAATCCTTGATCCATGTCATTATGCATTATCAACCCTTGATATCATCTTTGATCCATTTCCTTATATCTCATCCAATTTCATCCATTGATTATCCAATTCAATCTCAACCATCAATTCATTCCAAAAATCTATAAATACTCCTCATTTTACATGACAATTCATTCACAACCATTTGATAAAAGTTACTCTACCCAATTTCATACTCACCCTTGAGCTATTCAAATCATTTGTGAATCAATATCTACCATTACCATCAATTCATCAAGATTTTTCACAATCAACCATGGATTATGCTTCAAATTGAGCACTCTACATCCAATTCAGCACTAATCCCCCAATGGATGAAGGTTTGCATTGCTAATTAGGTGTTCATTTGCATTACTTTGGTCTTTTATGCTTGTTAGTGAACCTTGTTTAGTAATTGTTAGACAAATCTCATGGAATATGGATTTTAATTGATCATTTCATCCTGTTATTGTTTCAATTCTTTAGTATTTGATCAATTGGACTAACCATGTTACATTTTGGCACACCTAATGGGACCCACATCCCTATCTAACTTGTTTTGTTTAAATTTTGTCAAACATTGCAAGTTCCAAAAGAAGACTGATGCCTTCACAACTGAGTAGACCAATGCTTTTGCAAATAGTGACACCTTTGTAACTCAAAGATCGATGGCTTTGCAAATATTGATGCCTTTGTTTGCTAATATTTTATTTTCTTTTGTAGGTGACAAGTTGATGCCTCTACTAATAGTGACGCTTCTTCAAAAATCTTGATGCCTATGCAAAAAGCGAGACCAACACCTTTGTTTGACAAAGTGATGCTTATGTCTAATAGAGTGACACATTTGTACTGACAAAGAGATTCCTTTACAAGTATAACAGTCAGCTTAGTTTTTAGGGCTTAACTCATTTCAACTTGATTTCTTTTTCTAACCCTGACTATTTGTTGTTTTGTGTTTCTTTATTTCTTGAGAACTAATCCTTTGTAGGAAGCTTGGCTTGGAGGAGTTGGAATCTAAATTTATTTTGATCACTATACCCTTTATAGTGTAGTGATTTTGATCATTATGAGCTTTAGTTTAGAAATATTTAATTTTGATGTTAAAATAAATTCATCTTTATTTTGGGCTTAAAATGAACACACAATCCTCATCTTAGGCATGAAAATAAGGGAAAATGATTATTTGGAAATAATTTACTAATGACTTAGTAGACCACTATGAGAAATCTTGTAAGAGAATATATTTTACACAACTAATAAATTTAAAACAAATAGGGTCTATAAATGAATACAATGCTGAGCATATGAGATTGGAAATTTGAGCTCAAGATGTGACACCTTCCCAAAGGCTAAAAATGTACATCAATAGAATTAATGACCAAATTAAACATGACATTCATTTTTTGGAGCATTGTGTAGTTAGACAATCTATGCAACAGACATTGGATATTGAGCAATGAAATGTAACCATCAAAAGATCCACAAAATGCCTAACTATAGGTTGGAAAGATATAAATATCATTAATCATATTAAAAAAATGGGGCCAACTTCCTTAACCCAAGATAAATAACTAATCTATCTCCTCAAGAAAAGTTAGAAAAAAAAAAAATCTATGTCACCATTATAATAGAAAATGCTTTAAGGGTCATAAATGTGATAGTAATGAGAATATACTAATGATTATTGAGAATTAGGTTGAAGAAGAGGGACAAGTAGCCATAGAAGAAAAAAATGTGTAATTGAAACATGCAAATTTATAGAAGAAAGAAATCACTAATATCCCTCTACATGCATTGAATGGCATGACACACCACAAGCAGTTAAAGTGTTTGGTTATATATGATGCATGAGCATCCAGTGGTGTAGGGAAATCTTGCATCACCTAAAAAAATATTTTTCCTTATTTGTCTTTAGTTGTTTTGAGTCCCATTATGGCACTTAAGGGGTGTAAGATAGTCAAAAGTCTAAAAAGGTGAAAAACGGTCACTTACTATTTTTAGTAAGTCGGCCTAACTAGGCTCGTATGGACCTAAAAACTTATCCCACGGATCGGAATTGAAAAAATTTTCTAGTTGCAAAAGAATCATCTCAATACCCTATACGGTTTGGGAGATATTAAATTTTTCATCCTGAGAAATTTCTCCAATGCATCTTCAAATTCAAAATTGAAAACCTTAGAAGCCCCAAAACAACTCAAAAAGTGGACAAAGTAACTTCCTAAAAAGCATAAGGATAGTCAGAAGACATGATGCTCCCATCTTCAACATAGAAGAGGAAATTACTTTGGCCTTGCAAGGATCAACCTTCAATTCTCAATGGGACACAATAGCCATATGGAACTTAGCCCCAAGCACAAAGAAGCCAGAGGTTGTAGAATCGACTATTGGAGTCAAACGAGGGCTAATCATTAAAAGAGTATCAAATACATCTGCCCTAGAAGTAGTAACATTGAGTGTTAATGTAGCTCAGTTTATCAAAGCCATAATTGAGTCTCTAACTGAAGAAAGGGACAAGTTCAGAACAAAGTATAATGATATAGTGGTTGAATACAATGTGGGGCAAAAAAAGATAGTAGAAATGTAATTGCAAATTGTACTATGGAAGGAAAAGTTTGAGTCAATGCAACTAGGGTCATCACAAGAAACAATTTTTCCTCCTCGTTCCCCACAAGAACATTTTTTGTCTTCTCCTATTCTTTCACCACCTCCAATCCCAACTGATGTTGTACCTCCTATTTTTGAGGATGTGCCTATTACACAATTAGCTCCTAGTCCATCAGATGCACCTACAATAAAAGATACCACCAAAGAAGACCTAATGGAGAAGAATAAAAAATATGAGGATAGATTTGATGTGCTTATTCAATTAAGCAGCATGAGGATTGTGATGGTGGTGCTAGAGAACTTGAATAAAGGGATCGAGAAGAGATTAATTATCATTCATTCAAACTACTCATCTATGTTTGATGCAATAAGGAATTTTGACAAGAATAAAGAGGTATCCATCCCATTGATGGATAAATGGATCCCTAGGTTTCAAGAGTTAAGATATATGGCAATTGGATCAAAACATGATACCAATCAGCCACATAGCATTGTCCCAACTTTCAAACTGGTAAATGCAATCAAGGAATTCCAAGGGTTGATTGAACCACTGGAAATGAAAATTAGGAAGCTAGTGAAGAGTTTTGATGAGTGGATTTTTAGTTTTCTCCCAGATATTTTGAATGAAAATGGTGAAGTTAAACCTATACAAGAATGGAAGGACCAAGCCAATAAGGTGATAGCCACTCAGGCCAAGTTAATTTGTGATGGAGTGGATGTGGAGATGTTGAAGAATAGTATAGACAGGCTCACCTACATAGGCATCTTCCTTAAAGAGTTTGGAAAAGAGGCTAACCATGTGGCAATTAAATACACCCCATACATGAAGAAGAAAAACCAGGTTATTGTATTTGAATGGCCTTTTGAGGAATACTTTGAACTATGTAAGAGAAAGTATGTTGACATTTTGGATGAGTAGGTTGTTGTAGTGGTGATTGAAAATTTGATATTATGTCTACAATAACAAAGGCTACAATGGGAGAAGTAGAATGCATGGCTTGAAATTAGTACAAATTAGGCCTTAGATACATCAATGTTTAGACATTGTGTTCTCTCAAACTCAAATTGATGACATGGGATGTAGACGAGGAAATGCTTCAGTGTATTCCTCTTTCTTTGTTTTATGCTTTTCATCCTCAAGTTTTGGAGCACGTGGAAGAGGGTGTGTAACTCGTGGAAAGAATAATTTTCATCGACTAAAGATCCTTTTGGAAGGCAGGAGAGTCTTCATCAATAAATGATAAATGGTTTTTGTCTTATTTGAACATCTCCCTCGAGTTTGGGAAAATAAAATTTCCTTTTGAATGTAAATGTGAATGTCAAATGAAAACATGACATGTGTACATTTGGATCGATGCTTGTTTTGCTCCCTTGTTCTTATAAAAGAGAATTCATGGCCAATTGTATGGGGTTGTTATTCGATTGATCTCAAAGAAATTTTGTAGCCAAGTATAGATAATAGAAATATGAGTCTATTCTAGGTTCTAAGAGTCTTTTGAGTCTTGTAGCAGTGAATATGATAACAATACTATCATATTTTGGGATATAAATGGAAAAATATTCAAGGCCAGTGTTCTCCATTATATACTTTGCATAGATCATGAATATAAGGGAATCAAAGATTAATTCTATTCATCTTCTTTCCTTTCCTTGAATGTTTATTCAATGTTAATACACTTGTTCAAAGAATGAGTTAGATATGTTTTAACATGAATAAAGGTTTATGTGAATGTATGCACGGATAATTAAGTATTGTTGGTTAAGTTTCTTGTATTACTGGTGTAAGGAATCAATGATAGGCCTTTTATGAAAAGAGTAATGTTGTTATATTTTTTAATTATGTGGTTTAGAATTCTCCACCCTGGGATAAGGCAATGGTCATGTTATGTTACAATTTCCTAGATATTTCTTAGTAACTACATTCAAAATCAATCTTAATCTACATTTTCTGTGTGAATGTATGTTGAGCTAAAATTATAACACTTTTGCATGCTTTAATGTGATGTTACCATAAAGATTAGCTAGATATTTAAGGTTTCCACTTGTTAAGCAATTAAAGGAGAATTTATCTATTAAATTTACAATGTATATGATATTTGGCACAAGAGTATTTGTAGGGATCACCCTCCCGGGTTTTGCAGAGCCTAAAGTGCAAAGGGAAAGCCTAGAAATATTTCACATGTTTGTTGGAAAATCCCTCATAGTTATTGAAAATTGAATCTGGTACATTCATAGATAAATGGTGAGATAAGCTTGGTTCATTAAAAATAACCAATAGATTGACAACTCTATTGGGGAAAAAGCTAGTCCAATGTCTCTTGGTCAGATCAAGTACAGTCAAAGTCAATGAATGTCCTTGTTCTTCATTGTTTGAAGAACAATTCATAAAAATTCTCATCATAGATTAATTTTTTATTCTGTGAGTCAAGTTCTAGCTCCTTTTTATGTCTCTTGTTAGGGTATGTTCAAAATCTTCTTTGAATTTACAAAGTTTTCTCAAAATTGTGATATATTTTTATTTCCCAATCTAGTGGGTGGTGACTCTAAAGTCTCTTGTGCTAGTGCAAATTGAAAAGTTCAAAGAAAGAAAGTGAGGGAGATTTGTGAGAAGAGATTTGAAGCCATGAGAGGAACCCAAAGAAATGTGAAGAAGAATCTTGGGCAGAAGTTGGAGTCTGAATTTCCACAGACTAAGAAGTCATCATGGATAGCAAAGAACATTGAAACAAGTAAGTTTGTAAACAATCTTGATCATGCATTTGCAATTTTAAATGAAAATACTCATGAAGAAACATTTTATTTTGGTATGCTCCATAGTAATGAGGAAAATCTTGTTACAAATGAACTCCTTGTTACCACTAGTCAGCCTAATCCTAATCCTCTAGCATCAAAGGAGTCTGAATTATGAAAATTTTGCTATAAGGGATTTGAATCCCTAGCCAAAAAGGAAAATCTTGGGGGTGCCTCTATTTTCAATGATGATAATTTCAATCCAAGGGGAAGATCACATAGTCGAACCTCACACCATTCTTTTGAAAGAGAACCATTGAATCTTACCTATTACACCCCATAACCCATCAAATCTAAGGTTACTCTAGAGGATGAAGAGGAGATAAATAAGGATATGCAAACTCTACATGAAGAGGATTTGAGACTTAAGGAGTTGGGATTAAAACAAGTGAAGGTAAGAGAGGAAAAGATAAAGGTTACCATGATAAAGAGAGATCAATTAAGGAAAATATTCCTATTGGAACCACAACAACAAGCACATATACTAGTTCTATCGTAGCAACTAAAGTTTTAGATCCCTCTGTTGTTGACAAGAAATCTCAACCTCTAGATACTAGAAAGAAACCTATGGGTCAGCCCAAGAAATCTACTACAAATGCAAACACAAGTGCCTCATCCACTAATACCTCTACCACAAGTTCACAAACTAAATCCATTCCATCAAATGCACCTCTAGATCCTGAAGTTTTTAGGTTGCAATTAGCTAATGAGAAATTGCAAAAAGAGCTGGATAAGATGCAAGTTCTTGTTGCAAATAAAGAAATAGAAAAGAATATTGCATTTCTCAAAACCTCCATTCCAAACCCAGGATCTTCAAGTTCTGGTCATTATATCCCTGATCTCTAGTCACAAAATACTAAATCAAGTTGAGATATCCCTAGTAGTAGTGGTGGTGGGGGTCGAGGTGGTGGAGGTGGAGGCAATAAACAAAATAAAAATACCCAATCTGGAGGAGGGAATGGAAGTGGTGGTGTTGGTGGAGGTGGAAATGGAAAAGACAATAAACAATATGGTGATCAAGATGAAAATGGAGCTCATAATAATAAAAGAGACTGGTTCACCATAAGACCTATGAAAGTGGATAGGTACAAAACATTATGCTTTGTTGGGATACCTAGTTACCCAAACCAATTCCCTGATGATATCAGGAGTGTATTGGTTTGATTATCTAGGAATAATGCAATAAGTGGTGAGGATCACCTAAGATTGTTTGTCAACATGATGGATTATTTTGAGGTGGAGGCTAAAGATGTTATGATGAAACTCTTTATGCAGTCACTCATTGAAGATGCTAAGGATTGGTATAGATATTTTCTAGTAGAAAGCATTGGGTCATGGGAGGAGTTTAAAAGGATATTTAGAGAATAATATGGAAATAAGACTGATGCAAGGTTCTTGTTGAGTGAGTTTAATAATATATCTAAAGGCTCTAATGAAATGGTTATTGATTTTAATATCGGGTTTTAGAAGGATATGAATAGATTGCCTGCTAACTTGAGGTTGAATGATAATGTGTGTTTGGTTAATTATTGCAATGCCTTTGATTCAAAGGGTTATCTATTGTGAGACAAGAATCCCCAAACCTTGAGAGAGACCTTCAAGATTTCATTACACATTGAAATTCATAGAAGAGTATCGAGCAAAGTAGGGAGGAGAGATGATGTCAAGATCTTGAAGAACCCAAAGAAGGAAGACAAAAACTTTGCAAAGAAAGGATCTTCACTTGAGGAAAAAATAGATAAGGTTTCAAGTTCCATGAAGGACATCAGTTATAGACTTGCCAAGCAAGAAAAAGGACTGAAAAATCATAAGCATAATTTCCAAAAAAATGAAAGACCTCCTAGGCTACATGACCATCCTTATAATACAAATTGGCATAATGGAAAGCCAGTTCAAAATAATCAAAAGAGTACACAAAGCAAGGTTACCCTTGATCTATTATAGAAATATGTAAATTTTGTTGATAAAACACCTTGGTGTATTGTTTTCCAATTGCCACATGCTTCGCAAACATGCTCAGTAACAAAACAATTTGAAGAAGAACAAAATGAGCCTAATGACTATGAGAAACTTCAAGAAAACAGTGAGGAAATACATGTTCTTATGCACAAATCAGTTTTTGTTGAGAAAGAATTCTCTTTAGATGAAGAATCACATGAAGTAGACGTGTATAGTAAAAGACAGAAGTCAAATGCTTATCATCAACAATTTTTTCCTAATGAAGATGACAATGTTGAGCATAATGTTTGAGACAAATGAAATGAATGTGTCTCTAAGAAAACCTTATAATGAGGATTATCAAAGGATGGTGATTGCATTGGTTGCACAAGCTAGAAACACTCAAAATTCGAGGAATAGAATTATCAATTGTGACCAAGGCAAGCTAGGCAACACATTCATCAAAGAGAAAAATATAGGAAATTAGGGAGCTAAGGCAGATGGTAAAGAGGGTGAAATTAAATACAAGGAAAGTAAAGGACCTAAGATTTAGGCTAAGAAAGATAATACAACCAAGAAAAGTGATGATATTGTTTCTCCTATTGTAAAAAAAAAGACTTAAAAGGCAAGTGTAGGGTAAGAAAGGAAACACTAAAAGAAAGAAGTTGAAAAGAAGTGTGAGCGACAAAAGGATAAGATTGAAGAAAAAAGTGTAGTTCCTTATGAACTACCTAAGTATAATCCTATTGAAATGTTTCAATTACTTTCCCAAGTCAAGGTGATAGTCCCATTAATGTAGATGATGAGAATTGAAGAGCACAAACAAAAGGAAGTGGCCTTTATCAATGTTGCTACTACATCTTGTGATGATAAAATGGTGTCTACTTAGCCTAAAGTGAGTGAAAATAAAGTGAATAATAAGTGAAGGGATCCATTAGTGAAATCCATAAAATTTACTTAGGTAGTACTATCACAACTTTCCCAAATAATATTGATCATTTTTATGTAACTCTATTTGTTGATGGTAAGCTTCTTAAAAGTTGTATCGTTGATTTAGGAGCTTCATCTAACATCATGCTGACAGAGATTATGAAAGAGATGGTTTTGAAGATAAATTGTTTCAATGGAAAATTCTATTCCATGGATTCAAGAGAAATCCTAGTAATAGGAGTGATTAAAGATGTCCCATATAGACCGACTACTTTTCCAAACAAGGAGTTTGTTATGAGCATAGTTGTGGTGGATATCCCACCCAATTATGGTATGTTATTGTCAAGAAAGTGGAGTGCTTCCATGGGAGGTAGCATGCAATGTGACATGTCTTTCACCACATTTCTAATTTATGGAAAAGACATTAAGCTTGTGATGGAATCAAGAGCCCCACACATGATTGAATTTGTGGATCAAGAGGACAAAAATCACTTTGTGGATACTGGTATTGAAAATTTTAGAGTTGAGGATTCACAAGAAGAAGAGGATAGACAACTTGCACCCCTTGAAAAGGAAGTATTGCAGTAGGAAAACAATGATGAATTATGGAGCATGTGTTTTGATGGCGCTTTCTCAAAAGGAGCAGGTGCAAGGGTGATACTCATTTCACCTAGTGGTAAAACTTTTAATTTTTCATTTTCATTGTTATTTGCATGTACAAATAATGTAGCTGAATATGAAGCTTTGCCACTGGGATTAATATTAGCTAAGAAAAATGGAATCAAGAATTTAAGAGTTATTGGATATTCAGAGCTTGTTGTTTCTCAAGTTAGGTCAAGGTATGCATCAAAGAATAATAGGTTGAGATAGTATAGGAATGTTGTTTGGGATTCAATAGAATAATTTGATGCTTTTGGTATTAGCTGGTTGGATAGGAGTAAGAATCAGGTGGCATATTTACTTGCCAATATTGTACTCTGACCAGATGACATTACCTTTGCAAGCATTTCAAAATTTGAAGTGTAGACTAAACCTTCAATTCTTGATAATATATAGAACTAGAATGTTTTTAATGATGATGAGGATATTTTGAGATTTATACCATCTACATGCTTTCATAATAAAAAATCAGTTGGTCACAAATAATAAATATCAAAATTATAACATGTCAGCCTACATCTTCATTGGTGATATACAAAAATGATTAAATAGTATTTACATTTCAACCAAATGAGTTGGCATGACTCATGCAACATCTACAAACACTCCTTGAACTCCACTCAATCATAAACTTGTGGCACACAATAATAATATACCTTAGTCGGCCTCAACAACATTCACAAATTAACTTGAAATAATTGTGTGATATTGGAAACAAGAAAGATCTGCATGCACTTCAAATATGAGATACTATGATACATGTAGAATTTCTGTACAAACTCATACAATTGATCTATATAATCTCCTATTGGATTAAATACTCAAACATATACTCTGTAGAAGAATTAGGCAACTGTAATACTTTTTAACTTGAAAACTATATTTGCAAACCAAAAAATCCCTTGAAACTTCAATACAACATGTATTGAACATAACTGAACATGTCCACAAAGTTGCAAGGTAGACTCTTCACTTATCGAGGAATGTGGAGTATTCCAACAAGCCTTCATCATCACTTTACTCTACCAGAGCATAGACCAAAACTTTGTCACTTATAACTTTCACTGTAGGTGTAATGACTTGAAATTTTGGATATAAAACCTTAAAATATCTATCAAATTATCTTCTAAACCATAGGATTAAATCTTGCTCAATGGAAGGATGCAGACTAAAACATTGTGTCTCTACCTTAGGATATACACTATGAATGCCTTAGAAAATCTTTTGCAACTCTCCACTAAGTACGATACACCAAATTAGAAAGATATCAAGGTAGACATACTGTAAACACATTAGAACATATGTACCCACCTCCACATCACACTTAGACATTAGGTTGATCACCAATCTTCCATATACTGTAATGTAGACTTGTACCAACAAATCTATGCATATCAACTATCTTTTGAGCATTTGCAATCTTTAGTACACATTTGAAATCAATGCCAACCAATATTCTCAAGATGCAACAATTAAACTACTATACATTTATCCATTATCCATTTTACATAATCATTAGTCAATATCCATTTTGTATTATAAATTTAATCATTGTCCATTTTGCATTATCCATTTTCACATAATCATATTCATTTCATCTAATCATTAATGATTACACATTTAATAGTCATTATTCATTAACCATTTTTCATTATCATATTTAACCATTATACATTTATCCATTTTTCATTTCGCATTTTTTATTTTACAATTATTAATCATTATCCATATCGATAAGAATAATCATCATCCATAAACTTTTGTGTATAATAAACATCATTCATCATTTATATCAATAAAATAAAATAAAAATATATCATCCATACATCCATATATATCATACACATTATTCCATCACATATTGCATAAACATGTTAGCATCATATACATATAGTACATATGTATCTCATCTATATGAAATCACCATAACATAAATATACATCTTGACACATCCATCTAACCATACATGAATAAAATCAAATAAGCATTTTCATAATAAATCAAATTAGCATCACATCACATAATAAATTCCATATAACATACATCACCACTATATAGATCATCATCTCATATAAATCAATATAATGTCATGATACAAATATATGAAAGGCGTCTACCATGTACATCTAAAAATTTGATACCTTTATAGGGTATAATAAAAAAAATCCTGCAAGCACCTATCTTATGCTTGCCCCCTCTAACTAAGATGGGCCCATGAGCAATGATGGTGATGGAGGTGGACCGTGGCCCCATACCCACCGATGGCCCTAACCTAGATGATCTAGATCTATGTGATCGAGCACTAGCTATAAAGCTAGGATCTCATGGCTCTCCTAGTGTTGCCACTCATATAGAGTGTGATAATATTGCATCTCCCATGTCATACATGTTAGCTATGCAACTATATTCTGCATCTCATGTCCAACCATAGATTTTGAGTAATATCATGCTCCTACCATAATCTAACCACATCTACTTGAGCTTGAGTTTCCATGACCCATGTTGCATCTATCTTTGTTGTCACAAGGGAAATTTTTTCCCCTCTGTCTCCACCTTCAGCTCCATCCAATAATCCCTATAGGCAGACTACCTTCACCAGTGTCATGTATCACTCCCCTATAAACTATACCCACTCCTATCCAATCTGATCACACCCCACTATCATGAGGCCTATTCATACTTGTATATCATCCTTATCATTAGAGTGGTCCTTATTGTCCACATCCACATCCTCCTATGTTCCCCTCTCCTCTCCTCTACCTACATCAGGGTCTCTTCTCTATCAAAATCATCGACCTCGTTAATCCCCATCATCCCTTTCATCATCCCCATTTTCGTCATCATCATCCTCCTCCTCCTCCTCAACTAGAGCAAGCTAATCCAACAAGATCATCAATCATACTGACCTTCACTATGCTCATTGTGCATCATACTCTATTATGTCTATTGTGGTACCTAAATCTTTCATTTCTCACCTTGGATCCTATGGCATCACTAGGTATCCCACCAATCCTACCTAGTCATATAGGGCTCAATATAACCACCCCATAGCCCCCTCTCCCACACTACTCATGCAAACATACCTCCTACATTGACACAATTTGTTGTAATCCAAACTATCTCATAACTCACATTGACAAATACTACTCAATGATGGTAGAGGTATGACTGACTAGGTAATGTGTCCTCTAAACATATGGCATGTAGGTGTCATCCTCTTCCCATACCTCAAATCATGGTATCGTTTCCAAATAAAACTACCCATATCATCAAGAAATCACCACTAATAGGGTAGATCCCCTAGTCGTCATTGCCATAAAAATGATGCATATAAAAATACATAAGGCATGCCAAGCCCCCTACCCCTATCTATCACTAGTACTAAGATTGACACATACTCATAAGCACAAATGTGTAGTAGATTCACTCCACAGTCCAAGCTTCGTCCATCCATGTAGACCACCAAATGTGTATCTCTATAAATATTTACCAAAACACAAGCCCCCCACAAAAACATTGTGCCCTTTGACAACATCCTCTCTAACACTCCTATACATCTAATGGTAAAACCCCTAGATTTTCAATTAGATACCACCAAAACACCTATCATCAGTGTTGTTTTAAATAGAGATAACTTTGGCAACACTCCCATAACTACCTTCATATCCAACATAATCCCCTTAACAAGAAGATCGTCTATCATAAAAACCTGAGCCAATACCTCTTCAGCATGCATCAAGTCATACTCCACAAGATCCCCCTATCAAGAGCCTCAAAATTTGTGACACATCCTCTAAATTCATAGTGGCCTCACTTGTAGGTAAGTGGAAGTTGCTTGTATCACTATGTCATTTCTCTACTAGGGCAGTCATCATCACTCAATGTGCCCTCAACTGAGGCATCCTCAATACATAAAACAATCCCATCAATCTCAACCACTCCTCACCCATGTTTGTAAGTCGATATTGTAATTGGATCATCACCCGAAGTTGCCTCTTAGATGCCTATAGAGTACCTAGGGATTCTTGCATCATATCACCAACCAATGTCAATCCTCCTCAAAAATAGCATAAATCCCTTTCACTTCAATCCCTCAAAACTTTCGTGTACTTCCATTTTTTTCCAAAATACAATTTGATTTGGCAGAAGTGTCATTTCTAGCATAAGTGCATCCCTACCTTATGCAAGCACCACTTTGGTGCAAGTGTGTCCTTGACCTACACAAGTGTTCCTTCCAGCACAAATGTGAACTTGACCTATGCAAGTGTTGATTATGGTGCAAGCACATACTTATCCATCATGGAGGCACATACTTGTGGAATGCAAGCACTTTTCTATCACAAGCATGACCATCACCACTATAGATGCCTTTCCCCATGCACAAACACCACTCTGAGCACAAGCATGACTCCCCCAAAATCATCAATTGATCAAGTGCGGGTGTCATTTTTCTCTGCAAGTGTCATTTTGGGCACAAGTTTAGCTTCATGTGATGAAAGCACCACAATCATGTGCACAAGCACAGTTTCATAAAATTGCACCTTTGTTTTTCCCAGTTCCTAGCCTAATCTCCCTACATTTATTACCCTAACTATCCTAAAAACCCTAGGTTAGAGCACATACCAGATCTCCCACCTCCTTAAACCACTGGTACTCCCAAACTTTCTCTACACAATGCAAATTCTAAGGAACCGTTGTCATTGCTCCTTGCTTGATCTCCTCTTCTTCTCTTAATTATAAAGGTGAAAATGACACCTTTGGCCCCGAGATCTATTTATGGGCCTTTAACTCTATTTTTTTCCCAAGGCATGTGGCAAGTACCCTAATTCCTCTATTCTCACATATTTTTAGACCTATTACCTTCTTCCTTTTCATTCTTCTTTCCCTTAACACGCTTTCTCTTCTAAACCTACCTTTTTTGAGATCTCGCCTGAAAATCATTTTTAATTTTTTCCAATTGGTCTCTTAAGGGGCATCACCTACTATTCCATCTACCCTATTTGAAATTTTTTTTAACTTATTTGATACAACATCACTTTAGGTGTTGCATCAAACAAGGGCATAATATAGACACCCCAATTCTGACATTACATTTGAATTAATTAAAATCCTAAATTTTAATTAATCCTTGCCATTCCCCCATAATTAGTTAAAGATTATTTAATTAATTATTCCATCCTTATCCCTTAATTAATTAAATATTGTATTATTTAATTAATTATTTCACCTTTCCTCCAAATTAATAAAATATTTAATTTAATTAATTTTCACCTTATCTTATTCTCCTAACTAAGGTTAATTATTTATTTAAACGAAACCTTAGCCTCTTCTCCTTAAAATTGACTAATTAATTAATCCTATATTAAATCTCCTTTCATTAATATCCACTTAGCCCTTTTCCCCAATTTTAAATTCTTCCAATGTCACATGTCATTTCCCCTCACATGCTTGCTTCCTCATCTCTCCAATAAATGCCCACCTCCACCTCATTAAATCCACTAAAGATAAATATCACTTTTTGAGTTGAATTTGTATGGGGATATCTCTCTCCTCCCCATAAATCCAATTTTTAATTACACTTCTATCCTTTCAAATCATTGTCATTCGAGCTCACATTCTCCCCAATCCCTCACACAACACTTGTCATCTTTCTCTTGCTTGAGAACACCTCTCAACATGAGCCCTTGATTAGGTGGCAAGATATTAGCCTTCCATCAATTTGAGTCTATTTCTATAAATAGAAGCTCTCACCCTCCATTTCTCATCAAATATTGAGTGATATCTAGATTATGCTATGATCTCATTGAACAATCCACATTAGTAAACAAGAGAGAAAATAAAAAGTTTCTTGGGTGCAAAGCTTGTGTAGCTCAATCATGGAGGTTAAAGAGTATTGAGTTATAGCTATTTGTATACTTTTCTTTGTGTTTCTTACTCATTTTTTACTTCAATCCTTTTTCATAGCATCAAGAAGAACCATTTCAACAATGGGGTTAGATTTCATTGGGTCAATTAATCCACACTCGAGTGTAGGGCATGCACATATCCTTATTGCAACATATTACTTTACCAAATGGGTGGAATCTATTCTAGTTAAATAGACTACCTCATAAGTGATTTATAACTTTGTAAAATAAAATATTTTAATCCATTTTGGAGTGCCTTAGAAATTGGTGACTGGTAGTGCAATAAAATTTTCATCTATTAAAATATCTTTTCTATTAGGAACACAAAGTGGTCTTATTGCATTCTTGAGTTTATTATCCTCAAGGTAACAAACAATCTAAGTCTGGAAATATTTTTTTTCACTATTATTAGGACGCTAGTGAATAAAAATCAAAGGAACTAGCACAAAAAATTATGACACATTATGGAAAAACATAACTACTCCCAAAAGAGAATTTTTTGGCATGTCTCCTTTCAAGCTAGTATATGGTATTGGCAATACTCTACCTCTTCCCTCGGATTTATTGACCATTAAGTTGCAACATGCCATTGAAGATCAATAGTTATAGATTTATTTCTAGAAAAGGATCATGTACTTAACCAAACATAAGAGTGGAGAGAAGAAATTGTTGAAAAAATTACATTGCATCAAACCAAAGTAAAAAAATATTTGAAAAAAAGGCCATGCCAAGGAATTTCATGGTGGGGGATCTAGTCTTACATTAGGATAAAAGGAGAGAGCATCAAGGAGTGCACAATAAGTTTGATTCTTTATGGAAGGGCCATTTCTTAATTATTCAAGTATCTAGTGGAAATGCATTTTTCTTGGCCTATCTAGATGGTACAGTCTTGCTTACCTACAATGGAAAAGATAAAGATTTATCAAATTTGAAATGGGTTGTTCCCCATATTTTATGTATAGGTTAGTTAGGAGTTTTGGTTTGTCTCCTTTTTTATTTGGTCTATGTATATATTGTGTGTTATTCTTTTCTTGTGAAATCTCATTCTATCCTTCCCCTAGTTGTGACTTTCTTTCCCAATGGAAAGGTCTAGACCTTGGAGTCCTTATTTGGATTCATTTTGCATTCTTTGAGTCTTTGTCCCTAGTCAAAGCTAGTTGTTGCCTAAGTCTTTTTATGCCCTAACTTTCCTTATGTTAACCCATTGAATCATAATTTTTCTTTAGATTGGGTTTGAGTATCATATTTTTGGCAAAGATTTGATGTTTCAAAAACTTATATGAACCCAATTGTATTGTCACGGCCTTTCAACTTCCAAAGTGTTAAAGTTCATGTTGAGTTTTATTTTGGTTCTTATAGTTATATCAAGTGATATTTAGGTGGATTTCGATGGTTGTGTGAGGTTTCAAAACTCACATCAGTCCCTGATGAGGTTGTCACAACACCTTTGGGAGCTGACAAGGGTTTTAGAAACACTCTAGATTTTGAATATTTGTTTAAGAATTTCCATGGACAAGGAAACATGAATTTTGAAAGAACAAGTTGATCACAAAGATGCCTTTATTTTTATTTCAACTCAAGAAGTGAAACAATTTTTTTGGCACTAGTGTGTGACATATTTTGGGGGAATTAAAACCTATGTTGGTGCTCAACAAGGTTATCACAACTAAGTTGACCAACAAGAAATTCAATGAATTTTTTAAAGGCATTTCATTGGAAATTTGGGAGTCATTTTTTAATAATTGAATAAATATGGCCTCTTTAAGTGGTTTCAAAACTCATTTTGACCTCTGACGAGGTTGTCACAACCCCTTTGGGAGCTGACATAGTTCAAAGAATCATTCAAACTTTCGGTAAGAAAATTTGAAAAGGTCTATATTTTAAATAGAGCCAAGTATTAACAATAAGATGGGGTTGTCCATGCATCAACATTAAAGGCATGATTAATGCATTAGCCAAGCCTAAGAACATTAAATGATGGTCTATAAAGATGAATTAAATCACCAAAAGGGGCATTTTAACAAGCAATTGTTAGAGAGTTGGTGATAATGAGAAGGTGAATTCATAGAGTGCATCCAAAAATCAATATAGAGGAAATTCCAAGTCCTACATAGAGCAATAAATATTTCCAAGAGTAAAGGTACACAACTACTTAGGCTCTTGTGACTTGTGGGGAAATTTTTTGTGGGTAATTCAATTTCATGAGTAATTTCCTAGTACAAAACTATTTGTTGGAATTTAAAGTTTCTCTATATTTGATTAGTTTCATGTTGAAGGGGTTAGTCCATTTTTTCTACAATCTAATCTCAATAAAAAAAATATATAAATATGTTGTGTATGAATAATTGTCTAGTTTGTCAATGAGATCCAAAAGAAGATTATAGAGTTTCTATGGTCTGATGGTAAAGGAAAAAGGAAAAAGCATGATGTGTGTTGGGAGTGGTGTTGCTTGGACAAGTTGTAGGGTGGATTAGGTCTAAAAGACCTGAGACTGCAAGGTATTGCCTTAGCAACCAAGTGGATTGTGAAAGCCCTAGAGGGGAATGAACCCTGGAAAGTTTTGGTAAGAAGTAACATCCAAATGGTTGTGCCCAAACAAGAAAAATCTTGGAAGAAACTTCCCTTGAGTGACATTCTCCTTAGCAAGTTCTCGATGTCTCCGGTTGGTTCAATGGTTTTTAGGAGCCTTTGGAAGGCTTGGGAGATAGTCAAACATAATGCTTACCTCTAGTCTAGTGACATTTCCCTAAAAGATAACACTAAGTGGCATTCCCACAACTCCTTATGGTGGAATATCTTCCATAAAGACAAGCCCCTCGCTCTAATGCAAGGGTGCTCGACTAAGAAGTGGTACCAAAAAGGCATTCAAACTTTTAGTGACACCCTGCATGAAGGGACAATCAAAGACTGGACTGACATGGCAAGTGATTTTGATCTCCCAACTTTGAACTATAGAACCTACTCCACACTTAATAAATCTTGCAAGGAATCTACCTTCCCCCTGGATACTGGTAGAGCCCCAGACCCAGCTAAGGAGATTGTGTGGAAGGATGGTAGTCCCATCTCCAAGCTAAAAGCAAAGGTTGTTTATAAAGATATAACCTATGTTAGCACTATCTTTGAGCACCTTAATAAATGTTGGAATATAAAAATGGATAAGAATGAATGGCATAAAGTTCTAATGAGTGTTTGGTGCAGTGGACTTGAACCAAAAAAGGCTGCTTCTAGGTGGCTTGTCTTGCTACAAAGAATCCCCTATAAATCTAATGGTATGATGTGGATATTTGCAATATGTGTAAAACTCCTAAATTAGTAAAACATATCTTATTTGATTGGATTTAATCTAAAGAAATCTAGAAAATGTTTTGTTGCAATCTAAAAATTTGGGATAACAGTGATAAGATGATATGGTTTGATGCTATAATTTGTAATAAAAATTTGAAAAAAGAATGCAATTTTTTTTTGAATTTTCTCTCTAGTGAAATTATGTGGCACAACTGGAAAGTGAGGAATGATGAAAAGTTCATGGGTAATAGGAGGAGCCTTATTGAGTTTTCAAAGAAACTCACTTTTTTTCATATTGTCTCGCAAGTATCATTGCATATCAAGATCTCTTTGTCAAATTTTGTTAGAGATGGATCGGCTAGGATCGAAAAAACTGAAGAGGAGCATGAGATCTTCCTAACAGCCTTAAATGATTTCCAAAGGGAGTTTAATGTGATTTTTGTAGTGCAAGGAAGACATAGGAGGACTCCCCCCCCCAACCAGTCCAAGCCAAAGTGTTGCACATTCCATGGTGGGAGGTGATGAGAATGGTCTGGTCGAAGAAGAGAATATCAGTAGGGAGTGACCTCAACAAGCTTGGCCCCCTATGAGATTTTAATGTGAAAGGTGTTGTCTCCCTGTGCAGCAAAATAATAATTGTGTTCATATTAGCGTTGTAATTCTGGTTTTTAGCACTGTAAATCTAGTACTTTAGCACTATCAATGTCAACATATTAACATTGTAAATCTGGTTTGTTAGCACTATCTAACAATTTTTGGGCAGATTTAGTGTGTACAGTCTTTTCTAAGACAACTTTTTTGCATACTTGTTGTGATATTATGTAACATTCAAACTATCTTTAATACAAAATAATTGTCTAGTTTAGAAAGTACGTTGCTCGAAATTGGTGATACTAAATTAGGGGACATGAACCTAAATGACTTTTCAAAAAGAATGGGTAGTGAAAATAATCTCCCAATTACATAAAAAATGATAAATAACACATTCTTGTAGGTGACTAGCTTCCTTGTCATGGTGCAACACACAAACTTGGTGTTAAGTATGAATCATTATGATCCTTAAACACAAGAAGTAAGAATAAGGGACAACAAGATAATTGCTATATTAGTGGGAAATATTTTACCAAAATTCTTAGGACTCCTCAAAAAGAAATATTTATGGATCTTGATACCACATTATCATACCAATGCTTCATTGAGAAAAAGATCCAATGTTGAAACATAATTGCTAGGCGACGGTTAGTTGTTCTTAAGAAAGGAAAATCTTAATTGCTTAAAAAATTACATGGGTCACATTTTTCTAATGAGATCTTTGACATCATTATTTTGCTCCACGGTTAGTTGGCAATGGATATGCACATAATTTTGAAGAGTAAGTGTACGTATTTATTGTTGTGATCATCCATGGGGAACAATTCATTGAATGGGGTAATATTGTCAGTAATAAGCTTCATAGACAAATAACACATTTTTTGGTTGATAAGTCTTTCTATATGTATTCATATTTTTTTATGTTATTGCCACCATGAGAACTTGGTTGGGGCTAGTTCTAGTCAATTTTTTTATGAAGTAACTTAAATTTACGACCACTACCCATAACTTTAATTGGAGAACAACTATAGAAGTTTCAAAAGGGTGAAATATACATTTACAATGCATGTGATCTAGGAACTCCAAGGTGATATAAGCTTGAGGATATCTCTAGAAGATGCTCAACTAATCACCAATTATCAAAGTTTCTTCATCCAATTCTAAATATTTTCCGACATTAAATTGGAGGCTTTGATAAATTTGTTTTGATCAAAGTATACACATAGATTGGTGAATTAAACAAAAGGTATTGAAAAAGGAAGAATGCAGGTGTCCCTACCCCTATTGGCTTATCCCATTATCAATGCGAGTACTTTTATGATTCATTTAATATTGAAAGGGATATGGCTAAGTATACAACACATTTCTTTGAGATGTGTTTTCCATTTGATGTTAGGAATAATTTGCAACTTGGACCTGGATTCCACCATATTTCTAGAATAAAGGACTACTATATTAAGTATCAAAAGAGGGATTGAATGATATTTTCTTTGAGACAAATTAATATTTTCAATTTAAATTGAGATTTTCAAAGTATAGAAGATGATGAATCTGACCTAGTGGATCCTATTTATTATGATCTATCCAAATTCAACCCATTTTCCCCATTAATTGGGATGTCAAGGAGGTAATGAATCTATAAGAAAGGTCAATATTCATGTTGAAAATAACTGGAGAGTGGGTATTGAAAATGACTACTGAGAAACCAAGCACAAAACATTCAAAAACAAATGGAAGTGTAGATAAATAAGGCAATAGGAAGGTGAGATCTTCTTCTCTTTCTCAACCAACCTCACCATTATATAATCCTCAAGTTATAGGTTAAGAGGGAGGAGATGGCAACAAAGACCTTCCCAACATGAGAAATCGAGAAAGAACATTGAAGGGTGTTGTGAAGGGCAAGGATAAGATAGAAAACAAAAAGGATAAGTTAGACACCATTCTTGAGGTGAGAGAAGAAATTACTTGTGCCTCATCTCTCACTCAAGTAAATACTTCTTCTTACTCATCCTAATGATCACTAAATATTTTCCACCTCATTCATCTTAGAATTCAATAATCTAACCTAATACTTCACCTTTATCTTCACCCGATGCATCATCTTTCAATAGAGTCAAGCCTTCATTTACCACCCCACCTCATGTGAGAACATTATAATTTTCCCTTGGTACTACTGGACATCCTTTGGTCCTCCTTCTATTACACCCTTCTCTTGGTTGTAACAAATATTGTCAAAGAAGATAAAAGTAGTGGAATAAAATCTTCCAAAATAAGATATTGCTGCTAACCTACTTCAAAGGACACTCCAACCAAAATAACCTAAAACAACTACCAAGCTACCAAAATAACCTAAAACAAATACCAAGTTGATGTAATATGTCTCTAAAAACATGTTTGTGGAAATTTCAAATCCCTCTACTGAAAATAATGTTGGTAAAGTGACATTTAAGGACTTCAATATTACAAAGATAAATATGGGACCTTCATCCTGTGATGGGGACATATATAACTCTCAGGTTTTAGCTATCAAGTTGGTGGAAATGATAGATAAGGAAAAACAATCCAAATATGAATTAAAGCAATAGGTGAAAATTTTAACTTCTTATCTTAAATTAATTGTGGATACCTTGAACCAACCATTAGGTCAAATTGACCCTTCATTTGATCCTATCTTAGTTGGCGGAAAATAAGTGATTGAGAAGATTCACAAATATAAATCTTATGGTATGGTAACCAAAGATTGGGTAAATGGAATTATATTTAAAGGGTCCAAATTTATTGAAGAAGCCAAGAAATTGTATGATGAGGTTGACATCAAAAGGAAAGAAGTTGATGACAAGATTACAATATCAAAGAGGGAAGAAATGGTTTGGGTATTAGTTGATGAGAATCTCAAAGAAATGGATAACATGGGACTTGATAAGTTTCTTGTTGAGAAAATTCTCCCAAATACCAATGATAATATATGTTTCCTCTAGAAAAAGAGTATCAAATGGAAGTTGGCAGTTCTCAAATACAATGTCCAAGAACAAACCAAATTGTTAAAAGAGTGTGATATGATTAAATCAGATATCTAAATTAATTTTTTAGCTATTAACTTAAATTTCCAAACAAAGTATGATTCTCAAGACATGGATGTTCAAGCTATCAAAGATAATTACAAGGAAAAGATCGAGAAGCTATTTGATAGGTAGACATTCAGTGTAGAGGATATGAAGAAGATAAGTACTATCGACACTACCTTGGTACAATGCACAAGTCACCTGATCACTTATTAGAGTATGCTAGAGAACGTTTAGAGCAATTGAATGATATGTAAACCATGGACCAATATTATTGTCAGTCTTAGGTATAATGAATGGACATTGGTCATCATAGCATTTCAGAGCTATAAAGCCATAGTTACCACTCAAACACCTCAATCTCAAATTAAGGATGTTGTTGACTCAAAAATTGTGCCACCTTAGCATCATACATTGTTAATCTCTGTTGTTATTTTAAAAGACTCTTAAATTAGTGAAGCATTAATTTTTCTTAATTTTTAAGGATTCTTTTAGCCTTGTTTCACCAATTGTGCCACCTTAGCATCATACATTATTAATATCCATTGTTATTTAAAAAGACTCTTAAATTAGTGAAGCATTAAATTTTCTTAATTTTTAAGGATTCTTTTAACCTTGTTTCACCAATTGTGCCACCTTAGCATCATACATTATTAATCTCTGTTGTTATTTAAAAAGACTCTTAAATTAGTGAAGTGTTAAATTTTCTTAATTTTTAAGGATTCTTTTAACCTTGTTTTGCCAATTAGTTTAAAGATTCATTTGCATTTGTGATGATATAAATATGTAATTGGTGGACTAAAAGAGGATTTTTTTTTGGAATATAGTCATTTCGGGAAAGAAGATAGTTTTTTGGATAAGAGAGTTTGCAAGCCTATGAGATTTTTAATTTATAAACATTCTAAATAAAGGAATCTTTCTTTGGGAATTTGTGTTGTCATTGATTATGGGTTATTATTTTTGTGTGTAATAGCTATTTTCAATGTTCATCATTTCGTGTTGGTTTTGTTAGAAACTTGCGTTTTCATTGAAGTCAACAGAGTGTTGTTGCATTGATGTTAACCCTTGAGGAAGTAAGTGTGTCGGTTGCATTATGTTGTCATTAGTATTGTCCCTGGTGTCAACCTCTAATGTAGCAATGATGAGTAAGTGCTTGTTAGAATTATGAAAAACACGAGCCACATGATCAAACAACAAACAAAGACACCTTCCACGCAAGAGATCTACAAACAATATGTGCAATATTCCTCAACAAGAAAAATCTACAAAATGAACCTCAAGAATCTTCAAGGAAAATAAAAGTCCTCAAAGGTTGAGAGTTTGAGAGAACAAAAGAGTAAATATTAGATTGATAATAAAATGAGGGTTGAGTGATATATAGGAGCAACCCTAATGGTAAAGGGATTAGAACAAGACATGTGTCAACATCACATGCGATGAGACACAATGATCTAATAATAGCTCACTTCATTTAACATAGAAAAGCACCTAGTTATCTTAATAAATAATTCCTAAGTTTATCTTAAGTGCATGGGAATAAATTAGACTAATAATTAATTAAGGATTAATTAATTGTTAGCTAATGCATGATTAATCTAACACCCCCCTTAAGATGAACTTAGGGAGTAGCTAAAATCCCTAAAAGGAATGCTTGATGGGTCCCAATAAAACAAGGCTTGATGAGGTACCCATGTACAAATAAAAGATCTCTCAAAATTGGAGAAAAGGAGAAAATCACAGTGGGAGAAAAAATCTCTCCAAAAGAGAGAAAGGTGAATGAAGGACGAAAAATCCTCCAAATCAAGGTGTGAAGATCTAAGAATCCCCCAACCAAACAAAGTCCCAAAAAGAGAGACATGTAGAACATCACTAAAGCATGAAGTTGTAGATTGTTGTCGAAAGATGACTGATATGGTGTTGAAATGAAGAACCTCTAGAAACATGAATGCAAGAGTCTCCATATGGTAAATGATCCATCTCACTAAAATGCTTGTAACTAGTCACTAATGTATGCTACATCTAAAAGTACATAGGAACAAGAAATAGATACATAGATCACTCCAATAGGAAACCAAGGAAGCATTAGCACCAATAGTACAAACCCCCCATAATGCTAAAAAGGGAGAGCTAAGACAAGTACATTGAAATTGTGTGAAACCAAGAAGTGCATGTAGGAGAAACATCTTGCAAATAAAAGGGTGTGCAAATAAAGGCACATACTCATGAGGAAAGAATCCCTGGGATTCACTACTATTGTGGAAGGGACACTCACTTGAAAAAGATGTGATGGAAAACCAAAGGAAAACATCAACCCCTGCATGATACTTTATATCATAGTATAAATACAAAAGGAACAATAGGATGTGCAAAATCCCCAAAAAGTTATACACCAAAATGCCACTTTATCTCAGTGCATCTACAAAAGATAATGTGCATAAAAAAATGGTCTATAATATCCAAATAGGAAAAAATACTAGAAATACATATAGAATATCCAAATATGAGTCATCCCACACAAACAAAAAGTTTACAAGAGCTAAGACATCCAAGTAATTCATAAGAGTGCAAAAACACAAAAACCTAAATAAAATGTACCTGAAGATAAATTTGGAAAAAGTGCATGGATGGATGTGAAGAGCTTTGAAAGATGATTCTAATGCAGCTAGAATTGTGAAAAATGAAGAAAATGGTAAAATGTTATGGGCTTGGGACTAAAAACAACACCTATGAATTCAATAGGTTGTAGAATGTACTAGTAAAAAAATAGGTAATGAGACCCACACCACTAGAAAGTTAGCAAAACTAACTTTCCAACGATATCTCAATTGCCAAAAAATGATATCATATGCCCAAATTATGGCCAAAAGAAAAAAAAAGACCTCCTTTAGGGAAAAAAGGGGTCAAAGGGTGATCTGTAAACTCCTTACTATGAATCACTTAACAACTATTAGATTCACCAGGATACAGATTTAATTTAAGATTGTAACTGACATTGCTTGTGAATTGAGAAAATAAACACATAAAATCTAGGAAAGTAAAGAAGCTAACAATATCATGCACCAAGAAAAGAGAGAAAAAATTTGATAACGGAGTTCACCAGACTTTGGCTATGTCTCTGGATCCAAAAATATGTGTGATTGATGCTATTATTATGATGCAAACTTCTTTTACACCATGATGGTCTTTCAATGAGTTACAATTTTCTTCAAGGAAGATTGTCTCACTTTAGGCTCTTCCCACTTCCACACTGTAATGACATGATCTATTTGGCAACATGTTCGTGCCTAACTCCTTCGTCACCTTTACAATGCTAAGCAATGAAATTGCAACTCTCTCTCACAACAAGATTACAATACATGAGGCATCAAGCCCTTACATAATGACTTAAAAGTCATGAAAATTCTCTTAAAGAAAACAATGAGTTTTTATCTCTT
>VDFB02193867.1:778307993-778310493 GCA_007258455.2 Sequoia sempervirens | reverse complement strand
CTTACAAAGACATGTCATTTTTAAGTTATAAATCAAAATTTTAAAATGAATACAACTCTAAAATCAATATCTTGTAAACTATATGCAAAATGGTGGGGTTGTTATGTGACATATTTTACCCTAAAGATTCCAGTTCTAGGTAAATGCTATGTAGAGGAACCATGTGATCCTCTGTAGTTGTTTGCTTAATTATTTAGAAACATGTATTGAAGTTGTAAATGGTCATGTTCGTGATACCATATGATCATTGCCAGTGAGGCATCTTATGACCATTGAGAATTTGTAGCCAGTAAGGGACTGCTAGAAAGACATTTTATTAAGCTAGTGAGGCACTTTTGCGAGTAGTTTTTCATCCCTATGAGGGTTTTCCACTCATGAAATTTCTTTGTGTTATGGTTCTTTTGTGGATGCATTTATGATCTTGATGTTTTCTTAATTTGCATTACATTATTTGAATTTACATGCATTGTTGATGTGATAAATCTTGTGTAAGCCTATAAGGCTATGACTTGTAATGGTATAACCTTGTTGATATACTTTGATTCTTCGATGCATGTTATTCCATTTAAATATAGTGATGAAGTAATTAAATTGTTCCTCTTTTTCCTCACCTTTTTATAATAAATTTTATTCTATTAAATCATTTTGGAAATTAAAGGTTATAATTAGTATGTGAAATTCTCAGAACTTTACAGTGTTTGGTGCCAACCTAATTTGAATTTGAATTTGGATGGCCGACTTTATATCTTTTCAAAGTTGGAGATAGTATAAACATAGAATGTGCTAGCAATGAAAATTGTACATAAGAAAAGAAGGAAGATAAGTGAAAGAGAAAACATGACTTTGATGCTATTTTGAAAGTGTGTGAGTTATGTGTGTGGTTGATCAGTGTGAAGCTTAACACTGAGTTTCCAAATGCAATGAGTAGAAGGCACACTTTATTATTCATGAAAGTTGATTAGTGATTGTGGTGGAATCTTTTGTTGCATTGGGATTGTTGCCTCTTTGTAACAAGTCTTATTTGTCTTCTTTGTATCTTTGTCATAATGAGCCCTTCGGGTTGTAGCCCTATGGACAATGAGTCCTTATTTCAGGTAGTGAGCCTTTTTGCAATCGATTTTGATATTTCCTATAGTGTGAGTTAATCCTCACCGTGGTTTTTCCCTCATTGGGTTTTCCATGTAAATTTGGTGTTATTATGCTTTTGCATTGACATTTGATGGTTAATCACTTAATCAATTTATGTGTTAGTTTCAGTAATTGAATTTAAGGTTATAATCTATGGAAAAATGATTCACCCCCCTCTTAGTTGTCCTATTGAATAGTGTGAATGACCCGTTGGTGGTAGCTAATGTGGGCAAGCAGGGCCTGACAACCAGGTACCCTACGGGTACCACTTAGAATAATCTGCCCCTTAATTTAATCTGCCAAAAAACTTGAAACCTATGCTATAATAATTATTTTTTGATTTTTAAAGTTTCAAATTAAAAATAAATATAAAATTAAAACAACACCAACCTTTTTGATTTTCTCCCTTTTATTTTTTCTCAAAAGTTGTGCATAGTGTTGTACAAGGGCCGTACGGGCCCCTATACAATTTTTTTCCTTAGAAGCTCCTGATGCTAAAATAGGGAAAATTTATAGTCAAAATTCATCGAATCATCCTCTTGAATCCAATGGTGAGGTCCTTTTCATGCCAAAATGCTTTGAAATCATAGCTACCCTCTGGATCTAGAAAAAAAATAACTGCTTCAAACCATTATAGATCTAACCTCACGAGTTCAAATTAGGCCAAAAAAAATCCAAATCTAACTTTCTTGATAGCTCCGAATCCAACAATGAGGTCCTTTTCACACTAAAATGGCTCAAAAAATTTCCACCTCCAAAATTTACAAAAAACTAAGGGGGATTCCAGATCTAAAGCCTATAGCCTTTGTTGAAGAAAAAATATCATAAATCAAGAAGGGATTTGTTGAATCCACACTCTGATACCATGTTAGAATTGTGAAAAACACAAGTCACAAGATCAAATAACAAACAAAGACACCTTCCATGTAAGAGATCTGCAAACCATATGTGCAATATTCCTCAACAAAAAAAATCTATAGAATGAACCTCAAGAATCTTCAAGGAAAATAAAGTCCTCAAACATTGATAATTTGAGAGAACATAAGAGTAAATCTCTGAGTGATAATACAATGAGGGTTGAGTGCTATATAGGACCAACCCTAAATGGTAAAGGGATTAGATCAGGACAAGTGTCAACATCACATGTGATGAGGTATAATGATCTAATAATACCCCACTTCAGTTAACATAGAAAAACACTTAGTTAACTTAATAAAGAACTCTTAAGTTTAGGTTAAGTTCATGAGAATAAATTAGACTAATAATCAATTAAGGATTAATTAATTATTAGTTAATGCATGATTACTCTAACAGTGCTTGTGGATATCAACCTCTTGTGTGGTTTGAGAAGGTGTTGCAAATGTTGAGTTGG
>VDFB02193867.1:778188367-778307893 GCA_007258455.2 Sequoia sempervirens | reverse complement strand
AGTGGCTGTAGTAAACCTGTCGGGTACGTGTTCTCCTGCTTGTTCTGCTGACAAATAGGGCACTCACGCACATACTGAAGAACATCTCTCTTGAGTCCTTTCCATGTGAACCTCTCCCGTATTTGCCTGTAAGTTTTGAAGTATCCGGGATGTCCTGCTGTAGGGATGTCATGAAAGGCTCGCATAACAATGTTCTTCACCTCGGAACCGGGAATCAGAAATATCCTGTGCTTGTAAATGATCAAGTCATTCGCAAGTGTATACTTGGTATCAACTGCTGATCCCTCAACAATACTGGAGGCCCAACTATCCTTGGCATACTCTGCCACTATCATATGCCTCCAATCCTCCGAGATATGAACCATAGTGCTCAAGTACGGTCTACGTGAAAGTGCATCAGCCACTACGTTCTGTGTACCTTTGATATATGAAATATCAAAGTCATAAGCCTGCAACTTACTGACCCACTTTTGCTGTCTGTCATTGAGATCTCGCTGCCCCAAGAAGTGTCTCAGACTGTTATGATCAGTCTTAATGCAAAATTTGCTGCCAACAAGGTATTGTCTAAATTTTGCTAAGGCATGCATAATCGCGAGCATCTTTTTGTCATATATGCTATACAGTCTCTCAGGTCCTTTGAGCTTGCGGCTCTCATACACTATCGGGTGCTTGTCACGTAAGCCTTGCACCGAAACTCACGTGCATCACGGTGAGCTCAAAGCGGCCGTAAAAGGTCGGTGGTGCCAAGCGGGGCATGTGGTCATCAACTCCTCGAACTTCACCAAAACTCGTGCCTCGGTCCAAACAAATGCCCCTTTTTCATCAAAATGCGTCGCCGGGGCTGCATGTCGTGAATAACCATTCACGAATCTGCGGTAGAATCCACATAAACCGAGAAACCCTCGCAACTGTGTCAGGTTTGCCGGTGTAGGCCAATCAATAATGGCGCGGATCTTTTCAGGATCCATGCGCACTCCATCTGCACTGATAATATGACCAAGATAAAGCAATTCGGTCATTCCCAAGTCGCACTTGGATTCCTTGGCGTACAAGGACTCCCTCTCCAAGATACTCAATACTGTCTCCAAATGAGCCAAGTGCTCATGCCAAGTCCTACTGTATATCAGGATGTCATCGAAGAAGACCAACACAAACCTCCTCAGCAATGCATGAAAAACCTTGTTCATCGTAGACTGAAAGGTGGCTGGCGCGTTAGTGAGCCCAAATGGCATCACTACGAACTCGAAGTGCCCACAATGACATCTGAAGGCTGTCTTCTCTATGTCCTGCTCACGGACTCTGATCTGATGATAACCCGACCGTAAATCAATTTTAGTGAAGTAACAGGCACCATGGAGCTCATCAATAAGCTCATCAATCCTCGGTATCGGGTATCGGTTCTTGATTGTCCTCTTATTCAGGACCCTGTAATCAATGCACATGCGCAACGTTCCATCCTTCTTCTTAACCAATACAACTGAAGAAGCGAACGGTGATTTGCTTGGTCGAATGTGACCCATAGCAAGTAACTCCTTTATGGTCTTCTCTATCTCATCCTTTAATCTTTTAGGATGCCTGTAAGGAGTTATCATAACGGGCTTCGCACCCTCCTCGAGCTCAATGATGTGCTCTATCCCTCTGTCTGGAGGTCTACCTGGCGGAATATCACTGAACGCCTTGTCATGCTTGATTCTCAACTTCTGAATGTCCGGATGATACTCTGTCTTTTGCTGTCCCTCCTATAAAGGTGCTAAATGACACTCGGCAGCCCACTCTACCATGTCATGACGCATGAGCCGCTCCATTCGGCGAAAAGAAATTGTTTTAAGGTCGCTATCCCGTATTGCCTTAAGTATGTGAGTCTTCCCATCGACCTCAAAACGGATCTCCATGTCCTTGAGACGAAGTGTAACCTCCTCCAATGAATGTAACCACTTCATTCCCAAGACCAAATCAATGTCCCCCATATTAACAACGTAATAATCTGCCTTGAACTCATAATTGTTCAAGCGTAGAGGGAGATCCTTAATCATGCGCTCGCATCTCAAAGTGTATCCATCTGCCACTTTGACTCTGATGCCCTCGAACTCCTCAGTGATGAGTCCACGTTTCTCAACGAACCTAGCATCTATGAAGTTATGCGTGGCTCCTATATCCAATAGGGTAATGACCCTCTGTCCTGCTAACACACCACGAAGCCTGAAAGAACCCTCCTGCTGAATGCTAGATAAACGGGCCTCCTGTACCTGAAGCTCGGGCTCTATCTCTGCTCTAGGCTCTGGAGCCTCTGACTCTGAATCATCTGAATGCTCTGGCTGTTCGGAATTTTCTGATTCGGAGTCCTCATAGTACGCCCACATCACACAATTTGCCTTGCCCTTAGGTCTTAGAGGACAATCGTGACTGGCGTCATATGGTCCCTTGCAGTAGAAGCAAAGCTTCTTCCTGCGAAGGTCATTCAGGGCCTCATGATCCAAAGGTGGGAATGCTGATTTACCTTTTGAATCGTTTTTATAATCTGATTTTTCTTTGTTATAATCAGATTTATCCTTATTTTTATTAAAGCCCTTGTTATCTCTGAACGATGAAGAACCTCGGGAGTTGAATCTACTCGACGGGGCTGCTAACTCCATGTTTCGTGCTTTCTTCATCGCCTCCTGTAATGATGGAGGATCAAAGGCTTTGATCCAGCCTCTCAGTGGCTCTGTCAAACCCTCCATGAAGAGTACTACCAATCTCCTCTTTGATATGCTCAGAACCATGACGGATAGCCTCTGAAAGTCACTGATATAAATCTCAAGACTGCCACTCTGCCTCAACTGTGCCAAGTCTCTGAAGTAGGTTTCCGGATCCTTCCTATCAAACCTCTCAACCAATCTGTCTACGAACTCCTGGTATGAAGTGATCTTGTCATGATGTAGCGTCACCATGCCATGGTGCCACCAGTCGTAAGCTACTCCCTCGAGGTGCAGTGTAGCGTATCTAATAGCGTCTCTCCATCGCCGGACGCCGAAGTGAGGAATGTATCAAGCTTGCTAATCAGAGCTTGGTGTCATCTTCCACTACCATCAAACATCACCAATTCGGCTGTTGGTTTGCATGTTTGAGATCATTCACAGTATCTAGGTCTCAATCGTAGGCCTGTTGTGTTGTTTTATATTTGAGTGATAAAGCGATTAGAAAGTAATCCGTTCTCGGCTGCCCGGGGAGTACTAACTCCCACTCCTGCGTTAAGCTGCCATGAGTTTAAGAGCTAAACAAAATTACCAAGTACTTCTCATGCGAGGTATAGCCTCATCGGGCTCCTGTCTCGTGAACGTAGGCATAGTAGGCCTATCTGCTGTCCGTGACACTGTCCTAGGAGCTCTCCGTGACCCTGCATCACTCCTGTCATTGTCATGATGTGGTGACGGTCTCCTCGAAGTACCTAATCTCTGCAGTGCCAATGCCACCTGCTGTAAAACATCATCGGACCTCCGTTGTCCTGCACGAAGATCTCTGAGTGCATGCAAGACCTCGGCATCATCCTGATCTCTGTTATTCTGTGGGATCTCTGTCCTGTCAGCCCTGTCATTCCTGTCAGCCATGATTTCTGGCTGCCTGCTCAAACTGCGTTGCCTTTCAATCAAGGCACGTCTGCGAGTATAGTACCTGTATGTATCAAATTCTTCTGGCTGCATGTGATGGCTAAACCCTCAAGATGGCAAGATTTAGCTCTGATACCACTGTAGAAACCCTAGTTTCCCCTATTCTCCGAATCTGACTGTCTTTCTGATCTTTTTGAAGGTTTTTGGTTTTTTGCTTGTTTTTGTGTTTTTGATGCAATAAATGAAAAGGTACGATTTTGCAAATAATTGAAATAAATTCAATAAAAATTAAATAACTCTGATATTGATGGGAAATGGATGCCAGTGCTCTTTATTACTTTTTTCAGAATGATTACAAAAATACCCAGTTACATGCAAAGATAAAAAGGCAATGATTTTATTAAAAACCTGATTTTTCTGTAGCTACAATTAATGAAGGCTGAGAATGGTACGGCTGCAAAGATGAAGCCCTTTCTCCCCTGCCAGTCGCCAGACAAAGGTTCTCTGAATATTTGCGCCCCTCAAGGTAAAGTCGGAAGATGGAAACTGAAGGCGTTTTTCCTCTGGAGACAAAGTACGGCTCTCTTCAACAGTACGGCCAAGTACAACAGTACGGCCTGTCTAAAGCAGCAGCAATAAATAAGAAGTCCTTCCTTCTGTCTTCAATGCCAAATCTCTGATGATATGATGCGCCTATGTGAAAGAATGTATTCTGAATGAATGGATATGCTGAAGCTCTGTAAAAATAAATGATCTCTGAAGCTCTGTGATTTCCTCTGCCTGAAGAAACCTCTGCTGCAATAAATCAAGTGTTATTTCACACTCTCTGAATTGCTTCCAGTGGAGATGGCTCGTTCCCCAAGGAATTCGAACTTGAAACCTTAAAGTCTCTTGCTCAGATCAATTTGATCAGTTTCTCAAAATCAATAATCTCATAATGGCTCAAAACCCAAGGCAAATCCTCTAATATGCTGAAAAGTGCGATTTCCTCAATAATAGGGTTTTAATAAAAATTTGACTTTTTAATTCTTTTAATTTTCCATAGTCTCCAGCCAAAATATTTTAATATAATTTAAATGTCAATTTTGGCCCCCTCTGATGATGGGCGCACCCCTCAAGAAGAATCACTTAAGTTATAATTTAATATTATAACTTTATATTATAATCATCAATAATCAATATTTAATTAATATAATTAAATATTAATATCTTCCCCGTTACTCATCCGATGACTGATCCGTCTGAAGTTGACGAACTCTGAAGTGATTCCGAATACTGCCAAAGCCATACTGCTAAAAATAGCAGGGGTCCCATGCTGCTTGCCAGGAACTGCTAAAAATAGCAATTCTGCAAAAAGTCTCCGATCGAGCCCAAACGAAAGACTATTGATCAAACTCTGCTAACTGAAGCTGAGCCAAGCTCCGAAGTGACCCTCTATCCAGTCTATCAGCCTACGAGGGTCGTGTGATAGGCCAATCCTGTACTCCGAGAGATGTCACTGAGAAGGGGACATGACATTCCACTTCCTGAATTGACATGGCAGGCACGTTCTCAATCTAAAATTCCAAGACTGCAACTTCTTTCTCTTGTTTGATGATGATTTTCCTCCTAGCCGTCGTTGCATCTTGGGTTGTGCGAAGTATGCTGGAGAACGCTTTTTGAATCACTGCCGGAGAAGGACATCACACTAAAGAGGAATTCTTCCACTTTGTCCTTCAATCCATCCTACTGTCATTCTTTAACTTTGAAGTGCTTGAGGATGATCTCGAACACTTGGGCCTTCATCGTTTCCTCCATCTTGATCTTGAAGGATTCTCTTGTCCTAGACTTGACCATTTCCTCCTTGCCACCTGCCTCCTTGAGTTGGGTGCATATTGGGTCTTTGAGGAGAAATTCCAACACTTAGCCATTTCTTCCAACATCTCGCTTCATGATTTTGGTGCAACTGAGACATCATGGAGGATCTTGAAACATGTAACTTTATCTCCTTCCAAGGTTGTAATGTTGTCCTGGAGTATTTGTTCCATCACCTCAAGTCATCATGCTTTGGTCCTAGTGTTCAGCCTGCAAAACAAATAAAGAGAAGAGCATCAAAACACTTTATAATATAAATTCACTTCACTTACCTAATCCCCATGTTTTGATCTTCAAGGTCTGAGTGATCTTTGGATTTGATAGAGCTCATCATCTTCTCCAACAGGGTTTTCCTTCTTCATGGGCACATTTAGAGACTTGTGTGTTCATTTCATAGGGTCTTCTTCAAGGGCACATTTACCACCTCATGTTTGGAGTTGGTGTCTTAGAAATTTCTCCACCTTGAAGGCGCATTTGAAAGTTCGATGTTTGAGTTTCACTTCATCTTCAAATTTTTCATGCCTTAGAGAAATTTCATCTCCTTTAGAAATTTCATCAATTGTAAGCTAGGCGTCCATTTTAAAATCACAAGCCAAGTTGTAAAATTTTCAAAATTTATTTCCCACTTAGAAAATATTTGCCACTAATGTTCAACTTGTGGGCACATATCATCTTCTCTCTCTTGTGCTAGGTGTACTTGAGGATGTCATTTTGCCTGACTTAGAAAACGATCAAACTTCTTTGTAGGCGTTTTTAGCCTCTCTTCCTTGGGCGCAAATGGAGGGGTCTCATGCCATTTTCTATGCCTTAGAGAAAATTCTTTCAAACAACTTCTTCTTGAGGGTGCATTTACTAGGTAGTACTTCCATTTTTGCCCTTAGACAATTTTTAGCCAACAATTTTTAGCACATCGAGGGGGTCAAGCTTCCACTTTGTAACTTAGACAATTTTTTCTCACCTCATACTCCTTGCTTGGGTGCATATGAAGGGTCAAGTTGCCAATTTGTGACTTAGAATTTTTTTTCTCCTTCTTGCTTCATGTGATGGGCACATTTTGGGGGTGGTGCTTCCATTTCCATCACTTAGAAAGATTTTCATGCTTCCTCTTCTCAACTTGGGCACATTTAGGGGGTGGAGTGTAATGAATCGAACCAATTCTGACCCAAATTTTTTCAAACTTCGAAGAACACAAAGTACCGAGTACCCGTTAAAGGTCAACTCAAATCATAACCAGCAATTAAAGAAAGACTCAACGCCAAGAATGTGCTTTCCGACCCGAGTAGGGTAAGTAGCTACCATATGACGGAGTAACAAAAAGTAAATACAATGCTGAAAGACTCAACACCACAGATGTGCTTTCAGACCCAAGTAGGGCAAGTAGCGACCATCTGGCGGAGTAACAAAAGTAAATACAATGCTGAAAGAAAGCTCTACCACTTATTTAGTGGGAGCGAATACAATGTAAGAAGTGCAAAGCTTTAATTCCCTTCTTGGCAGAATACCATCCAAGAACTTTAACTGTAGTTCATTCACCCATCTCTGGCAGTAAACCGTCCAAAGATTATTAGGTTTGCTGCTCTAACACTAAGTAATTGCAGAATATAAAAATGACTGAAATAGTACTACTATTAACAGCCTTACAATGCACAATCTGCAGATTACAAAGTGTTACAAACTGTTAAACCAAAGCAACAACTAATAGAATGTTGTTCTGACTTATTTGACTTCACAATATTGATAAAACAATGCTTGAACTGAACTTTTGGAAGTCTGATATAAAATCAGCAATTCTGGAAACACCAACCAACAACACAGTAACCCACTAAAAAGCTCATAACTCACTCAAAACCCAACCAAATCACTTGAAACTTGATGCAAATGAAAGCTAGGAAGCTAACAATGAAATCAAGATTGAGAAACTACTGACAAACTGTGATATTATTTTTTGGCACACTTCCCAAGACAGCCCAAAATGGTATGGCCAAGGAGAAGGGTGATTTTGAGAAGATAAAATCATACACTCAATAATAAAATCTGGAATTCACCAAAGAGGGGCGCCCTAGGATGAGGAAGCCATATGTAAAGTACCCAGAACCAACAAAAATTCATGCAAAGACTTATGAGCAGATTTCTACTTCAGCCAAACCCTAACCAGCAAATGCAAAACTGACAAAATCTTTGAAATCTTCAACCTTGATGCTCTGTCTGCTTATCTGGATGAGAAGCAGTCTCTGAAGCCTTAGCTAGGTGCTATCTTTCAAGCACGAAACCAAGAGAAATGGCTAGGAGGTATGCATCCCTCGAAGTAACTCTGAAAGTATTTCAGCAACATAACAGTATGATAGAAAATAAGATAATAAAATGAAGAGAAGAGGCCCCCTTTTATAGACTCAGCAAAAGCAATTCCAGAAGCTTCTAGAAAGGGTGCCCAAAATTCAAATTGAATTTACTTTATTTCCCTCCAAAGAAAGGCGTCCCACTTCTCAAGGCAAAATTTGACCCTTTTAATAAAATAATATCTTTCTTAAAATTGGCGTCCATTTCCTCCACTATAATTTTGGCCTTTAGAAAATATTAAAATAACCTTTTGATGAGGCGTCCACCCTTGAGTCCCCTTTTTCAGAACAACATTAAGTTATGCAGCTAGGCCAAGGGGTTAATATTAAAATATAACATTATTTTAATTAAAATAACTTATCTCTCCAAAAAAATGCATCCAAAGGCCAGAAATCAATAATACCAACTAAATTGCCTGAAGAGGAAAGCCTGATGAACTGATGCCAACTGGACTGCTGCCAAAAATAGAATTTATTAAAAATAGTAAATTCAGAAAGTTGTTCGGATCGGAATGCATGCAACACCATTGCGAAGCTCTCTGAAAACCCAGAAAGAATCCGCAAACCAAAATCCACAATTCCAAGTGCAAACACTGAAATGTGCAGAAACAACCTCCTAAAAGATGGGAAACCCTAATTTCAGCCTTTGCTTAGCCTACGAGTTTCCGGGAATAGGCTAAATCCAAAAGAAGAGTGTAGAGCTAAATTGGGGACATTATAGTCCGCCCTTCCCAAAATTGCTTGTCCTCAAGCAATTGCACAACATTCCAACTAATCCCAGGGTCCCATGTCCATCTCTGAGAAAACCCATCATGCTGATGCTGCTCCACTCTGATCATAACAATGAAGCCATTGTACCCGAACTGTACTAACCTTCTCTGCATCCCCAAAAAGTTAATATGCCTGAAGCTCAATTTGAGAGACAAGGAAGGATTGAAACCAAAATTCAGCACCTCAAGCCCTAAAAACTCAAATGAGTTAACTTCTTTCAAAGCAACAAATAGGATCTCAATAGTATGAGTCTCAAAATGCCAAGCCGAAACGAGCAATGGTTCACTGCTCCATACATTTGTACAAGAATATGTAGCAAGAAAACCATTAGAATGAGCATGGTCTCCATCCAAAAGTTGTTTGTGCTCAGTCCACAACACCATTTCTCTCATTTGAAGCCATAAATCATCTCTGGAAAGAGATTGGAAGGTTCAAAATTGAATGAACCCAGAACCAAACAAAACTGAAATCATCAACTTGAGATCTGATTTTATGAAAATCAGCATCCAAGGAGATTGATAGCTGCTGCAAAACTGAAAATCAGCACCCAAAATATCATGTCGGCTCATATCTACAGATGAAAACAAGCCCATTGAAGATCCCATTACAGCCAAGAACCAATCCTTGCTCAACTTCTCTCTCCAAAACTCCCATTGAACATTAAGAGTAATCATCAAGTGGCTGATAAAGAAAGTAATAGCATCTAGAGGACAGTGAATTTGAGGTTCATCATTCCAACATACCTTCCTGATGCATATCAAATGCAAGTTGATACCAGGGTCCCAAATCATAAGTAAAGAAGAGCCATTCTGCAAATGGAGAACTACTCTAACTAGAACGCTTTGGGCAATACGTTCTATTTGAATCATCACACCCTCAAACTCCAAGAAGTACTCAACAAATCTGAATTCATTGGAATAGTCAAATTCAAAATCATGAGAGAAGAACTACTGGAAAGATTCAATTAACCCTTCATCAAACGCCATTATGAAATTAGTTACTCTTAGAGAAGATGGTGCAAGCATGAAGTTTGATAGGAATCTGACAAGCATCTGCATCAGCAAATGAATAAGCTCTTCATCGGAGTGCCAATCAACTCTTTGTTGCCAACCAAGATTAGTGACCTCATTTCTCCATGGTTCTTGATTTTCCATAGCCTGAAGAAGACTCGAAACCGCAGTAGAGTCTTCATTATGCATCATGTATCATTGTTCTATTGCTAGAAGAAGTGTTGGGACTTTCCCCTTCTATATTGGTGTCAAAAGAGATTTCCTCAGGGTTCGAAGTCCCATCATCTAACACCAAGGAAGGATTATCATAAGCTTCCTCTTCACCCTTTTCAAAAAGAGGATTGTCATAAACTAGGAAGTCATCCCTTCTATCTTGTTGCTCTAAATCAGCACAAGCAACTTCTGACTTTATTGTGAAACCTTCAAGATCAAACTCTTTTTCAAGACAATCGAGCTCTTCAATCACCTGCTGGATTTCTTCAGCTCTTTGTGCATTCTCTTTCTCTCGGAAAAGTTTGAAATCAGCTAGCTGATCCTTCATCTCCATTAATGCCATTTGGGTATCTTCCAACATAGCCTTGGTTGATTCAAGTTCGGAAGTAAGCTCACCAACCTTTCTCTCACTTACCTGGAAAGCACTAAAGGTCTTCTTTGCAAATTCGAAGGCATGATCTCTATCTTCAATCAAGTCAATGTACTCGGACTTCATAGTCTCCAAGGAATCTTTGACTAGTTGCAATTTGGGAAGAGCAACTTCATCCTTGACTCCTCTTCGCTTTTCTTCAAACCGAGCCTCCCAAATAAGACCTTCAATCAAACTATGTGTGTAATCAAATCTAGATAGAGCTCGCACTTCATCTTCAATGGACACCTCAGGTTGGCCCTCACACTCATAAGGATGCGAAGATGGTGAATTGCTGACTGGTTTCTGTTCAAAATCAGAACTTTGTTTTGAAACATCGCTGTCCTCAGAGCTGCTCAAAACTTCTTGTCTTCCATCCTCAACTAACGGAGAATGCTCAGTGTCAGGGAGAGGAACATACTCCACAATTTCTTCAACCCCAAGTTTGCAATCAGCTTCTTGAATTGGTAAATCAGCCTTGTGTTCTAAAACCACTTTAAATCTTTCTTCTTCAAGAGCCGTAAGGTCTTCAAGCTCTTCTTCTTCATCACCGTCTTCATGGTGAAACATTAGAGCAGCATCCAACTTGCTCAGTGAATCATAACCATCCGCTGTTCGGAAAGTTTCTGTAGCAACATACTCTTCTTTAGTGGCTGCAACCACTACAAAGAGATCATTATGGAGCTTCGTTGAACACTCTTCTTCTTCAAAAACAACTTCCTCTTCAATGGCCACCCCATAGTTTGCAATGCAATCTGATTTTTGATCTTCATCTGGATCAAAGGGAAATTCATCCCACAAAGGTTCTTTATCATACCTTGGTGCCAACCAACCCGGATCCCAAATGGTAAAAGGCAGATTGTTTTGATCAAAAGGAAAGTGTTCTTTATGCAACATTTGGAGTGTTGATTCTTGGAATAGGTCAACTCCCAAATCACTAAAGCTGATATCTTCATAAATACCTCCCTCCAATGGATGGGTTTTAAGATCAAACCCAAAACCACCCTTAACATTGTCACCATAATGAAGTAAGGAATCTTTAGAGCTAGCTGTTTGGAAAATTTTATCATCCTTATCTTCAATGAACGTATCATCTATAGGTATGTTTCTGTTCTCATCATGAATAGTCATATGCATGCCATAAAGGTCTTCTTGATCACTTGTCACAAATTCATCTTGTGCAAACTCTTGAGGAGTTTGAACAGCAATAAGAGGGAAATTATCCATCAACAAATCTTCAACAAGAGGTGGTACAAACATGTTGGAATCATTACCAACATTATCACTTTGGCCATGGTCATAGGCTGATTCAAAGGCACCATCAATACTTCCTTCTACTTGCTCTCCTTTAGCAAACTCATCCCACACAACAATACTACTAAAATCTTTTGTGAAGTCAGTTGTCTCAAGGCCTTCATTGGATGAATCCTCATTAGGACTCAAGACTGTTGCATGGTTCTTTTCACCGAGCTGATCTTCATCACTTCCTATTACATGCAAGTCAAGGGAAGAATTATGGGGCTCTACCCTTAACTCCTCATTCACCAAGGTATCTTTATCAAGCTCACGGTCATTTTGATGTGACATGTGCAGCTTGCTTGTACCATAATCAATACTAGAAGTCTGATTTTTCTCTTCAACTTGTATATTTGTGGGCTGCAATTTACAAATAGGCACTTCTGCTTTTTCCTTCCTTGATCCTTCAGCCAAGGCTTGTTCTGCTTCTCTTTTAATCATTTTCTTGATGTAGTTGACCATATCCAACTTTCCAGGTCTCAGTATTGCCACACAATTCAAATGAGAATCAAATGAAACATTGTTCCTATACTCATCTGGCATGTTCTAATATTCTTCATGGAGTATGGCAGCCTCATGTTCACATTGTCTTTTGTACTGTTCGGCATACTCAATGAAATCCCTTACGACATCAATAACCTTTCCTTCTTCAAATTCCATAGTCAAATCTGACTTCTCCTGATTCCTGGACCTCAAAAAACGCAACATCTTCAGAACTTGAATTGAACTCTGTTCTGACCTTTGGTGTAGAAGCTGATTTCTTTGTCATTCAATTGTCAACTAAACCTTGATGGGCACAGGATGGCAGGATGCATGGCTCTGATACCACTGTAATGAACTGAACCAATTCTGACCCAATTTTTTTCAAACTTCGAAGAACACAAAGCACCAAGTACTCGTTAAAGGTCAACTCAAATCATAACCAGCAATTAAAGAAAGACTCAACGCCAAGAATGTGCTTTCCGACCCGAGTAGGGTAAGTAGCTACCATATGACGGAGTAACAAAAAGTAAATGCAATGCTGAAAGACTCAACACCACGGATGTGCTTTAAGACCCAAGTAGGGCAAGTAGCGACCATCTGGCAGAGTAACAAAAGTAAATACAATGCTGAAAGAAAGCTCTACCACTTATTCAGCGGGAGCGAATACAATGTAAGAAGTGCAAAGCTTTAATTCCCTTCTTGGCGGAATACCATCCAAGAACTTTAAGTGTGTAGTTCATTCACCCATCTCTGGCGGTAAACCGTCCAAAGATTATTAGGTTTGCTGCTCTAACACTAAGTAATTGCAGAATATAAAAATGACTGAAATAGTACTACTATTAACCAGTGCTCCACGGGGACGCGTCCCCTGCATTTTTTACCCGTTTCCCGTACCGGGTACGAAACGGGGACGGCTAGGAAACGTCCCCTAGCAGTCCCCTTTTGGCCTCCAAGTACCCGGTACTTCTAGGGGACTTTTGGCAAAAGGTAGGGGACGTAGGGTACTTCTAGAAGTACCCGAAACTTCCCAGCCGTCCCCCATCCGTACCGGGTACTTCTAGAAGTACCCTATGGCCCAGCAACAAAAAAAATACATTTTTATAAAAAATTAAAGTTTTTTAAAATGAAAAAAAGGCATGGGTGGGCCCACAAGGGACGCCCCATGCCTCTTAACCTAATTTATGCCTTATATATGCCCTAAAATAGTTTACATAAAATATAATAGACTTTAAAATGGCATTCATACATTGATCTGATTATCAAATTCTGAGTTTCATTTCCTTAAATTTTACTATCATAAAATGTTACAATATAGCTACAGCCTTGCACATATTCAAACTGGAAACTAATATGGACAGATTTGCATATATATGATGCTGAGAATGGGCTACAGCAGTGAGGAAACTACAGATAACTAACTGATTGAATAACAGCAGCAACAACAATTTACAGATAATTATATATCTCAGACCAGACCTGGAATAAGCTCACGCCTGGGCCAAATAGTCACTGGAATCTCCTTGCAAATGAGTGCAGGTCTGAGTAATCTTCATGCCAAGGCATATCCCACTCCAGGTGACCAATATTCAAGCTAACTGGGCACAGATATTCACTCACAGCCACTGTGAAAGGATCCATGTCTGCTCACTGTTCTGAACTACGAGCTCACGTTGATATTAGAAACCTCTTCAAACCCAGTTGCTATGCCCAATATAGTAAAATGAGAAAAAGAAACTCATTTTTACATTTGGCTTGTGAAGTGAAGGAGAGCAAAAGAAGAGCAGCTGAGTGAAGGATTGCCAAACTAGTTAGTATCGTCAGACTCCAGCCTTACGTTGGGATGTTAATCCCAAAGATGCTATGCAGATTGAGGAGAATGCACATGAGGGATTGGTGGGTGTTCCATTGGTTGAGACAGATCCTTCTATTGACATGGACACTGACACTGACTTAGACTCGTGCTCTGATGGCGAGGGCGATGCTGATTTAGACCTACCTTATGCTGATTAGGGACCTTGGACAGCGATATATTTTCTTAGTTTTATGTTTATCATGTCATTTCATAGTTGAGACTTGGAGCCTTTGGGCATTTTGGTTATAATTATCAGACTTTTATATGATATGTATGCACATTTATAATGAAAAGCATTTGAACTTTGTTAATTTGTTTGTCAATTCTCATGTGAAATCTCAATTCAAGTCTAATGATATGTATTAAGCTTATACAATGTCTAGAATGAATGCTTTATCAATGTTATGCTATGAACTTTTGAAATTTCTCTATATTTTTAAAAATTTCCCTATTTTTTTGTCAGCCGTCCCCTGCCGTCCCCTAAAAAATGACCCAAAAGTACCCCCGTACCAGAAACTCGTCCCGCCGTACCGGGTACTCCCCGTCCCCGAAACCCCGTGGAGCATAGCTATTAACAGCCTTACAATGCACATTTTGCAGATTACAAAGTGTTACAAACTGTTAAACCAAAGCAACAACTGATAGAATGTTGTTCTGACTTATTTGACTTCACAATATTGATAAAACAATGCTTGAACTGAACTTTTGGAAGTCTGATATAAAATCAGCAATTCTGGAAACACCAACCAGCAACACAGTAACCCAATAAAAAGCTCATAACTCACTCAAAACCCAACCAAATCACTTGAAACCTGATGCAAACGAAAGCTAGAAAGCTGACAATGAAATCAAGATTGAGAAACTACTGACAAACTGTGATATTATTTTTTGGCACACTTCCCAAGACAGCCCAGAATGGTACGGCCAAGGAGAAGGGCGATTTTGAGAAGATAAAATCATACACTCAATAATAAAATCTGGAACTCACCAAAGAGGGTTGCCCTAGGATGAGGAAGCCATATGTAAAGTACCCAGAACCAACAAAAATTCATGCAAAGACTTATGAGCCGATTTCTACTTCAGCCAAACCCTAACCAGCAAATGCAAAACTGACAAAATCTTTGAAATCTTCAACCTTGATGCTCTGTCTGCTTATCTGGATGAGAAGCAGTCTCTGAAGCCTTAGCTAGGTGCTATCTTTCAAGCACGAAACCAAGAGAAATGGCTAGGAGGTATGCATCCCTCGAAGTAACCCTGAAAGTATTTCAGCAGCATAACAGTATGATAGAAAATAAGATAATAAAATGAAGAGAAGAGGCCCCCTTTTATAGATTCAGCAAAAGCAATTCCAGAAGCTTCTAAAAAGGGCGCCCAAAATTCAAATTGAATTTACTTTATTTCCCTCCAAAGAAAGGCGTCCCACTTCTCAAGGCAAAATTTGACCCTTTTAATAAAATAATATCTTTCTTAAAGTTGATGTCCATTTCCTCCACTATAATTTTGGCCTTTAGAAAATATTAAAATAACCTCTTGATGAGGCGTCCACCCTTGAGTCCCCCTTTTCAGAACAACATTAAGTTATGCAGCTAGGCCAAGGGGTTAATATTAAAATATAACATTATTTTAATTAAAATAACTTATCTCTCCAAAAAAATGCATCCAAAGGCCAGAAATCAATAATACCAACTGAATTGCCTGAAGAGGAAAGCCTGATGAACTGATGCCAACTGGACTGCTGCCAAAAATAGAATTTACTAAAAATAGTAAATTCAGAAAGTTGTTCGGATCGGAATGCATGCGACACCATTGCGAAGCTCTCTGAAAACCCAGAAAGAATCCGCAATCCAAAATCCACAATTCCAAGTGCAAACACTGAAATGTGCAGAAACAACCTCCTAGAAGATGGGAAACCCTAATTTCAGCCTCTGCTTAGCCTACGAGTTTCCGGGAATAGGCTAAATCCGAAAGAAGAGCGTAGAGCTAAATTGGGCACATTACATGGAGCTGCCATTTTCCAACACCTTAGACAATTTCTTGCGATTTGCTCTCCTTCTTAGATGGGCACATTTGAGGTATGTTGCTTCCATTTTTCCATCACTTAGAATTTTTCTCACCTCATACTCTTTGCTTGGGCGCATTTAGGAGATTGTGCTTCCATTTTTATTGCCTTAGCAAATTTCAAGCCACCCAACTCCTTCCTTGGGCGCATTTGGGAGGTGGTGCCTCCATTTTCTAACTTAGAAAAAATTCCAAACCTCATACTTCTTGCTTGGGCGCATATGAAGAGGGTCTCCAACAATTTTGCAACTTAGAAAATTTTCCCCTTGGCATCCTTTTCTTGGGCGCATTTTGTGGGTCTTGCTTTCATCTTGAGGGTGCATTTGAAACCTTGCCATGCTGGGCGCATATGAGGGGTCAAGCTTCCATCTTGATGCCTTAGAAACTTTTGATGCCTCCTTACACATCTTGGGTGCATTTAGGGGGTGGAGCTTTCACTTTCTTGATTTGGAATATTTCTCACCTCATACTTCTTGCTTGAGGGCGCATTTGAGGGGGTCTTAGGCAATTTTGCGACTTAGAAAATTTTCCCCTTGGTATCCTTTTCTTGGGCGCATTTTGGGGGTCTTGCTTTCATCTTGAGGGTGCATTTGAAACCTTGCCATGATAGGCGCATATGAGGGGTCAAGCTTCCATCTTGATGCCTTAGAAACTTTTGATGCCTCCTTACTCATCTTGGGCGCATTTAGGGGGTGGAGCTGCCATTTTCCAACGCCTTAGACAATTTCTAGGCCTCCTTCCTAGATGGGCGCATTTGAGGGAGTCTAGTTCCATTTTACACGCCTTAGAAAATTTTTCAAGCCATCTTGATGCTTGGGCACATTTGGGAGGTAGTAGTGCCATTTCTCATGACTTAGAATATTTTGGGCGAAATTTTGATGGGGGTCACGCCATTTTATAACTTAGGATTTTTCAAGCTCCCTTTTGTCATCTTGGGCGCATTTGAGGGGTGATGCTTCCATTTTTCCTACATACCTTAAGCATTTTTGCATCAAGAGTGTTAAGTAAACTTTTGAAGGCGACCTTCGAATACTTAGCTAATTCTGACTGGCTTGCCGTCAGTTTCTATTTTTAGTAAATCCTTGATTCTCAAACTTCCGCAACTCCTCTTGACTTGAAATTTTCCAAACGTGATCCTCATGACCTATTTGACTCCTTCACACTTGCCTTTCGTGTTGACCTACTAGTTTTAGCCCTATTTTGGAGGTGACTTACTATAAATAGTAAGTATGCAGATTACGCTCAAATTTTACCAGTAGACTCCTTGAAGGATGTTGATCGTAATGGGATACATCCGCTTTTCATTTTTTTCGAGTTTTGCCTCTCATTTTAGGTGCCAAAGTTGGAAACCCTAATTTCACTTACATGTGCCTCAATTGACCTCTGTTTGACTTCATTTTTGTTCTGGATTTCTTTGCTCATGAAACTAACGACCTGGGGGCTACTGGAGTGAACTTGCTAAAAATAGTAAGTGCTTGAAAAAGTGATCAATTGACTGCCAGATGTGGTTGCATGTCATACTGCCCAAGAGATCTTAAAAAACCCAGAAAACTAGTCTACATGCAGGGCACCCACTAAAAATAGAAAGTCATCATCTTGACTTGCATGTTATACCATCGCGAAGCTCTCAAAAACCTAGAAAGACTATCCAAACATGCATTGAAAAATCATATATGCAAACCCTAAATATTGCTGTCGAAGCCAAAATGGCTAAAAATAGAAAAGTTGTCAGAATTTGCTAAATTTTGCAGGCGAATAATTCAAAGGGCTCCAATCATGGTGTAGTAGTCAAAATTTCAAAAGTCCAAAGAAAAAGGTCCCAATTTGAGCACTTAGTAAAAATAGTAAGTTGTTAGAATTCAGTGAAAATTTAATGGGAACCTGTTTGAAGCCTCTTGATTGCAATGCCAAGCTCAGATTTCAATTTTCCAACTCAATTTGACCTCAAACTAGCATGAAGAATGAAAACCCTAATCAGTCAAATTGCACCCCAAACTTAATCAAAATTTCAAACCAGGTCAAAAGATAGGTACATCATTGGAAGGATAGAAGAGAGAGAGAGAGAGAGAGAGAGAGAGAGAGAGAGAGAGAGAGAGAGAGAGGCAAAACCAAAGCCAAAAGACCCAAATGGAGCAAAAATTAGGGGGTCCCCATTTTGAATGGGGTGATGTCTGAAAAGGTCACAACAGGTCCACAAACATTTGACTAATTCCTTGTTTAGATTACTTGCCCTTTGGAAAAAGGTATGGAGTTGTTGGAAGTACCATGCACCCTACAAAGGAGAATGAAGGGGGTACTTGTCAACTAGATGAAGAAGCACAAAAGGAAAAAGAGGAGAAAGCATAGAGAAATAAAAGAAAGAGTAGTATAGAATGAAAGCAATGAAGATGACTGGAGCGAAGACTAGAATGAATACCCAGGAAAAGACGAATAGTGCTTGAAACCCATAATGATGACAAAAGACATGTTTATCGGTGCCTAGTCAGATAGGTACAATGATGACGTAGCCAAATATGCTAAAGAGAACAATTGAGAGCCTCCTACACTAGTGACCTCATACAAATTGTGGTGGGTGATACCAAATCTAGTGGCCCCTTGAGCATAAATGGAGAAAACATCACTTGGTACTAGCAATATGGTGGACACTACGTGGATGGAAGTTATAAAGGTATGGGCCCCACTCCTTTAGTAGACAAGATTTTTGAATTGAAATATTTAGGAATATGCTATGAAGAGGAATGTTACAAGAGACCACCCTTTTCTTGTAAGTGATGATATGTGTTGGAGGTCAAAGTACGAGGTGATGGAAGAAAAATGCAGAAAAGAAAAATTGATGGAGAAAATAATTTTTTTTAACAAGCAAAAAATTATAGTGGTGAAGTTGAAAAATGGAAAAAAATGAAAAAATGAAAAAGTGAGGACGAAAAAATCAAAAAGTGGAAAAAAATAAAAGAAAAGGAGAAAAAGTTAAACTAAAAAATATTATTAAACTAAAGAAAGTGGAGATCAGGAGAAGCATAAAAGAGGTCGTACGACAATTAAAGAATCATAATGTATGGCTGAGGGTCAATTGCAAAGAAAGGAAACAGAGAAAAAAATTCAGGCAAGAAGCACACAGGAATTAGGACATAGCAAATCCATACACAATATGGGGGGAACCACTACAAAAATTCCTACGAAAAGAAGAAATTGCAAGTAAAAAGGAACAAAAGGTTGCACGGCAAGACGTATGGAAAAGGGGAAAGTTTGAACCATAAATGAAGAAATTAAGCTATTGTGCGTACGAGCAGAAGAGAAAGCAGTAAAACACCTTTTTTTGATCTATAAATGAAACTACTTATGAGTTCTCAAAATTTTGTTTTATGCATATTTCTTAAGATTGTTTTACAAATTTATATATTTTCTTAATATATAGAAATGCTGCTGACTTCTTGTGAAGTCCCTAGTCCAAGTCAAATTTTAGCATTTCTGAGTTTTTGTTGTTTCCATGTTTTTGAACTATGTCATCCAGATCATTTTTTATCAATTTGACTAATTCATCCATAATTTCATAGGATGTCTTTTACTACAGTTGATCATTTGTGAAGGTGTAGGGGAGTTTCTCAAGGAATGAAGGGATCTCCAAAGAGATGTTGTAAATCTGGGTATGTGAACTATGAAGAGAATGGATGGTGAATTCCAAAACCTCTAACTTATAGGCCTCATACCATTCAAATGAAGGGATCTCCAAAGAGATGTTGTAAATCTGGGTATGTGAACTATGAAGAGAATGGATGGTGAATTCCAAAACCTCTAACTTATTTGCAAGCTCCCATGGCAAACAATGCCTCAGCATGCAGATTTGACATGTCATTTAGATATGGGATGAAGTCATTCCAAATCAGGATTTCATTGGCCATCCTATTTTTAGTGGTCTTTGATTTTAACCCTTTGGGCTCTCATCTTATCCATTTGAATTTTTATCTTTAATGTGGTTGAAATTAGATAAATTTGATTTCAGAACTTGGACCACTTATTGCATCCTTAGTGATTAAGCATACGAAAACATTTTGGTCTTTATTGATGACACTCAAAATTGTGAAAGTCATTACATTATTAATCATTTTTTCTCTTTAAAATTCCATTAGGACTTCCCAGTCTCATACGATTTCTTACTTTTCAGAAAATGTTCAAGATCTTTCTGATTTCACATGCCTCTTGTTCACACAAGCAAACATTGATTATGCAACTCTATACTGTCATGCATAAAATTGATTTCTTTATCACTCTCATGCCCCCTACCTACAACCAACGTCTATCCCAACTCCAAGAGATTCATCACAGTAAGGACTCAGCAAAAAGTCCCAAATATTACACCAAGTGATTCCTTACCATGAAACTAATGTTAGGTCGCTTTTAGTCAGATGTGAAAAATAAAGGCTTCCATGCCTATCCTCATTTAAAACTTTCTTCTCTGATACCACACATTGCTTAGGGTTCTTCACAAGTAACGTAGTCATGTTTAATCATATTAATAGCCAGGGCATTTGTCAACTGCAATGGAAATCTTAAGGTGAATTATTGAATGTGGAACCATCAAAATCTATACAAACTTATCCATTATACCTTTTCAGAAGGTTAGAACACACCCAAATAACAAAGAGACTATTAAGGATGCAGTTGTTTTAGATATGGAGAATAAGGTACACTATAATTACATATCACCACTCTCACCACCTTCAAATCTCTGAGAAAACGACTAACTATATAGATGCTGTGATGTCACTTTTCCTCTTATGGTTATCAAGTATTAGCAGCAGATTTAATATAACAAATATTAGAGTTAATATAATTTTATAATATGCAATATTATCAAATTAAATGTGACTAATTAATGTCAGCTACAAACATGTGACAATTAAATAATCAACATAGTAAATGGAATAACACCTCCACATAGATTAATCATATTAACACCAAATCATATGACAATATTCCCAATATTATTGAATCAATGGTTCTCAATACTTATCTTAAAGTCATGGAAAGGTTGCTATTCGACACCTAGAGGAATGGTTATAGATCTAGGTTGTTTCCCGGCACAAACAGCCCTAGAGGAACCGGTTCTTGCACAGAACCAACCTGCCTTCATGCCATAAACTCAGCCCTGGCCAGGACACTTCCGGGTGTACGCTGTACCCTGAGTTGGACACACACTGTGTCCCCCTTTTCCAAATGTTTAAATGCCCACCTAGACCGTAACCTTCACTCCTTTGTACCCTTTAAGTTCCTCTTTCCTTTTTCTCTTCTCTTCTTGAATGTTCTCCATCCTTGAATGTTTTTTCCATGTCTCACATGAATGATTTATATATGCTTTTAAGGGGTGGTTTCCAAACCATCACACCCTTTCACAAAAGGTTGCTTTTTAATAATTATTTAAATAAATAATTATTCTTCCTTTTTATACATATTCTTTATTAATCTCTCTTTTTTAATCAAAGGATCATAATATCTTTTATTTTCCATCTGCCTTTTAATTTTAAAGGGTTACTTCATAGATTTCTCTTTTTTTGGGGGAAAAGGTCACATAACAGATGCAATAGAACCATATGACTTTACAGTTCTTGGTAATTACTTAATAATTCTATAATGAGAAGAGATTTCAGGTGAATGTAGGCAAGACTTGCCTATAAATGTCAACAAGTTATATCATCGATAAGCAATTGATGAACATGTTGAACTTTTGTATGTCAAATTTCAAAGGGCTAGTTTGGCCTCTAATAATCCTTGATATTAATTGCTACTAATTAGAAGAGTATTGGACTGTTGCATTTTTAGAGTATATGAATGTTCTCAGCTACTATATTCTTTGGAAGCTTCTAAAATTTCTTAACATTCATTACACATGTCAAATTATTGAGATTAGTGTGTGTTGATTACAACTAGCTTGATTTTCAGGGGAGCATTTATGGCCTCGGTCCTATGGGTTGCTTACTGGACCAGAATTGACTGATCTGCACAATTTGCATCCGGAAGATGTGAATGGTATATAAAGTGCACATCATTATATGTTCAATTTTGTCAAAAATATAGAAAACTAGGATCATGGACTGTTCAGAATTTTTAAGTGTGTCAAATAAATGTATCAAGGCAGAAACATTGTTGTTTGTTGTTTTGATTACATTTAACACTCAAATTCAAGAGTACTGTTTGTTTTCAGTGAATTCATCAAGGGGCAATAAATATTATGGTGAATGTTTACCAAGTAGTTCAGATTGTTTGAGCCCAGCAAATCCTGAAGCTGCTTCTGATACTGCAACTGATAAGGAGAGTTGGATGCCCCCAGCTAAGGTTTCAACTAGTCTTTTTTTCTTTCTTTGAATACCTTAATACTAGTTGCTAAAACTTGGATTTATATGTGTTTACATACAATTCTTATTAGTTCCCATTCACTGACACACCAGTAAAAGATTATTTACTACTTGTGAATTTATGAACTAGTGTCTTCATGGTTTCTATGTGCCATTGTTGTTTGAAACTCGCTAACATACATTCTTTAGCACAATTACTGACTCTTCCAGTATATTCATATTGGAGCTAAATCTTTGTTTGGGCCTAAATTAAATCTCAACATTTTTGAACATCTTTATTTATTGATAAAGGTTGAGAATATGTTTTCATATAGTGATTTAATTCACTAGTTGCAACTTGGGCACTATTCTAAACCTAGTCCTCCATCATTCTTTATCTCTAGGTTATCCTTATGTATAATTCTTGGTTTTGTTATCGTAGAATCTAGCAATGCTTGATCCACGGATAACCCCCCTACGAAACTTGTCCGTTTCATAGGTTCGCGACGTTCAAGCATACAAAACGAGGCCAATTTCAATCCACCTTGAAGTATGCTCCAAAATCTCAAATAGTCCGTTTGAGTGTCTTTCCCTGTCCGTCTTTTGAAGAGCTTCGAAACAAGCATTTTCGTGAGCTTCCAGCCTTTGGGAGTTGTGAAAATTGGCAAAAGTGTACAACTCTGATTTTCAGGGCTCCTACATGTTGAAGTTGTAAATTTTTCTAAATGTCCAAGTGCACAAGCTTTGATTTTTAGAGCTTGTGCATTTTTGTCAAAAGTTTGTCTTTTGTGCACAAGCTTTGATTTTTAGCGCTTGTGCACTTTTGTCAAAAGTCTATCTTTTGTGCACAAGCTCTGAGTTTTTAGCACTTGTGCATTTTGTCAAAAGTTTGTCTTTTGTGCACAAGCTCTGATTTTTAGCGCTTGTGCACTTTTGTCAAAAGTCTGTCTTTTGTGCACAAGCTTTAACTTTTAGTGCTTGTGCACTTTTTTCAAAAGTTTGTCTTTTGTGCACAAGCTCTGATTTTTAGCACTTGTGTACTTTTGTTAAAAGTCTGTCTTTTGTGCACAAGCTTTGATTTTTAGCGTTTGTGCACTTTTGTCAAAAGTTTGTCTTTTGTGCACAAGTTCTGATTTTTAGCACTTGTGCACTTTTGTCAAAAGTTTTCCTTAAATGCACAAACTCTGATTTTTAGCGCTTGTTCACTTTTGTCAAAAGTCAGTCTTTTGTGCACAAGCTCTTTTTTTTAGCGCTTGTGCACTTTTTGTCTGTACTTAGTCATTTTTATCTCCAAGTGTTGGAGCGCTGATTTTCAATGCTCCTACACATTTGGTAGTTTCTGCCTTGACATTTCTAAATCACTTCCTTTTCGCTCCAAACATCGTTTCTTTGCTCTCACTCCATTTTCCGTGCCAATTTGTTGTTCCATACTTGCTCCGCATTGTTTGCTCGCTTCATGCTTCCCAGTGCTACTTTTTCTACTAATGTTTGTTGATTGACCATCCTTGTAGTTTCTCTCCAAATTTCACCAAGTGATCCTAAAGGTGACATCTTCTGATCCAGTGAACTAATCCAGATCTACAAAGAAGCCGTCATGCAGCAAGTTGAGGATGCCAGTTTTTCCAAAGCCTCAATACATGTCATTTGCGATATATGGCTAACACTTGATAATCTCAAGGAACATCTTCGCTAGTGCAAGAAAATCCATTCATCTGTCAGAAGGTCGATCACAAGAGTTCACACCCTTGTTGATTACACAGTCGGCCCAGATGATGCGTTCATACAAGAGACCAAGAAGAAGTATGAAGAATTCCGCGCCCAAAGCAAGGAACCATGAAGATTCTTGATCTCCGATGTTGAACATTTTGATGCTTCCTTTTATGCATCTTGTAAATAGTTTTTGACATCTTAAAATGTCATTTTGCAAAATGTAATTACACTAAAAATTTGTAGTTTCACAAAGATGGATTACATTTTGACTTAGTCAATGTTTGCCTACGGAATGGGATTCAAATCTTACGTACTACTGGAAAACTAGTCATGTGCAGAACATACAATAGAACAGTAAACTAGAAAGATATCATTTTTGAACACCATAAACTTTATTCATTATCAGAAATATCATGTACAAAAGAGTATCAACAGTGCTTGACAATATAACCATCGACACATAACTCATCAATCATAACTATCTCCCGACTATCTAACAGGCTACATATAGCGTTCGGTGGTGGTTAGATAACCAACTGACACGACGCTTCATAACAACATTAACATAACATTAATCCGAACATGATTTCCCGACAGTACATGACATTATTATTCTTTACTAATCTATAGTTTTATTAACAATTGGCCGACTACGACCAAGGCCGACTACGGCCGACAACAAAGTAAAATATGCTGCTAACATCATCCCCCCCAGAAAAGAAGTCGTCTTCCAGACGACATACATATAGCAAGATAAGATCACTGAGAAGTAGGGGGAAGGGAGTGCGTCCCTGGATGCACAAATGACGTCGAAGTAGTAGAAGAATGCTCCGCTCGCAGTCGCCTCACCTCCTCGGTACGTGTTCGAAGCTGCCGATCTGCCAGTATCTCCCTCTCCCTCGTCGCCTTTACCATCCGGGCTGCTTCCATCAGTTGGCTTTTTGCCTTCTCCGCCTCTGCACTCTTGGCCGCCAAATCAACCTCTTTTGCAGCCAATTGATCTTCCAATGCTTTCACTCGCTGCTCCCATGCTGCCTCTTTCTATTGTGCTTCTTCCTCCAAGACTGCCACCCGAGGCTCCAAGATCTCCAATCGAGCTCCCCTCTCACTGGCAAGCCGAGTTTGTTTGGCCAACTCATTCTGGATGCTCTTTATGGTAGCAGTGGACTCGTCCTTAACCCTCTGCAGGAGTCTATAGGCATCCACTCATCGTGATACCGCTACCTCTGTAGAAAATACTTGGCGTTTCATGAGAATAAAGACATCCCGAAAGGCAAGCTCTATGTAATATAAGCACTCCAGAACCCCGGCGTCTCACCCTACTAGTCTCGGTGGTTGACCCCACTAGGCTCTCATCATTGCAGGGGTCTCTCCTGCTGGCCACCCTTCGCCAAATATCCGCATGAACTCAGCCTCACACCCCATCTGGACGAATCCGTGGATGCGCTGGACTTCCTGGCCCACTAGAGGAGATCGGCCAATCCTGAGGTCCCTGGAAACCTGTCCCACTCGGATCATTAACCTGCCCATATGCTCTAGCTCTTGTACATATCGTTGCATCGTGCCTACTGGGTCTGATGGATCTGGTTGTGACATCTCCACGACCAATCCCTCCGTGGAGTCACCCTCCTCGTCCTCCTCATCGCCAGGTTCCGTCTCCTCCTGGGGCGGTTCCCCTACCATCTGCTGAGGCTCATGTATGGCTGTCTCTGGTGCCTTTGCTATGCTAGCCTCAGGGTGTGCAAGTGCATCCTCGCCAAGTTTGGCCGTCTCACTTTGCTGAGTGTGAACGATTGGTCTTTCCTCACCCCCTAGTCCCTCCAATGGACTCTTCTCCCGCTGTTCTGGCTGCTCGGCCACTTCCAAGGTGAGGCCTACTGATCCCAACCAGCTATCAATCTGGGCTACCCTGGGTGCTCCTGGGGTTGGAGTAGTCTCCTTAGTGGCTGCCATCATTCCCCTAGTTCCTGCTGCTGAGGTTGCCACTCCTGACGTTGCCGAACCTGGCGGTGGTGTAAGGGAACAGGCCGTTGGCAATATCTCGACCGAGGCAGTGGAACCTGCCGATACAGTGACTGCCCCCTATGATGTCGTGGTGGCAAGTGGTGCCCACCCTAGCGATGCACCTGGTAGTGACGCAGCTACCCTCAACATTCGCCCGGCTCCAACTGGCGCAACAGGAAGAGTGAATGTCACTGAGTGTGTGCTCTTCCTGGCTGGCGGTGCAGGGAGAGTAAACCCTGTCGGCTACAGCAATGGTATGTCGATCTCGCCTGCTTCCTGACTTCCTATGGCGACGGACACCTCCTCATCGGCCGGTGGACTAGACTCTGAGGGCGAGGAAGATAAATCAATTGGCTCATCCCTGTCAGATGCATCACTCTGCTCAGAGGCCTCCTCCTCTGATGTTTCCTCTTCCACCGACGCCTCCTTCTATTTCCTCTTCTTTCCTGAAGCCGTGCCTTCACCGTCTTGCTTCGCTTCCAGTTCGGACCAGTAAAATACTATCGGCAACCCAGGATCCAGGTGAGTAAGCGGTTGCAATCGACCCCAATTGCCTTCGGGCACCTGTGTGTGAACGGCATCCAGAAAGAGAGCTATTGCATGCTGGGTCATGTAGAAGGCCTTATGCCTATACGACAAGAAATCTCTCATCCGCTTTGTAAGTAACCTCGCCCAGTTGTACACTCGGCCGACGTGGAGTCCGACCATGTAGTCCACCATCCAAATAGCAATATCCGACGCTCGGCTGGCACCTGTAAGTCGGCATTTCATTAGGTCGAGCAAACACTTCCATTCCGCAGTTGCCAAGTAGTGTTTTCGGAGACCTCGATTGCCAACACTCCATATGGTATTCTGTTCTTCCGCTGTCAAATCACTTCGACACACCTGCTTGACCAACAATTCCTTGTGCTCCTGTGTCATCCTCTTGGGTTTGTTAACCCCTATTCCTGACGCTGGGACGCCGAACACTCGCTCGAAGTCCTGCGGCCAAAATGAAATGGTCACTCGGCAACCTCTGTAATCAATCACCGATTTGTGCATATGCCTGCAATAGTTGTCCACCATCACCTTCAGCCAAGGCTCGAACTCTCGAGAATTGAAGAAGGGCACTATCACAGCTTTGTCTACCCGAGCGTGTCGAAGGGCAACCTTCAAGGAGTGGTCATCAGGAGTGCTTCACCACCACTGTTTGCACTTGTTGCCAGTCAGGTTCTCCCATGTCATCGTCTCGTTATCAGCGTCCATCCTCTTTCTTTTTCCAACTGAGGTTACCTTTGGCTTGTGCTGCGCAGCCTTCTTGCCCTTGTCCATCTTTCTATCAGTTCGGCGATTTCAGCCGATTTTATAAATCTCGAGACAGTTGTAGAAACTGCCGAAATTATCAAAACTGCCGAACTGATCAAAACTTCTGAACTTATCAAAATTGCCGAACTGATCAAAACTGCTGAAATTATCAAAACTGCCGAACTAATCAAAACTGCCGAAATTATCAAAACTGCCGAACTGATCATAATTGCCGAACTCTGGTAAAGGCTGGAATTGCCGTACGCTTTGCAGGATCTTTGAAATCCATACGACCTGGCAGTTTTGTGAAATCCGTACGGTTTGAAAGAGTGAGATCCGTACGACTTGGCAATTTTGTACGACCGGGCAACTCTGTAAAATCTGTACGGCCTGAAGACTTGGTGAATTTCCTGTGACTTGAATACTCTGTGAATTTCGTACGACCTGAGAACTGTGCAAATTCCGTACGACTTTGAGTTGCAGGGAATTCCGTACGACTTTGCAAATTCCGTATGCCTGAGAAGATGCCAAACCTTGCCGTACGACCTGCCAAGAATCCACAAAATGCCGTACGACCTGGAAGAACTTAACAAGATGCTGTACGATGTCGAACCTGGCACAAATTTTAGTTTGTAATGGCTGTATGACCTCCAGTGACCAACAGAATGAAGACTCAGGAGCTTGTAAATGCTGTACAATGCAGGACTTGGCAAAATTTCCAATCTACAATGGCCGTATGACCTTCAGTGACCAACAGAATGAATACTGGAGAGTTTGTAAATACCGTACGATTTGAAAATCCCTTGAATGCTGTACGACCTCAATACTTAGAAGCTGATGAGGGTGTTGTACGATCTTCCCTGTGCTTGACGCGCCTCTGCTGCTGATAGATCCGTACGGATTTTTGCTCTCTTCTCTCCCTTTGTGAGTTTGCTGTATTTCACCTTGTCTCCAAACTATCTCATCTTTAAATGGCCGTACGATTGGAGGTTCTGTATTTATTTCATTTCTATTTAATTTATTCACTTTCTCCCTTGGCCGTACGATTTGTTTAATACCCGAGACTTTTATTTTAATTCGCTTCACTTTATTTAATTTGAGCACTTTAATACTTCTCTTAATGTCCAAGTTGTTTAATTTATTATTTAATTTTTTCTTCTTTCTTTTGCTTGTCTGCTCAAATACTTTCAAATGCTTGCTCATAATTTTGCTGTTGGGAATCGACACTAGTTATCTTCACCTTTGAAGAGGCTTGCTCTTGAGGCACCATTAGTAAAAGCAGTAGCGAAGCATCCTAACTCCAATCCAAATGATCTCGCTATTCTCTTCCAAGAAAAGGAAGCAGACATAGCTGGCGACTCCCAATTCTGGTTTATGTAGTCTCAGAAAGCCATTGATGAAAAGCAGAGGGATGAAAGTCATTTTTCTGAGGTTCAAGTGAATGAAGACAATCTTGTCTTGAGATCTGAAAGGATGGATATGCACAAAGGTCTTAGTCAAGTTGAAAAGAATGTTGTGTTTCGAGGTCATGAACTTGAACACATATTGCATAAAAGAATTTCCCCGAGGCATGATGAGGACCTTATAAATAATTCAGATTTTCCCAAGTTTGAAGATGGTGAACATCATATTGAGGTACGCAGTGTAGTCATATCTTCATCTGAATCACATGAAGGAGATCATTCCGATCAGCATGAGGTTGCCATGGTTGATGTTGTACCCAAAACCAAAATTTTTGCTTCACTAAGGCATTTTGCTTAATTGAGTCTTAATCTTGTTAAAGTGTTGTCAGAAGGTCGTTTTTGGGCTTTTCAAATATGGAGTTGGTGTCAGTGTCATGTCAGTCTGTTACTGAAGAGATTTAAGGAAAATGAAAATCTGAAAGAAAATCATCAAAATTTAAAATTTTCTATCTCTGGAGAAGGGAGCACTTTTTCAAATGGGCACCCTATCTTTTAGGGGCTCAGATCCTGTTTTTAGGGTTTGTTACCTCCAGCAGACATTTGTCTGGCATCACGTCAGCTTCACGATGAGCTATCAAGCTTGTCAAACGAATCTGTTTTGCTCGAGTTATGGAAGATACAGTGCAAAACAAGGCAAGAACGAGAATTGGCTAACACTGGAGAAAAGCGCAGCTTTTGAGAAAGGCGCCCATCTTTTTGAGGTGCCAAATGTAGGTTTTTGGCTAAATGTCACCCAAGATGTTTATCTCACATTTGTTCAAGCTTCGCGATGCATCCGTTAGTGGGTGAATCTGAGTTGCTGAAGTGCCTGAACTGGAGGTCAAACGTGGGGTCAAATCTTAGTTAGAATATCAGAAGAAAAAGCAAAAGAGCACATTTTGAGAAAAGCGCTTGAGCTTTTCAAGTCTTTAATGCTTTCTTTCTGATGATATTAGATGTTCAATGTGTCCGTGTTACTTTCAGCTTTCCGTTGCCTGTCTTCGTCAGATCAGAAGATGTCTCAGCAGCTTGTAGTCGGAGTTTTTATATTATTTTTGTCATTTCTAAAAATGGCTAAGTCTGGAGGAAAAAGAGCAACTTTTCAAAAAGGTGCCCTTGTTTTTCACCCATCAGATGATGTTTTCTTGGGAAATGTGTCTTTGCAGCTGTCTTGCAAAATGAGGTCAGCTTCGCAGTGAATCTGAGATCCAGTCCTAAAAGTTGATAAATCAGAAGTTATGAAGGATTTATTTTTCCCTTCGTTCGAGATGCAGATGTCAAAATTTGACTAAATCTGAGAAAAAGCGCAGCTTTTGAAAAAGGCGCTTAGATTTTTGAGCCTTTAGATGTCAGTTTTATGGTTTCCAGTCTCAAGATACCTTTTGATCAGTTTTTACTTAGCTCTGCGATGCACCTGTCAGCCAGCCAATCAGAGAAGTCAGTCAACCAGTGTCAGAGGATGAACAGAGGTCCCGACAGAGGTTTTAGCTTAAATTTTCATGAAATTTGGCTAAGTCTGGAATTCGCCTTAAGAGGTCAAAATTGGATTTTCAAAAGAGGGTTGACTGGACGCCTTAACTGGAGTTCTGATTGCAGTTAGACTAAATGTTTTTTGGGTTGTCATCTTCAGTTCATATGTTGGCATGTTGAGTGATCTTTCAGTTCGCATGTCGAGTTAACTAGTTTGCATGTTCAGTTAACTACCTTGCATGTTGAGTTAACTTGATTGCATGTTCACTTAACTAAAGATTAGTCTTGAAAGTCAACTTGAGTTTACATGCATGGCAAATTTGGTTGCAATTGTGAAGTTTTTGTGAAGATGGCGCTTCATTGAGTCTCAACTGAAGTTCTAAAAGGGACGGCATAAATGATGAAGCATAAATTAGTGAAGTATGGCGCATTTGAATGTTAACTTCATTTCTCAAAAGGGTCGCCATATTTAGAATTTTATTGATGAAGCATAGTTTTGTGAAGCTACGCATTCTATTAAGAATGACAACTTAAGTTCCAAAAGGGTTGCTATTTTTTAGCATAAGTGTGAAGTTGGCGCATTCATTCTATGTCAACTGAAGTCATGAAAGGGTCGCTATATTTGGAATATTTATTGTTTGAAATATGGCAAATTTCTTATTGCCAACTTTAGTTATCAAAAGGGATGCTTTAGTTCTAAATTGTGAATCTAAAGCAAGTGTGAAGGATGGCGAACTTAATATGGATTGCTAACTGAAGTCAAAGTTGCATGAAGTTGTTAACTGAAGATTGAAAAGGGAAACCCTAATGCATGGCGATTTATTTAGCATATTTGAGTTTCAGTTAACTGAAATAAGGTCCAATCACAAGCCAAGCGCACTTCTCAAGGATTTCATGCCTTATGCGAATTTCATAGATGAAAATCTATTTAACCAAGCAATGGCGTCCATTATTTCATCATCTTTAGCTACGAAGTTCATATTCTTCTTGAGTGACCAGCAAGCTAAAGGTGCTACAGGTGTCCGAATTCAGCGTTCTTCATAGCAACGAGTTCAGATTGTTCAGAGGAAGGCGATTCTAGACTTTATTTTCACTTTGCATGCAAGTTTCATCAAGTTCCAGAGAAGAGGTTGGCGGATTTTTCAGAAGCAGACAAGCAAAACTTTCTATCTTCTGTCTTATTTCTTCTATTTCTCACCTTAGGTACTTTCTTCGCATGTCAAAGAAATTCAACACATATTCAGAATCGATCATCTGGGTTTGCATATTTCAGATTTTTGCAGCAAAACCCACGTCTTAGATTTTTTCGAGAAAATCGCCCCGTAGCCTTCATTCTCGAGCTCGCGTGCTTTTTTCCGAGAATTTCTTTGCATGTGGGCTTGAAACACATTTTTTCGAGAATTCAGCTATCTGGGTTTGTTCAGAATTCAGTTGTGCACAAAACCCATGTTCCAGAAAAACTTCGAAAATTTCTTTCGTCAGAGGCTATTTTTAGCTTTGTCCAAAGGTTTTCAGAAAGTTCTTCAAGTATATTCGACTTTACAGTCAAAAGTCGTCATTTTCAAAATGCAGTTCAATCTCATTGATTACAAAGCCAAATCGCTCTGCACATAATTTCTTACCGCGACTTCCGATACGCACTTAATCATGTTTATGCAAAGGTTAACTGGAGCACCGAAGGTAGCAGCAATTGCTGAAGACCTTGAACGCTCGTGATTGTCGCAGCCGCATCCATTCCTCGCGATACTTTCGATTTTGATGCCTCCTCGTTTCCTTGCTTGCATCAAGCATTACACTCCATCTTCACGACAAATCAACATTAGCGATGGAGGGTTGTTTGGGGCCTCAACCGGTTGATATAGAGAAATGTTTTGCTATTCCTCCGCATTCTACATAACTTTACCGCGGTTATTGAAGCTTGTGAGAAGATATGGGATGCTGATCACGTAACGTTCGCAGAGAAAGGTGGCTCAGAGATGGCTGAAAGTTCAAAAGACTAATATGCCTAAAAAGATTGGTCATGGTGAATTCAAGGATGAGGTTGCTGTTTTGATAACTTTGCTCAATCGAGTTACAGGTCAAGAGGATGCTAGTACTTTCCGATCATGGATGTTTTACCTTATTTCCAAAATCCTTGATGGCACAGAACATTTTGACCGGGCTATGTTGATTAGTGATTGCTTACATCAACAGATTACTGATTTTCTCAAGTTTCATGAGTTTCATATGATATCTTACTTGGTCTACTTAGTTGCATTCCAAGGCAGTTACAAGCATCTAAAAACTAAATGGCACTCTCTGTTCACCGCGGTTCATGAGTATTATCCTCAGTTGGAGTTTTCTCAATCCGAGCAGGATTTCTGAGCAGTGAATGATCACTTTTCCATGAGTACAGTAAGAGATCTTGATGACGAGATGCACATTCGCATTTCTGTTGAGGCCAAATCAGCGATGGAGACTTGGGCGGATTGGTTTATCCAGTTCCCTACTTTTACATACATCCGCGCTTATGGATATGTTGAGAGCCCCACGTTGCCAAGGGTGAATCCATCGACAAGATTATCTTTCATGGAGTTTCTCGACAAATGTAGCATTGTTCATTTCTTTCTTCAGAGTCAGCCATAAGACCGCGCTAATTTTCCATTCACATTGGGAATTTTCACATGCAATGCGGCAACAGATGCCAGGTTTATGTCTACCGAGATAGAAAGGTTCAAACTCAAGACTTTATTGAGAGGCGTTCCTATGATCCTCTCAGTCATTATGCAGATTGGTTAGAGCGAGGGATTGCACATGCCAGACTTGAAGATTTCTGGGCTAATTGTGAAGATGAATTCGAGGTTCTCACTATTGTAGACTCACTAGGTTGATTACTATCGGATGTTGATGGTCTATCGGATGATGATGGAGAAGTTCTTCAATTCTATGTCGCTCACCTGATTGGTATGCTAAGGAGAATACTTCTGTCGAGGAGGTTTCCAGATCAGTTATCAAGACTAGCAGGTTGTTCTTGGAGAGCAAACGGAAGCGGAAGTCAGTTCCTATAGCAGAGTCGCCAAAGGATTTCTCTTCGTTTCCTTCTACTTCTAGGGCAAGACCCAGAGTCAAGGCTATTATAATACCTCCTGAAGGGGTTAGACTCAGCAGAAACACGGGGAAAAGAGCTACTAGTAAGAGGAAGCAGAAACAAGTTGAGAATGTTCCTGAGGTTCCATTAGAGACGGTTATTCAGGCCGAACCTCATGTTGAACCTCCTAGTTCGCCTCACATACAACCTATTGACATAGATTCAGAGCCTGAGACGCCAATTCAAACTGGATCGGAGACAACTGAATCACCATAGGTTGATACATCAGGGACAGTCTCTCCTCGAATTGAAAATATTGTTCAGTCTTGTTGGCTCGAAAAGTCTTTGGGAAGACAGAGGCGTGAACCGTCATGCAACCTTGATTTATCTGAGTTTCGCGAACCTTATCAGAGAAGGTCGAACAAGAAGATAAATAAACAGGTACATATCGAGAAGACTCCAGAATCAGAGATTGTTATCGAAGTTGCAGTTCCTCCAGAGGGTAAAAGCTTGGATGAAGTCGAAGTTGGTGACTTTACTTTTACTAAGGCTAATCTTGGCAGGACCACTAGAGAGACAGATGTGACTCTTCTTAAGATCGTTACTAATAATCTTGAAGAGCGAATCACGAAGGATGGAGAAGATAAGGCCTTACTCAAGGCTAAAAATAGTCAACTTCGTCAGTACATTTTTGATCTTGTTCATGGAAATTCGAGTAAAGCACTTGTTCTTCCTTAGAATACACCTGTGGAACAATGAAAAATGGATCAGTTAGTCGGTCATGGCAGACTTTTGGACAACTGGATTGAAAGTTTAGTTGCTACAGGTCGGCGTCTTCTTGCAGATTTGTATTAGTTGAGGAGTGATGCACATAAGCTTCGTCAGGGTATTCAGTTGCTTGAAATTGCAGTTGCAGAGAGTTTGGCAAAGGATCGTGTTCTAGTGTCTCTGTTGTCAGTTGCGTATGATGCCTTGGAGATGGTCGAGGATCAAGACAAAGTTTTTACTTGGAGAGAGCAACACCTTCTCAAGATGGAAATATGTGAGAAGATTTCTACCAAGTTGTTTTCACTCAAGGATGATGTGGTTGGAGTACTTGCACTTGTCAGCGGTTTCGTTGTTCAGATTCCGTGTCATTATCTTCTTGAAGATGGCACGTATGTTGAGTTGGACAAAGTACAAGCAGAGTTCGAGAAACTGATTCGTGACAGCCTTGAAGGTGAACCTATGGCGCCTAAGAGAATATTTCAGTGATTGCAGCTAGTTTCAGAAAGGCGACTGAAGATTGTAAAGATGGCATGCACACGATTACAGAAAGTGGCAGAGAACTGAAGAAACAGACTGTTGTTTTGGACAGCATCAAAGTGCCAGATGACACAGAGATTGATGAGTTCTTGGTCGAAGTGTTAGACCGAGATGACATGGAGTGATCTGCCAGTTGGAACCTGCAGTTAATTTCGAGGGTTGAGTCATGAGCGTGAGTTAACTCGACTTTCAGTCTTGAGTTTACTTGCTGACTTAACACATGCTTATCTCGTCCTTGGAATTATCATCATAGGAGTTAGGGTTTTTCCAGTTAACTGAGGTAGTGTCCATTAACTTTGCTTTAAATAAGGATGCATGCTTGCACATGGTCCATTTAGGTTATTTGTACCGGTTAACTGATTTTCCAGTTAACTGTATAGTTTACTTCATTAGGGTTTGGCAAAATCTTGCATGCATTGCAAGACTGTAGATGACTCAAGGTGATTTTAAGGTTACCTACACCTTGATCATATATAAATAAGAGCTTTATCGTTTTGTAATTAACTTTTGCTTGATATGTATCAATATTGCTCTTTTGGTATTTGTTCATGTGTGTCTTTCCTCTTGATTCATTGTTATACTTACATAAGGTTTCATGCAATTGTAATGGTGATTCTTTCCATAGTTTAGATAAATCTGTTTTGTTATCTTTACCATTATGATCAATTGTTATGCCACATAGGGTTTCATGATTGTGATGATAAATCTGTTTGTGAACCTTTACCATTATGATCAAGTGTTATGCCACATAGGGTTTCATGAGATTGTGATGATAAATCTGTTTTGTGAGTCTTTACTATTATGATCAAGTGTTATGCCACATAGGGTTTCATAAGATTATCATGGTAAATTCTTAAATCTGTTTTGTGCCTAATAAACTTGTTTAGATTGAGATAATAGTTGTGCCACCTTGCCTTCAAGTAGAGAATCTGAACTCGTTTATCGTCCGATAGTCAAAACCTTGCTCCGTTTCCTCATGCTCTGTTTTCTTGAGGGAACTGGATAGAATTTAAGTTATTAAGTTTAGTTGTAGTTAGTAGATCTGCAAAACCAGAGAAAACTCAACTGCAACGTATATAGTTTTTGAGAAAGCCTTGTACCTCTACAGCTGAAACAAAAAGACAGGATTTAGTTTAGTTTATTTCCTTTGCAAGTACTTTTGTCAAGCACAACGAGGGAGCTTCCCCTCCGAATTTGAAGAGCACTCATTGCGTAGTGTGCATAGCTGTCCATACCAACTCTTACTCCAGAGGTGGTAGTTCTTACGCCAACAGTTGATGAATTAGTTGTTCAAGTAGCAATTGGTAAGAAGCATTCAATCTTTGACTGATCAAGGGAATGTCCCATAAGACATCTTGCTTGGTTGGAGGCCAATGGGAAGACAAAGGTTCCACTTGCACCTAAGCGTGAAGATTAACTTGAGGATGCAGCTAAAAATGTATTTGTAGATGTATAGGAGTAGTCTGGATTCGATGATTCATTTTGGAGTAGTAGTATATCTGATATATTTTTAGAGGTAGTTGAACCTATTCATCTCTTTCAAGAAGCAATCCCTCAACTTCATCTACATGTAGCTGCTAATGATCATGGAAGGCATTGCATGCTATTGAAGAAAGGCATCTATTTTGTTGAACCTATGAATGGTTTCATTTGAGAAGGTTTTATTGATGGCTAGTTTTAATTAGGTAGGTTTATACCTTTTCAATAAGTGCATTTGTGTAGGTTTGTGTCTCGTTTTCTTAGATTTGCTTTGTGTCAATCATGCTCGACTTTGTTGCCCAATGGATGGATAAAGGCACTTGAATTATGGAGTTCTTCTCCTTTCAATAGTTTCTAAGAATGAATGAAGGAAGATCCCTAGTTGGAGCCAGCTGTTATCGTAGAATCTAGCAACACTCGATCCACGGATAACCCCCCTACGAAACTTGTTCGTTTCGTAGGTTTGTGACGTTCAAACACGCAAAATGAGGTGAATTTCAATCCACCTCGAAGTGTGTTCCAAAATCTCGAACAATCCGTTTGAGTGTCCTCCTCTGTCCGTCTTTCGAAGAGCTTCAAAACGAGCATCTTCGTCAGCTTTTAGCCTTTGGGAGTTGTGAAAATTGGCAAAAGTGTACAAGCTCTGATTTTTAGCGCTCCTACATGTTGAAGTTGTAAATTTTTCTAAGTGTCCAAATGCACAAACTCTGATTTTTAGCACTTGTGCATTTTTGTCAAAAGTCTATCTTTCGTGCACAAGCTTTGATTTTTAGTTCTTGTGCACTTTTGTCAAAAGTCTGTCTTTTGTGCACAAGCTTTGATTTTTAGCACTTGTGCACTTTTGTTAAAAGTTTGTCTTTTGTGCACAAGCTTTGATTTTCAGCACTTGTGCACTTTTGTCAAAAATTAGTCTTTTGTGCACAAGCTCTGATTTTTAGTGCTTGTGCACTTTTTGTTTGTACTTAGTCATTTTTCTTTCCAAGTGTTGGAGCAATGATTTTCAGTGCTCCTACACATTTGGTAGTTTTTTCCTTAGACATTTCTATATCACTTCCTTTTCACTTTGAACATCATTTCTTCGCTCTCGCTCCACTTTCTGTGCCAATTTGTAGTTTCACACTTGCTCCACATTGTTTGCTCACTTCACGCTTCTCAATGTTGCTTTTTTTGCTAACGCCTATTAATTGACCATCCTTGCAGTTTCTCTCCATATTTCATCAAGTGATCCTAAAGGTGACATCTTTTGATCCAGTGAACTATCCCAGATCTACAAAGAAGCTGCCATGCAACAAGTTGAGTATGCTAGTTTTTCCAAAGCCTCAATACATGTCATTTGCGATATATGGCTGACACTTGATAATCTCAAGGCACATCTTCGCGGGTGCAAGAAAATCCATTCATTTGCCAAAAGGTCGATCGCAAGAGTTCACACCCTTGTTGATTACATAGTTGGCCCAAATGATGCGTTCATATAGGAGACCAAGAAGAAGTATGAATACTTTTGCACCCAAAGCAAGGAACCATGAAGATTCTTGATCTTCGATGTTGAACATTTTGGTGCTTCCCTTTATGCATCTTGTAAATAGTTTTTGACATCTTAAAATGTCATTTTGCAAAATGTAATTACACTAAAAATCTGAGATGTAGTTTCAAAAAGATGGATTACATTTTTGACTTTGTCAAAGTTAGGTGAGATTTTCCTAAATTAGATCACCTAACTTTCCTAATTTTACTCAATTGATTTCCTAGATTTGCTTTTCCCTCTCTTTTATAAATAAGAGGGATTTCTATTGTAATCTTTACCTTTAGTATTTTGCAACAAAGTGTGGCCCTTTTTGAAGTAGAATTGTGAAACTTTGTGTTCATGTTTGTGAATCAAAAATCTGATCAATAAAGAAGAGGATTGTATACCAGACTTTGTGTTGGATTCGATAATCTTGTGGATTGATCATATTGGTAGTGGTTAGTATATGAGATCTAAAGGGCTTCAAATAGATTTATGTAAACTTTTTGTTACATTCTTTATTTGAATTTATGTTTATTTTTGGATACTATTGTTGAATGATCTACAAGACTTTGTGCTTCTAATGCAACAAACGTTATGATTCTCATAGATCCATTGTTGAAAAGCTACGAAACGACTTTGTGCCTTCGTGAGCTTTTCTCTCTTTTTTTTATTTGTTTATTATTATCATACCTGGTATCTCTACGCTTTGCTTTAACAAGATAGAGATATTAGCATTACTACTTGTTTTTAGCTTAAAGTTATCTTGAATCAGAACTATCAAATTGTGAAGCATTGTAAAACATCTTCTTTGAAAAAGGAGAGAAGCATGAATGTGACACCCAGCCCTCCCCCCCTTGCCCCATTTCGTAAGTGTAGTGTTCATTGTGTAAATACTTAATTAGTTTTACCTTAGCTTCTGTTAGCAGTAAGAAGGGCGCCTCCCCTTTCTGAGAGGAGAGATTATATCTCACATAGCTGTGGTTGAAATCTAGGTTGTGTAATCTATTGAAAAGGTGATTACATAATTTTCACCCAACAGGTTCCACAACCCATTTGATAATCAGGTGATAGTAACTATGAGATCCATATGGTCTCTGCTTGCCCAAAGAATGACTAACCAACTGTTGGCATTTAAATTATCACCTTTGGAGTGCTGATTGTAAATGTTCAGCTATTTCAAATGTTTTGCAACACTTTTTCGTTATTTAAAGAGGAGAAGTCCCTCTCTGTTGAAAGCAATGTGTAAGGAAGGGAATGGTAATCTAAGATTCCTATCTTTTTGTACTTCAGTGGTAGGATACAAGGGTGCACAAACACAATGCGTTGTAGCTAAGCTTTTTCTCTGGTTTCTGCAGATCTTAACTACAACTATTCTAGCTTTTAATCTATCCAATACCTTCAAGATAAACAAAGCATGAGGGTAAAGGAGCAGGAATGGATTGGTTGGATCACCTAAATTTGCTGTCTCCTGAGAATATGGCTGAGGCTCTGAACTCTCGGATATATGTCGGGATAAGGTTGGTACAAGCAAACACTCTTTACGGTAAACTAGATTTGAGACCTGCCAAGGAGGAGGGACCCCTATTTGAGGTATGGGCTAGGAAACAGTTTACAAGAAACAACAAATTGACGATGTCTTGGCCGACCAACTTGCTAAGGAGGAGGAACCCCTATCCAAAGTATAGATTGAAGGACAATACATTAAACAATGACAAACGATAACTGTCAATGACAAATATCCAAGGAGGAGGCATCCCTATCCGAGGAGGGAAATGAAACAACAAGCTATTGATACAAGATGTGGAAATAACTCAAATAGGTAGATCAAAATGCAAGCGCCTTTTGATATTCTTCTTCAAGCTTTATCAATGAATTACAAAGGTTGGGATAGCAAAGGCACAAAATCGTGCACAATTACAATCAACCAACGAACTCTCATCCAAGAGTGAACAAATATTCGCTTTCAAAGCTGTTGGCAACAATGGCCAACAATTTTGCATAGCAAGTAAAAGTTAAACAAACAATGAGCCCAAGGTTCTTATTTATAGAATTCAAAGGAGTGGGCAACCCCAAAATCTCCTTGAGTTAACAATGAGTTCTTGCCAATCAATTAGCAAGATTTATTCCTAAAAAGGGGGAACAAGTAGTTAACTGGAAAACTAATTCAGTTAATTGAAAGTAAACAAAGAGTCAATTGGAAACTACTTCAGTTGACTGAAAGTAAACAAAGAGTCAATTGAAAACTACTTCAATTGACTGAAAGTAAACTAAAGGTGAACTTTAATGTAAGTATCCCTCCAAAATAGACATCCACATTTAGTGGAGATCTAAGATCCACAAATCATGGAAGCCGATTAGACATCCTTAATCAGTGGGATTTGACAATGCATGATTTAAGGGATATGAAGTTAACTTGGAAAGGGGCATCAAGGTAACTCCAATTACATTTAATGTCATCTTGAGTTGACATGGAAAGAAGAATAAAGTCAAACTCAAGTATCATAAATGCCACTTGGAGGGTGTAGGACATCCTTCTTTGGTGCCTTTACAACTCACCATTAATCAGTAGTGTCTCTATCCATTCGTTGACTTCATCAACCTTTGGGGAGTTAATGCTTTGTAGAATGATGACGTGGCGTCGCAACATTTGAAATATGGTAACCAATTTTTTTGAAGGATTTATACAACATAAACCAGCACTAGCCAACTAGATTAGCGTTAGCATCAAACTGAAATCCAAGCTTAAAGAAACTCAACGCCAAGAATGCACACTCAATCCCAATGAAGGAATGGTGTTGTCATATTGCGAAGAAACTAATGAACAGTACTTGTAAATGGAACAAACTCAGTGTCAAGAATGTGCATTCAAGATCCCACTGAGGGTGAGGTGCTAACATATGACGGAGTGATTAATTGAAAACTGAAAACTAATAGGCGGATAACCAGCCATGAAGCTACAACAATTTAATTCATCCGCTGTGGCGGGCATCCACTGAATAGTGGGGATTCACCACTTGAGAGTGGGTACAAAGAGATAGCAAGTTTGTTCTCCACACTGGTGGTAAACCATCCAGGGGTAATTAGATGATGAATTTAATAAGTAATTGCAGAAAACTAAACGGTTGGATTAGTATTACTAAATCACAACCTTACAATCAATAACTCTACAGATTATTGAATTACAATGATAGAGAATGAAGCTAATAAAAGGAGAATAAGATATTACAATGATTTAACACTCCAAAATTGTAGTAATAGGCCAAAACAGAAATCTAATACAATTTGATGTAAAAATCTGAGTTCTGAAAATTCTGATCAGCAAACTGTGAAATCAATAAATTGTTCATAACTCCATCAAATTACCTCCCTTTTGATTGAAATCAAATGCAATGGATTACTGGAAGGTTGGCGACCATGCTAGGATGAAGAAACAGCAATGAAGATCCTCTGTTAATTTAGCACGAATCCCAAGGCACTTCTAGAAAGGTACGACCCTCCTTGAAGGGGCGATTTCTCTTTAAAAATCAAACTCTCAACCATAAAATCTCAAAATTGGCATGAAGAATTGCCCAAGGCAAACCAAAAGGAAGATGAAATACCCAGAACCAAATTTAGATTGGAAATAAAGCTATGAATCAAAATCAGCTTTAGCTGTTGATGAACCAGCAATACCAAAATTGATGAAACTCCAAAAATTCTCCACAATCGAGCTTGATCTACTAGTCTAGATGAGAAGCAGCAAAGTCCAACTAGGTGTTGTATTTCAAACACAAAATTGGTTAATTGGCTAGGAGGCAACATCCTCGAAGCAAGATTTCAATTGTCATTTTGACAACATAACAATACGATATTCATGAATGGATACCAAAGCTGGAGCAAAGCTTCCATTTTATAAAAGGTCAGAAGACTCATCAAATTCTCAGAAGGTATGCCAAAAGACACCAAAGACCCTTCAAATTTCCAAAAAAACCTTTTAACTTCTCAAAATGGCGTCCACTTTATCAAGGCACAAATAAACTTTATTTTAAAAGAATATCTTCAAGAGAAGGCGTCCACTTTTCCCAAGGCATTAAATGACTTAAAATATTAAATTTATCCTTCATGATGACGTCCCCCTTCATGACCACTTTTTAAGAACAACTTAAAGTTATTTTCCCTAGGCCAAGGGTTCAACTGCAAATTATAACATTAATGCCTTTAATCACCAAAATTAAACCTTTAGAAGCCAGACTTGAATTGCATTAAATGCTCCAAGTGAAAATGAAGACCTTGAAGACATATAACTGCATACTGCCATAAATAGAATTTACTAAAAATAGTAAATTCCTTGAAAAGTCATAGAACCTCAGAACTAGAAACCCTAATTTTTACCTCAAATGAGCCTATAGGCTTCCGAAATAGGCTGATGAGTGACAAAACAGATCACTGATGAGAAGGGGACATTATAGTCCACCCTCCTCGAGATTGCTTGTGCTCAAGCAATTGAAAAGATGGATGCAACAAAATTTATTCTCCTTCCCACGTGGCATCTTCAATAGGCAAATTCCTCCATCTAACCAAGTATTCCTTGATTGTCCTTCTCCTCAAGGAACGTTCTTTAGTATCCAAAATCTCTTCTGGAATCAACACCAACTGACCTTCCTCATCCAATGGAGGTAATTCTGAAGCAGCCACAACATTGTGTCCAAGTGCCTTCTTGAGGCGTGACACATGAGAGACGTTATGCACTTTGCTTTCACCTAGAAGCTCCAACTCATAAGCAACTTCACCAATCCTCTTAGTGATTTTGAAGGGCCCATAAAAATGTGGCTTCAACTTTTCTGCACCACTCTTCTTGAGGGAAGATTGTCGATAGGGCTGAAGCCTCAAGTAAACCATGTTTCCTACTTCAAAAGATCTCTCTATACGTTGCTCATCAGCATATAACTTCTGCTGGTTTTGAGCTTGTCCTTTAGAGATTTTAAGATACCTTGGCTCTATTGTAGCATATCCTTTGCTTGTGGGGCTCTACTATCACCAAACACTAAATCAACAAAGTTAGTAGCATCATAACCATAAAGAGCCATGAAAGGAGACATCTTAATTGACATATGATAGGAAGAGTTATAACAATACTCTCCTAAATGAAGCCACTTAATCCAAGCTCTTTGTTGTCTTGAAACATAGTTTCTTAAGTAGCCTTCCAACCATTTGTTAACAATTTCTGATTGCCCATCTGTTTGTGGGTGATAACTAGTGCTTGGAGTAAGCACCGTCCCACTCAATCTGAAGATCTCTTGCCAAAAAATACTTAGGAACTTGCTGTCCCTATCACTGACAATAGTTTTAGGCAATCCATGCAATCAAAAAACCTCTCTAAAAAACAATTTAGCCACTTGAGCTGTTGTAAATGAAGTTGTGATAGCATAAAAATGGGCAAATTTTGTTAGTCTATCTACCACAACAAAAATACAATCACGTTCTTGCACCTTGGGCAACCCCGTGATAAAATCCATTGCAATGCTTTCCCATTTCTAATTCGGAATTGGCAAGGGCTATAACAGACCAGCTGGATAAGAGTGTTCATTTTTATTCTTTTGACAAATCGGACACTCTCTAATGTAGTTCAAGACTTCTTCTTTTAACCCTCTCCAAGTGAACCTTTCACGTATCTGCTTATAAGTCTTGAAAATCCCTTGATGACCAGCAAGGGGAACATCATGAAAAGATTGTAGAATCTTCTTTTTAAGCTTAGATTCATGCACTAAAAAGATTTTGTCTTTATAGTAAATTAACCCATCAACCAACTTATACCTTTCATCAACCAAATGACCTTCTAGCAAGCTGGTTGCAAACTGATTTTTAGCATAATCAGCAGCAATTAACTCGTTCCAATCTACTGATAACTCACAAAGTGACTGCAAATGAGGCCTTCTTGAAAGAGCATCAACCACTATGCTATTTTTCCCTTTGACATATTCAATGTTAAAGTCATATGCCTGGAGCTTACTTACCCACTTCTGCTGCCTTTCATTCAGATCCTTTTGGCGTATAAAATGTTTAAGACTATTGTGGTCAGTCTTAACAACAAATTTACTTCCCACCAAATATTGACGGAATTTAGACAAAGCATGCATGATGGCAAGCATCTCTTTGTCATAAATGGAGTAAGTTTTTTCTGCTCGTCTCAACTTTCGGCTCTCGAAGACAATGGGATGTTTGTCTTGCATTAGAATAGCTCCAACACCTTCACCTGAAGCATCACATTGTAATTCAAATGGTTTTGTAAAATCCGGAAGAGCGAACACTGGACAAGTACTCATGATTTGCTTAAACTTATCAAAAACTTCTTGTGCCATCTTGGTCCAAAGGAAAGCTCCTTTCTTTGTAAGATCTGTGAGAGGGACTGCTTGATGAGAATATCCTTTCACAAATCTTCTATAGAATCCACATAACCCCAAAAATCCTCTCAAATGAGAAACAGTCTTTGGAGTTGGCCAATCAAGAATGGTTCTTACCTTTTCAGGATCAACTTTCACACCCTTTGAACTGATAATGTGGCCAAGATATAATAGTTCTGTCATCCCGAACTCACACTTTGATTCTTTGGCGAACAAACATTCCACCTCTAGAACACTAAGCACTTCTTCCAAATGCTTAAGGTGTTCTTCCCATGACTTACTGAAAATGAGGATGTCGTCGAAGAAGATGAGCACAAACTTCCTCAACTGCTGTCTAAACATCTTGTTCATACAAGATTGAAATGTTGCTGGAGCGTTTGTCAAACCGAAAGGCATGACAAGGAATTCAAAATGCCCAAAGTGGCATCTAAATGCTGTTTTTTCTATGTCTGTCTCCCTCATCCTGATTTGATGATATCCCGAACGAAGATCAATCTTCGAGAAAAACATAGCTCCATGGAGCTCATCAATAAGCTCATCTATCCTAGGAATAGGATATCTATTCTTGATTGTCTTTTGATTCAATGCACGGTAGTCAACACATACGCATTGTACCATCTTTCTTTTTGACCAGCACCACTGCAAAAGGAAAAGGACTCTTGCTTGGTCTAATGAAACCACTCTCCAATAGCTCCTTGATGGCTTTTTCAATCTCATCTTTTTGCTTTTTTGGATAACAGTAAGGTGTAGTCATGACAGGCTTTGCTCCTTCTAATTCAATTACATGCTCAGAACCTCTTTTAGGAGGTCTTCCAAGAGGTAGGCTTCCAAAGACTTTGCTCTTTTTTGAAAGTAAGGCTTGAATATCAGGGTGATATTGCCTTTTTTCTTCCACTGGATCAGCTGGTAGAACCAAACATTCAACAGCCCATTCAACTTGATCGTGACGGATCGGCCTTTCCATCCTCTTCAAAGACACAATTCAAGGGCCCCCATTTGACATCCCTCTTAGAACAACCTTCCTTCCATTGGACTGAAATTTAAGCTCCATAGTTTGCAAATTCAATGTGATCTCTCCAAGAGATCGCAGCCACTGTATGCCTAGCACAACATTAGTGTCTCCAATTCCCACCACATAGATATCATCTTTTATCTCATAATTTCCCAATTGCATAGAGAGGTTAGGAATCTTCCTTGTGCAAGACATAGTAAAACCATCTGCAACCATTACCCTGAAACCTTGAAATTCTTCAGTCTTCAACCCCCTTTTAGCAATTAATCCTCCATCAATAAAATTGTGAGTTGATCCAGTGTCAATTAGAGCAACAATCCTTTGTGAATTAACAACTCCATGAACCCGAAAGGACTCATTTTTCTGAAAACTTGATAGTTGTGCGAAAGCACTACCATCTACCACCTCATCAGGCTTCTCTTTTGGGACTTCTTCACCTTCACTTCTTGCTGATTCGTAATGCTGATCAGACGAATCAGATTTTGATCCATAATCAGAATAGCCCTCCATTCGATTTGCTTTGCCTCTTTCATAGCAACGGTGACCCTTAGCCCAAGGTTCACGACAAGTGTAGCAAACTCCATCTTTTCTAAGTTGTTCTTTAAGCTCCTCTGATAATCTTGGTGGAAACTTTTTAGGCAGATTTGAAAAAGTCTTTTTATCTTTCTTATGGCTGAAAGGTTTCAAATGAAAGTTAGGTCTTGGGGCTGCCAATTCCATGCTCCTTGCTTTCTTAATGGCTTCATCTAAAGTTGGTGGATCAAAGGCTTTGACCCATCCTTTCAAGGGCTCCATTAATCCTTCTGCAAAGAGTACCGCAAGTCTTCTCTCAGTAATGTTAGGCACCATTACTGACAACCTTTGAAAATCAGTCACATAATTTTCTAAAGATCCTTGCTGTTTCAATTGTGCCGATTCTTTGAATGTCAACTTTGGATCCTTGGTATCAAATCTCTCGATCAGCTTGTTGGTAAACTCCTCATATGTATGAATGAGGTTATGGCCAAGAGTGACCAAACCATGAGTCCACCATTCGTGAGCTATCCCATCCAAATGCAAAGTAGCAAATTTGATAGCATCTCCTTCTGGCATGGGTTTGAGAGAGATAATTATCTAGCTTTTGCACCCATGATCTAGCTGTGCACTTATTACTACCATCAAAATGCTCCATAGTTATCTTTCCCAAAGCTTGGTAGAAATCATTTCTAGGCACCATAGGAGGACATTGCTCATTCCTCCTCCATTTCTCCGACTCCTTTGATTCATGTACTGATCAAAGGTCCAAGCATCTCTCAAATTGAGAGGTAGAGAAGCATACTCCATGTAAGCTTGATGTGCATCATCAGCAAAGCTTGGTGCAGCTTCAACTGGTTGTTGCTCTTCCCTTGGCGTGAAAGTGGGGAAAAGTGGTCTAGAGGATGACCCACTAGGAATTGCAGCATGTTGACCCACAATTCTGTCTCCTTTATTCACCTCAGGACTGCCATTATTGGATTTTCCATTAACTCCATTGCTTTCACCAGTTGGATTATTTTGGGGCTGAAGAACATTGTGTGCGGCTTGCTGATCCAACTTGGACAATAATTGGGACATCATGTCTATCATCCCATCAAACTTCTTTTCGACTCTGTCCCTCTTTTCATTAGCTTGCCTAACATTGTTTGACATTATTACAGCTGTTTGTCCAACCTCTTCGACTGACTTTTCTGAACCTTCCACTATTTTTCCAAGATACCTTAAAGCTTCTGATAATGTCTCTGCCTCTGGAACGGGTGGAAACTGATGCTGAGTTCTGGCTTGACTTCTAGTGAATGGCCTAGTGTCTCTTCCACTCATCAGACAACCAACTGAAAAGTGCCACAGGATGGCAGGGTCTTCTGCTTTGATACCACTGAAATATGCTAACCAATTTTTTTGAAGGATTTACACAACATAAACCAGGACTAGCCAACTGGATTAGCATTAGCATCAAACTGAAATCCAAGCTTAAAGAAGCTCAACGCCAAGAATGCACACTCAATCCCAATGAAGGAAAGGTGTTGTCATATGGTGGAGAAACTAATGAACAGTACTTGTAAATGGAGCAAACTCAACGTCAAGAATGCGCATTCAAGATCCCACTGAGGGCGAGGTGCTAACATATGACAGAGTGATTAATTGAAAACTGAAAACTAATAGGCGTATAACCAGCCATGAAGCTACAACAATCTAATTCATCCACTGTGGTGGGCATCCATTGAATAGTGGGGATTCACCACTTGAGAGTGGGTACAAAGAGATAGCAAGTTCGTTCTCCACACTGGCGGTAAACCATCCAGGGGTAATTAGATGATGAATTTAATAAGTAATTGCAGAAAACTAAACGGTTGGATTAGTACTACTAAATCACAACCTTACAATCAATAACTTTGTAGATTACTGAATTACAATGATAGAGAATGAAGCTACTAAGAGGAGAATAAGATATTACAATGATTTAACACTCCAAAACTGTAGTAATAGGCCAAAACAGAAATCTAATACAATCTGATGTAAAAATCTGAGTTCTGAAAATTCTGATCAGCAAACTGTGAAATCAATAAATTGTTCATAACTCCATCAAATTACCTCCATTTTGATTGAAATCAAATGCAATGGATTACTAGAAGGTTGGCGTCCATGCTAGGATGAAGAAACAGAAACGAAGATCCTTTGTTAATTTAACACGGATCCCAAGGCACTTCTAAAAAGGTACGACCCTCCTTGAAGGGGCGATTTCTCTTTAAAAATCAAACTCTCAACCATAAAATCTCAAAATTGGCATGAAGAATCACCCAAGGCAAACCAAAAGGAAGATCAAATACCCAAAACCAAATTCAGACTGGAAATAAAGCTATGAATCAAAATCACCTTCAGCTGTTGATGAACCAACAATACCAAAATTGATGAAACTCCAAAATTCTCTACAATCGAGCTCAATCTGCTAGTCTGGATGAGAAGCAGCAAAGTCCAACTAGGTGTTGTATTTCAAACACGAAATTGGTTAATTGGCTAGGAGGCAACATCCTCAAAGCAAGATTTCAATTGTCATTTTGACAGCATAACAGTACGATATTCATGAATGGATACCAAAGCTGGAGCAAAGCTTCCATTTTATAAAAGATCAGAATACTCATCAAATTCTCAGAAGGTACACCAAAAGACACCAAAGACCCTTCAAATTTCCAGAAAGACCTTTTAACTTCTCAAAATGGCGTCCACTTTATCAAGGCACAAATAAACTTTATTTTAAAAGAATATCTTCAAGAGAAGGCGTCCACTTTTCCCAAGGCATTAAATGACTTAAAATATTAAATTTATCCTGCATGATGATGTCTCCCTTCATGACCACTTTTTAAGAACAACTTAAAGTTATTTTCCCTAGGCCAAGGGGTCAACTGCAAATTATAACATTAATGCCTCTAATCACCAAATTTAAACCTTTAGAAGCCAGACTTGAATTGCATTAAATGCTCCAACTGAAAATGAAGACCTTGAAGACATATAGCTGCATGCTGCCATAAATAGAATTTACTAAAAATAGTAAATTCCTTGAAAAGCCATAGAACCTCAGAACTGGAAACCCTAATTTTTACCTCAAACTTGCCTACAGGCTTCTCGAATAGGCTGATGAGTGACATAATAGATCACTAATGAGAAGGGGACATTACAACATTACCTCACCCGTTGTGAGTTGATTCCCGAAGTCTATACACTGAGATGCTGCCTCTTCGAACTTGGTTGATAAAGCTGCTACCTTAGCCAGCTTGCAACCATCTGGATTATCAAGAAAGGTACTGCAGATGACGTCTTTGAATTGATTCTGTACAGTGACCATCTCGATGTATTCTCCTTGCTCACATTGATATTCCATGCAAGGTAATGATATTACCAACATTCTTGCGAAGTTGATAATAGTGGAGACCACCCGTCTGTAGTCAATCAACTCTACTAAATGGGAATCATAGGCTTTCACCTTGTATGCCAACTGTTCCTTCCAAGCAAAGAGATGTTGCTTGTTTTCCTCAGAGTAGACTAATTGATATGCCAATTGCAAGTCTGCAATCGTGCTCTCGTCTTCTAGCCTCTTGTCTGCAATTCTTTGTTGTAACTTCTGGATCTCTGCACGAAGTCCATGTGCTCTATTCCGTAACTAGTATAGATTTTCTAGTATACATCTACCCTTGAGAACAAACTCTTCCACTTGATCTCTCAAGTGTTTGCCATATGTTATCAATTGTTGATGATTTTGTTTTGCAGGGAGATCTAACAATCCTGCTGGTAAGGCTGAGACGTTCGGGGTGCCATGCATCAAGTTGGAAATCTATGACCTCAGTTGCTGATTTTCAGCCTTTAAGGCTGCTTTTTCTTTTCTATACTTGGCCATTCTGTCTTGTGCGATCACCGAAGTTATTCTGAGAAGGTTTGCCTCCACTTGTCATGTAGTCTTCCCGAGGTTAAGTTTAGAAAATGTATAGTCTTCTACTTGTACCTCATGTATGCTTTTCTCTATTGGTGGGGCAGCAATCTATGATAATTTCACACTCTACATTCCTTTCTATGTGAACTTGCCTCTTCAACTTCTTTGCCGGAATGTCTTGTGAGACGTGGTTGAATTTAGTGAAGTCAAGTTCATAGGAGGGTTTCTCCCTCTTTCTTCCTAGGAGTAACGTCTCTCGGTGGAAAATCCAAGTCAATGAGGACTTGTGACTGTTGTGATGGTGGTGATATTGGCAACTCTATTTCCATAATAGGCACCGTTTCTGTTGCTGCTTCTTCTGCTACTGGCTCTTCAACAACTATTGCTGTTGGTTCCGAGGTAGCAATCTCTATTCCTTGCTCTGGGGAAACAGTACCCATAGTTATTTTAGGACTATGTGTGGCTTTCTCCACAGGTGTCCTTTGTGTTTTGGGCTTTGTAGGCTTTGACATCCTCATCCCTTGGGGAGGATTGCACCATTGCTTCTGTCTAGGCTTCCTTCTTGAAGTGGAAGGTGGTGTAGACGGAACCTATGGCGGCTTTGTTATGTGAGGTATTACCTTCCTTGATTTCTTGCTATCGAGATAGAGTTGGCTATTTCTAACCACTCTACTCGTTATTTCCTCTATAGACGTGTTTTCCTTGGCATACCAATCCACTCTTGGGAGCGGTTGGGAGTCAACTGAATTTGCGAAGAATGAGGGGATAATGACTTCCCCTTCATCGTCGGATAGGCCCTTGATGTCTGCTGACATAAAATCAGCAATTTGCGGGAGCTTGAACCTGCTGTAGTTCCTTCTTCGCACTTCATATTCATCTTGACAATTTACCCAATAATCTTCCATAGAAGACTTATGTGACGAGTGTTGCTTGAGATGCGCTGCATAGAGCCCTCTGGGATCATAGGACCTTCTCTCAATGAGGTATTTGAAATTAAGCCTCACCATTTCCTAATTCATCATCTTAGCATCTGCCGCGAATCTGCATCTATAGAGTCCCATTCCAATGGGAAAGTTTATAGCTGTCTTCTTCTTCAAGCTCAAGTAGACGTGGACTTTGGACAACTGTCTTAGTAATTCCATGAAGAATACCCTATCAAAAGGGTATCTTGGTAGCATGGCGGGGTGACCAATGTAGCCATACACGTGTATGTAGGAAAACGTAGGGAATTGGATGAACCAATCCGCCCAATCTGCCATTGCCTCTCTGGTTGTCTGTAAAATACGCACGTGCATCTCATGGTCTAGCTCACATACGGTGTGCATAATGAAGTGATCACTCATTCTTTTGAAGTGTCGCTCTGCTTGAGTAAACTCAAGATGTGTAAAAATGCTCATGAACCTTCTGTACACCTAGGGTTCCCACATTGTTCAATATCCTAAAATCACCTTGGAAGGTAATCAGGTATACCGGGTATAAGAGCACATGTGGAAACTATGGGCTTCCAGATACCCAGTGATCTGTTGGTGGAGTGTGTCACTAATCAGAGTGGCCGAGTCATAATCTTCCCTTCTACCAATGATTTTTGCAATATCATAATACATCCATGACTGGAATTGATTGCCATCCTCTTCTCCAATGATTCTATTGAGTAGAGTGATTAACACTGCGTACTCATCTTTACATTCTCCTCATCCCACTGACTTAGGCAAGCCATCCTTTGTCACTTTTAGCCATTTTTCAGCTATTACCTTTTGACATTTGTCTTTGGCCATCTCAAATGCCTTCTCGCATTCCATCACTGATATGACTTTGCTATTAGGACATGATGGAATATCAAAGCACTTTTCAATATCCTGAGGCTTTAGAATGCAAACAATTCTCCCATCCATTGCTTTGATTTCTCTAGTGCTAGGATTGTAATGCTTAACACAAGTGATTACAAGCTCCACGCTTTGTAATGTGATGGGCATGGATGCAGCTTGTAGCAACCCGAATTCTTCAATATTCTGCAATGTGATCTGATTCATGCCCTCCAGCTACTTCAGATCAACCATTGGATTTATCTGATGTAAGTTTGTGACAACTGTTTTCAAGTAATCATGAAATAGGGCCGTCTTGGTCCCGTATTGTACCTGAGAGTATTCCATCTTGAAAAACTTAAAGATTGATAGTAAACTTGACCTTGTTTTGATAATTTTTGGAAACCCTTGAAAATAGCGCCCTGCCGAGAAGTATTTTTCCGAAAAAAATCTGGCACATGGGTTTTGTTCATGATTCAATGCTGAACAAGCCTAGTTCCTCAGAATTTTGATTCTGAAACTTTTTCGGAAAAACCCCCAAAAATAGGGGCATCAAGTTTTCTGATTCTAGAAAATCTAACGAGATGGATTTCTCTAGAAAATTATGCTGAATCTACCCAGTTGATTAGATCTGATGTAGCTTCTTGTTGTTTGTAATATGCAAGAAAACCTAAGACAAGAAGAGAGGAAGTAGATAGAAGATGGATTGGAAGTTTTTATTTGACTCCCTGAGAAAATCTGTCTTTGAATCCAACCTTAGATTAGCAATCTTCTTCTGCTTCAGATCTGCAAGAAATATTGAAGAACGGATGAAAACCTTGTCCAGATTTGTAAATGGCATCCTTGAGAGCTTATGGCTGTTCTTGATCCTTAACCTGCAATGAAATAATGAAGTAGAATGCCTATACCTTGATTATATAGACTCAAGTCTTAGATCCACAAGTTTGGGGACTTAACTCATGATCAAAAGTTGTTTTGGCTTGATTTGAAGTTCAAAAAGGTGATTTCCACTGATCGTGGATTGATTTAGCCAAGTTTGTCTCAAAATATCTTGACTTTAGTCAACAACTTGACCTTTGACTTCTTCTAGGTGTCCCTTTTGAGTTTTACAATTTTTTTATTGTTTTCTCTCTTGAATGACCTCAGTTTGATCTTGCATCTAGCTTGATCTGTTGCCAGCACATTCACTGTTGGGCTGGATCCAACCTGAAGAGAAGTGCCTAAGAGACATGATGACAAAAAAACTGAGTTCAAGGCTTAAAAAAAAAGGGCGCCTTTTCCAAGAAAGGGCACTTTTGCTTTTGCATTGGTGGATTTTCAATCTTCGTTCTTCAGCCTTTTGAAATGACCTCTTGTGCTTTGATTTGGATTTCTTGTTGATCGGAGAATCAGATGATCTCACTTGATAACTCGTTAGGTAGCCAGCTTCGTTTCGCCAAAGATGACTGGAGTTGGAAAACTCAAAAGTCATTTTAGGTGTAATGTCCCCATTTTGCGAGCATCAGAGTTCGTAAGGATTAGCCTATCATTTGACCCTTGTAGGCTAATATGTCTGGATAGAGGTTCTCATGTGGCAGTTACCCAGTGATTGAGACATTACTCCTCAGCTGGATTTAGGTTTTGGCCTTTGCACAGGTTATTTGACTCAGTTTGGCACACTTAACTATTTATAGTAAGTTACTATTTTGGGAGTCAGGGTTTCCAATATTAGCAGGGCACCTGAACAAAGCATATTTGCAGTATCGACCGTTGATTGGACCTTTGCAGTTGTTTCTAGACTCAGTGGTGTGTACTTACTATTTATAGTAAGTCAACTATTAGGAGTTACTATTTTTGGCAGGGCGTCTGATCACTCAGAGTTTAGCAAAATTGACCTTGGTTTCAGTTGGCATGGCTAACGGATGCATATTTATGGAGATATTAATATTTAATGTGTCATTAATGATTTTAATTAAAAAGGTTTATAATATAAAGTTATAAAATGACTTTATATTAAAAGGGATTATAATATAAAGTTATAAATTAACTTTATATTTGAAAGGGGCCAATGACACATTAAAAGTGTATTTAATGTTTTTTAACGATTATGTGCACATAAACCAAGGTAATGAGATGGTATTAAATGCAAGATGAAGATTATAATATTTAAATGTTTTTTAAAAGCCAAAATGGGTTGATTTTCTCAAGGAAGCTATATAAGCTTCCAAAGGGAAAAAAGAATTCATTATGTTATGATTATTCAATTTGTCTTATTCTCTCTCGGAGCATTGGAGTTTGCGAACCTAGGGTTTCAGCAGACAGTTGATTTTGGAGAATGTTCCCTCTTCAAGATCTGGCATACTGAGACTATGAAATACCAGTTGAAGATTGTCGTACTTGGTGACTTCATTCAAAGGTTGCAGTTGAGCTTACTGGATCGATTTAGGAAGGATTTGCAGAGATTATTCATCAGTTGATTGGGGCGACCTAACATAGATCATTTCATAGAGATCTGGCACTTCATTTATTGAGGCCGTACCATATTTAATGCTGTTGCTGGGCCGTACTTTTCTGTACCAGCAGGGCCGTACTTTTCTTCACAGAAGAATATGCATTCAGTTCTCAGCTTCTGTTGATTGGATCTTGTGCGCCTAAGTATTCTGGAGATTTGGCGTGGGTTTTGGAGTTTGGAGATTGCCTCTTTATCTTGGGCCGTACATTATCATCTATCTTCTGGTGGCTGCAAGTAATCAGTTAGGGGTTTGGGTTGAGAGACACCTGGTCTCTTATAGTGGTATCAGAGCCAAGATCCTGCCGTCCTGTTGGGAGAACAAAAAGAAATTTGAGTTGCTATAGTGGAATTCAGTAGAATTGTCGAGCAGTACAAGAGGCAATGTGAACATGAAGCTTCCATGCTCCACGAGGAATATCAAAACATGACGAATGAGTTTAAGAATGATGTTTCTTTTGACTCCTACTTGAATTGTGTGTTGGTTTTGAAACCTAGATTATTGAGTGCGGTTAATTACATTAGAAGCACAATGAAAGAAAAAGCAGAACATTCTATTGATGAAGGGATCGAGAAAGAAGTAGAAGTGCTTGTTTGTGGTTTGCAGCCCACAAATATGGAAGTGTGTGAAGATACTGTTATATCAACAACTTCTACCTCGCCAGTTGAGCTTGAGGTGACTATGGACTCATTGCAGAGCGCCCAGTTGGCCCTTCAGGAGTCACAGTCACGGTTGGACATGCTTACCATGGAGTTGAGTTTGACACAGTCTCCACCAGCTGCAGATACAGTACAGTTACATATAGTGGCAGTCGGTGAGGATCATACCTCCACGGGTTGTAGAGAGAATGTGGTAACATCCATGCCAGATACAGGGGTAGTTGACTCAGTTGGGATGAGTACTTGGATTGAGAGCAGTAGAGGACCACATGTTACATCAGGTTCTCCTGTGGTCAGTACAATGACAAATGATGCAGGTTTGATAGTTGATAGCTCTTGTGTGACTGTGGTGGATACTCCTGAAAGTTGCGTGTTAGTACACGACGTTACTCCATCATCTTCACAAGGGACTCATAGAGTTTCATCTGGTTGGGAGTATGGCTCTCATATAGATTTGTTTCCCTCTCTTGGAAGCAAATCTGTCACTTCATCCCATGCAGCTGATTTTGGATTCCAGCGTGTTGTTTTTCAGAATCAGAGGGATCAGCTGCTTGATTCAAGTGTTGTTAGTGATAAGCCATTGATAGAGGTTGGATCTTTTTACCGCAACTACACAGTGAGGAGTGCTCATCACTTTTCTTTGGATCCACACACGGAGGACTTGAGGATGCATCGGTGTGGATTGGCTCTGGGATTATACCATCCTTTGTGGGATGGGTATTCACCATCTTCAGAAGATGGGATTAGTGAAATATGCTAACCAATTTTTTCGATGAAGTAACACAACATAACCAGCACTTAACCAACTTGATTAGCGTTTGCTCCAAATAGAAAACCAAACTTGAAAAGAACTCACACCAAAAATGCACACTCAATCCCAATGAGGAATAGGTGTTGTCATATGGCGGAGGAGCTAAATGAAAAATAGTTGAAAGAAACTACTCAACGTCAAGAATGTGCACTCAAGATCCCACTGAGGGCGAGGTGCTAACATATGACGGAGTGTTGAATTGAAAACTAGAAACTGATAGGCGGATAACCAGCCATGAAGAGCATTTCCTCACTACCACCAAACAGTGGGGGGAAAGATTATAATTAAAACAATTCATCCGCTGCAACGGGCATCCACAGAGCTGTGGGGATTCTCCACTATGAAAGTGGGTACAAAAGTGTTACAAATCAGATTATCCACACTGGCGGTAAACCATCCAGGGGTAATTTAATGACAAAACAATAAGTAATTGTAGAACTGAAAATGGTTGGATTAGTAATGCTTAATCTCAACCTTTACAAATAAAACTCTGCAGATTATAAGTTACAAAGATAGAGAGTGAACCTTAGAAAAAGAAGTATGAACTTTTACAATCATATAACACTCCAAAATTGAAGTATAAGATAAAAAAACTGGAAACTGTAACAATCTGATATAAAAATCAGAATTCTGGAAATTCAAACCAGCTACAGAGAAAATCATGAAATGCTCATAACTTCACCAAATTACCTCCGAATTGAGTGATGTCTTTTGCTGAAGCATTCTAGGAGGTTGGCGCCAAAAAACAAATCACAAAACAGCTCCAAAACTCAGCATATAATTCAAGCACGAATTCCAATGCTTCAAGGATGGTACGGCCCTCCTTGAGGGGCGATTTTGACATTAAAAATCAGCAACTTAAAATTAAAATCTGATACTCTCCAAAGATGGTCGCCTTGGGTGTAGGAATGGATTGGAAAAGTACCCACAAGCAAATTAAATTCACTCCAAAAGCTGTATGCAAAAACCACCTTCAGCTGTGACTGTATCAGCAACTTCAAAACTGAAAATTTCATCAAAAATCTTCATCTGTTGAGCTCAATCTGCTAGTCTGATTTGAGAAGCAGCAAATGACCAACTAGGTGTTGTATTTCAAACACGAAATTGGATTGGAACTAGGAGGTAAGCATCCCTCGAAGTATTAAACAAGTTGTCATTTCGACAGCATAACATTAGCATAAAAATATTGGATGCCAATGCTGAAGCAAAGCATTCATTTTATAGAAGAGTAGAAGACTCTTCAATTCCTCAAGGAAGGACGCCAAAAGTCACATGAGACTCTTCAAATTTCCAGAAACCTTCCAACTTCTCAAAAAGGCGTCCACTTTATCAAGGCACAAATAAACTTTATTTTTAAAAGAATATCTTCAAGAAAAGGCGTCCACTTTTCCCAAGGCATTAAAAGACTTTAAATATTAAATTTATCCTCCATGATGACGTCCCCTTCATGACCACCTTTTAAGAACAACTTAAAGTTAATGAACTAGGCCAAGGGGTCAACTTGAAATTAAAACATTAATGCCTTGAAATATATTATTTCACCAAAATAATGCTTTTTAAAGCCAAAATCAAACCCAAGCAACTGCTCCAACTGAAAATGACTTAATGAAGGATGACAATTGAACCACTGCCAAAATTAGTATTTACTAAAAATAGTAAATACCTAAAAATGCCACAAACCTCCAAGCAAGGAAACCCTAATTTCCCTTTTGATCAACCTACGGATTTCCGGAAATAGGCTATCAGTTAAAGAAGAGCGTATGGCCAAAATGGGGACATTACAGTCCGCTCTTCCCAAAATTGCTTGTCCTCAAGCAATGCCACAACACTCCAAACTGATCCCACCAAACATGTAGGATCCCAGGGTCCCAAGTCCATCTCAGAAAGGTTCCATCATGCTGATGCTGCTCTACTCTGATCACACGAATGAAATCACTGCACCAGAACTGCATAAACCATCCCTGCAACCTAAGGAGAAAACATGCCTAAAATTCAAACTGAAAAACATGGAAGGAGTGGAATCAAAATCTAGCAGCATCTCATGCCCAATAAACTCTGAGGAATTAACATCTGCGATGTTAATGTCAATCACCATCCTGAGAATAAAGAAGATTACTCTAAACAACTCAAAGATATTCTCATCAACATCACTCCTCAAAGCATCAAACCAAATCACAACAACAAATGTAACTCCATCATAGCTATTTGTAAAAGAATAAACAGCCCTTTGCATGTTCATAACAGCCACATCATCAAAGCTCCTCAAGGATGTATAATGCCTCTTCTGAATAATTCTGATATATGCAAGAAAATTTATGAAAACTCCCACTAAAATCTCAAAAGTCTCAAAAAGTTGAACCCAAACAAGCAAGGGTTCGCTGCCCCAAACACTAGTGCAAGAAATTGTATAGAGTAAATCACTGGAAAGGAACTTATACACTATCCAAATCTGGTCCAAATCACTATGGAGCATCATTTCCCACTTTTGAGGCCATAAACCATTACTGAAAAAAGATTGAGAAGAGGAAGAATGAATGTACCAGCTGCCTATGAAAACTGAAATGAACCTCTCAAAATCTGATTTTAGGAAAATCATAATGCAATGAACTGAACAGTTGCTGCAATACTGAAAATCAACGTCCATAATAGAACAATTGCTCATGACCAAGGCTGAAAACATCTTCTCAAGAAACTCCAAACCAACATTAAACCATCCTTTGTTCGAAATATCTCTCCAATTCACCAGTTGATGAGCAAAAAGAACCTTCAAATGATTGGCGAAGATGGGGACATCATCAGAGGATCTGAAAATTAAATTCTTATCTCTCCAAAGATTCCTCTTTCTACTTGTAACAATCTCCATCAAGCCATATTGAGGATTCCAAACATGGATACTCAACTGAAAATGTTCTCCAATGCATCTGAAATAGTACACAACACTTCTCCAAGTACTAATCAAGGCAAAATGCAAACTCAAGAATTTAGAGTCTTCTTTGATAAACCCATGTAGCCCACCCATGAAAACATCAACATTAATGGAGCGCAAAACAAAAGTTGTCCTCAATTCCCATTCCCTCAAAGGACTAGGATGAGCCAAAACATCACTCAACTCAAGAGATAGATTGTTAAGAAAGTAAATAATTTGTTTAGGTTCAACTTTCTCCCAAACTTTATGAGTAATAAGTCTAGAATCTTCACTTGTTGCTGTTGCAATGGAGTGACCAGCAGCTACCACCAAATCAAGAATGAAAGACTCAACATTAGAGTTCAAAGAAATCTGCAAACAAGAGTAGGAACAACTGCTGCAATATTGAAAATCCACATTCATCTTGACCAAATTGCTCGAACACAAGGGTGGAAACACCCACTCTAAGAGTTCCATTACAGCAAAGAACCATTCTTTGCTCAAAATTTCTCTCCAATCCATTTGTTGGTAAACAAATGGAATCATCAAGTGGCTGGTAAGAAAGGAAAAAACACCATTAATTTTGAAAGTTTGATCCTTATCCCTCCAATGAACCTTCCTACCATACCCCAAAAGATTTTTCACAACAAATTCCTGAGTACCAATCAACTCCAATTGCACACCCAGAAAATTATTGACTTCTTTGGTAAACCATTGAAGTCTATCCAAGAAAGCTTCAAAAACAAGGGAGCCTGAAACAAACATCGTCTTCAAATCCTTCTCCCAAGACAAGATAGTGTGAGCATTACTCAATCCAAAGGATAAACTGTCAGGCATGTAAACAATATGTCTTACCAAAACATGTTTTAACACCTTGGTGTCAAAGATGGGGAAGTCGTCATGAATCAACACTTCCCATATGGAGACTGAATTCTCTAAACCTCTTATGCATTCACTTACAAGCAAGCTTGGAGGATTATCAATCACAGAATATATCTCGTCCCTACATTCTCTGAGAAGTTTGAAATCAACTAGCTGGTCTCCTACCTCCATTACACCCAACTGAACATTTGCTAACATGCACTTTGTTGATTTAAGCTCATGGCTGCAAGCTATCCCTTCTTGAGGCAAGTTCTCTTCCCAACTCAAGAGTTCACACTCTTGATTTACCTTCCAATTACCATCATCTTCATGAATCTCCTTAAAATTAAGCAAGGTTTCATCATTATGGAGTTCATTAATACCTTCAACTATTTGCTTGATCTCCATAATCCTTGTATCAGCTTCTTGTCCTTCAAGTGTGGCTGCAATAGGAGTTTGATTTTCTCCCTTGCATAAAGAGTGATGAGCTAAGGAAAGATCAAGGTAAAGACGATCAACCTCTTTCTCCTTCTCTTGGTAGGCATCATAGGTCTCTTCTGCAAACTTAATGGCATTATCCCTATCTGAGAGCAAATGCAAATAATCTATCTTTAATGATTCCAATGCTTCTTTGATAGTTTGCAACTTGGAAAGAGTGACTCCTTTAACTCCATTCTGTCTCTCTTCAAACTGTGACTTCCAGTAGAGTTCTTCAACAAAATTGTGTGTGCTATCAAACCTTGATAATGCTTTAACAATTTTCTCTTCTGAAACCATTAAGTTATCCTTCAAAACTTGCAGCTCTTTAGGCCCATGATCAAAATCAGCAAAGAAGCTTTGCTCATCAAACATCAACTTTTCTGATTTATTTTCTTTGAATCGATTCTCAAAATCAGCTTCCTTCTTAACAGCAATATTTTCAAACAATGAATCATTATTGATTGATTCTCTTAAAGTCTTGGTAGCAACATACTCTGCTTTAGTGGCTACCTCAAAGGAATTTTTATGGAGCTTTGCCAAACAAGTTTCTTCATCAAAGACAACGTCTTCTCCAATGACTTCATAGCTTGCAATACAAAATGAATTTTGAACTTTATCAGGATCAAAGGGAAATTTATCCCACTCAAGTTCTTTAACATACCTTGGTGCCATCTCACCAGGATCCCAAATGCAAAAGGGTTGATTATAATGATCAATAGGAACAAGATCTTCATGCTCCTCTTGGATTGTTGACTCATTGAATGAGTCACTCCTCATTCCATTCAAACTGAAATCTTCATCAGTAACTTCCTCCAAGAGCTTAGTTTGATGATCAAGCTCAATACCGCCTTCGCCACCGTCATCATACTGGAAATAAGAGTCATCAAAGCTGGCTGCTTTGATTAATTTATCATTTTTATCTTCAACAAACCCATCATGAATAGATGTGTTGCTGATTTTATCATTAGCATCCACATACATACCAAAGAAACCTTCTTGGTCACTTGTCATAGACTCTTCATATGTATTCAAAATTGATGTTGCCTCCTTGCACTCACCCTTAGCATGTGCGGACAACTGCATATCAATAGGTACTTCTTGAGAAACAGCCTTACAATCATTGAGAAACAACATTTTATTTCTGACTTCTGCATTAATGACTACCTCATTTTTCTGCTCTACCTTCCTCAAGTGTGGCTTCAATTTTCTATCACACTGAATGAACAAATCTCTGATCAACATACCAGCAGTAGAGGAATTATTTCCTTCTTGTTCATGAATGTTTAATAGATAAGTTAAGACGGATTTTGGAATGTCATCCATCTCATTGATAGTTAAAATTAAAATGTTTCTCATTGCTGCAACTACATCCTCTTCTTGTTCACTCCAAGTTGAAATGAAGAGGTAATGGATCAAATAATATATTTGATCTTGCATACCCAATTCAACCAGCAAAATACTTGTTTTGAGTTCAGAAAAGATCTTCAATATAGTAGCTCTTCTGGAGTACTGATTGCTATCAATTTCATCAAGGTCTTGAAAACTTTCCACTATCATATTTAATATGGTCTTCATAGTTTCGACATCATAGGGAAATTGGGGAATTACAATTCTTATTATCTCCATGAAACAGGAAGAAATCAGTAGCTTGGTTTCTTCATCAGGATGCCCCAACCAATAGGGCTGATTCAAAAAATTCACTGTAGGAGCTAGTGCCAACTCCATTTTCTCTGAAGGTGATTGCTTCACTTGTCTCAAACATCGTTCTAACAAATGAAGAATGTTTTGTTCATCTTCTTTTGACTGAAATTTTTTACCAAGTCTCTTTCCAGCCATAAAGAGAGTCTCTGCCAACTTCATCTCTTCTTCATTAGCCATGCCTAACTGCCAACTTCAGGATACCACAAGGAGCTGAACTAAAATCTGCTCTGACTATCGGTGTAGTACCGAAGATCTCTGTCACTCATCTGATACACAACTGCAAATTTGCCACAGGATGGCAGGGTCTTCTGCTCTGATACCACTGAAATATGCTAACCAATTTTTTCGATGAAGTAACACAACATAACCAGCACTTAACCAACTTGATTAGCGTTAGCTCCAAATAGAAAACCAAACTTGAAAAGAACTCACACCAAGAATGCACACTCAATCCCAATGAGGAATAGGTGTTGTCATATGGTGGAGGAGCTAAATGAAAAATACTTGAAAGAAACTACTCAACGTCAAGAATGTGCACTCAAGATCCCACTGAGGGCGAGGTGCTAACATATGACGGAGTGTTGAATTGAAAACTAGAAACTGATAGGCGGATAACCAGCCATGAAGAGCATTTCCTCACTACCACCAAACAGTGGGGGGAAAGATTATAATTAAAACAATTCATCCGCTGCAGCGGGCATCCACAGAGCTGTGGGGATTCTCCACTATGAAAGTGGGTACAAGAGTGTTACAAATCAGATTATCCACACTGGCGGTAAACCATCCAGGGGTAATTTAATGACAAAACAATAAGTAATTGCAGAACTGAAAATGGTTGGATTAGTAATGCTTAATCTCAACCTTTACAAATAAAACTCTGCAGATTACAAGTTACAAAGATAGAGAGTGAACCTTAGAAAAAGAAGTATGAACTTTTACAATCATATAACACTCCAAAACTGAAGTATAAGATAAAAAACTGGAAACTGTAACAATCTGATATAAAAATCAGAATTCTGGAAATTCAAACCAGCTACAGAGAAAATCATGAAATGATCATAACTTCACCAAATTACCTCCGAATTGAGTGATGTCTTTTGCTGAAGCATTCTAGGAGGTTGGCGCCAAAAAACAAATCACAAAACAGCTCCAAAACTCAGCATATAATTCAAGCACGAATTCCAATGCTTCAAGAATGGTACGGCCCTCCTTGAGGGGCGATTTTGACATTAAAAATCAGCAACTTAAAATTAAAATCTGATACTCCCCAAAGATGGTCGCCTTGGGTGTAGGAATGGATTGGAAAAGTACCCACAAGCAAATTAAATTCACTCCAAAAGCTGTATGCAAAAACCACCTTCAGCTGTGACTGTATCAGCAACTTCAAAACTGAAAATTTTATCAAAAATCTTCATCTGTTGAGCTCAATCTGCTAGTCTTATTTGAGAAGCAGCAAATGACCAACTAGGTGTTGTATTTCAAACACGAAATTGGATTGGAACTAGGAGGTAAGCATCCCTCGAAGTATTAAACAAGTTGTCATTTCGACAGCATAACATTAGCATAAAAATATTGGATGCCAATGCTGAAGCAAAGCATTCATTTTATAGAAGAGTAGAAGACTCTTCAATTCCTCAAGGAAGGACGCCAAAAGTCACATGAGACTCTTCAAATTTCCAGAAACCTTCCAACTTCTCAAAAAGGCGTCCACTTTATCAAGGCACAAATAAACTTTATTTTTAAAAGAATATCTTCAAGAAAAGGCGTCCACTTTTCCCAAGGCATTAAAAGACTTTAAATATTAAATTTATCCTCCATGATGACGTCCCCCTTCATGACCACCTTTTAAGAACAACTTAAAGTTAATGAACTAGGCCAAGGGGTCAACTTGAAATTAAAACATTAATGCCTTGAAATATATTATTTCACCAAAATAATGCTTTTTAAAGCCAAAATCAAACCCAAGCAACTGCTCCAACTGAAAATGACTTAATGAAGGATGACAATTGAACCACTGCCAAAATTAGTATTTACTAAAAATAGTAAATACCTAAAAATGCCACAAACCTCCAAGCAAGGAAACCCTAATTTCCCTTTTGATCAACCTACGGATTTCCGGAAATAGGCTATCAGTTAAAGAAGAGCATATGGCCAAAATGGGGACATTACAATTAGCGGCTGCGAGTGCCCGACTCAGCTATTTGTAGGGGATTACTTGCAAGGACAGCTGTCAGTTATACATCATGTTGATATGTATCCAACAGGGTTTGCTACTTCTATGTCACAAAGTTTTCTTATGGGTACATGGTTACAGGATGACTATGGTGTCAGTTGGCATGATGATTTGGTTAGTTATCACATCCATGGGAGTTTAGTGGGAGTTGTAGAGAGATATTGTGTTATGGACGCTTCCAGATATTTTTATCTCTATATGGCGAATGGATGTGGGGTTTGGTTGTTTTGGGATCCAGGTGGCGACAGGTTTGGCACGGTGGATTTGATGGGTCCCATTGGTTTGCTTCACCACTTCTGGCATGGTGAAGTTGAGATCAGAGTAGCGCAGAGGAAGTCGGAGGGTATTAGGCACGACAAACTTCCATTCTGAGTTTGGGATCCAGGAATATTTTGCGCAACTATGTTTATGCTGGTGCTACAGGAGTCAGTTAGAGATGTGTGGGATATTTCACAGTTCTTTTGGGCCTCCCAAGGACTAGAGTTTCTTTGCAGTGGAGATTGCTTGGGGACAAGCAATTTCAGGGAGGGCAGACTGTAATGTCCCCATTTTGCGAGCATCAGAGTTTGTAAGGATTAGCCTATCATTTGACCCTTGTAGGCTAATATGTCTGGATAGAGGGTCTCGTGTGGCAGTTACCCAGTGATTGAGACATTACTCCTCAGCTGGATTTAGGTTTTGGCCTTTGCACAGGTTATTTGACTCAGTTTGGCACACTCACTATTTATAGTAAGTTACTATTTTGGGAGTCAAGGTTTCCAATATTAGCAGGGCACCTGGACAAAGCATATTTGCAGTATCGATCGTTGATTGGACCTTTGCAGTTGTTTCTAGACTCAGTAGTGTGCACTTACTATTTATAGTAAGTCAACTATCAGGAGTTACTATCTTTGGCAGGGTGTCTGATCACTCAGAGTTTGGAAAAATTTACCTTGGTTTCAGTTGGCATGGCTAACGGATGCATATTTATGGAGATATTAATATTTAATGTGTCATTAATGATTTTAATTAAAAAGGTTTATAATATAAAGTTATAAAATGACTTTATATTAAAAGGGATTATAATATAAAGTTATAAATTAACTTTATATTCGAAAGGGGCCAATGACACATTAAAAGTGTATTTAATGTTTTTTAATGATTATGTGCACATAAACGAAGGTAATGAGATGGTATTAAATGCAAGATGACGATTATAATATTTAAATGTTTTTTAAAAGCCAAAATGGGTCAATTTTCTCAAGGAAGCTATATAAGCTTTCAAAGGGAAAAAAAAATTCATTATGTTATGATTATTCAATTTGTCTTATTCTCTCTCGGAGCATTGGAGTTTGTGAACCTAGGGTTTCAGCAAACAATTGATTTTGGAGAACGTTCCCTCTTCAAGATCTGGCATACTGAGACTGTGAAATACCAGTTGAAGATTGTCGTACTTGGTGACTTCATTCAGAGGTTGCAGTTGAGCTTACTGGATCGATTCAGGAAGGATTTGCAGAGATTATTCATCAGTTGATTGGGGCGACCTAACTGAGATATTTCACAGAGATCTGGCACTTCATTTATTGAGGCCGTACCATATTTAATGCTGCTGCTGGGCCGTACTTTTCTGTACCAGCAGGGCCGCACTTTTCTTCACAGAAGAATACGCCTTCAGTTCTCAACTTCTGTTGATTAGATCTTGTGCGCCTAAGTATTCTAGAGATTTGGCGTGGGTTTTGGACTCTGGAGATTGCCTCTTTATCTTGGGCCGTACATTATCATCTATCTTCTGGTGGCTGCAAGTAATCAGTCAGGGGTTTGGGTTGAGAGACACCTGGTCTCTTACATTAGGGTTCCTTTATTCAAGGGTGCCCCTCATTGAAAAGGGCACTTTTCCCTTCAACTTAGTTATCTTTATCAAAAAAGTTGCCTGATTTGATCCTGATTATTTGTTGACTGCTTTGTCAAATGCCTATGCTTGCAGTTGCGTTGTTGAGATCTACTTAGGTTGAGAAGATTGTCCTGGGAGACTTTTGTTCATTTGTTAGCATCTAGAGGTCTAGAAAGAAGGGCGCCTTTCTTTGGAAAAGGCTCTTTTTTCTTTGACAGTTGTTTCTTGATACTTCGTCAACTGCCTCTTTTTGCTTCGTCAGCAACTGCTTATGATCAACTCATCAAATGATCTAGTTGTTTGTTTTGTTGTCACGCCAGCTAGCAAACGTCGAGGATGACTGCCTTGGATGATTCAACAGACTGCATTTGACCTTTAAAGATCATGGGCGCCCCTGCTTGAAAAAGACTCTTTTCAGCATTGCGAAATGATCTCTCCTTTATAACGTTTCCAAAGTTAGTCAAATTTTGACCTTTTTGGGTTTCAGGAATCTCCTTCATCAAACAACATCTTTTTAGATCTTTTTTTCCATGGTTGTGTCATTGAAGCTTAACTTTCAGCATTTGGTATTGGCCAATCTGCCATTAATGGCTGCAGAGCTCCTAACTTTGTTCCTGAAAAATAGAAATAGACCCACCAGAGTAAAACGCATCTTTTGATGATTTTGACTTGACCAATGTGATTATGAAGCTTTTTAATCCTATCAAAATCATTTTCAATCATTTCTGGGAATCTCTTATTTTCGAGGGTTTCCCTAAAAATAGGGGCATAAAACCCTGATTTTCAAATTTTCAGAATTTTGCACGTGTTCCTTGACAGAAATCCACAAAGATCCTATGTTTGGTTTGACCTAAAACAGACTTTTAATGGCATTTCAACAAGATTTAGCTCAATTTATACAGAATGCCAAAAATATTTATTTTGGGTACAACACCAATTTACCTCAGTAAATTTATCTTATAGGCATCAAATAATAATTGAGCAAATATTGATCATTTATCTTGTTGGTACCCAAAGGAAGGGATTTGTAAAATTAAAAAATTCCAAAAAATGAACTTACATGAAAACTTTATTAATGCACAAGATAATGAATGTAGGTTAATAGGATCATGTGAAACCTAAATCAAGTGGGGGGATTCTGTTGAGTACTTGAGAATAATATCTTAGGAGGGTCAGCTGTTTGAAGGAAGCATCCATTACCTGTTTGTACTGGGAAGTTGAGCAGTTTAGTTCTTGTTGCATGGTATTGGAGAAACCCCTTAACCTGCTTGGTTGTGTCTGTGTGAATTCTGCTGCATTTTTATAGGACTGTTGCTTGACCTGATCCTGAGCCTGCTTTGTGAAGGTGGCCATGGCCTACTTCGCTGGTAGATAGCTAGATTAGCAGACTTGAGCACTTAGGTGAGTAGAAAAAAAATGAACTTGTGGAGGAGAAGGCTGGTTCAGTGATTTTTAGAGGGACTGTTAGGTCCTACCAATTTTCAGTGACATAAAATAAATAATAAATTCTCTCAAAGTTTTGTATCAATTCAACTTCTCTATTTATTAAAACTTAAATGCGAAAGATAGTTCTTTAATTTGGCTCTGAAAAAATTAGAAGATACTGTGTAATGGAATTCATTAATCTTAATTGCAGAGACAAAAGAAGCAGTAATGACTTAATCTAGAATTGTAGAATCTTTAATTACAAACCATCTTATCTTTTATTCTGTGTTATATGGCATTAAAATTAATTAAGTAGCGTATAAAATCCAGAAAATTTGTGGAATTCAAAGTGATATCTATTCAGCATTACCAAACAGATAGGTGGAACCCACATTTACATTATGAATCCAGAGATATCCTGTAAATCACTAATTTCATTTACAAACAGTGCAACTGTATAGGATATACAACCATCAGAATAAAAAGAAACAGGAATGAAAGAAGTGGAGAGGATTGATGGAACTGAGTGTCAAAATATCTGAACATTAGAGGACTTGGAGATAGAATAGCTTAAGTATTCAGAGGATTTATCCAACATGAAGCTATAAAATAGAACAATGCAGCTGTTTATAGATGGGAAATTCAAATTCCTTAATCAGCATCTTTTCAGCTGTCATGGTCCTGACTCCTCACAACTCTACAGTCTTAAACCTAGAGGTCTTAAAAGCCGTGAAGGATAACATGTTCCTGAAGTTACTCCCTTGCATGAAGGTGACTTGTCAAACCATGTTGTGATGACCAAAATGTTGTTCAAGGCTCCTGTTTGGAATCTTCGTCTTCCATAATTTTAACAGTGGCCTTTAAATTAACTTTTAGTTTATCAATTCATTTTTATCATCTGAAAAATTTCTGTTAATATTATTAATTTATTTCTCATGCTAGTTCACACAATAATTACAATAATTTATTCTTATAGTATTTTAGAATTTTTTTTTTCTGGATATTACCTAATTAATAATTATAGTTTGCTTTTACCCAAGGTGTATGTTGAGAGAATCTGTACAAGATTCTGATGGTATATTTGTAAGAGTATGTGCTATTGCAAGCTTAGTTGGTTTCTTATTGTCAATGCATTTAATTGCATACAGTTTATTGTGGAACAAAATTCTTGTTTAATGGACTTAATGGTTTAAGATTTCCTTTACCTAAGATTTAATTGTAGGTCAGGGGTGATATAGCAAGGTCAGTCATGTACATGGCAATACGTTATGGGTTCAACCAACCTCCAGGAAGTCATAATCTCAAACTTTCAGATTCGCCAAGTATGGGTATGTTTCTGTGCACGATAACCTCTTAATTGACAAATATGCTAAGCTTTATGTTGATAATTAAAATTTCATGCATCAGTAAGTTAATAATTATAGGAAATATGCTAAGCCTTATGTTGATAATTAACCTTTCATGCATGAGAAGGTTAAGGATTATAGGAAATATGCTCAAGTTGTTTGTATAGTTGATACTTGATAGTAAATTAAAATATCATATAAAGAACTTTGTTTCTTTTCATGAAAACTCTATCTTCACTAACAAAAAAAAAATGCTTATAAATTTAGTTATTTTTAATAAAATATAATATATCTAGGTATATTAAAAAGTTGAGACATCAGGAATCTTTGAGTCAGGCTAGGCAAGAAACAGTTCAGATTCTGTTAAACAAGTGCATACAAAGACAATACATAAACTTATTCGTCTGATGAAAGATGTTGGCAGACTTGCAATTTAGCTACTAAAACTACAGATAACATTAACAGTGAGTAGACAATTCGAATAAAACTACTTAGCTAGAAATTGCTGTACTCTCCATTAATTTGTGATCATTTCCCAAGGAGAGTAAGGGCCCTACTGGATTGTGTGATTGGTCCTTCCCAGCAGATTTTCTTACCTTATTTGACTGACGTGGGGCCTCTCTTATGGCAACTGTATTGATGGGAGACTCCTCATGCTCATTGCTGGATGGAAATTAAGCTATTGTGGGCAAACCGGGGCATTTTGTTCCAGGAATGATAGGGAAGCTCCCAAATCCGCCACTAGGCTCATTGGAGGTGCTTAAGGAGGAGACGTGGATGGGTTTTGGAAGTTCCGATTGAATGGACAGACATGGCATTTTGTAGGAAGAAAATCTTCTTGCCATGCTTTACCAAGATCAGTTTCATTTGGGATATCTGGTTGTTGATAATCATTGATTATCTGGAGGGCCTTTCCATGCCATCTAGGATTTGGAGGTGCAGGTCCTTAGTGAGGTTATGATCTAAACTGCAAGCCTTGCTACTGATCCCAAGTGCTCTGAGAAAGTCCTGCTGTGAATACCTGGCATAAGTCCTCAATAACCAGGTTGAGATCTCTCTGAACACCAGTTGCATGAGTAAGAGTAGAGGTGAGAGGAAGTAAAACAAGTTCTCCATACAGGGTGGAAACTCGTTTTTTTTTTTTTTTTTGAGATGGGATAGCTGGCATGGAGGCAGGTTTGGAGAAGCGAGAGGCTGAAGTTGGGATTCACTCAACAAGGTTCTATGGGACTTCAGAATAGCTTCCAATGGGATGTGCATTGCTGTCAAATCAGACATACCTTTTTAAGACATTGGCAGTAGCTCTCAAGGGAAACAATGACTTCCAATATCTTGTATGCCATCTCTAGACTGAACATTTGTGCTGGCCATGGTTGTCTCCTCATTGAGACAGTAATGAAAGATCTGCCTGCTTCAAGATCAGCCTTGGTCTGGCACTTTGTAGGCTGTTTTTGAGATTCTATCTACTTCTTATGACTAAGCTGTGTCATTAAATCTTCCTTAACTAGGTAGGGATACATAACCTTTTGAATACAATGAGTTAATTGGTGCAGCTAGGAGCTTTTACATTTTTCTGTAAAATTGTAGGTTTATATCAGCACAGCAATGCAAATAGAGAACTTAAATAGGCACAAGATACATGGATGGTAAATATAAAATAGGAAATATATATTAAAATGATAAATTAATTAGTGATATGTCATGTTCCTTTTTTGGAATTAGAGCCTTGAAGAAGATCTCTAGCCTATCCCCATTTCCTATAGGCTAAAGGATAAAGCAAGGGAAATAATTTATAATATTATTTAAGTTGGACCCAGTAATTTGTAATTTAAGGGACAACTTAATAATATTATTATTAAAGTAAAAAGTGTTTTAAACACTAATATTAAAATCAAAAGATAGTTATTTAATATTTATGGAAATTGGACCCATGGGCCCATTTGAAGTGCTATAAAAAGAGGGTGCTCGGTTTCATTTGAGCATATCACATCTTAATTTTTTCAAAGCAACTTTTCAGGAATTTTGAGCATTGTGTTTAAATTCTCATCTGATGATGAAACCCTTGGGTTGATTGGAGACTTTGGAGGAAAAAATCCCTTTTGGATCTTCACTACTGGATTTGGAGATGAAAACCCATCTGAGAGTAGCATGTGAGTTGATTTTAGTCATTTTCAGATATGGAGCGATTGGTTTTTGCAAGCAAATCTTGTTGTTCATGATTTTGAAGGGCCTGATTGTTGATTTTAAGAGTTGTATTTATTTTATCATCAATCCATGCTAGATCTTGAGTGTCACTCTTGGAAGAGGTCACCATAGTCATTTATTGCTGTTTGAGGGTTTGGTTGGGCATATTTTGCAAGATATGAATTATTATTTGTTTCTGCATGAGCCATACAAGGAGGTTATTTGCTGAGTGTTGTCATCGTTGTTTCTATTTGAGGCTGATCATCCCTATTTAGGGTCTGCACCATTATTGTTGGAAGTTCTGGAGTGGTTTTTGACATCATTAATTGCTGCAACCAACATTTCCAGCTATTCTTAGGGAGCATCACCTCTTGGAAGGGTAGTTCAACCTCATTAATTTCTATTGTAGTTCTAGTTCAGTCATTTGTTTGGAGCGCCATCATTGTGGAAGTCAGATCCAACAACTTTAATTGCTGTTTTAGTCGTTCAAAACTGGCTACCTTGTTGTTGAAGGCGTTTGGATCACTAGTGTTCCAATCTGCAAGTTTCAAGTCATTTGGAGGTCATTTTGACTTATATCAGATGCTGCAATACCTTTTCTAGTCCTAGATCTTTAGTGCCACACTTGGATAAGAGCCGCCACTAGCATTTCCAGCTGTTGCAGCCTGTTACTAGCTGCTAAAAATAATCTTTTAGAGATTTTGGGGCATGTGGTAGCTGTACCATCCGCATTTTCAATGATTTTATTTGCTGTGAGTGGAATTTATTGTTATTGTAAGTCTGAAATTGTGTTTCTAGTTTTTATCAGTCCATGTAATTTTTCCAATTGTTGTAAATAAAAAAAAATCAATTTTCAGATGGTTACAAATTGATGTTTGATTCAGATCTAAGGGTATTTAACACCCTAAGTTTCATACTTGTTTATTTGCATTTGAAGGTTCAATACATTCATTTCTATCCATATGAGAATTTATACTTGGTTTATTTGAGCATAAGTTATTTAGATCTAAGCACAATTGTTGTCATAGGGTTTTATAGTGGCTGTTCATTACATATTAGTCATAAATTAGCTAGTATGTGGGGTAATTTGACATCTACAAGTTGGATCCACTGTATTCAATGCATTTGAAGTTATATTCCAACCATTGAGTGTTTGACAAGAAGTTTCTAGCTATTTGTTTCCAAGTAGGAGGTATTTTCCACAGCGTGTCAAATTTTGATATTGCTATCAGGATCCAACCGTGTAGTTTTTGAGTCAAACTCATTGACCCATGTTTCATGAGTAGTGGTTCACAAGAACCCATCTCTCATGATAATGAATGGTCCACTTAGCACTCATTGCATCTAGGTGATGCTCACAGAGGTGAAGCACTGGGCCGTTCCGGGGGGTCACCCATCCCAGTATTGCTCCAGCTCAAGCGCGCTTAACCACAAAGTTTTCCGCAAGGTTAAGCACACTTAGCTTGCAACCCCATTTGCAAAACCTGCAGCAAGTGTTGTGCCTTATGAACCATTCATTATAGAGCCCCTTTAGCTCATCAATTGATAAGTAGGAGGTATTTTCCACAGCGTGTCAAATTTTGATATTGCTATCAGGATTCAACTATGTAGTTTTTGAGTCAAACTCATTGACCCATGTTTCATGAGTAGTGGTTCACAAGAACCCATCTCTCATGATAATAAATGGTCCACTTAGCACTCATTGCATCTAGGTGATGCTCATAGAGGTGAAGCACTGGGCCGTTTCGGGAGGTCATCCATCCTAGTATTGCTCCAGCTCAAGCGCACTTAACCACGGAGTTTTCTCCAAGGTTAAGCCCACTTAGCTTGCAACCCCATTTGCAAAACCTTCGGCAAGTGTTGTGCCTTATGAACCATTCATTAGAGAGCCCCTTTAGCTCATCAATTGATAAGTAGGAGGTGTTTTCCACAGCGTGTCAAATTTTGATATTGCTATTAGGATTCAACCATGTAGTTTTCGAGTCAAACTCATTGACCCATGTTTCAAACTCATTGACTGGAAAACTACATGGTTGAATCCTGATCGAAATATCAATATTTGTTTCCATTTTTGCTTTTCTGTTTCAGTTTGCATTTTGTTTTAGATTTCACAAAAATAAAAAAAATAAAAAAATGGCAAATGTTTTATAAAGGGGAAATTACATACTAACTACGAAGCATTAAAATACTTTATAATATGTCCCAATGAGGGGCGAATGACTTTTACTATAAACCATTCTTAGTTTACTTGGGATCTGAACTCCCATCTTAATGTAGAAAATCAAGCATTGGTTAAAGTCTTTTGTTGTCTTTTTTGCACAATACAAATATATGTAGAAACTTATTATTGCTGAAGAGAGACATCATCTGTCTTCTTTGCACATGATACCAATTAAATATTAATACAGTGCCTTATGATTGATAAATGCATACATAGGCTTGGACTTGGAGAGTAATCAACAAACCAAAAATTTCTGACTAGGCAAAAATTCGGCAAAAACTCAGCAACTTCAAAAACACTTAAATTTTCATTTTTTAAAAAAAAATTCTAAATACCACTACAAAATGTACCAAATGAGTTTGGTAGGGGTCTAGGGGCAGTGCCCCTTGCAAGCCATTTCCATAATTTTTAAAAAGGCAGAAAGCAATGCTTATGAAGCCAGAAAAACAATGTTTTTGGAGTCTTTAATCCATGTCCTTTTCTGCATTTTTGACACATTGCTGGTGTAGTGTGAGTCAATCTATCGGACTTTCTGAGTGCTGACCCAAAAACTTGTTGAGTTTTGTTAAAAAATTGTCTAAAAATATTGATGAGTTAAAGTTTGAATTTGGAGAGACTTGTGGGGGAAAATTTTTGGCCAATACTAAGCGACTCACTAAGTCTACAAACTATGTGAATGGAGACATTTTCCTTGTCTTATTTCTATTTGAGTGTTTGATTCAGATAGAAGTGACCATTTAATCTTCATATCCAGTTTATTCCATTCAATATCAATGTTCTTCTGAGTAATTTTCATCTTGTGTATGGAGTTAATAGTTTTCTAAGCTTTTTCTATGAAAGAGACCAGGAAACCTTAGTGTGCAAGCTATAGATGATAGTTTTGGCTTATTTAATAAAACAAATAGTCATATAGTGTAATAACCTTCCCGAATTTTTTTAACTAAAAAATGCCATTTTTTGACAATTTTTGTTATGCAGGCATTTCGTCGAACAGTTTGCATTTGGTGTTGTTTGGGCATAGTTTCATAAATAGTCACCACCAAAGTTTATTTTCACAATTTCCACATCCAATTAAGAACATTTTTTTCTAATCTTGAAAATATATATGCACATCAATTATTTAGCAAATATGCAAACTGCTATTATAGTCTTGTTCATATTCAGAAATACATTTATCACTGAAAGAAAACATTAATCGAAGTACCAATAATTATAAATTATTTTGCTGACCTCAGCTGGTTGATATTACATGGACCAATTGGCATCTCTTTACATTTGAAATCCAATTTTGCAACTGTACAGTAATATATAGAATGGTACGGCTCCCTTAGTGGTAGTATGGCAGCCTATGAAAAGCTGTGATTCCTTTTGTAGAAGGCTGCGCTGACTTTGTTGACTCTTCAATATGCTGTGCTAAGTATCAATGAGGCTAAAATGCCATATCATTGGCATCAATTCACCCAATTTGAGGGGTGTGGAACCTTTGGGGCTTGGGCATGGTACGACTGGTATTCACCAGCTACAATAAAATATTTGATTATTAAAAATACTACTTCTAGGGCACACTCTGCATTTTTAATTCTGCTCCTTTCACTTGCACACACAATATGAATTTCTGATAAATATTTTAGCTTGCACACACAACACGGACAAATTTATATTTGCAAGCATAACTTCAATAAATTTGCATCTAATATTTCAAAATTTGCAACTATCAACAATAACTCCATTTCTTCATTTAAATGCTAAGTTACTGGTTCGGGTTCAGGTTCAGGGGTTGGGTTTGCTGGTTTGGCTAAATTTTTTTTTTTGGGCAGGGGGCAGAGGGGTTCAGTTTGTTAGTACAAAAACATGTAAAAATTATATATATATATATATATATATATGTCATTTAAAACATGCATGATAAATATTCATCGTTGAAACTTGAATTGTGGTAGCTTGATATACAAAGTCTATTGATGCCAGGGTTCAATTTGTATGATTTTGAAAAAAGAAGCCAACTAAGTAGAGTTATTAGCATTCTTCAGAAATCATAAGAATTTGTTTAGTACACTAGCCATTTTGATTTCTTGTAGTCTCAAACATTATCTTGTATCATTGTTACATTGGTCTTGAGAGTGGTAGCTTAATATAGCTCCACAATACAAAATTTGGTTTACCTGTGTAGTGTAATAGTGGCATAGGCAGATTTTTATTTGAAAGAACCAAAGGGTGACTACACAATTGAAGTGTATAAACACATATCTTTTTGTAATATCAAGGATACTTTTTGAATCTCCCATGCATTGCTAATCTAAAAGGAAAGGTCTTTTGCCTAATCTGTATGCAGCCATGTTTTTGACATTGTCAAAAATAGCAAAACTTCCCTAATGATGCAAAGGCATGGCCAAGCAGTTCTAACTCTCCACATGAGAGAAGAGAGATGTTGGAGAGTACATCAAGTCAGTGAGAACAAAAGTGTAATGTGTTTTAGTTTGTAGTATTTCTCTATTTTTCTATAGATGTGTGATAAATTCGTAGTTAAATGATGCAGAACAATTTTTGGAAAAAGAAAGTTGTGTCAAAGTCTGCTTTGAATCCAACAAGCAAAAATGAAAGCTTAGCCTCTTGGAATGAAAATGCTTGTTTGCAAAACAAATGAATAAGAATGAGGTAGTTAAGGTGTTTGAAGTGATTTAGAGGTGACTTTTAGGGTTCCCTTGGGTGTGGGTCAAAGTCAAACTCTATAAAACATTAAAGAATGCTCAAAAAAACACTTTTTGGATGCCTAGGCACACGGGTTCTGTCTTGGTTCACCTGGGTTCTATCTGGGTTTTGCTTGGGTTCTCTTGGGTTTTGCTTGGGCGAACTAGACCAAAAAATGAAGGACCCTGGTCGAACCTATAGGCAAACCGAACCAGGACCAGAACTAGGGGTAAAATAGAAGAACCCGGTAGCATAGTTTAAATGCACTTGTGAACTCTAAACGAATTCACCAAGGATTGGCTAGGTGGATTTTCATCCACAAAACCAAAATTTCCTTAAGTCTTTCATTGTAGGTTGAATAACTGAATAGTAGCTTAGACTCCTAAAGGGGGTTTCACCAAAATGAGTAACCAAGAATTATGAAATGAGTTTCCACAATCCTCCTTTTAAAACCCTCTTAGAACTTTTTGGAATTTTAATTATAAAAAATCACTTTTTAAATATTAATTCTTTTTTACACATAAAAGTGATTTTATAATATATATATATATATATATATATATTAATAATATTTTACTTTCTTGGCCCTAGGTAAAGTCACTTTATAAAAATAAAATATTCAACTTAAAACATAATTAAGTAAATACAAGTTGTTTGGAAATATTAATTTAGACAACTTAATTTAATTGATTAAATTATTTCTTATTCAAAAACTTGGGCCGAAATTGGGGACATTACAACGCTCCCTTTCCAAAGATTTCTTGTTCTCAAGCAATTTGAGCCTATATGCCAATACTAGGATCCCAAATGAGCATGTAGAATGCTCCACCATATTTCCACTGCATCATTCTGATACAACTAAACCTAACAATTTTTTCATTCTTTGTTACATTAAGAAGCAATCCACCAATCATGTAAATTCTTGGGTCCTGTTGTGACCTTTTTACACATCGCCCCATTGCAAATGGAGACCCCCTATTTTTTAAATTTTTTTTGCCTTAGCGTCGCAACTGCTAATCACCAGTCTTTTTACAATGAGGAGTTAGAGTTTTGAAAATCATTTGAGCCAAGTAGGGAATTCAAGCCCATAATGGTGCCTAGACTTTGTCAAAGTGCTCAAAAGGTTCGAAAGATGAGGAATGCTATTGCTTTGAGTCAATTCTGACACTTACTATTTTTTAGGGTTTTTTTGGTTTTCTACTTTTTCTATTTTTGGAATTTTTGGACCAATCTGAGACTTCCTATTTTTTTAGGGATTTTGCTTTTTTCTATTTTTAGCAATTTCTATTTTTAGAAAGTGCCAAGGTCCCACAGGTCATGAATTCAACATTTCCATCTTTAGAATTAAAAATTCAGGCCTCTGGAAGCAAAAATCATGAAAATCAAGTAAAAATCACATGGCGAGATGATCTAGAAAAAGACAAGATATTCAACATGAAATTCATGACGACAAAATGTAGAAAATGGCATAAGTCTGAAGAAATTCGTCCAAAGATAATATTTGAAGAACCTCCAAGTCCACCATGGAGATGGCAGAAGCAATGTCAGGACATCAAGGAAGTCTGCCCAGCACTTGGATAGGAAATGGCAAGCATGGAGACAAGTCCGCCTGTTGGCGTAACAACTAACACCTCTGGAGTAGAAGTTGTTATGAACAACCTATGTACACTACGCAATGAGTGCTCTTCAAATTAGGAGGGGAAGCTCCCTCGTTGTGCTTTGACAAATATACTTGCAAAGGAAAAATAAGCTAAAACTACGTCCTATCTTTTTGTTTCGGCTGTTAGAGGCACAAGGCTTTCTTGAAAGAACCTATACGTTGCAGCTGAGTTTTTCTGGTTTTGCAGATCTACTAACTACAACTTAAATTTAATCTATCCAATCTCCTCAGGAAAATAGAGCAAGAGGAAACGGAGCAAGGTTTGACTATCTGACGATAAACGAGTTTAGATTCTCTACTTGGAGGCAAGGTGGCGCAACTATCATCTCAATCTAAACAAGCTTATTGGGCACAAAACAGATTTAAGACTTTACCAAGACAATTTTATGGAACCCTATGTGGCATAACACTCGATCGAAATAGTAAAGGCTTCACAAACAGCTTTATCACCACAATCTCACGAAACCCTATGTGGCATAACCTTTGATTATAATGATAAAGATTCACGAAACAGATTTATCACCGTAATTTCTCGAAACCCTATGTGGCATAACGATTGATCACAATGGTAAATAGACACAAAACAGATTTATCACCTCAATCTCTTGAAACCCTATGTGGCATAACAATTGATCTCAATGATAAAGATGTTCAAACAGATTTATCTAAACTAAGGAAAGAATTCACCACTACAATCTCTTGAAACCCTATGTGGCATAACAATTAATTGCAATAGTGAAGACACATGAACAAATACCAAAAGAGCAATATTGAGGGCAAGGTAGGCGCAGCATATATTTCTCTTTCAAGCAAAAGTTATTTACAAATGAGCATAAGCTCTTATTTATATACATCAAGGTGTAGGGAACCCTAAAATCACCTTGTGTCATCTACAGTTCTTGCAATGCATGCAAGATGTGCTGCCAAACCCTAATGAAGTAAACTATACAGTTAACTGGAAAACTACAATTAGTTAACCGAAACATCTAATCTAAAAATGGACAATTGTGCGAGCATGCACGTCCTTATTGAAAGCGAGTTAACTGGAAGACTACCATCAGTTAACGAAAAACCCTAAATGAAACTCCAAGTGTGAAAGGCAAGTCCCAGAATAGATATGCATGTGATGACAACATCGAGTTAACTTGAAAAGGTAATAGCAAGTTCAACTCATGTGTGTAATGTCTATCCTGAGAGGTGAGAACTGAAGTTTACTATGTGTGATCTCGAGCAATCAATCCCTCAACGAGATTGTTAACTGTATCACTATCTGGAGCTATGAGACTCTGACGAAGAATACTATGTCGATGCAGCATATCCTCACCAGCTGTGATCTGAGACTGAAGTTCGCCCCTACTCCTCATTGCCTCATCGAACAATGCTGACATGACTGTAAGCTGAGTAACCTTACAGCTAACGGTCTCCCCACTGAAAATGGTATGAATGAGTGCCTGGAGTTCTGACTGAACATCGGTAAACTCCACGTAGGCACCACCCTCGATCTGGTAACGGCACGGTAAGCGAGATACTAGAGTCCTCACAAACCGGAGTGCACTAGTGACGTGCTCTCTACTCTTAGCCAACTCTGATGCCAAACTATCCTCTATCTTTACTCTGAAAACCAATTGCGTTTTCCAAGAGTAGATAGCTTCTCTGTCCTCTGCATCTGTGACTGTATCATAAGCCACACTCAGGTGAGCAATCATAATTTCATCTCTGGGTTTGTTAATTGCCATATCCCGTTCCTCATCTTGAAGACGAATATGGAGCTCTCGTGCATTGTACCGCAACTGATATAACTCTGTAAGCATAGTACGGCCTCTAGCAACGAACTCCTCTTCCCATTCCTCCAAACGCTTGCCATATGCAACTAAGTGATTGAGCTGACTCTGCTCTGCTGGAGGCTCAAGCATCGGTGGGAGTGTATTAATGGCATCGGGTCTATGTACAAGGCTAGAAATATACTGACGAAGTTCTGATTTCAGCCTTGAGGGCTGCCTTATCTTCTCCATCCTTTAGTATTCTATCCCTGACACTGTCTGTAGCAACTTGTAGAAGATCAACCTGAGTCTGGCGTGTGCTGCGACCAAGGTTGACGGTGATAACTTCAAAATCCTGAGACTCTAATTCAGCCAAGTTCTTCCCCTGTGGAGGTACGACAGTCTCAATGACAATCTCCATGTCAGTGTTTCTCTCTACATGAACCATGTTCTTAACTCTCTTATCTGGCGCATCTTGGTAAATGTCATCAAAATCGGAATGATTGAGAACATAAGATGGCTGCCTCCTCTTCCTTCCTAGCTGAGCTTCGATCCAAGATTGGTCTCGGCTTAATGCTACTAGAAGGGTCTGACTGGCGACAGGAGAGGTTGATGAGAGTGAGTGTGTAGAAGACTCATCGAGGTGGAGAGTCTAAATCCAATTCAATGTGAATTGAGACTGGTGACGACTCTGAACCGGGCGTAGGGACTTGAGGCTGAACCTCGGTACTGGCGGGCTCGAACTGACCACTGAACTCGCTCTGTGATAGGTCGTCTGTCAGGCTCCGTGGGTACAGTGGCAAGCGCCTGCCCTTTGAGTTATTTGGCTTGTACTTTCTTGGGAGGGTTACTCCTCTTCTTTGTTTAGGTTTTGACGAGGAAGGTAGCGAAGCGATTCACCACCACTGGCGGCTCTGCTCTGGGAACACTTACCCTCCTTGTCTTCTTGCTGTCGAGGAAAGTATACTGTTCTGAAAAGCTCTACTTGACCTCTCCTTGACCGCTATGCGTATTCTTTGGCGTACAATCAACTGCTGGCAATGGTTGTGTATCGATCTGCTCTCAAAAACTGAGGAAGAACCTCTCCCTCATCATCTGATAAACCTCCCACATCCTCTGACAAGAAAATATAACTGTGAGAGAGAGAAGCGCCGTAATTGCGTCTGCGAACCTCGTCATCTCAATTTGCCCAGAATCCTCCATAGAAGGCTCGCGGATATGTACCTCAAAGCTAGGGCGAGCTGGAGTAATGACCGGAAGGTCATAGGCACGTGCCTCGACAAGGTACTTAAGATGATATCTCTCAAGTTCCTGTCCTGCGATCTTGGCATCAATTGCCGACTTGCACCAATACATTCCAAACTGAAAAGGAAAGTTGAGTGATGGTCTGTGCCTGCGGCGTAGAAGACGATGAACATCATGCATTTGTCTAAGGAACTCTTGAAAGATTGTCTTATCCGAAGGATAACGTGGAAGCATAGCTGGATTTCCTGTGAAGCCGTATACTCGGATGTAGGTGTATGTTGGGAACTGAATAAACCAATCTGCCCATCCATCCATCGCTGCCCTAGCAACTGCCGAGATACGAACGTGCAACTCCCGGTCCAAATTCCTCACTGTATAGGTCAAGAAAGCCTCGTGAACACGCTTAAAATGACATTCAGCTCTGGAGAACTCAAGCTGATCATAATACTGATAAACTTTCTGAACAGTGAGAATGCCCACGGTGTTAAGTCCTCGGAACTGACCCTGATAAGCGATCAAGTACACGAGATATGAACACATGTGAAACTCATGAGCAACCAGGAAACCGGTGATTTGCTTGTGAAGAATGTCGCTGATGAAGGATGCCCAGTCATAATGCTCCTGCCCAGAAATGATGCGACCAATAATGTAATACATCCAAGGCCGGAAAACATTTGTGTGCTTGACCTGAGACACGATTCAAGAGTGTGATTAGAATCGCGTACTCATCCTTGTACTCACCACGACCCACATTGTATGGCAATCTGTTCTTTGCTTGTTTTAACCATCTTTCTGCCATTTTCTTTTGACATTTGTCCACATCAGCATCAAATGCCTGCTCACACTGCTCCATAGAAATAACTAAACTGTTCTGGTGCTGAGGAATGCCAAAACTCCTTTCGATATCTAGAGGCTTGAGACTGCAAATGACCCGTCCGTCAATTGACGCTATCTCACGAGTAGTTGGATTGTAATGCTTAATGCAAGCCATCACAAACTCAACACAGTGAACGGAGATAGGTATGGAAGCGGCCTCTAGTAAACCAGACTGCTCAATATTCTGAATGATCGAACTTCTGATTTTAATTGGATCTAGCACTGCTTCTGGCAATACTTTGTGAAGGTCTGTCTCAACCAACCTGCGGAAATCATGAGTAAGGACGGTTTTGGTCCTGTATTCGAGCTGAGTGAACTGCATTCTGAAAAACTTGCCTGTTGACTGTGAACTTGACCATATTCTGACAAGATTTCTGGAAGCTAAAAAATAGCCTGCGAGAGTTAAAAATACCCTTTCGAAGAATTATTTTCAGCGAAAAATCCGAAATATGGGTTTTGTCCAGAAAAGGATTCTAAGACAACCCAGAACGTCAGATTTGCAAACATTCAACTTCTACTCGATTGTACAAAGATTTTCACTTGAGAAAATTAGTAACTCAAGAACGAACGTTCTGAAGTTAAAAATTCGTGAAAAATCAAGCGCACAATTTCAACTCGAGGAAATTATATGAGAACGATCCAGATACTGAGACTTGCCAAATTCGCCAATTTCAGGAACATGCAATTTGTATTTTGTGAGAAATCTGAGATCAAAGGATGAAAAAGACGTTTTTTTTGTTATGCTTCTTCTGTGAAAATCGTCCAAGATTTCTTTAAATTACTGACAATTGTGAACTTTATCCTGCAAAAAGATATATTAGGAAAAATCGCCTCTGTGAATTGATGTAGATTTTTCTCTTAAACTGGAAGAATTCGCCTTGTTTGAGAAACCACGAACTTTCCCCTCTTGAAATTTGCGCCTTTGTTATGAAGAAATTCGAATTCTCTTGAAGAAAATACGAATTTTATAATGAATTTGAGGATTCGCCTTGAGATTATTAAATACGCCTTTGAAATTTGAAGGATTTGCACCTTTGAATCTGAAGGATTGGCGAATTGCTTTGGAAGTGCGCCTTTGAAATTATGAGAAACTACGAATTCATCTTTTAAAAATATGAATTCCCTTTGACAAAATTCGCCTTTGAGAATTTACGAATTTGCCTTTGAATATTAATAAACTTCAATTTCTCTTTGAGGATATGAACTTGTAATTGAAAATACGAATTTCACTTAAGGATGAATTTGCTCTTAATGAAAATCGAATTTCTCTTTGAAAGTTCTGTGAATAACAATGAAGATGGTGCCATGTATAAATAAGAAGAAATTCGCACTGAATTGTGACTGCAGGAATTCAAAAACCCTAACAAGAATAGAAATCCTCTGATTGGTTGCCTTTCAGTTGCACTGCCACTGACTGGAAGTTCAAATTTGAAAATAATAATAAAATATTTATTATCATGCAAGGGCACCAAAAATAGAAAATCGCCATTAATAAACAAGTATATTTTGAACTTCAGTTGACAACCCGGTTGAAGCTTTGAGATTCATCGTCGGGCCTCAACGATTCCGAAAAGTCATCTCTTGAGCACATAGGCGTCCATTTGCTCAAGATACTTCATTTTTTACTAACTCCCTATTTTATAGTTGACAACACTGTCACGACTGGCCAACTTCGACACTGATTTCCGGATGACCGGGTGATGCTGAGACTGTTCTGAGATATTCATCGGAAAGCCTACTGAACAAGGAAGAAATGTCTGCTGGGAGACATAACTGCAAAATCCATCGTTTAACCCCTTGAAAAATTAGGCGCCCCTGATTAAATTGCTTTTACGGGTTCCAGACTTGGCCATTTCTCAAACTGCCATTTGACGCTTCAAACGGTTGCCGACGGTGAACGGTGAACCCTGCTGACAGGAAACGAAGCTCACTGTATGCCTGAAGACATTCTGCATCCAACGACTGTATGCACGACACCTGAAAGCTGTGTTAAGGACCTCAAAAGTAAAAGCGCCCCTGGCTCTAAGTTGCACTGGTGTCATTTTGATGAAAGTCGAACTTTCAGCTAAGTTCCCTACTTTGACCGCTGATATCTAGAGTTGGGATGACCCGATTCAGGCACTGTCTGTTTTAACGGACAACCAGAAGGGCCTACAAGAGAAGTCTTTGGAGATGACGAGGCAAGAAAACTGCTTCTAAGACCTCAAAATTTCCAGTGCGTATTTTAATTAAAATTACCGCTCCAGACTTAGCCTTTTTCGGACATCATCACTTTACAGTATTACACTAAAGACCTCGCATGTACGAGCGTTTGCCAAATCCCGGAGGCTGACGGCTAGGCTCGTTGAATAGATAAAATGATTACGCTCAATAGCTGTGAAGACTTCGAACGCGATCGGGCTCATCTGACAGGCCTAAAAGCTAGGCGCCTCTGGATTGTGGAAATACACTGAAAATCGTTTGTTGGTTCGCCTGTGAAATTATGCTTGGTAGAACCTCGCCACGACCACGGAACGTCGAATCGACAAGCGAATGGTGCGTTGCGGAGCTAGCCTAGAGTATTACTGATGTCGTGAAGACTCTGTCTGCAAATTTCGCCATTTGGAGGGTCCTTTAAGCCAGCGCCCCTGGGCTGTACTTGCACTGGGAACAAACGGAGAAGCTCAGAAACGTGAAAACTCCATTTTAAGTTGATCTTTGGATGACTGCTGCTGGAGTTCTGAAACTCGGATAACTACGCTTGATATCTCGTTGGATAAGCAGACTAGTCGTAAACAAATTGACTGTATTCGCCATCGGATATGCCAAGATTTACCCCCTCCTTTAGATGGGCGCCCTCAGGCTAGAGGCGCGCTTTTGCCTGAAAAAGACAAATTTCTCACATCTGGAAATTTAGGGATTTCAACTTCCATCGCTGATTGCTGGAGCTGTGGGTCTCAGAATACTTCGCCGGATAGCTCAACGGATAGCCAGACTAATTCTGAGGAGATTGACTGGATGCTTGAACATTTTAAACAAGATTTTAACCTTCAATAAGTTGGGCGCCCCTAGGCTATACTTGCACTTTATGACTTTTCCTTTGAAAAATCCTCATAAATTGACCACTGAAAACTCTGTTTCAATCATCGAAATGACCGTGTGCAATGTGAAACGCCATCGTGAGATGCTCCTCCACCGTGAAAAGCTCCATTCTGAGTCTCTGCTTCAGGTTCTGATCAATAAAACTGACTTTGATTGACAAAATATTGACAAAAACTCCATGCTTGATATTGCCCAAAACTGTGTTCTACAACATTTTTAGCAAGGTTTAGACTTTTAAATGCAAAATGCCTTGATGAAGCAAAAAATTTGGTTTGGGTACAACACCGCCAAGGAGTGTCAAGACATAGGGAAAGTCTTCCCTTGCCATGGAGAGTAAAATGTCAAAGCACAAAGTCCGCCTTAAGAAGAGGGGGATATGGCATGAAGTCTGTGAAGTCTGCCCAACCTTTGGCAAGCCTGAAGTCAAGTCCGGTTGGAAGAATGTTAGGCCAGCCTCCAAGTCTGCCCTAGGCAAGATGTCAAAGACAAGACAAAGTCCGCCCACTTCTTGAGAGCTTAGCATGAACATCATGAAGTCCGCCTTAGCTTGAAGAAGGAAGTGTTAGGACAAAGCTAAAGTCTGCCCAGCCAAGAGGGGGAAGAAAAACTTAAAATTTGGCTAAGTATGGATGCTTAGGAAAGAAAATTTCATGAAATTGCCTAATTATTGGCCCCTTGGAGAATAATGCTTTAAAATTTGGCCAAGTGTTAAGGGGAGTAGTGTCAAGGAAGTCCACCATGCCTTGGTCAAGATGGAGACAAAGTGCGCCATGCCAAAAGGAAACATGGAAAGGAAATCTTGAAGTCCGCCCATGAGGAAATGAGAATGGCAAAGGCACTAAGAAGTCTGCTCTGCATGTGGAAAGCTCACTTTGAAGTCTGCTCCATCTTGGAAGCAACATGGAAAAACATTTATGAAGTCCACGCTTGGGGAATGCCCAAGTTTTAGTGAAGTCCGCCATGAAGGGAGATGAAAATGTCAAGACAAGACAAAGTCCAACCTTGCTCAATTGATGGACAACACAAGCAAGAGGAGGTCTGGCTTTTCCCAAGCATAGCATATCCAAACCTTTATAAAGTCCGACTTCCCTTGATCTAGGCATGTCCAAAGCAGCTCAAAGTCCGACTTACCTCTAGCAAGGAATGTCCAAAGCCTCATAAAGTCTGACCTTGGCATAAAGAGTGGATGGCGAAACCAAATTGAAGTCCGCCCAAGGAGAAAAATTCTAAGTGTTGGAAGGAAAACGAGAAGAATAAAGAGGAAAAGTAAAGAGGAAGTGAATAAAATCCTTGTCTAGGGATGGAATTTGTCCTACATAGCACAAGCCAAATTCAAAATTGAAGAAAAATCCACAGGCAAAGCTCATCTGAAACCTTGGCTAAGTGTGAATGGTCCACGTGAAGGTATTACAAAATGAAATTGAATAGCCAAAATTTGGCTAAGTATGGGAAATTCTTCGTAGAGAAAGTTCCAATTTCCTCCATTATTCTCCAAATTCAAGACACTTGAAGGAATTTCAGAGCAGTCCGGAGAGAAAGACTTAATAACTTCAAGTCTAAACATGTGCTCCAAGGCGAGACTTCCAATATAGGTGAGAAGAAGAAATCAAAGTTTCAAAGCGAATCCAAGATCAAAGCTAGGAAGAAACGAGCACCAAGGATAGAGTCATCGACAAAGAAAAATATTCTAAGGCAAGCACATGGAATAGGACCAAAGTGACCAAGGAAGACATCCAACACAATGAGGTGGCGCCTCGTCATCTTCCAACCAATCAAATTGTTCCAAATCAACATTCAACAACTTTCTATTTTATTGTTGGTTTATATTTAGTAGAGGGACAAGTGTCCCCAAATGAAATTCTCTCATTGGTTGAGAGGCAGTTGGTTGTGACAAACTCTAATTATGGTTTTATTTTAATCTCGGCCGTTGATCCTAAATCAATCTTGGCCATTGAATTATAATTGGGGAGCCTATAAATTGAGCTCGCCCCTCATTTGTAAAGGGTGAAGAACGTGTATGAGATTGTTGCGTATTGCTACTTCTAATAATAAAAGCTCTTATGCATGATTTGCTTTGAATCCCTTTTACAGTCAAGTGGTTTGCAAGGTTGCATAGCTACTTCAACATTAGATTAGAATTAAGGTAGAATTTGATTTGAATGTTTGTTAAATGAATGAAAGATCTGATAGTATTGATTGGTGAAACTTAGCTCATACTTTCTTTGAATAGATGATTTTTATTCAATGCGTAAAGTTAGCCTGAGCTTATGATTGTGGATGCTTAACTTCAGTCTTGATAAGTATTGTTCAAGACATGAAAATTATAATCACACCTCTTGAAGATTGCACCCACTTTGTGTAGTTGTCCCAGGGAGGCAAAGCAAAGTGTGGTTACCAGTTTCACCAATCTTTACCATCTCTTGAATTCTTAGGAATAGATTAGGACTTCTAAACCCTTATCCTTTTGCACTTTTTTGAAATCCCAAAAGAAGGAGCATTTAATGTTAAATCCGTCTAAGTCCTAACTTGTGAATTGAACGAACCTAACGTAAGTCCCTTTGTGTATTACCAACATATCACAACACCCATTGAGCTTATCCACATGTCAAGATCTAATAAAAGAAACCTTGGAATTGCCATATGATCTTCTCGCAATCTTAGCATACGTGGTGGGTTTTCAAGAGAGGATAGAGTGTCTTTGGCATTTTATTTTGTGTGTTCGGTGGATGATAAAACGTACACCAACAGGTCCCAAAGACAAATTGGGAGTTTGCTATTAACAATACCTGATGGATTTTGTTTTTGGTACTTTGATTAAAACTAGAATACCAATGTGCCAAGTCTCCATTTCATTTTCCTATAGCCTAGCATAATAACCATCTTGTAGAAACAAATTGAGTGATTTGCAAGATTTGGATTCTTCTTCTATAGAAGGGAGAACTTCTTAGCAGAGTGTTCTATGTAATCTCTTATCTATCCCACTCTTATGTGTTATTAGAAACATGGCCCAATTATTTGCATGACGGCTGAAAGAAAAAAGATGAGCATACCACACAATGTCACTAATGTGAAACTCACTTGCTTGCTCCATTGGGTATTCAAAACAATCGCCTAGATCCAAAATCTTGCTATTCTCACCATATGTGTTTGATAAATTAGGAGATGTCTCACAAATCAGACTATCAAAATATAATTTTGCATCCAAAATAGAAGATGTATCATCATGCCAAACTGGCTTTCCAAGCCCAAGGAAATTGCCCTCTTGATGTTTTTCCCAAGTGCCATCATCATGTAATTTTGCATCCAAAATAGAAGATGTATCATCATGCAAAACTGCCTTTCCAAGCCCAATGAAATTTCCCTCTTGATGTTTTTCCCAAGTGCCATAAGCATGTTGAATCTCCATGATATTGGGCCTGCTAAAATCACTGAGCAATTCTTCATCACTCCTGAATCCTTCCTCACGTCTCAAAATATAGCTTGGCTCCAAATCATAGTCCTTTTGGAGCTCATTAATTCCTTCAATTATTTGTTTGACCTCTATAGTCCTTTTATCACATTCTTGTTCCTTCAATGTGGTTGCAACAAGTGATTGATTTTCTACTTAGTAGAGTGAATAGTGAGGCAAACTTAACTCAAGGTTAAGCTCATCAACTTCCTTCTCCTTTTTTGTGAATTCATTGGAAGTCTCTTTTACAAACTTGATGGCATGGTCTCTTTCTGAAAGAAAATGCAAGTAATCTAATTTCATTATTTCTAAAGCACCTTTGACAGTTTGCAGATTTAAAAAAGTTGCTCAAACCATTAAACCTTTATGTCTTTCTTCAACTGGAGCCTTCCAAAGGTCTTCTATGAATTTGTGTGTTCTATCAAAATGTGTTAAGGTTTGCACAACCTTTTCTTTAGTGACCAACAATTGGTTCTTCAAAACTTGTAATTGCCTAGGTCTTTGATAAAAATTAGCATCACACAACAAATTTTCTGATTTGTCCTCATTGTACTTTTAGAATTAGGTACCTTTAAATGTTGTATTGCAATTGCTTTGAATAAATGGTAGAACAACATTACACTCAATCAACGAATCATCAAAAAATCCATATCTTCATATGACCTATCAATAGTTGTTGATTTTACAAACTCCAAATCAACATATCCTTCAATCTTAACACTGTCGTTGTAATGCCCCCTTTTCCTAGATCAATATCTTTTGCAGTGGTTAGTCTACCAACTGGCCCCTGTAGGCTAACAGGTTGTTTAGGGGACCCCTTTGAGGGTGTTCTATGGCTATTCAACAGACCTTTTGATGTTTATTTCAGTTCTCTCCAACTTAGTGTCTCAGTTTTTTTTTGGTGTGCCTTCCGGAGGCCATTGAAGACATTTTGACACACTTACTAGTTTTAGTAAGTCACTAGGATGTGTTGCTCATACTTACTATTTATATTAAGTCATGGTATGGTTAGTGGAAAAGTTACTATTTTGGGCATGATGGAAAATTTATATCTTGGTTCTATCTTGGCATGATTATAGTCCAAGGTGTTAAGAATTAATAATGTTGAATAAATAGTTTAACTTTATGTTTTATTAACAAATTAAAATGAACTTTATATTTAAAAGAATATAAGTGATTTTTAAAGTGCACTTTATAATATAAAGTTAAGTGCTAATTTAGAAGGGAGATATAAGTGACTTTTAAAAGGATGTTATATTATTAAGTTGTGCGTCAAAATTAAAAGAATGAAAGGCAGGGAAATTGAAGAAAATGAAATGGAATAAAATTCAAATGCAAATTGGGCATGGAAATATAAAAGGGCATTGAGAGCTCATTTTGCACATTCATTATTATTCTTGTTTTGGACAAATTTTGAGAAGAGCTTTAGCAAGGATTTGTTGGTTGTGAAGGCCATAGCTTTTTGAGAACGAAAGCCCTAAAAGAGGACAGTGTTTGCAGGTGTGGAAGATCACCCAAGAGCACTTGATTGGATAATGTCATTTAGGAATTATATTTGAGCTTCAACGATTTATAGGAAAGAATTCAATTCTTAGGGTTTAATGGATTAACAAGAATTTGGAAGATTTATTGATCGAATTGAAGGATTACTTGCTGATGTATAAGTCAATCCTTTCTGGTTTGGACGTGAGGGTTTCCTGAGGGTTTACTGATGCCATAAACCTGATTGTGGGTTTCATTGGCAATAATATGTGCATTGTGGATTGAGGAGTTTGGTGTGAGGTTTGGGTTGCCATAACTCAAACTTGGGTGTGAAGATTTCAAATAGATATTGCTATTCTCAATGGGCGTAGATATAACCCCTAGCTGGCCATGGAGTTTTGGAGGCGTTGGACGCCTAAACCCTGTATACTTGTCGCATTTACCAATCGGAGTGTGAAGTAGTGTGAGTCTAGAAGAGGTAAAGTGAATGCAGACCTTTGTACCCTGCCCACGTTGCATTTGGGAAGCCAGTCACAGCCTTTAACATCTGTTGCAGACCTACAGTCAGCAAAGCGTGAGATTTGGAGGGTTAGCCACCCTGTTTAGAGTTGCCTGTAACTGCACATGAAGGCGTGGAGGTTAGTAGGGAGAAGTATGAAGTTTTGAGTGCATGACAATCAGAAATAACTCCTTGCCCAGGAGTGATATTGCTGCTGCACACAAAAGTTAACCTACAGCCATCCGGAGCAGCTGTCTATCTCAGGAGATTTCAAAATGGTATTTAAAATATTATGCTCTGTACTTGCATCTGAGTTTGCATAGCTTTAATTTGTAAATGCTCAGAAAGTTGAAGGAATGTTGTAGCTGTCATATTGAATGTAATACACATTTCCTTGTGTGATGTAATCCAAAAACAATGTTATTAATTTTTAAGTTTTCTTTTTAAGTGTTGCACAGATCAACCCATGGGAATGCTGAGTTCAATCAAACTGCAATCTATTTGACAAAATGAAAATGTGTCAAATTGCAGTTGTCGTTTAAATTTTTGCATCTGAGTTGCATAGCTTTAATTTGTAAATGCTCAGAAAGTTAAAGGAATGTTGTAGCTGTCATATTGAATGTAATACACATTTCCTTGTGTGATGTAATGCAAAAACAATGTAATTCATTTTTGAGTTTTCTTTTAAGTGTTGCACATATCAACCCATGGGAATGTTCAGCTCAATCAGACTGCAATCTATTTGACAAAATGAAAATGTGTCAAATTGCAGTTGTCTTTCAAATTTATCGAGCTAAATTGCGATAGAGATTGTTCTATCTGGGTTGGGACACTTCAGTCGTGAGACTCATGTATTCATATTCACTCGTAGATGCAATTGAAAAGTTAGCTTCATCCTTATTTGCAGAAGCAACATAACCTTCAAGATCGGATTTCTCTTTTTGGATTCCCTTGCAAACTTCTTGAAGCGATGGCATTAAAGCACCATGCCCAAGCAAAGAATCATCAACCTTTGACTCATCATATTCATGGTAACTAAAGTATTCATGGATTCCATCTCTTTTTCGACCTCTCTTTTTGTGACTTCCAATTCTTCCTTCACTTCTCTATACTTGCTTCGATGACTAGGCTCCCAGATTCCTTTGCATAAGAAGAAAATATTTCTTCTTCTGAGTTCATTCTTGCTGCCATCGTTCTCCCTTGCAATGGAAGAATTATTTTCTTGTTGGTTGGTAGATATCTTGGAACAGAGTTTGGGTTTTGGCATTGAAGATTCTGGCGTTTACTTTCCTAAATATATTTTCTTTTTCTCCTTGGGAATCTTAGTATCTTCTTTCATTCTCGACCCTCTTATGTAGTTTATAAGTCCCCTTTTGCTTGGATGCTTTGATTCGAGTAACTTCAAAAATTCCTCAAAGGAAATTTGGTCTCTAAATTTATCAAGTAATTTCTTATATTGATCAACATTTTTGGTGGCCTCTTGTTCATAGTTCATCTTTTCCTTCTATATTCTTATCAAAGCTGTTAGGTCCTCCTGATATTTCCCAAATACCTGCAACAATTCATTCATGGATTTTTAGAATGACTTCATATTGCTATGATCATTGAATACTACCAAGCACACTGTTGATTACTATCTAGAACTGTTGAAATCTGCAATAAAGTTTAAACACCACAGGCTACCAGGAAGTAGGCTCTGATATCACTATAATAACCTTCCCAAAAATGGAATGCCGATTTGATACATAGATTCATTAGCCAAGGGATGTAAGAGAATCTCACACAAATTTAGGATAGAAATTTGTGAATTTAAGAAAGTTCACAATTCCATATGGTTGTGGGGAATTGGTCAATCTTGAATGATCTTGATGTTTTCCAATTCACATGAATTCCTTCATAATCAATGACATATCCCAAGGGTTGGACCTAAGTAACACCAAAGGTACACTTGCCTAACTTGGACTTAACAAGGAATACACCCTATATTCAATGGAAAATTATCCAAATATTTTCTTCTACCACTATTGTTTGCAATAGTTCAACATCCTATTGATTTGGATTCCAAGCACTTGCAACTTTTGCAAAAGGACCAACTTATTGATGCCACTATGAAGCACACCTACCAAGAAATTCACAAGATGTTTCAATTTGTCATTTATAGGAACTATTGTAATCAAGCCAAATGATGAAACCGTGAGCATATTCCTATTCAATTTCCACAATTGAAGGAAGATGCAATGGGGGCAATAGCCTTGTACATTCAATCCACCATTGATGCACAAGGAAGTTGAAGCGTTGTAGTAGAATATGAATTGACAACGAAGGATTGTTACCAGAAGTTGAATTGTCTTGTATTCAAATAACTATTGTACTCAAACTTTGAAGGAGAGTAGTGGGATTCTTATTCTCATATGACCATTGTATCATATATGCATCAGCCCTATCTTGATCTAAGTAGGGGTTTATTAGGTTGTTCCTTCATATTGTATGAATGTATGGTGGTTAGCCACTGAATTGATACACACCATTGCATCCATAGCCATAATAGTACATTAAGACTACTCGCTAATTTGATGCATTGTTCTTTGTGCCGCCAATTTAGCTTATATTGTGGATCAAGTACCATGAGCACTTCACGTGTAGCTTGGATGGCATGAGTGTAATGTGTATAATATATTAGTATGGATTTTGAAAGCATGAGAATGACATTTCTCTTGTTGGTGTGATTGAGAATATTTCCATAGAAAAAGTGTTTAATAAGGTCATTGGGTTAAGTCCACATGAAGGCGGTATTACTGAATTGAATGGCTAGGTCTACTTGTTTAGGGAGATCAATTTTGCAAATTCTTTTTATTACTTATTCATTATGTTAACTAGAATATCTTTTGTGCTATCCTCATGTAATACTTTTGCATGTGGTTTTTTCTTAGATTATTTATTATCTTCATGATCAATTTTTTTGTATCAACTAGTACATTTCAAAAGGAGGGTTAAGTATTGAATCTTATTTGGGCGCTAGAGTTGATAAATCATCCAAATTGACCATTCGATATATCATTCTTGTAGTGTGATAATTTGGCTACTTGAGGGAGAGGCGTTGACTTGTTTTACACACACAACAAGGATCTCTCTTTGTAAGATTAATTGCTTGCCACTGTTATTGGAGAATTACTAGTGATTATTGTAGTTAGGTGAGTGATTTAGCTATTCAAGGAAAAAATCAAGGTGTTTTATTTATCTGTTAAGCTAGTAGAGCAGTCATGAGGGATGTTTGGTTAAGTGGATTTATCACCAGTTGATTGTAATGCATCAGTCAAGCACAGTTTAGGAATCTTTGAGTAGTTTTGAATTGCTTCCCAGTCATACAAGGAAGTAGGTTAATATAGATGCACTACATACTGTGGCCAATCATGGCACTACTGTCAACACTGTCACTAGCACACTATGAGAGAACAAATTACAAATGGTACATAACTTATGAGTCGCAGAGATAGTACTATAAGTGGTAGAGAACAACACTACTAGTATACTGGTGACTTCAAGGTCAAGGGGCAAACATAGCAAACCACACGATTTTCTTAATGAAAAATCAAAGGCTCGGCAACATTCTTCCAATGAAGGAGGGAGAGTGGTGAACTATCTGAACCACTTGATAGTTTTTTGGCTTCCCCAAAATTGAGCTCACACCTAATGACACTCTCCCAATTGAGCATGGAGAGGATTGAACGACAATGAACTGCTCAACAATATTTTGGCTTTTGCCAAAATCGAGGGCTCTTAGGCACTCTCTTGATCAAGGAGGGAGAGAGATGATGTAACGAACACACTTGTACGATAAATTTAAAACTTTACAATTCATACATAAAAGTAAGAACAATACCATTTTGATTAAAAAATTTCTTTTCAAAACATAAATAAGAAACATCTTTTGCATCTTTAAACTATTTCATTCCAAATGAACTTACAAAGCATGAAGAGGAATATACATACATAGCCCGTAGGCTTTTGACACCAATAGAAGTAAGAAGGTCCAGGAGTTCGTCCTGTCAAGTCTTGGATCATCAGTCGGGTGTTCGTGGAGGAGAAACATCACTCGAGCGTTTTTCCGCCAACCACGGACTTATAATGCGGTCCCCCGCACGATCATTTTGCAATGAACGGCCCTCCCTTCAAAGAAGAGATTGGTTGGGTAACCTTTAATGACTACCAACTGGACATAGTGCTGTGATTCTACAAAACTAGCTTTCGTGCTAACGGCAAATCACAAACTAGGTTGTATTTCGGAATCACGGTGAACTGACAGTGTAGTACTACAACTAAATGGTTCCTTACACTACTTTGGCCAAAGTGTTTATGTTCAACGAAGAACATAGGTCATATGTCACATTCACTAGCCAGGTTCAACTTGACTTAAGGCTATCTTAATTCTACGCGTAGGTTGGTCTATTGGGGTAGTCCGTACCCTAGACTTCCTACAACATCTAACTTCTAGAATGATGAATCTTTTAAACAAGATACTACAACTGACGCCCTAATTCAGGATATACACATCCTAGGGATACAATAACTTGACTAAGTTGTTTGTATCTAGTTGTCGTATATAACTTGCAAATATTCTCGATTCAATCCTAGTAACTATTATCTTATACACAAGCATATGCTCCTTATATAGAGCCATTTAATACTATGCAGATTGCTTTCCATTAACTAATGTAAACCGTACACCAATGACAACAAAAGCCATGAAAAGACTACATACATGATACATTTTATATCACAACTTATCACATGTTTAAGAAACTTTTATTCTTTTTATTCAATCTTAAGTCTACCAGACAATCAAACTCTTTCCTTTCCAGCCATGACTATAATTCAGAGACTTATCAGATTACTTTGGAATATTAGAAAAAATATGTAAAGTAAGAATTTAGCATGCCTGATTAAGCTTTCCAGAAATTTGGAAGGAAACTCCTTCTCTTGCCTTCACCCAGATGGCTTTCAGCTTGAATCTTGAAACAAATACTCAACACAGCAACTAGCAATTCCTGATTACTGCTTTCCTTTTTCAGAGACTTTTTCTCATTAACAGAAATAACTTAATAATTTTCTCAATAAGGCGAACTCTCTCTTTGGCTATAAAATGCTCTATGAAAACTTGACTGTAAATTCGTGTAAATTATGAATGCCAAACGCAGGTATTTATATGATTGATGTTTGAACTGATTTCCACCTTCTATGGCGCCAGAACTGCCAACAAGAAGTGGAATTTTTCAAACTAAAAACGTGTTGCAATAAGGCGAGGGTTTCGACCTCCATTTTTGACAGCAATGAAGCTTATTTCAATTCGAAGTTGTTCAGATTGTTAAAAACGTGACAGCTCTCATTCTGGCGCGTTTTTACAGCTAGGTTATTTGCCAAGTTTTCATTTAAGACTTTTTCCTTGCTCTAATGGCGTCCACATTTCATTTTGTTTGCTAAGCATGAAATATATCGGCCATTTTCAGACGCCTGGCCCTAGTCGCGCGATTTTTCTGCGCGTTTTTCATTTTCCTCAGACATTTTCACGTTTTTTCTTCCTTATTTCGAATTTGTAAATCATTAATACTTTAATAAAGTTCGATATTACTATGACGCGTTTTCTCAAAACTCAGATTTGAAGCTTTGATATTTCGACGCCATGAAGTATTTTAACACTTTAGAGAAAACGCGATATTTATTTTCTTCTAAGATTTAGTCTTATAAAATGCTAATTCATATTTTACTTTGATTTTTTTATACTTTTATTTAAGTATATTTATATATATTTTATCTTAATAAAATATCTATATAATATAGTTTTTTGATTGTGTAATTATTTAAATTAATAATTTAAATAATATCGTATACCTTTATAAACTATATTATATTTATATTTTAATAAAATATTAAATATATAATTATACTTCTTTATACCTGTACTTATATATACATCTATATTTTATGTCTATATACTGAGAGTCAGACAATACTATATGAAAACATGTAAATGTATATATACGTATATGTATAAATTCAGAGGCAAAATATCGTTATTATATATAATTCATTCATCATGTTAGCTGTGGGTACGTATACTTGTATATATATTTATATATGTATTATACGTATATATATATGTACAAATACACATATCCACCTCTAACCAGAACTTATTACTTATAAGGTTATACTGGCAAGCATCACTTGTTTACACATTCAGAAGAAGACACGACTCCTAATGATACTAGACAAGCCTACGGATGACTTACCTTTAACCAGAACAATGACTTAGCTTACACAGTTCTAAGGTTTGTGTGTGTATGTCCAGTTGGTATCCATTACTGTTTACCCGACCAAGTTCTTCCCCGAGTGATATCTCTCCTCTGTCTCGAGGTACGAACCTGTTTCCTGCAAATCATGACATGGTAACGGAAGTCATTTGCTCAAGACCAAAGTAATATACATTAAGCATCTTAGAAAGTTAGAACAACATTATTTCATAACTCAATATGCTAATTTCATTCAAGATTTACATCAATAGAAGCATCAGATAATGAGACAATCATTTAGGACACATCCAATTGATTAAAAGAACAATTCAATTTATTCATCAGAAAGATTCAACATTTACAATATACATCCCATGCAATAGTAGCTATACAATCGGGGTGTAACATACTCCCCCCCTTATGATTCATCGTCCCCGATGAACAAGGTATTATTTAAAACATAAAAACAAACATAACACTACTTTATTCACCATTCTTGAATGCTTCAAGAATGTCAGGAAATTTCCTTCGGATTTCCTCATAGTCTTCCCAGGTAGCTGAGTCCTCAGTATATTGATCCCACTGGACTTTACATTGAGAGACTTCTCTGTTCCGTAAGCGTAGCTTGCGGACTTCAAGCACTTTAATGGGCTCGAGCATTACTACCCCGGGATCCTTTACCTGTAAAGCAGTCCAATCAATAACATGGTTATCACCTGGTATATACTTCTTAAGGTAGGACACATGGAAGACATTATGCATTCGAGCAAGAGCAGGTGGTAATGCAATTCGGTAGGCTACTGGGTTTACTTCTTCTAAAACCTCGAAAGGTCCAACATATTGTGGAGCTAATTTGGATGACTTTCCAAATTTAATGGAGCTTTTATGAGGTTTGACTCTCAACAAAACCTTATCACCTATGGCAAAATTTCGAGGTACTTGTCAACAAAGTCTGGTACTTGTCTCTTGATACCCGTGCGTGGAAGAACATATTTAACATTCTGTGGAAAGGGCCCATTGAACCCAAGATTAAATGCTTTAATTGGTTGGTCATTCTTGATAGACTCCCTATCAGAAAAGATCCCCTTGGTACTGATATTTGTCCTCTGTGCAGGTTACCTGAAACTGGCAGGCACATTCTTTTGGACTGCATGTTTGCTAAAGAGATTTGGCATTTATTTGGCATTGTGTATCCTTCTTTTATTAACAGCTTGGAGATTATTACCGGTTATATTGTTGGTTTGAAAAAAGATACTAATTTATTTTGGAAAATCCTCTCCTCTGTGATTTTGTGGCAAATCTGGAAGTGTAGAAATGAAGAGAGGTTTCAGAATAATCCCAGAATTCTTACTGAGTCTTTTCGAAAACTCATCTACCTTAAAATTTTTTTGCAGGTCCGCACCACCATGTTGATTGAAAAAGAGAAGCTCAAGAGATTCCTCAAAAATGGCTACGCCACGTTCTTCATTTACGAGATGCAAGGTGGATATGCCTGGCGGCAAACTATGGACGATCTGCAACTTTTTGAGAAAACGTGCAAGATCCTGATCCAAGAAGTGAAGAAGAACAGGAAAGTCAACAAGGAGCAGATTCTCATGTTGGCCCAGATTCAGGAAACCAAGCACATCGTGTGGATGGAAGGCGCCTTGGGCTGGGTGGCTTGGGTTGATACCATTGATGACACCGTTCCCTAGTATTTGCTATGTTATGCAACAGCTTATTTCTGTACTGTGCGTAATTGTATATATATTTTTTGTAGTGCTGTTCTCTGGTGCTCTTGATGTGAGGCTTGGCCTCCCTTGAGCCTTACTCTTCGGTGCTCCCTAGGGGCCTTTGTTTTTTTGATCTCTCTATATATAATACAAAAAATTTCGAGGTACTCTCTTTGCATCAGCATAACTCTTTTGTCGATTGTTAGCTTCGGCTAACCTTTGCTTTATATTCTTTACTTGCTCTTCAATTTCTGCTAGCATTACAGGTCCAAGACTTACTCGATCCTCGAGTTTATCCCAACTTATCGAAGTTCGACACTTTCGACCATACAAGGCTTCAAACGGAGCCATTTTGATTGCAGAATGGTATGAATTATTGTAGGAAAATTCGACTAAAGGTAAATAGTCTTCCCACTTATATTGCTGATCCATGCAATATACCCGAAGTAGGTCTTCTAAAACTTGATTTACTCTTTCAGTTTGCCCATCCGTTTCCGGATGATATGCTGAGCTGATATTTAGCTGAGTTCCGAGTGCAGAAAATAAGGTTTGCCAAAACCTAGAAGTAATTCTTGCATCCCTATCAGAAATGATCTTTTCAGGTATTCCATGCAATCTGAATACTTCTTGCACAAATTTCCTTGCAATAACTGGTGCTCCATCAGTTAGATTTCCAGGTATAAAGTGAGCTACTTTAGTCAGCCTATCAACCACTACTAGTATGGTATTGTGCTTATTTCTGGACATAGGCAATCCTTGCACAAAATCCATACTTATCACTTGCCACTTCCACTCTGGAATATCATGAGGGTATAGCAAACCGGCTGGATGATGATGCTCAGCTTTTACTCGTTGACATTCCAAGCATTTTGCAACATAATTAGCAGCATCTCCCTTCATTCCTTTCCAGAAATATAATGGCTTTATATCGGCCATCATTTTTGTTACTCCTGGATGACCAGAATATGGAGCCTCATGTGCTTCTTTCCACACCAAATTTCTTAAGTTGCTTATGTTGGGTACATACATCCTTCCTTTATACCTAAGCATTCCATTTGGTTCAAATTTGAAACCATAATACCTTGAATCTTCAGGATTCTCCTTAAGTGCTTGCTTAACTTGCATATAATACTCATCTTCTGCACATTTCTGGAGCACTTGATCTTTAAAATCAGTATGAATTGCAACAATAGAAGCTATATGGCGTCTTCGACTTAATGCATCAGCAACCCTGTTTTCTTTTCCTTTGATGTAGCTGATATTGAAATCATAATCAGCGATCAACTCCAACCATCTCCTCTGTCTGGCATTTAGATTTGGTTGAGTAAAAAGGTATTTTAAACCATTATGATCAGTTTTCAACTCAAAGGGTTTCCCAAGCAAATAGTGTCTCCACATTCGCAATGCATGAACGACAGCTACCAACTCTAAATCATGCGAAGCATAATTTATCTCATAAGGTTTTAGCTTTCTTGACTCATAAGCAATTACTTGATTATCTTGCATAAGTACTCCACCAAGTCCTTCGCAAGCATCAGTGACAACTGTGAAACTCCTTTCAGGATCTGGCACTTTCAGGATTGGTGCGGTAGTTAATTTTTTTTGAGTAGGTCAAATGCCTTTTGACACTTCTCATTCCAATCAAATCTTTTCCCCTTTTTCTGTAGGGAAGTTATAGGAAAAGCAATTTTAGAGAAGTTTTCAACAAACTTCCTATAATAACCTGCTAATCCCATAAAACTTCTCACTTTAGGTACATTCTTAGGTACAGGCCACTGAGTTATTGCTGCGATCTTAGCTGGATCAACTTCAATTCCCTTGGCTGAAATTACATGTCCCAAGTAATGCACTTTACGTTGGAAGAAGGTACACTTGGATAGCTTTCCGTACAACTTATGCTCACGCAAACATTGTAGAACCATTCCTAAGTGCCTATTGTGTTCTTCTTCATTTCTAGAATAGATTAATATGTCATCTAGAAACACCAACACAAACTTATCCAAGTAATCTCTGAATACACTATTCATAAGGTTCATAAATGCTGCAGGTGCATTTGTCAAACCAAATGGCAATACTGTGAATTCATAGTGTCCATACCGAGTTCTAAAGGCGGTTTTATAGATATCCTCATCCTTAACTCTAAGCTGGTGATATCCGGATCTTAGATCAATTTTAGAAAATACGGCTGCTCCTCTGACTTGATCAAACAAATCATCAATTCGAGGTAGTGGATACTTTTTCTTTATCGTAGCTTTGTTAAGCATGCGATAGTCAATACAAAGCCGCATTGTTCCATCTTTCTTCTTGACGAAGATTACAGGTGCTCCCCATGGTGATACACTTGGTCTTACCAGTCCTTTAGTCAGCAACTCGTCTAGCTGTGCCTTGAGTTCTGCTAATTCTGTAGTAGTCATTCTATATGGTACCTTGGATATAGGTTCAGATCCAGGAATTATGTCTATAGAAAAATCAAAGACTCTTTTTGGGGGTAAACCAGGTAATTCCTCAGGAAATACATCAGCATATTCCCTTAAAACTGGATATTTCTCCATATCCGAGATTCCTGATTCATCAATTTCTCCATCTTCAATCTCTTGTGTACTTTCATCATCAGGGTCACCTAATTCTTCAATCTTCACTGCAAAAAGTTTGCATCCTTTCTTTTTGGCTCTTAGCAATTGCATTGCTGAGATTTGTCTAATTTTAACCTCTTTAGGTATTCCTTGAAGATTTACTTGATTTCCATAGTCATCTAAACATTTAACTGTTTTTGATTCACAGTCAACTATGGCTCTATGTCTCCACAACCAATTCATTCCTAAGATGACGTCATAGGATCCTAATGGTGTGACATAAAGATTGACTTCAGTGGTGAAACTAGGCAATTCTAAGTTGGCCTCAAAGAGACATTGGTCCACCTTTGCTCTTGTACTATTAGCATATTCTACATTCCATGATGTAGCCATGTGCCCAACCTTTCTAGACAATTTATTGGTTATACTAGGAGAAACAAAACTTTCAGTTGCACCAGTATCTATAAGAACTGAGATAGGTAAACCAAATAATTTACCTGTAGTTTCGATGGGCGCTATTTGATAGTCAGCTTGCCTATCATCAACCGCTGCATGGATCCTTTGCTGGAACATAGCCTTTTGTGAAGGCAAAGAATTCCCAGAAGTTTTGTTTGGACATTCCCTAGCATAATGATCGCCTTTGCATATGAAACATCCTGTAGGTGGTCCTTTTCTTCCGGAAGTCTCTCCAGATTTATTGTTTCCATCATTGGACTTGATAGCGTTTCCACTATTAAAGTTGTTCCTTTTCTGATCTTTACGGAAATCTTTCCCCTCGAAGCGAGATCTCTTTCCTTTTGACTTAGCAGCTTCTCGAACAGGTTCATCCTTCTTTGGAGTTTGTTTGGCCATGACCTCGCTGTCCTTCTTTTGCTCCTTTTTCTCTTGGCGATGAGAATCAGCTTTGAGTTTCTGCTCCTGCTTTATAGCTTTTTCATAGACTAAGTCCATGGTAGTTGGACCATGCATGTCTACTTCACCACCAATTTTGCCATTTAGCCCAAGTATGAACTTTCTGATGCGGAATCGTTCATCCTTATGGTAAATTGGAACATAACGAAGGAGTCTAGTGAACTTTTCCCAGTATTCATGTACTGACATAGTTCCTTGTTTTAATTCTTGAAAATCAGAAAGTTTCTGATCATAGAATAGTTGTGGCAACCACCGCTTACGGAAGATTTCCACAAATTCTCCCCATGTTAATTTCCAAGAACTTATATCCAACTCTAATTTCTTGTTCATCCACCAATTTGAGGCTTCTCCTACTAATTGGTAGGCTCCCCAAGCTGCCTTTGTTACTTCGTCATAATTCCTTATTTCAAAGTATTTTTCCATTTGGACAAGCCAAATTTCTGCTTCATCACCTCCCGCACTACCATCAAACTTAGGTGGTATTATCTTTTTCATGTCCCTTGACAGCTCAGTAGAAATTATCTTTCTATTTCTCTCAGCAGAGTTAGTTGGTGATTTGTCCCTTCCATGATTGTTATCTTCATTATGACCGTGAGAAGAACTTACAGCTTCTGTGTTATCAATGTTTAACTCTTTTTCCAACTTATCCCTTTCTCTTTCACTCTCAATATTAGACAACCTTGCTAGAATCAAGTCTAGGGTTGCTTGAACTCCTATGTCTCTTTGTTCATCATCCTTGCTTGTACCAGGTTTGTTACGCATCCTTTCGTAAGTTTTCACCATGATTTTATGATTGATTTATACCTGGTATCTTATCTAAGTTAGATTCTTTAACTTATGATAAAATGGAAAACATAAAAGCTTTCAAGATATAAACACATGATTTGCAAAGCAAGTTTTGAAGTATACACAAATTTTAATAAACACAGAAGTTTTATTTATTCAAAAGGATTTCAACATCCATCAATTACATAGAATGACTATTAAGATAGTCAAGAGGTGAATATCCCTCTGATTCACTCTCAGAAGCATAGCTAAGAGGAGTATATCCTACAGATTGAGAATATTGCTGAAACCTATCTTTTTCCTCGTCTCTCATCTGCTCTTCTCTATCCCAAAAAGGATAATACCCATCAGTTTTATCTTCAGATACATAGTTAAGAGTGTTGTTGATATGGTGCTCATCAACAATAGGATCCATCATTTGAAAGTGAGGATCATTCTCAACTGGTGGAGTCCTCGGAGTGTATCCTACTGACTCATCACTGGAAGAAATGGTTATGATCTCAGCCAACGGAAGAATTCTAGGATCCCGGAAAATGAATGCTGGACTCGTGCTTTCCTCGGAAGGCATGTCCCTTGATAATGGTAAAGAATCAGATTTCCCCGGAGAAGTGTTGGGTAAGAAGTTGAAAGCAGCTTCCATCTTCAGTTTACCCTTTACTTCATTAATACGGGAGAGAGCATGACTGACTGTTTATGTGTCACTTAACCAAATTGCATTTTCTTGATTGGTTCCTAGGATAGTTCTAGTGATGGCCTCATTTTCTTTCTTGGCTTTCAGGTATCGTTCGTTACCGACTACAGACTTCCTAGCTGTTAATCGTACGCGTACCATCCTGTCACAAGAATTTCACAACATTAGATAATGTTGGATTTTAAGGAAAATTGGCGGACTCATAGGTTCCTAGTGTTTTAAACCTAGGCTCTGATACCACATGTAACGAACACACTTGTACGATAAATTTAAAACTTTACAATTCATACATAAAAGTAAGAACAATACCATTTTGATTAAAAAATTTCTTTTCAAAACATAAATAAGAAACATCTTTTGCATCTTTAAACTATTTCATTCCAAATGAAATTACAAAGCATGAAGAGGAATATACATACATAGCCCGTAGGCTTTTGACACCAATAGAAGTAAGAAGGTCCAGGAGTTCGTCCTGTCAAGTCTTGGATCATCAGTCGGGTGTTCGTGGAGGAGAAACATCACTCGAGCGTTTTTCCGCCAACCACGGACTTATAATGCGGTCCCCCGCACAATCATTTTGCAATGAACAACCCTCCCTTCGAAGAAGAGATTGGTTGGGTAACCTTTAATGACTACCAACTGGACATAGTGCTGTGATTCTACAAAACTAGCTTTCGTGCTAACGGCAAATCACAAACTAGGTTGTATTTCGGAATCACGGTGAACTGACAGTGTAGTACTACAACTAAATGGTTCCTTACACTACTTTGGCCAAAGTGTTTATGTTCAACGAAGAACATAGGTCATATGTCACATTCACTAGCCAGGTTCAACTTGACTTAAGGCTATCTTAATTCTACGCGTAGGTTGGTCTATTGGGGTAGTCCGTACCCTAGACTTCCTACAACATCTAACTTCTAGAATGATGAATCTTTTAAACAAGATACTACAACTGACGCCCTAATTCAGGATATACACATCCTAGGGATACAATAACTTGACTAAGTTGTTTGTATCTAGTTGTCGTATATAACTTGCAAATATTCTCGATTCAATCCTAGTAACTATTATCTTATACACAAGCATATGCTCCTTATATAGAGCCATTTAATACTATGCAGATTGCTTTCCATTAACTAATGTAAACCGTACACCAATGACAACAAAAGCCATGAAAAGACTACATACATGATACATTTTATATCACAACTTATCACATGTTTAAGAAACTTTTATTCTTTTTATTCAATCTTAAGTCTACCAGACAATCAAACTTTTTCCTTTCCAGCCATGACTATAATTCAGAGACTTATCAGATTACTTTGGAATATTAGAAAAAATATGTAAAGTAAGAATTTAGCATGCCTGATTAAGCTTTCCAGAAATTTGGAAGGAAACTCCTTCTCTTGCCTTCACCCAGATGGCTTTCAGCTTGAATCTTGAAACAAATACTCAACACAGCAACTAGCAATTCTTGATTACTGCTTTCCTTTTTCAGAGACTTTTTCTCATTAACAGAAATAACTTAATAATTTTCTCAATAAGGCGAACTCTCTCTTTGGCTATAAAATGCTCTATGAAAACTTGACTGTAAATTCGTGTAAATTATGAATGCCAAACGCAGGTATTTATATGATTGATGTTTGAACTGATTTCCACCTTCTATGGCGCCAGAACTGCCAACAAGAAGTGGAATTTTTCAAACTAAAAACGTGTTGCAATAAGGCGAGGGTTTCGACCTCCATTTTTGACAGCAATGAAGCTTATTTCAATTCGAAGTTGTTCAGATTGTTAAAAACGTGACAGCTCTCATTCTGGCGCGTTTTTACAGCTAGGTTATTTGCCAAGTTTTCATTTAAGACTTTTTCCTTGCTCTAATGGCGTCCACATTTCATTTTGTTTGCTAAGCATGAAATATATCGGCCATTTTCAGACGCCTGGCCCTAGTCGCGCGATTTTTCTGCGCGTTTTTCATTTTCCTCAGACATTTTCACGTTTTTTCTTCCTTATTTCGAATTTGTAAATCATTAATACTTTAATAAAGTTCGATATTACTATGACGCGTTTTCTCAAAACTCAGATTTGAAGCTTTGATATTTCGACGCCATGAAGTATTTTAACACTTTAGAGAAAACGCGATTTTTATTTTCTTCTAAGATTTAGTCTTATAAAATGCTAATTCATATTTCACTTTGATTTTTTTATACTTTTATTTAAGTATATTTATATATATTTTATCTTATTAAAATATCTATATAATATAGTTTTTTGATTGTGTAATTATTTAAATTAATAATTTAAATAATATCGTATACCTTTATAAACTATATTATATTTATATTTTAATAAAATATTAAATATATAATTATACTTCTTTATACTTGTACTTATATATACATCTATATTTTATGTCTATATACTGAGAGTCAGACAATACTATATGAAAACATGTAAATGTATATATACGTATATGTATAAATTCAGAGGCAAAATATCATTATTATATATAATTCATTCATCATGTTAGCTGTGGGTACGTATACTTGTATATATATTTATATATGTATTATACGTATATATATATGTACAAATACACATATCCACCTCTAACCAGAACTTATTACTTATAAGGTTATACTGGCAAGCATCACTTGTTTACACATTCAGAAGAAGACACGACTCCTAATGATACTAGACAAGCCTACGGATGACTTACCTTTAACCAGAACAATGACTTAGCTTACACAGTTCTAAGGTTTGTGTGTGTATGTCCAGTTGGTATCCATTACTGTTTACCCGACCAAGTTCTTCCCCGAGTGATATCTCTCCTTTGTCTCGAGGTACGAACCTGTTTCCTGCAAATCATGACATGGTAATGGAAGTCATTTGCTCAAGACCAAAGTAATATACATTAAGCATCTTAGAAAGTTAGAACAACATTATTTCATAACTCAATATGCTAATTTCATTCAAGATTTACATCAATAGAAGCATCAGATAATGAGACAATCATTTAGGACACATCCAATTGATTACAAGAACAATTCAATTTATTCATTAGAAAGATTCAACATTTACAATATACATCCCATGCAATAGTAGCTATACAATCGGGGTGTAACAGATGAACTATGTGAACCACTCAATAATATTTTGGTGAAGCATTAACAAAATTGAGGTGTAAGCTCTATTCTCCATCTCAATAGAATTAGCTTGGAGGGAGAAGTGTAAGCTCAATATTTAATCCTGAAAATTTGAGCCCCCCTATTTTGTTGCAGAAAAAATTGAACTCAAACCCATCTATAGCAGGTGACACTCTCCCACAAGAGTAGAGGAAGAGGCATAAGCTTGTTTTTTGTGAAGCAAAAAATAAAGAGGTGAGCGACATTTGTTGCAAACTACCCAATAGTGTTTTGGCTTTGCCTTAGAAAAATCAAGGCATAATCTCTCTCCTGACAAGTTGCCTACCACCTACAGAGGGCTTATTTATAAATTCAAGGTGTCGAGACTTAAAGGACAAATCTGGTATGTAAAAATTATCTACTATTTCAGAATTAAAGAAATAATAAAAATCTAGAAGGGTTGGGGAAACAGAACAATTTAGTTTTGCAATGAATCTTAAGAGAATAACCATCAAATATTTCAAACAAATTTCACAGTAACCTTCCTTAAGTGAAAACAATATTTATTCAATGACAATCCACAAAAGTTGGTTTTATCGATCGTTTATAATCATTTTTGAGTCTGGTTTCTACTAAAGCATTTGAGAAAACCTTACAGAAATTAATTCTTAAATAAACTTAACCAAACATTCATGCATTGAAAATTGCGAAAGCACATATCAAAGCAAAACATTGATTTTCTGTGAAAAGATATTTTCCTCTAGTCACTCTCCTCTCTACAAGTGAACTACAAAATTAAAGCCACAAAAATAAATATGATATCAATAATATATTATTCAATGATAGCTATTAGTTTTTCCAATGCTTTCAACATGGGCAAAGAATGCCTTGAACAGATTTTGGTGGGCCAAGCCATACTATGGTTTTTAAATTTTAAACCATTCAAATGAAAAAAATAAAAAATCATGAGTTAGAACCTAAGTAGCAGGTTTTGATTTAGGTTTCGGTTTGGTTTGTGGGCTCGATTTGTGGATTCAACAAAAAAATATTGGGCTTTAGATTTGTTTTTGGTTTGTCTCTAAAACAGTGTAGAAAAATCACGCACATTTCACCCCATTCAATCCATATTTGCATTTTCAACTATATTTTCCAAAGGTCTATATATAAATAGTAAACCATAAAAATTGCTTCCTTAATAAATAAATAGATAAAAGCTTATCATTAATAATTATAGAAGAAACCCTTTCTTAAATTCCTATTGATTTAAATTTTAAACCTTCACTAACTTTTATCATCAATTCTTAGTTTCCTTCCAAACTTCAAACAAGCATTGAAATATATTTCATCCACAAATATATCGAATTTAAAACACACACAACCAAACAAAATGGAAAAAGGAGATGGGCTTTTGTTATTTCCTACTTAGCCAAGGAAGTACGCCCTACACACAATGGATCTATGCTAGTGATAGTGGAGAGTGAATGAAGGATTTCTGGGTGAATGGAACGTCGTTTAGTTAAAATATATCAAACAAAAGCTAAGTTACTGATCTTGGTACCAATTTGGGTTCATTAGTTTGGTTTATTGGTAAAAAAAACATATAAAAATCATAAATAGTTTACATATTTACAATCTAAAAACAAGAATTAAATTCAAAATTTATATATATTACATTAAATAAATAATATAAATTATAAACATGTCATTAAACTTGTGTTCCCCAGGGTACGTTCTTTGACACGTTGTCATACTGAAGATGCCTTAAAAATGCCCCCTGCTGTCCCCAATCAATTTTCTTTTGAATTTGACATCTTGGAAATGCCCTAGAAATGCAGGGATTTTACAGGGATGGCTGGCTGTCCCCATGTAGATACACTCAATTTAAAAGAAAAAAACAAAAATGAATTTAAAATTATTTTATTGTTCCTCTGTGGGCCTCAACACCATTCGCAGTCTTAAATGAGGCATTTCAGATTATAAAATAACAGATTTTCAAGCTCTCTTATGGTGTATGACAATCACATGTTAGGGTTGTTTTGCAAGATTTGAAAGCAATTTTCAACCATTTTAATTGGCAAAATAACATGTTTTTCAAGATAAAATCAGAAAAGAAATGGTATAGGATTTCAAGCTTTCATTTGTACCTCTCAAGGTGGCATTTCAGTTCTAAGATGGTGGTTTTGTATCACTAAGAACAACAGTTTTTAGTTGTTTTTATAGTCACGAAATTGTAGGTTTGTGATATAGAATGGTAAAAGTTTCCTTATTGAGGCAGCCTCCTTTTTTATCTTAATACGAAGTCAAAAACTTATTGTCGTTTCTGTTAACTATTACAATCCTAAGACGAGAGAAATAAGCTTATTGAATGCACAAGTTCTTTACAAGCCCAAAGATAGCAATATATTTTTTATGTTTTTGTCATTTTGTAGTTGGAAGTTGCAGCTTTTGAACATTTTGTTGTATTTTTAATTTTACACAATATATATCATATTTACATTGACAATGAATTATGAAAACAATTACATTTATTTAATTTTTTTGACTGATATGTAAACTCTGAATTCAGCTCTAATCTTATGTATTAAGGATTTATAATATATATAGCTAAGTTACCTGTTCGGTTTTGGGTTCGGGTTCGGGTTCGAGAACCCGGTTCGCTGGTTCGGGAAATTTTTTTTTTGAGGTTGGGTTCATTTTGGGTTTGGTAATACAAAAAAATATAAAAATCAGAAATATTTACATATTTGCAGCAGTATTTAAGTTCAGAATACACCACCATATTAATAGTCAAATAACATAGCAAAAATACACCACCACTTTATACTCAAAAGTCGAATGTCATGATATTGAATTATAAATTAAAGTTCAAACTTCAAACATAAAAATGTCAAGTGTTTACAATGTCAATTTGAATCATATGGGTCATCAAAAAAAGCAGCATTATTAGCAACATTAGATGCTACATTTTGTCTAGAACCACAAAGAGCATTAGTGGCACTCGCACAAGCATTGCCACTAGCACCGACACTAGCATTGACACTACCACTCTCATGCTCAGTAGTTGCTTCAGGCTGATAGTCATCATCAATATCAAGTGCAGCTAAGTGACTTGTGGAAGCATCCAAGTCAAGCTGCTCTGGCTCAATATCCCACCTCCTTGTGTCTCCTTCTTTGTTGGAACTATGTTTGAATGTAAAGAGGCACAAGTTTGAATGCACATACACCAAATCCTCAGCCTTTTTTGAATGTAGCCTATTGCGTTTTATTGAGTGGATGAAGGAGTATGTGCTCCAATTCCTCTCAGAAGAGGATGAACTAGCAACCTATTAAGACCAAATTAAATTAATAAATAGTTAAGAGTTACAAAATTATTAATTAAAATTAAAATGACAAATATAAATTATAAAACTTGGGATAAAACTTTTATTGCAATAGGTTGGAGGTGCATGTATTCTTGCCCATGGAAGTACCACCAACTATGAGCATCCACCCTGCACTTGTCTTGAAGAGCATCCATATTCTGATCAACACTCCTAGAGCATGCAAAAGCCATAAACTCAGCCCTCACCCGATCACGTTGGTCACGATCAGTGAAGATTCTACGAATTGCTGCCTTGTACCCTTGGGCCACTTCACCATCCCTATATGGAGCAACTTCTGATGAAGTAGAAAGTATCTCAGGGCTATAATATTTGGGACTCAATGCAAAAGCAAGAAGATGCAAGGGAGTGGTCATTTTGTTCCATCTATCAACCATGATTTCTTGTAGCTCTTTGAAGAATTTTTCTTCAAGATCTTCCTCTTTTGCATTGATGATGGATCTCATCTTCTCAATCATTGAGTCGATACCATCATATACTTCGCCCAAACAAAGTCTATCCAAGTCAATGTACAGATCATGCTCAGTATGGGCTTGGTGAAACTGACGAGATACTCAACATGATCCCACCAACCATTATTAGGATCCTTTGCTTGATCCTATTTTCCCTTTCATTGCTAGATTGCCTCCATACAACCCAATTAGGGCTGATTACCATGGCACATAGTGCCTCATGAACCTTTATAAGTCGTCTCAACACAATTGTGTTGGAGGCAAAACGGGTCTTGGCAACCTGTTTGAAAATCTAAATTAAAATTAAAATATAATTTAAGTATACAAAATCAAAATTTAAAAATTTAAAATTAAAAGAAAATTCAAAAATTTAAAAATATTGAGAATTAACTTACCTTCAACAACTCCAATTTTGAGAATTGTCTAAATATTCCTTGCGTCATATGGTGGTTGCTGACAAACATTTGGATGTCTTTGCCCTCGGCATACACCTATTTGATCCATTCAATTTTGGATCCAATTTTTTGTAGCATTAGATTGAGCGAGTGGACAGCACAAGGTGTCCAAAAAATGTGTGGATACTTCTCCTCAACCAATAACCCAGCAGCCCTACAATTTTTGGCATTGTCGATTACAACTTGCACAACATTTTGATGGGCCACTTCTTCAATAGCTTGGCAAAGGATGTTAGCAATAAATGGACCATCTTTCGCCTTTCCTTCACAATCCATTGCTCTCAGAAACATTGCCCCTTTAGGGGACACAGCAATAACATTGATCAATGGGCGATTTCTTGCATCTTTCCATCCATTAGAAACTATGGTCACCCCTGTTTCGATCCACAAATCCCTTATGGGCTTCAAAGAGTCGGCTACATGTTTCACCTCTTTCTCCAATAAGGTGCAACGCACCTTCTCAAAACCTGGGCCCTTATACCCCTTTGGAGCCTCATTAATAGATTTCACCATTTTTTGCCAATATGGTGAATGAACAACATTGAATGCCAATCCATTGGCATAGACACATCTTGCTATGTCTTGATCATCAATCCCTCTTGCCTCATTCTGAAATGAAGCTTCCAACGGTCCTTTAGATCTTTTATTTGAAGAGGGCATGGTTTGCTCTTGAGGGATGTCCATAAATGGATGGCTTTCTGTAGGTGGAAAATAAGGTGGTGTAGGGGGTTTCATGGATCAAGATCCTTTCTTCAAAGGATGGCTTGTTTTACCACTGGTTGTTTTTTGGTCTGCCTTTTCTTGCTCAGCAATATATTTCAACACTATATCTTTTGGAATGCCTTCGTTGTTTTCATCTGATTTATAATTTGCTGCTGAAGGTCCTGGATTCGAGTTGGGTTCGAGTTGGGTCCAGAATTCAAATATTCATATAGGAAATCTACACCACTGTCACATTTAGGTCGGGATATCACATAGTGTATCTTCTAAGGGCTTCCTTGCTGTAATACCAAATGTTAAGAGGAATGAATGCATGGAGCTTGAGGGAATTGTAGCACATGCTCCAATGCGTGTATGCTTCTATTCATTATTGTATGAGGATGGCTTTACATTGGTGGTTGTAATTTTTAGACATAACTACTGTGGTTCTATTACATTATTATCTTAAGCAATAAATGTCTAAACTATAGATAGGTCCAATTTTGCCCCAAAGTTTGATGAGATAATAAAAATATGACGTTTAGTCATTGTGAAAGCAATGTATTTTTTAAATGTGTGTTGACTGGAATGAATTCTCAATTCAGCTTTAATGTTAAGTTATACTGTTCTATAATGTATATGATGAATGCCTCCTTTATAAATAAGTAATTTTTTTTTTATTTAAAAGAAAAAATTATTATTTTTAATTGTTGTCCTCTATTGTCCCTTTAAAAAGGCTTACTATTCTGAAAACATGTCTTCCAATCCCCTACCATCCCCTACTATCCCTATCTTGGAAATACTATGAGATATAGAAAATTTCTCTTGATTTATACCCTAATGAAGGTTTAGGTAAAAAATTGGGCTGCCTCCAACATATTATTTTAGGATCAGCTCTTTAATTTTGTATAGACTCTCTTAAACAAAAGTAAAACGGTTTATATTAAAAAACCCTTTTTTTTGTAATTCTATTTTTTTAAAATTTAAAAAGTTTATATCAATCTCTAAGTTTTATAACGCAATCAAAATTGTCTCAAATTTGACAAATATTTTACATTTTTTAATTTCTCAATATTTTATAAATTTTTGATGTTCTAAATCCAGGTAATTGAATTCCATTTACATCTTTTCCACGTCAAGTCCATGTGTAAATGAAATTCTAAGATGATTCAAACAGTACTCACAATTGTTTCTCATATGATCACACATTGTTTTGAAAGTGTTCACCACCTGAGAAAACAAGTGCGTTTACAGTCGTTTTTTTGATATGTAGCGTTTACAGTCATTGTTATTTACTGGTCAATTTAGTTATTTATCTTGTGCTCCGTGTAGAAAATGCTCGAATGGGAATCCTGTCTGTTTTACTACAGTGGCATCAACTGGATCCCCCATCAAGGTCTGAGCAAGTGCGGAACGACACTATATGCAAAATTTATCAGCACAACCGAAATCCATTTGTGGATCATCCAGAATATGTGACTCTAATATGGGCTCATTCTGGGCTGCAAGTAGCTGTACCAAACACTTCTGAAATCAATAACAATGCCTTGTTACATGAGAGAAAAAGGAATGCCTGGATAAATGAGCTGCACTATGAGAACAAGGGAAAGGACAAGAATGAGGTGATTACTTCTGCATTTTAAATTCTGTGTTTCTTAATTTGCTAATTGTTCATATTTCTGTAATTTTAACATAGATTGTTCATATTTCAATCCATTCTACATATATATCTCTGCTTTTTGGTTAAAATTCTAGATTCTTTTAAAACTCAATTAATGTCTTGGCTCAACGCCCAAGGGGCATTATTACATTCTCAAGTAATGAACAAAAGCAATTTGAAGAATAAGCTTGGAATAAATAATTTTTTATGTTTGAGAACTGTTTTGTAATTGTTGTAAATGTCGGAACCAGATAATCTTAAGGCCTACTTATTTTGTGATGTTTTCATTTATGATCTCTTTGCAGTTTATCGAAGTTGTGGCAGGATCTTCTGTGGATCCATCCAAGTTGAAACTTTTACTATACAATGGAGCAAAAGAAAAAGTTTATAGCTCTTTGTCATTATCCAATAATGCAACTTCCTCAGTTGCAGACACTAATCTTGGCTTTTCGATCTATACAAATTTTCTTCCTGCTGATTCGCTCCAGAATGGACCAGCCGATGGGATTGCTTTGGTTGAAGAAGGAAATGAGGGTGTCCATGTAATCCAATTTCTCTCTTATGAAGGTGTTGTTGAAGCAGTCGAAGGGCCTTTGCAAGGGTTGAAGTCGGAGGATATTGGAGTGAGTGAAAGTAAAGCCTCATCTTCACAAGATTCACTTGGACTGGCTGGTCCAAGTCTGGAAAATTTCCACTGGACTAAGTTTGTCAATGGAGCTTCTCCTGGTAAATTGAATAAGGGGCAGAATATCCTTTCTCAGAGACATAACCATGTATTATATCATAAGGATTGATCAAAATTAAGTGAAAGGAAGTCACTTTCTTTTATTTTAATTATCGGCTCATTGTCTGAAAAAGATTTGATAACTTCCTTCGAGAGAGGCTTTAGTTCACAATATTTGAATTTGTCGGATCTGAACTTGGAATTATGGATTTTTTCCTAGCACTCAATAGATGATTATGAAACATGTTTTGGGGTTTAGTTTTTGTTCTGTCAATAGGTTCACTATATTCCAATGCAATATGTCCTAAAAATTGGTCTATAATTACAATTATTATTAGCCAACAAAATGCTTCTGATTTTAATTTTACATACCTTGTTTGTTGTGCGGTTCATTAACTTTGAAGGTTCCAGGATAATCCCCTCAAGTGCCTTTTACTATTTCGTACTTTATGAAATAATGTTTCATTATGTCGTATGTATATTTCAATATCAGAACCTCTCAAAAATTATAAAAGTTTGTAAATTCAACTAGTACGCTCCCATCTTTGAGAATGCAAAAAATCTCCCTTATCATCTCCTAAAAAATCACCACTTGCTAAATACATATAAATTTTAACTTATTGAAATTTTATATATCAAGAAGGATAATTTCTCATTAAATAATAAATCAAGATTTAAGTAAATTTAAGAGGAGAGATTTTTTTAAAGCTTGGTGAGGAAGATGTAAGGTCGTCCTCCATTGATGAAGATGTAAGGTCATCCTCCATTGATGCTTTTGGAGCTTCTCTTCCTCCTATGATTGAATTTGATTATCACTCTTTGTCGTCTTCGTGTTGCATTCATTTCTTATTCACCTTTGTGCCACTGGATTATTAATAAAACTAAACCTTATTAAAATTTATCAAAATTATTTTTCTTGCCTGATTGTGTTTGATTTTTGTACATTTATGTATGGTAGGATAAATAGCATCTCATTGTTTAATTTGAATTAATTCTTGTGCATCAATCAATGGCTTGTGTTTAATTTTTGAAATACCTTTTTTGGGTCATTTGGTAACACTTGGTACATGAGCTTGTCTTGGTATCCATCGAAGAATGCATATAGCAAGTTGTAGTTAGTTCCCTTGGGTGTCATGATTTGTATAAGGCAGGGTTATTGGACTACAAAATTCCTCTTAAATTGGGTAGTAAAGAAAGGGATGACAATAATTAAATTTGGTCAAGATGTTGAGGAAGAAAAATAAAGAAACATAAATATCTAGTAGATTGATAAGAAATCCTACACAACAATGCATTAAGCGTATAAAGTAGCATCTAGTCTTGAGATTGTTCCATGCTGGAGGAATCACCTATCATCTCAAAGGAAATGAGCTTTATGGACTAGAAAATGAGCTTAGTAAGGTACCTCTAACCCTAAAATGCATGTTGTTAGGATCCATAAATTCAAGGAAACTATGCTATGCTTCTAAATATCAAGTATGTATTTTGAAAGAGAGATACTTCAAACTACCCATAAATGTTTTTAAACACCTAAAATGGTCTCCTGTGCTAGATGCATTAAAGGAATAAATAGAAAACATCTTAAATACAAAAATGATTTACATCAAATAAAATAACACACAAGACAAGTAAAATCTAGAGGAACTCTCAACTAGGCGAAAAAATCCAAGAGTTAGCTAAGCTCCTCATGTCATTAATCCATTGTCATGTGGATTGTGCTACCATAATGGGTTGCAAATCATAGTTGCATGCATTCCTAAAACATACATGCATGTAGCTCCTCTTTTAGTTATGTAGAATGGAGGACAATACCTTTGACATATTATTTATTGTCCACACTCACAATATTTTTGAGATACATTGCATTAGCCACGCTAGCTTAGCATGCATTTTTTTCTAAATTTGGATGCTTATATCATTACTTTTCACTTGTAGTAATAACCTCCTCTACTACTAACACCCTCTACCTTCACAAATTGTTATTAACTCTCTAGCTAGCTAGAACAGTCATTGCTATCTTAGCTAGCCTACATTTACTTGGCTGCAACTACTTTGCTGGCCAACATTAATCCTCTATGCATTGTTAGTTCACATAGCTTAACACTCACAAAACCAACCTACTCTCTAACTCTACTAAGCTATGGCTCTTTAAAATATAACTATATATTCTCTAGCCATGGATGGCTCCTAAAATACAACTAGCTTTGCATGACTCCAATATCCATAGTCACACAACTTGGCTTTGTTGTTTCATTAACCTTTGATTAGGCTAGTACTTGAAATAACTACATATATCAGACAATCCTTACATGGTTGTGTTCGTCAACCCATTGTGGAACCTATTAGTGCACAACCATGCATGTCTAAAAAGTTATACGTTTGATTGGGGTTTGCCCAAATGTTATAGTTACACTATGCTAATCCACTTCTTATAACTTATCTAAGATGCCATAAGTGGATTTCAACAAGTTAAAATTTTCCTACAATACTACCATGAGTTAGCCCTTGGTGTTTAGTGTGTGCATGGTTCTTCAAAAAAATGATTTTATTCAAAGTATGTCATTTCCTTTTATGTTCTAGGTAAGTGCAAAAAGATGGGGGCCCAAAAAGGGGGCTTAAGTGGCCACTTTTTTTCTAAAATCAAGGAATACTAAATTTGGACATGAAATTGAGGATAGTTACACTCAAAATTTTGAGATGCAACAAAAAAAAAGATCGAAGTGCTTCGAGTCTACTTTCTAAACTACTAATTTATTTTGAAAATGGTTGAGATTAAGGGGTTCAAAAGAGGATGTACGAAAATTGGTGTTGTTTTTGTTAGAAAAACATAACATAGCAACTTTTATACATCCCTAGCATGGTGAACTTTTTTTTTAGTATTTTTAAAATCACTTTGGTGAGAAATTAGCTAACAGTATATAGTTGGTGCATGATTTTTCAGATAAATTTTTAATGAATATTTGATTTTTTACTAATTTTCTAAGTGAACACTTCCTAAAAAATAGAATTTTGGCTGTGCAACCCTACAAATTTTGGAAACTAATTGATTTTTTATATTAAAAAATTTGTAGAATGGAGTCTAGTTTCTAAAAATGTAATTTATTTGAAATTTCGATCAATGGGTAATTTATAACAAAAAAACACCAAACATTGTTTTTTGCCAAAAAAGAGACACACAAACAAAATAAATTATCGATGAAAGGCTTAACCTTGTCAAAGAGTGAAAAAAATTACATTGTTGGATAGCTAGGAGAGAACCTATCATTACCTAGGTGTTCAATTTGTTTGACATTGTAACACATGCAATCTTGACAGTGAGCATGAACCCGATTATGTGAATTATTGTAAAATTTGTAAAAACACATTTCTAGTGGTTTGGGAAGGCCCTCCAAGCCTTTGGGTTGGTATTCCAAGGAAAATACCAAGTCTAAGGCTTGGGGATTCCCAAAGAAAGATATAACATGCACGTGTTATAACGCACTCACGTTATATCTCAGTTTTGACATAGTTTTTTGCATTTGTGCGGGACATGTCTAGCAAGACATAATGTGAGCACAGTATAACGCACGTGCGTTATGTCTTGATTTATGTTAAATGCTACTCTATTGAATGTATGTTATATATTTGTATAGTTGTATGTACATGTATGTTTGTATGTCATGTATGTATGTATGTATGTATGTATGCCTACATGTATGTATGTACGTATCAATGCATGTGTGTATGTATGTATGCCTATATGTATCTAAGATTGTATCTACATATGTACATGTATGCTTGCATGTGTGTAGGATTGTATGTATTATGCTTGTAAGTCTGTATGTATGTCTTTAGAGGGATGGAGAATTTTAAGAGAGAGAGAGAGGTAGTGAGAGAGACTTGAGAGAGGGAGAGGGGGTGGAAGAGAGATTCTAAGAGAGAGGGAGTGGCAAAGAAGGGGTTGGAGTGAGAGGGATTTAGCTAGGTATGGTGGGAGGGAGAGAGAGAGGGGGGAGAGAGAGAGACGAGGGAAAGAGAGTTATGTAGGTAGGGTGCCAAAGGAAGAGACTTGAGAGTGTGAGGGAGGTGAGAGGGAGAGACTTGAGAGATAGGTAGTGAGAGGGAGTGCAAGAGAGAGAGTGTGTGAGAGTGAGAGACTTGAGAGAGGGAGAGGGTGTGGGAGGGAGTGACCTAAGAGAGGGAGAGATAGAGGGGGTGGAGTGAGAGAGACTTATCTAGGTAGGGTGGGAGGGTTATATAGATAGAGGGGGGGAGAGAGAGAGAGAGTTACTTAGGTAGGGTGCTAGAGGGGGAGACCTGAGAGAGGGGGTTGGAGGGAGAGACCTAAGAGAAAGGGAGAGAGGGAGTGGGACAAAGGGAGAGAGGGAGAGGCAGTTGGAGGGAGATAGAGAGATAGATAGAGGGAGCGAGAGAGGGTAGGAGAGAGGGAGAGAGAGAGAGGTGAGATGTATAGATAGATAGAAAGGGATATGAGTTGAGGGAATAGGGTGGAGGACCTCTAGGGTTGATGGTTTAGGGTATTAGGGTTTAAGGGTCGAGGGTTGAGGGATTAGGGTTGAGGGTAGAGGGTATTGGGTTGAGGGTAGAGGGTAGAAGGTTTAAGGGTTTAGGGTTGAGGGCTTAGGGTATAGGTTTGAGGGTATATGGTTGAAGGATTAGGTTGAGGGTCCAATGTAAATGGTAGAGGGTATAGGGGTTAAGGGTTGAGGGATTAAGGGTTGAGGGTTAAGAATCGAGGGTTGAGGGTTTAATGTATAGGGTAGGTGGTAGAGGGTAGAGGGTTTAAGGGTTTATGGTTTAAGGGTTGAGGGTTAAGGGTTTAAGGTTGATGGTTGATGGTAGAGGATTGAGGGTATAGGGTTGAGGGTCCAATGTATAGGGTAGAGGGTATAGGGGTTGATGGATTAGGGTTTAAGGGTTGAGGGTTTAAGGATTATGGTAGAGATTTTTCTTGGGTTTAATGGTTTAAGGGTTGAGGGATTAGGGTTGAGGCTAGAGGGTTTAAGTGTTTATATTTTAAGGGTTGAGGGTTAAGGGTTTAGGGTTGAGTATTTAAGGGTTTAATGGTTGAGGGTTAAGGGTTGAGGGATTAGGGTAGAGAGGGAGGGATGGATGGAGAGGAGGGAGAAGGAGATAGAGAAGGAGAGAAGGAGGAGGATAAGATATATGGGGGTTGAGGATCCAATGTATAGGGTTGAGGGTTGAGAATTGAGGGTATAGGGTTGAGGACCTATAGGGTTGATGTTTTAGGGTATTGGGTTGAGGGCATAGGGTTGAGGGATGGGTGGGTTGGAGGTCCAATGTATAGGTAGAGGGTATCGAGTTTGAGGGGGTTTAGTTTGAGGCTTCTGAGGATTGAGGGATTAAGGGTTGAGGGTTGAGGGTTTAATGTATAGGGTAGATGGTAGAGGGTTTGAGGGTTGAGGGTTGAGGGTTTAAGGTTGAAGGTAGAGGATTGAGGGTATAGGTTTGGAGGATTAGGGTTGTGGGTCCAATGTATAGGGTAGAGGGTATAGGGGTTGAGGGAGTAGGGTTTAAGGGTTGAGGGTTGAGGGATTAATGGTCAAGAGGGTTGAGGGATTAGGGTAGAGAGTTTACTTGGATTTAAGAGTTTAAGGGTTGAGGGATTAGGGTATTGTGTTGAGGGTAGAGGGTAGAGGGTTTAAGGGTTGAGGGTTTAGGGTTTAGGGTAGAGGGTATTAGGTTGAGGGTAGAGGGTTTAAGGGTTGAGGATTTAGGGTTAAGGAATTAGGTAGAAAGGGAGGGAGGGATGGAGGGAGAGATGGAGGGAGAAGTGAGATAGAGAGAAGGAGATAAGAGGAAGGAGGGACAAAGATATATGAGGGTTGAGGATCCAATGTATAGGGTAGAGGGTTAAGAATTGAGGGTATAGGGTTGATGATCTATAGGGTTGAGGGAGTAGGGTATTGGGTGGATGGTATAGGGTTAAGGGTACATATGGTTGAAGGATTAGGGTTGAGGTTCTAATGTATGGGTAGAGGGTATCAAGGTTGAGGGTATAGGGTTTGAGGGTTGAGGATTGAGGGATTAAGGGTTGAGGGTTTAAGGGTTGAGGGATTAAGGTTGAAGGATTAGGTTTGAGGGTAGAGGGTAGAGGGTTTAAGGGTTAAAGGTTTATGGTCTAGGGTTTAGGGTTGAGTGTTTAAGGGTTTAAGGGTTGAGGGTACATGGTTGAGGGATTAGGGTAGATGGGGAGGTATGGATGGAGGGAGAGATGGAGTGATAGGTGAGATATAGAGAAGTAGAGAAGAGGAGGGAGGGAAAAATGTATACGAGGGTTGAGGATCAAATGTATAGGGTAGAGGGTTGATAATTGAGGGTATAGGGTTGATGGTTTAGGGTATTTGGTTGAAGGATTGGGGTTGAGGGTATAAATGGTTGAAGGATTAGTGTTGAGGGTCCAATGTATAGGGTAGAGGGAATCAAGGTTGAGGGTTGAGGATTGAGGGATTAAGGGTTGAGGGTCAAGAATTTAAGGTTGAGGGTTTAATGTATAGGGTAGAGTGTAGAGGGTAGAGGTTTTAAGGATTAAGGGTTGAGGGTTTAAGGTGGAGGGTAGAGGATTGAGGGTATAGGTTTGGGGGATTAAGGTTGAGGGTCCAATGTATAGGGTAGAGGGTATAGGGTTTGAGGGAGTAGGGAGTAGGGTTTAAGAGTTGAGGGTTGAGGGTTGAGGGATTAAGGGTCAAGAGGGTTGAGGGATTAGGGTAGAGAGTTTACTAAGTGGCTTTAATGGTTTAAGAGTTGAGGGTTGAGGGTTTAGGGTCTAAGGTTGAGTGTTTAAGGGTTTAAGGGTTGAGGGTATATGGTTGAGGTATTAGGGTAGAGAGGGAGGGATGGATGGAGGGATAACTGAGGTAGAGAGGAGAGAAGATGAGGGAGGGACAAATATATATGAGGGTTGATGATCCAATGTATAGGGTAGAGGTTGAGAATTGAGGGTAGAGGGTTTAATGGTTCAACGGTATAGGGTTGAGGGATGGGGGTTGAGTGTAGAGGGTATAAGGTTTAAGAGTTTAGGGTTTAATGG